>CM046998.1:21877500-23127500 GCA_025698465.1 Gossypium longicalyx | reverse complement strand
GGCATATATTTCTAGACTCCACATATGCTACGTCCAGTCTAAGAACTGACTAAACTGTAGCTCTAATACCACTAAATGTAACACCCTTAACCTGTATCCGTCGCTGAAACAGGGTTACAGAGCGTTACTAGAAACTTTCAAAACACTTTAAGATATTTCATGTAAATTACTATTCATTAATCGAGATCATTCAAAACGTCCCTTAATTGGACCCTCAAGGCCCAATACGAGTATTAGAATCGAGTTGAGACTTAATCGGGAACTCTGAGAATTTTTTGTGACATTTTAAAAATTTTCCAAGTTATAGGGTTCACACGACCGTGTGGTCCAAGGGAGATGTCTTTGTGACCCTGGGGCACGCCCCTGCTACAAGCCGTGTTCAACACCGTGTAACTCTTTAACTTGTGCACACGACCATGCCACACGCCCGTGTGCTAGGCCGTGTGGTAAATTAGTTCAATTCAAAATTAGGTGCAGGTTTCACATGACCAAGACACATGCCCGTGTTCTAGGCTGTGTAGCACACACGGCTAAGACACACGCTCGTGTCTTTTCCATGTGCTCAATTTTGACCATTCTGTTTCTCAAAATTTAGGTGCAATGGACATAAGCCTAACTACACGCCCATGTACTCAACCGTGTGTCACACACGGTCTAGACACACGCCCGTGTATCTGCCAATGTGGACAAAATAAAGCCATTTCCTAGCCTCATTTGTCACCCAAATTTACCATTTTCCTGCACTAAAACATACCAAACCCATTCCAACCAATTCAAGCATTCAAATTAAACAAATTCTATCATTCAACATGGCATACCATTTTATGCATACGTGTTCATAATCTTGCCATAGTTTAGTCCATATGTTAGACATAGTTTGATCAACTACTCAACATATATGTATCTATCATAGTATGACATTACAAATATATCAAAACAAACCATTACTAGCCTTTCCAATGGCTAGATTACAAGCATCATTTACATTACATGCCAATATGGCCAACATATCCTATACATGCCATTACAACAATAATTACTTTACCAGATTGTACCGACATGGGCCGATGGATAGTGTGAGTGATCTCCACCAAGCTTCTAATTTGGCGAGCTTCTGATTTACTCTAAAATAGGGAAATAAAACTAAGTAAGCATAAAATGCTTAGTAAGTTCGTATAACATGGTACTTAACTTACCGTTCATTCTATTTCGAGGTAACTATATAAGGCATATTCAATCAATTTGACCTCAAGCCCTATACATATCTTCATTGCCCTTATTAGTCATATATTCCACAAAGACATCAAAACATATATGGGCTCAACAACAATCAAGTTTCCAAACACATATGTTTTCCACAACATGTATTCATTCAACATGCATAATTCATCTCATTATTACAAGTATAATTTCATACTAGTTCATTTCGAGTTCAGATCATTTCATATCAGAACTTTACTCATATTACTTGGAATATCAAGGTCATGATTAGTACACTCAATGTGTACAAGTCCGTAATCAAGAATGAAAATATATTCATCAAATAAAGTCCATGTACAAATATCATCATCTCAAGTTTTCATATATCATTTGTCATGTACCATCATTTTCTTGTATTTCAGACGGGTACGCGTAATAACTCATTTTATCATTGATATATTATCATGTCTGGAATTGTCACCAGTTGAATTTATTCGGAATATCAATGGATACGCAGGTAATACACTCGAGGTGTACGAATCAGGATCCGTCAAATCATGTCCAATAGTACCCATAAGGTACTATTTCAGAGAGTACACTCTCGAGCCATACATATATACAACAGGATTACCAGTCCAAGCTAAATCCTTTTTATGACATATGCTCTATGGATCTTGATCTGGATTACCCGTCCGAGTTAAATCCAATCCATAACATATGCTCGAGAGGACTTATATTAGGATTATCCGTCCGGGCTAAATCCTTTCTATCTGAGATCAATAGGATTACCCGTCCGAGCTAAATCCCATCCACAACAAATGCAGGGCCTCATTCATTTCGGGAAATCACATATCCATCTATTTTCTATTTTATTCAACCGAGATTTAAACATTTTTATTTATCAGGCTTGATTGGATATGTAATCATTTCACATATTTATGACATTTATACAATTTACATAAACGCAATCAATGCAAGCATATAAATAAACACAATTTAGTTACATGAACTTACCTCGACAATGTTTGTGTACGTAAAATCTACTAATCTGACATTTTCCTCTTTCCTCGTTTTAGCTTCAATTTGGTCTATTCGGATCTATACGAGTAAATTTAACATCAATTTACCATATTTCACATTCAAGTGGACTTAATTTTCATCCTAGGAAAATTTACCATTTTGCCCCGAACTTTTCCATAAATTTCCATTTTGTCCCTAGGCTCGGAAAATAAAATTTGTGCAATTTACTCCCTATTCCAAGCCAAACCAAAATCCCATTAAAAAATTTACAGCACATACATTTCATAAATTTCAGAATTTTCCATGGGTTTTATCACTTTTTCATTTTAGTCCCTAAATCAAGTTTCCATCAAAAATTGCTTTGTAAAAGTTGTTTATCTATCAACAACCTTTCATTTTATACCACAAATTTCTAATTTTCAGCATATACATCCATGACCCATTTTCCATACTTTGATAATTCTCAAATTAATCCCCCAAATAGATAGATTATACTATCCCAGTTCCAAAAATATAAAAATTACTAAAAACGGGGCTTGATTACTTACCCAAATAAGCTTGATAAGTCTTCTTCCTCTCTCCTAGGGTTTCCATGGAAATATTTGGGGAAGATGATATGAATTTTTTTTTCTTTTTCATTTAATTAAATTGTCATTCAATAACTTTTCATCTTTCCAATTTAGTCCTTAGCCTTTTTTTATTGTTCCTTGGATGAGTCATACCAAAATATCTACATACTTTCTTTCATGGTCTAATTACCATATAAGGACCTCAAGTTTTGAATTACATAGCTATTTAATCCTTATAGCTACTAGAATTTAACTTTTGCATTTTATGGGATTTGGTCCTTCCCGTAATTAAATACTTAATCGATAGAATTTTCTTATCAAAATTTTCACATGACATGTCTATCATAATACGGACCATATAATAAAATAAAAATAAATTTTATTTTTTGGCTCGGATTTGTGGTCCCGAGACCACTATTCCGATTTCAACAAAATTGGGTTGTTATAAGGATTTAGCCTTGATGGGTAATCCTAATATAATCCTTCTCAATCATATGTTACAATTAGAATTTAGACTGGACTGATAAACCTAATTGAGCTCTTCTGAGCATATGTTACAAAAAGGATTTAGCCTGGACCAGTAATCCTGTTATATGATATGTGGCTCGAGAGTGTGTTTCCTAGTTAAGTGCCCAAATGGGTACTCCTGAATATGAATTGATGGATTTACTGATTTGTACACTTTATGTGTATTACCTGAGTATCTATTGATATTTTCAATAATTCAATGGGTAAAATCCTAACATGAAAAGAAATGGGTTTTTACATGTATCTGCATGAAGTACATGAAAATGATGTTTTATGAAATATGGAAGTATGAAATTATGATATATGAACATGGAAATTTGTTTGATGAATACATTCATCTATGAGAATAGATTTGTACATCTTGAGTGTATTATCTGTGTGATTATTAATATTTCAATTGAATAATGAAATATATTAAAACTTGAGATGAATTATTATAGAATGTACCAAAAAAAATATGAAAATAATTTGTATATATGTTGCATGAATACATGATGTAGAAAACATATGTGTATGAGAATCCAAATATTGTTGAACTTATATATGTGTTTCTTGATGTTTATATGAAATAAGTTACTAATAAAGGTGATGGGAATATGTGTTAGGGCTTGGGATCGAATGGTTGATTGTGATTTATATTTTTATCTTTAATATGGATAGTTGGTAAGTTAATTACCAAGTTATACGGACTTACTAAGCATTATATGCTTACTCTGTTTTATTTTTCCCTGTTCTATAGTAAATCGTAAGCTCGTTGGATTGGAAGCTCGATGGAGATCACTCACACTATCCATCGACTCAATTTGATATATAAGGTAAAAAAATTGTGGTATAATGGCATGTATAGGTTAAAATGGCCAAGGAATGGCATGTAAATATTTGTTAATGACTAGCTATTGGAATGGCTAGTTATGAGCATGTTTTTGGTGTTTATGTATAAAAGACTATATCATGGTATATGTTTGAAAATGGTTGATTAATAGAAATCACAATGAGATATGTATGAATGAATTAAATTAGCATATTTGATACAATATACATAAATGTGAACATGGTATCTAGATAAATATGAGTATAAATTGACATGTATAAGACTTAAATTTTGGTATGAAAATGTGATTGGTGAATGTGATAAATTGTGTATAAGTGTTGGTGTAGGTGTAAGGCTAAAAGGGGTGAAAAATAAAGCTAGGAAATGGCTTTATTTTGTCCACATGGGTAGACACACGGGCGTGTGTCTTGACCGTGTGTAGCACACGGCTTAGCACATGCACATGTGGGCTGGCCATGTATCCCCTGCATATTAAATTTTAGAAACAGAATGCTCAAGATTAAGCATACGAGCAAAGACACGGGTGTATGTCTCAACCATGTGGGTAACACGACCCAGCACACGGGTGTCTGACTCAGCCGTGTGATGCAAGTTAGAGAGTTACACGGGGTAGGACACGGCTTGATGTACGGGCGTGTCATAGGGTCACACGGGCGTGTGTGCAACAGCCCTATTTTAGCTAAATCGGAATAATGATTTTGGAACCACGAATCTGAGATTGAAAAATTATTTTAATATTATTTTTTATGATTATAGCATGTGAATATGTATGTGTGAATGTTTTGTGAGCTAATTTTACCGTTTAATAGCTAAATTTGATAAAAGGACTTAATCGCGTAAAATGCAAAAGTGGCATGCTATAAGTTAAAAGTTTTTATTTGCTATGGTTTGTTATTTATGAGGTCCTTATGATGTTATTAACCCATTGATAATGTTAATGGACATAAATGGCCATTAAATGAATGTTTTTAAATGGTTTTAATTAAGGTTAAAAAGGTAAATTGGTTAATAAGATTAGTATTAACAAAAAAAGCATTATTATCACCTTTCACCACTGATTATTGAAGAAGAAGAAGCCATTTTTGGTGTTTTAGGGTTCGGCTAGCATATAGCTTGATTAAGGTATGTTTTGAGCTCGGTTTTTAATGATTTCTATGTTTTTGTGATCGTTGCTTTGAGTACTAGCTAGCCCATACCTTAATTTCTGAATTTTTTGGTGATTTTAAAAATTTCCACTGATGAGTTCATGTGTTTTTGAATGTTTGATGATGAATTATTAAAGCTTGATGATAGATATCTATGTTTTGTAAAGTGATTTTTAGTGAAAATGCTTAAATAGGATTAAATTGTGAAAAGAGTAAATTGAGGGGTTAAATTGTGAAATAAATTAAAAATATGGGCTACTAAGGACCTATATAGAATTCAGTTAAGCATGAGTTTTGTCAAATTTTGTGAATTTGGTGTATTTATGAAATAAGGACTAAATTGAATAAATGTGTAATTTTAGGGGCTAAAGTGCAAAAATGCCCAAATATGTGTTTGAGGATGAAATTGAATGTGTTGATGAATAAAAGGGTTAATTTTTAATGTATATAGATTAAGAACGAAAGAAATCGGATTTAGATCAGGGGAAAACAAAAGTTATCGAATAGTCGACCCGTCCGTTTATTTCGACTACGAGGTAAGTTCATATACAAATGAATGCTTTTAAATTGAATTATATGTGTTTACTTGCCATTGAATTGTTATAAATGTTGAATGAGCACTTATGAGCAAGAATCGACAGAGTTTCGACATCCGAAAGTCTCGTGCGATCCTTAGGAATAGTATAGGATATAGATGTCATGACATTAGGTTATCGATATGTGATTACATGTAAGACCATGTCTGGGACATTGGTATTGTATTGAGATTACGTGTAAGACCCTGTCTAGGACAGTGGCATCGATATGTGATAACATGTAAGACCATATCTAGGATATGGCATTGTATGAATTTATGTGATTTCTGAGTATCCTTATTGATTTCGAACGGTTCAGCGGGCAAAGTTAAGTCGAGAAAGAATATGTGAATGAGCTAAGTGTTTTAGATATGTACAAAATTCATATGATCTTTGAGAAGAGAAGGTAATTGATGAATTGGTATGTTTGAGAAGTATAAATTGATTAATAGAAAGGTTTGTGATCTTGAATGTGTATTTAATTGTGCTTATTCATATATTGCTTAATTAATGGTAAAGATATTGATTCATAAGATGATTTATTTGTGTATGGCTTACTAAGCTTTTAAAGCTTAATTTGTATGTTCTTTCCATGTTTTTATAGATCATCGAAGCTAGCTTGGACCCTGGGATCGTCGGGAAAAGTCATCGCACTATCGATCAACTCGTTGGTATTTTTGGAAGCTTTGTATATATGGTATATGGTATGTATAGGCTGGAGTCATCTTGATATGTTTTGAGTTGTGATTTTAGCCATGTGATTTGCCTTGTAAATGTTGGAGTGAATGTGGCCATTTAAGTTGGCTTAAGTTATGTGTTTGATAAGTTAATTATATGATGTATATAATGCCTTATATGTTGGCTTATTTGGTGTGATTATGTGTTGGTTATTTTGATTAGATGTTAATTGATGTGCTTAGGCTTGGAAGCTAGCATATTGTGGTTTGATTTGAGATGACCATATGGTATATGCTGAATATGAAATAGGTAATAAGTTGATGGATAAATGCATTTAGTAGTTATATATGTTTGATGTTTTTGGTATAGTGAAATGGTATGTTTTGGTTGTGGAATTGAGTAGTGGAAATGGTTGTGAATAGATGGCATGATATGTGTATGAATTGGTAGGTTTTTAGTCACTTAAAGATGTATTGAAATGGTGTTATTTGGTTTCTATGTATGCTTATGGTTAGGGTGGAAAATTGGCTTTGCAAATGGCCTATTTTAGTCCACACAGGTAGAGACACGGGCGTGTGTCTCAGCCGTCTGTGACACACGGTCATGTTACGTGGTCGTGTGTCCCCTGGGATACCCTTCGAAATAAAGTCAATATACCCTACAGGTTTGGCACGACCTAGACACACGGGTGTGTCTATTGGCCATGTGTGGTACATGGGCTGACACATGGGCGTGTGGTCAGTCATGTGACCCAAGTCAGTAACCTCTCTAATTTTTCCCACGGCCATGGCACACGGGCGTGTCCTCGGCCATGTGGTGCAAGTCAGTATGTATGTCATATTTTCACATAGTCTGTTACACGAGCGTATCTAGTAGCCATGTGAGGCACACAGCCAGTTCACACGGGCGTATGACCCTTATATCTTTGAAAATTTTCTATGTTTCACAAACTTTGTGAATATTATCAATTTAGTCTCGAACCACTTCTAAGCATGTTTTAAGGTCTCGTAGGACCTTACAAGGGACAATATGATTGATATGAATAGATTTTGGTTATGAATATATGAATGCATGTGAATTGTTTGTGATTTCTGGTAACACCTCATAACCTTATTCTGACGTCGGATATGGGTTAGGGGTGTTTTAGTGTGAGCCCTGCATCTAGGAAAAATTTTAAAATTTCATGAAAAATTTTCTGAAATCCTGATTAAGTCCCGATTTGATTCTAATGTTTATTTTGGGCCACAAGGGCCCTTTCAAGGGACAATATGATTAGTATCGGACATGAATAATAAATGATGTGAATTATCTGTAATTATTCTATAAACTTTGGTAATGCTCTGTAACCCTGTTCCGGCGACGAATACGGGTTAGGGATGTTACAAGGACACAATTTGTCTTTTATTTGGAAGAGTATCTTTATAGCCTAGAATTATTTATCTACAAATCTTTGGTGGAGATTAGGAGATGGAGCGGATATTTCAGTATCTAGGGACCCGTGGTTACCAGATAATAACAATTTTTATGTCAAATATGAGCATTTATCAAGGATGGAGCATTTAAAAGTAAATGATATTCTTAATATAGATAGCTTATCACCAGTCGGTGTCACTAGAATCACAAAAATCCCTTTGAGCATTCACAAGACACATGATTCTCTTATTTGGCATCATAATTGGCAAGGGTTGTATGATGAAAGTCTAGTTATAAGCTTGTGTTCCAAATATATACAAGTATATCCCAATTTACTATCAGCTTTAGTTGGCACAAAATATGTATCAGTTCTTTTCCACCTAAAGTTAAGTTATTTTTTTGGAGATGTTTTCTCAATTATATCCCTGTCAAAAGTATATTACTGGAAGAAGGTTGCAATTTAGATCCTAATTGATCAAGATCTGGAACTATGGAATATCTAGTTCATGCTTTATTTTCGTGTTACTATTACTACTATTATATGGAAGACTCTTAGGTTGTTTATGACTCAAGATTCAAATCTTACGATTTTTCTTTTTATTTTGTCTATTAATGATGTTGATAAGCAATAGAGGTTTATAATGGTCACTTGGAGTGTTTGATTTCATGGAAACCTCTATGTTTGGCAAGATTCAGATGTTGCCCCTGTTAGTATTATCGAGTTTGCAAACAAATATTTGCAAGATTGGAAGGACTCTCGATTGGCATTCAATCGTGTTAAAAAACAATAGAATGTGTTAAGAAGAGCTTTGAATAGATGGATCAGGCCAGATAATGGTTGGGTTAAGTGTAATACTAATGCATCTGTTAGCATCGATGATAATACAAGTACTTATGTTGTAGTTCTTCGAGATAACACTGGCAATTTCGTAAAGGGTATACGAGCTTTAGTCACACAAAAATGGAGCCATATATGGTGGAAGGCGTGGTGATCCAAGAGGCTTTATCTTGGTTGAAATCTTTAAATTTGGATAGAGTGGTTATAGAATTAGATTGCTTGAAGGTTATTCTTACTTAATCTTCATCTCCTTGTGATCTGTCGAAGTTTGGTTCTGTGATTTACGATTGTTTTATGTTGAAATATTCTTTTCAACACTTGTCCTTTCTTTGGACCAGTCGAGATTCTAATTAGGCGATTCATCTCCTATCTAGGGTAGTCTTATCTAAAACAGACCAATTCAATTGGGATTTTGTTCCCCAAAATGTCTATGACTTTATTAATTCGAAAAAGGATATTAGCACACATGACTAAGGGCTAGTTTAGCAATGCTTCTAAGAAGCATTTTTGGAACAAAAAGCACTTTTGAGATAAAGATCAAATTTTCTGCTTTTGGGTTTGGCCAATTTTTGGCGTTTGAAAAGCATTTTTTTTTCTCTCAAAGGCATCTTGTTTAAGAATGTTTTTATCTCAAAAGTATTTTTTTATCTCAAATGTGCATCTTAGAAGCATTGCTAAGCTAATCTTAAGATAGATATAGAATTGGGTGGATAGGGTAAGGTTGTTAGCTTGGGTAAAATAATGCTCCAAGTTTTTATTTTTCTTTTCTTATTAATAAATTTTTATTTTTCTTTTCTTATTAATAAATTTATCTTCAAAAAAGAAATGAATTTTTTTGAGTAATAATATTATTATCTTTTACTATTCTTATATAAAATGTTTAACTAAAATAATTAAAGATTAAAGATTTAAAGATTAAACATGAAATTAATGAGAGCTTATTCAGAAATACTTTACTACCTCAATTGTTAATAAACCTTTTATAAATATACTTTTAATATTAAACTTTTTTTCAATCACATGGGTGTGATATAATTTAATGTTCTCTATAATTTTTTTTCTCTGCTTTTTTTTTTCCAGCAAAATGTTATTATAAAGCAAACCCCTCTTTAATAGAATGCACATACTTTTGGTCCATGATTGCTCACATGAATATTATTATTATTATTATTATTATTATTATTATTATTATTATAAAAGAAAACAAAGAGGGCAAAAATTGAATGATATCCCTAGAATCTCGTAGTTATTAATAAAATTAAAACTTAAAGTTGTTATGCTAAAAAATAAGATTCTGATGTGATTAGCATTACATCTTAACTTTGAGGATTATCAATATCATATTTAAGCTAAACCATGTTTTAAAAAATTTAATTTCAAATAAATTCTCAAGACATTTTCCTTATGCAGTGCAGTGCTGGAACCCACCCAAAAGCAATGTGGAGCTGGCAACCCTACAGCTATTTATTATATTAATATAAAACAGCTGTGTATTTTATTTTCCCCCAATACGCTAGGAAGAAGTTATACATTAAGCTTTTAAAGGTATTTATTTACTCCCAAAATCTGATTTGATTTCACTTGCTGCCTAAATTAATTCTTAGTAAATATGGTTTGTGGATATAAAAGCGAGAAAGTTTCATAAGTAGATAAATCTCAATTAATATAAAATCATATGAAAAACTAAGTTATATTTTCAATTTATTCTTGGATTGATGTGCCCCTTTCGTGACTCATGTCTCCTTCCCTTTATGAGAGGTTCATCATATGGTTTTGTTGTCAAATTAAAATTGACTCTTCCCACACATTTTAATTTGAGAACCTAGATATATTATTTTTAAAAATCTATGAACATCAACCCTCAATGTTATTATCAAAAAATGTAAAATTTTGGCAGTATCACTTCATTTATGAGTATTATTAATAGCATAAAATATATTATTGTGTTATAATTCCGTAGTTATTGTTTTATTTATGATATAATTAATTAATACAATAAAACGTAATTAGTTAATAATAATAATTTAAAAATCCTTTTCTTAATTTCCAAATCCTTTGCCATAGCGTGCCGTTTCGAGGTAACTCTGTGAAAAGGACCATCATTTCGCCATTTTTTCTCTTAAAAGAAATTATTTTTAAAAGCATATAATGAAAAACAAAAAAGAATCTAAAACAGTGGGACCCTTTATTTAAAGCAGACCATGGTGATTAAGCCACGTGGAGGACTGCCCATGTGGCGGAAAGTTAGGTGGTGATCAAATTGTGTGAACAGCTATTTCATTGAAGCTTCAGTTGCGTAGCTAAGGGGGGGCCGACCTTGTGCCTACGTAGAGACGCAAAAGAAGAACCAAAAGTAGCGTAAGCGCCAAAGCCATCCTTGTCTATTCCATCCAACGGCTGTCCAAAAACTTCAGCCACCACCGTCGATCCCATCCGTCGACCCCTTTGCTGCATTTGTTTATCAGCTTTGTCCCTTAGTCCAGGCGTTGTTTTTGTTGGTTGATTTCTAAGTTGCGATTTCTTGTTACCCCTTTTTTTCTCTTTCTTTCTCTTTTTATGCTTTGCATTTTGATCCTTTTGCTACACCCCCATTGCTGATCATTGCCATTGCCATTGCCATTGCCATGGCTACATTGCTGGTGCCGCCATGGCTAGAGTCATTGCTAAGTACTGCCTTTTTCACAGTTTGCAGAAGTCATGGAGATGCAGGTAGGAGTGAATGCAACATGTATTGTTTAGACTGTAAAGGAGATTCATTTTGCTTTTATTGCCGTTCTTCTAAACACAAAGATCATCAAGTAATTCAGGTAATGCTCCAAATTTGGTATCTCATTTCCATGATGTAAAAAAAAAAAAAACCATGTTCTGAACACGAACTAGTTTGTGTTTTGTCAGATAAGGAGATCATCATATCATGATGTAGTGAGGGTTACAGAGATTCAGAAAGTGTTGGATATAAGTGGGGTACAAACTTATGTGATAAATAGTGCCAGGGTTCTATTCCTGAATGAAAGGCCTCAACCAAAATCTGGGAAATTAGGAGTTTCTCATTTATGTGAAATCTGTGGAAGAACCCTCTTGGACCCTTTTCGTTTTTGCTCATTGGGTTGTAAGGTTAGCATAAATTAATCCCCCTTAATCTTCTCCATTTTGCATCACATTATCATCAACATATATCCCTCATTACATGCATATATATAGACATTACCATCACAACTACCACACACCACATTGATCATCACTATCAATTTCTCACTATAGATGCTTGGATTGAGTAAACAACACATGGGTTTTTAATCTCATTCGTAATATTAACTTAGCAGCTTGTAGGAATAAAGAGGAATATCGGGAATGCAAGTTTTAACATAGAAGAAGAAGGCATAATAATATCGAAGGAAGAAGAAGACGAAGAAATGCGTGAAGGGTCACAACGAGACATTAACCCTTCCACGCCTCCCCCACCTCCTTCAAATGCAAGGCGAAGAAAAGGAATTCCTCACCGAGCACCTTTTGGGTCCTAAAACCCAACTACTATCAACTATTTTATATATGCCAAATATTCCTTTAATTACTTAACCTTATATTTTCCTTTTGTTTTTTTTTTCAAAAGAGAGGGTACATTACACTTATTTTGGGGTTTTTAATTTGTAAAATTTTCCTAACTAAAGGGAGATGTTAGGGTATTTTAATTTGGTTAGGAAGTCCCAAAAATAAAAACAAAAGGGCAAGTGAGTTTTGGCTTTTTGGAATTGGGGAATTGGGTCCCATTTTACAACAATTTCTTCTATATAAATATTGTAGAGAAGATCAATAATGCAAGGATTTAGAAACGTTAAATATTGATAGTTGCAAGGTGCACATTGTAATTATCATGAAATTTAAGGGGATAAAAGAACGCCCAAGTCTTTGTGGAATCCGGTTTTTTTTTTTTTTTAGTTTTCATGGCTCCACCAACCCACATGGGCCGTTCACATAAAGAAACAAACTTTATTTTTCTTTTTTATCCTTTCTTTAGTTTGTTAATTCGTGAAATGGCTAATCAAAGTTTCTTTTTAATTTTCTATTTTGTGAATCCATTCGATGTTTTTGTGTTTACTCCTTTTTTCTTTTCTTTTTCTTTTCACTTCAATAAGTTTTTTTCTTATACAAAAAAACTTTTACAAGATTTACAAAAGGTAGCTATAAGAAAATGTCAAATTTGGAAAAGGTAAAACAAAAATATACAGAAAAATAAATGTTTAATGGACACTATGGAACCTCATCCATTGTCATTGTGCAACTCCAACATTCTCATTCACAACTATGATTTTTTTAAAAATATTTTTAAAAAGTTTGATGTCGCTGTTGAAAAGTTTTTTTTTTTTAAATAATCATAAATTATTTAGTATATTGTTAATGGAGTTTTTAGTTTTAATAAATGGAGTAAAACAGTTTATAAGTATTCTATAAAGTATAGTAAAATATTAAAAATATATTTGAAAACAAAAGAACCACATGACAATTTTTTAAAGTTGCTTGTATAATAAAACAAAAGTACATTGTTAATGTACCAAATACTAGGGCTAAGCAAAAAAATCAACTCAACAAAAAATTGACTCGAACCGAGATATTTGGATTGTTTATGGAATGCAAGTTCAAAAATTTCGGTTAACCAAAACCAAATCAAAATCTGGTTTTTATTAATATATAATTAATTTTATTTTTATTATCTAAAAACAATTTTTTTACATTTAAAATAATTTAAAATTCTTGAAAATTCTTGTTTTTTAGAAATAGTTATGAAAAAAAACCTTAAAATTTTGTCAAATAATATTCAAAAGCCATAAAGTAAAGCTCAATTTATCAAAATAAGTCTAAAAACCAAAACAAAAACTTAATATGGAAAAACAGAGAAAGGAACCGAGTCAAATCATATTATGATGGACAATTCAAGACATTTAAAAAGCCCAACCGAGTCGAACCGATATCACCCCTACCAAATACTAACCCAAAAGTTAAATGTCTATGTTAAACATAATATTGTAATATAGAAAATTTGCGTTAAATAATATTCAAATTCATTAATATTATAATATATGAAATATATCAACTTAAATTATTATAAAAATAAAAACACTTTATTATAATTCATTAATATTTTAATATATAAAATATAAATTTTAAATACTTTTTAAACAATTAATATAAAATTTAATTTAAATATATAACTTATATTTTAGATATTAAAATTACATAACTTTAAAAATTATATAGTTTTAAAAAATTAAAAGGAAAATGAAAAGAACCCCACTTTTATTGAATCATAAATGAGGATAATAGAAATCAAAACTTATTTTTCAAAAACCAAAAGTTATAAATTGTAGTTTTTAAAAAATACTTTCCAATTTGAAAAACACTTCTCATTTCAAAAGTTTTGTTTAACATTACTTATGTATTGAAAAGTGTCTTTTTAAAAACAATACTAAACGCAACCTTAATCATATAAATTATAGCTACCGAAGCCTTATCTTAAAAGGTAAAGTTGAATTTTGTTATACCCTATGTAGTGAACCTCTGAGAGCACCCATAGAGAGTTTGACACATGTCTCCTAATGGAACCAATGATACTGCAGACTAACAACTAGTTTGCGAACCTTGTAAATGGTTCGTGAACCATAACTTAGCAAACTTCAAAACTATGTACCTTTGCTAAAGCTATATAAGGACCACATGAAGCCCCAGAGTAATTGATTGCTAATCATCCTAACATGTCTCATCCTAGGATATCATATCACCGTCACTGCCAAAGGCATCAAATAAGACTTCCACATCAACAACCTTAGGACAAGTAGCTAAGTTTGTCCTCCACTATAAAAGCGTCATGCAAAAAGCTCATGTGAGTCTCTCTCTTATATTCACCCTACCTTCGTGGAATCTCTGAACTCTCTCTACAAAACCATGATTTCCTCCCAACCTTTAGACTCTTTCCATTAATTCCACCTTCAACTTCTTCCTTTGTTCACCTCACTAGTTAACAATTGGTGCAGTGAGAATGGACAGGCATGCCGTATTTAGGTACCAATGATCCTCCTAGTACTAAGTTTAACCCCACTAATGATCAAGTTACAGACCTCATTGGTCATAATACTAGAGAAAATATAGAGCAGGCTAGGAAATCGAACAAGGATTCATTGCATGCTCGTTAACAATATCCCTCACAAAACTAAGGCAACCCACAAAATAAAAAAAAAAACCCTTACCAACAAAATTTATACCACCATTTTTACAAATACCCCATATGGAATTTGTAACAGCCCACCTGACGAAGTTTTTATATCTGGTTACTATTTGGCATATAGTTAGGAAAATAATGGTAAATATGAATAAGTAAAGTGTTTGATTGGTTAAGTATAGAATTATGTGTATTGCGCCATTTAGTGAACTCTTATGTTTTGGCGAGATTTATGGTTTGGGGAACTCTTCTATTAAGTATCTGCCTAACCCATATACTTTGGCTGAACTTGTTAAGTTCGTAGTTGTTAGATTTGTTTATTATTTTAGTATAATACTTTGGTTAGTTAAAGTGAGATTTAGTTAGAACGGAACTAGACTACTGTAGATGAAAAGATGTAAATTATGTTAAATGCACTTAATCACGAGAATCAACAATGTTAGTGGAATTATCTGTTCGCCCACTAATCCTTGTCTCTGTGCTTAAGTATATTAGGATAGCGATGGTCTTTCTAAACACTTTTACGTTTTCTTCTTCCTTCTTGATTTCCTCTAAAACTCTTTGAAAACTTAAGTTCAAAAAACCTCTTTGAAGTAAGGTTCGCAGTATTCAACTAAATTATACATTAGTACCAGCTCACTAGTAATTACTGATAAACCATAGGTTATCCTCAAAGTCATTTACGTGTTCTTTGTTTTGCATGCATACATGTTAGAATGGTGTGTAAGGAAAGAAACTTCTTGATTCTAAATTAAGTGTTGTTGATTTTTGCATGCATGGTCATATTTAATAGATTGATAATCTGATATGTTTAATTTTCTATATTTTAGCTCAAAAATCTATCAAGGGTCCAAGTGATAAAGGTAAATGACCTGCTATGTAGATTGTACTAGAATTTCTAGTGAGTTCCTTCTTACTTCCATGTGTTGTAAGTTTCTTTATTTTATAATTTGTACAAGGTAAGTATTCTTCCTTTGTAATAAATGAAAAGTGTATATATGGATAATGGTTATCCAAAGTCATCAGTTTGAGTTCAATATGTCTGTGATATGAATTAAGTGTCATTCTTCATGCTTAAGCCACTACTATCTGCTTCTAATATGTATGATACTATATGATCTGATATGTGTTGATGGAGATGAAGAAATATGTTTGTGTAGCTTCCAGCAGATATATTACAAACCGAATTGGTAGATCACGATAAAACAGACTCTTCTGAATGAAAATAATATGATGAGTTAAGAGGGGTATGTATGTAAATGAGACTTAAAGATATGCCTCTGATTTTGAATTATGGGTACATGGCTAGCATGAAGATGAGTTTTTTGAGTTATGTTAAGTTGGTGTACAGTGTACGCCCAAATCATAAGTAAGTTGACATAATGAGTCTGCTTGTGTTCTGTATATGCTATTGGGTGTACTATGTGAATGTGTGTAAATTTCTTAAAAAGTTTCAGTTTTAATATCATAAATATTATGTATGATTTCTCTTTTGAACTCACTAAGTTCTTATGAATTTACTCTATTACCTTTTCCTTCTTAGGCTTGTTGACTAAAGGAAGACTTGTTAGAAAGATTACGCTAGAGTATTGCTACTATTGTGAGCTGACTATTTTGTTCTGTATCATGCATGACTTGTGAGGCTGACGCATAAATTTATTTTTGAAATGATTTGTAAAAGGAAATCTTGTTCTAATCAGACTCTATTTCTTTGAGATCTTTATTAAATATCAAAATTTAACTTAAAGTATTATATTTTGATTAATGAAGTTGCCTATTTGAACTTATACATCATATGGCTTGATCGTTGTTATAAACTATTAATGATTTCATTCAAACTTTATTAAATCAATAGTTATAATATGTTGTATATTTATAACTTGTAAAAATTTTGTAAAGCTTCTGCCAAAATCTCTTGAAGTTAGTTTGATTTTAAGTAGTGACACACCATACTCGAATCTTGTTACAAGGTCGGGTTTAGTGTGTTATAGTATTATAACCCCCAAAGATAGTACCATGCTGGAGCATCACTAACAGACTAGGGGTCCCAGCATCACCAATTTGGTAATCAACACTATCCAAACATACAAGAGAGAATAAAAGTTATGGAAGAGAATGTTTTCTTAACAAAAGAGATACAAAGAGCAACAAAAGTTTACCCAGAAGCAGATGGAAAGGAAAAGGCAAACAAATAAAAGAAATGAAAAGCTCATCGAGGAGCTTAAGGCAAACAATATGAATCAGGAGCAAAATCCCAAGCATAAAAGGGAAAAATCTGTCCACACGATTGACAATATGCAAACCAAGGTAATGAAAATTTAGTAGAAGAGGATGTTGAGATGGATTATTGTAAACTTTAAAATATGTAGATATTCAACACTTTATTATGTGCAATTTATGCAAATTTTGAGTAAATAAATAACTCTTTATGTGATTTTATGCTTAATTTTGTGATTTCTATGGGAATGTGTTAACTTAGTGAAATTTATGCTGAATGCATGTTATTTTTTTTTTTGTGAATAATTGAGCTAAGGGAAAATATGGAAGAAATTTGGTTGTTTTTGGGCCTAAACAGGTACAACTTGAAGTTTTCAGATCCAGTCACGTTAGGCTTCAAAGCAACTTCATTCCAGACCCAATTACATAAAGGCCTAGAATTGTTTAGAAGGAGGCCTAAAATCATCCACATATCATCCTATGTACCCACTTTTCATGAATCAAATATGACAACATCATGATAGAATCAAAGGGATCTTCTTCCCTTGATTCAAGCATCCAAATATCCCAAAAATAACCATCATATCCACACTTCCTTATTACTTATCAAAGGTCGACCATTCAACTCCCAAAAATAGAAAATTTAATTCTATTTTTCCTAAAAAAAAAATTAGCAACCTTTCCCCTTGATTCAAGCCTCAACCGACCACATTACTGCTAAAAATCACAGTCAAACCACTCACCTTTCCACCAAGTAGAGGCCGGCCATAAAAAGGAGGAAATTAAGCAACCACAAAAAGGAGGAAATTAAGTAACCACACTATCTAAAAATAGCATGCCACCACCTATTCCTCCACACATTAGGGGATGACATACTTAAGGGAGAAAATCAATAATTCCCTTACTAAAAATAGAAAGGGACGTTGGAGCTTAACAACTATAAAATGAGGCATTCATTACATCGGAAAAACACAACAATTTTTAGAGAAAAAAAACATTTGAGTGTTCTTTGTTTCCTTATGGCTTGCTGAGCATTTTCTTGCCACAAAATAAGGTAAAACACTTTCCAAAAGTGAGAGTAGCCAAAAAGAATGACTTGAGAAGGTACAGGTGATTTAACATAAAGAAGAGGAGGAGAGCCACCATGGGAAGCTGCAATGAGTAGTTGCAGATAGCCCCCTATAGTTCAACTATTTTATCTTTTTATTGTGAAATGGTTGTGGATAACCCCCTCAACTACTCTTCTCCCCCTTTTTTTATTGTTATTTGTTACTTTCTTTGTTGAAAGACATGTTTACATCTCATCTTTGTGTTCTCAATTTAATATTACATGAATTAATTGAGTTTATTTAGAATAAGTATGAATCATGATTTAAGTTGATTGGTTTTTGTATTATGAATATTTTGTGCAAATAATTGTTTCATTCATTTAGGTTTAATTCATGTTAATACTTGTAAATGTAAGCCTATTATATGTAGGTTAATGAATTAACTATTTAATTTGAAAAGAGGTAATGGTTAATAGACAAAAGACCTAAATGGTGCATATCATGTCGATATCAAAAGATGTTTGTTTTATGAATAAACTATATAAAATGCCCGAAAGGGTGATTTCTAGGTTAGTTTGACATAGACATATGCAGAATAACTTAGGTACATAATAAGACTTCAACAGAAGCCTATACCTCAATTAAAATTGGGTTTAATGATTTTTTATATTGCCACGATCCTTTCATGATATTATTTTTATAATTGTTAATAAACTCTTGTTAAGTGAAATACTTGTTCTAGTCTATTCATGTTATGTTTATTAAATCTTGTGTTTCATCTTTCTGTTGTGATTATTCTTCTGCAATGTGTGTTGTTTTATTTTGTGTGTATTTGAAATTTGATTACATCCATATTATAATATTAAACGCTTAACAACATTATCTTTTATTTGTTCTCTACCAAATTGTGTTATAGTTGACTTTGCAAATAATTTACACAACAGTCCTTATGGAGATGATAACTCTTTACTTACTACTTATTACTTTTATGACTATGCACACTTGCACGTAACTATCAATACAATTATAGAGATACTAGCTATGATGAGAATTATGATAAAAGTAAGAAATGTGCTAGTCAAAATACCTTGGAACAAAAAGTAGAGAAGTTAGAAAAACATTTACAAGATTTTCAAAAAATGGAATCCTATGGATTAGTGAAGTAGTATAAAAATGAACCCTTAGCTAAAAAGATATTGCAACATTATGTTTTCCCCAATTTAAATTTCTTAAAATGATGTATGATGGTCAAGGAGAGCCTCAAGACCATTTAGCAGATTATGTGAATCACATGAAAATATTTTGGGCTTCAAATGATGTTAAGTGCAGGTCATTTTCAATGTCACTTAAAGACTTAGTCCGGGCGTGGCATTTGTAATTGCCACAACATTCCATTATGAGTTTTAAGAAGTTGGCAATCTTGTTTATTAGTAAGTTCTTGGCGAATAAGACATTAAAACAATCTTTTGCTTACCTCATGTCTATTAAGCAATGTAAGGATGAACCTTTAAGAGATTTTTTGAAAAGGTTCAATGCAGCAACTATGGTCACAAAAGACGTCCCTGAAGAATTTGTTGTTCAAGCTTTCATGTCTGGAATAAGACAATAGTTTTTGAAATATAATTTAATTGATAAGCCTTCAACCAATTTTTCAACATTATACAAGAAGGCTTACGTCTTCGCTGAAAATAATGAATCAGAAAAAGCTAAGCTACAAGTATAGCGAACTAGTGCGCAAATTTTAGGGGACTTTTACAATTTTCAAAGAGGCAAATCTCCATTGCATGATAGAGTTGGGAGAACTCATTTTCAATATTCATACTCGGGGGGTATTAGGGGTACCATTCCAATGAATCTTGAAGCTACCAAGGAAGGATGAGGACATATAAAGGCTATCGACAAAGTTAGCGAGGATAGCAAAGGGCTCCACATAACCAGTTTTAGTTTTATGATGACTTGACAATGACTCTAGCATAAATTTTATGTCAAATAGAGCATCAAAGAATCTTTCAACCTTCACCTCTTTTGAGACTTAACATTCATAGGGATAATTCAATAGATGTATGTGGTTTCCATCATGACGGTGAGCACACAATAGATGATTGCATTCATTTGAGAGATGTTATTGAGTCTGCAATTTGTAGAGGACAATTGCAACGATTTGTTACTAGACAGAGGCAACATTATGGACACAAAAATAGAGATGATGATGCTTTAGGTTCACATGGAGCAAATAAAGGAAATGGTAAATAGGTCCCAAAAGGGGTTATTAATTTGATAATTGGCACTAATGAAGAATGGGCTAGATCCAAGACTAAGAGGAAAGCTTATTTGCATAGTGTGATATTTGTAAATACATCGGCAAAGAAACCTTGATAAATACAACCATGGAGAGTTAAAATCTCATATCAAGGTGAAACAGATTTGAATGATCTGGAAAGTAATGATCCATCAGTAATTTTGATAATAATTGTGGGGTTTAAAGTTAAGAGGATTCTAATTGATACTAGAAGTGTTGTTAAATTTATTAGTTGGCAAGAATTCAAGCAAATGGGATTATCTAAGGCATACCTAAAGAGAGAAAGCCCAATTTATGGGTTCAATAATCAATCGATTGAAGTTAAAGGGTCAATTGTATTGCTAATGGTAATAGGCAATAATGAGAAAATGGTTACTGGAATGGTAAAGTTTCTAGTTGTTGATCATCTAATAGCCTACAATGCCATTTTTGGTAGGCCATTAATAAATAAAACAAAGACGGTGGTAGCCACTTATGGCTTAAAAGTGAAGTTTCCAACCAAGTAGGTGAAGGGCACATGAAGTTTCATAAACAAACAACAAGAAAGTTAATTGAGTTGTTTCCAAGAGATAAGGAGTAAACTACAAAGAAAGCCTTTATGTTGTCAAAGTAAGAGAAATGATCATTGATGGGTATTTTAAGGAATAATGCGAACATCTTTGCATGGTACATAGTAGACATGGTAGGAATTCATCCTATAGTTATAAAACATATTTTGAATGCTAATCCTAAAGCGAAGCTAGTAAAATAAAGGGAAAAAAAGTTCCTAGAAGTGAAGATCAGGAAATCAAACAAGAAATGAAAAAAACTCTTAGCAATGAAATTCATAAGGGAGGTCTCATACCCTGAATGAGTTTCTAATGTTATCGTGGCACTTAAATCCAATAGGAAATGGAGAATGTGTGTTCACTTTACACATATCAAGAAGCCATGTTTAAAAGATAGTTTCCCACTACCTTCAAATGATAATTTAGTCGATGCTTCAATAGGTCACAGATATATGAGCTGCATAGATACTTCTTCAGGATATAATCATATTAATATGGCCCTAGAAGGTCAAGAGAAACAACTTTCATAACTGAATATGGTTTGTTCTGTTATAAAGTTATCTCATTTGGGTTGAAAAATACTAGAGCAACTTGCTAGAGGTTGGTTAGTAAGATTTTTTGCAATTAAATTGGTCGTAAGATTGAGGTATATGTTAATGATATGCTAACCAAGTGATATTCAATCGAACAACATTTGGCAGATTGATAAGAAACTTTTGATGTTCTCAAACTGTATAATATGAAGTTAAACCACAATAAGTGTACTTTTGGGGTTGGATAATGCAAGTTCTTGGGTTTCATCATTTTTGAAAGGGGTATTAAAACAAACTCAAAAAATATAAATGCCATTCTGAACCTTAGTCCGCCACAAAACACAAAAGAGATTCAAAGGCTTAATTGGAAGGTTGTTGCTCTAAATAGATTTTTTTTAGATTGGTTGATAAATGTTTTCCCTTCTTCAAGACCCTTAAGGCTCCATTCCAATGTATTGATGAATGTTAGAACTCTTTTGAGCAGTTAAAAACTTATCTCACCAAACCTTTTTTGTTAACTTTGCCTCTCCCAAGAGATATTCTCTATTTATATCTAGATACGATATTGGTGAAAGAGATGGAATAAAAATAGAACCCATTATATTATGTCACTAAGGTTCTTCAAACTACTAAACTTAGATATTCTCAAATTGAAAAGTTAATCTTTACATTGGTGGTGGCTGCAAGGAAGTTGTGACAATATTTTCAGGCTCATTAAATAGTTGTCTTATCTAACCAACATTTAAAGGAAATTTTAAATAAGGTGAATGTTCAGGGTTTTATGTTGAAGTGGGGTATGAAATTGAGTGAATTTGGGCTGGATGTTTTCTAAGAAAAATAGTAAAAGCGTAGATATTTGCAAATTTTGTAATAGAATGTACTTTTTCCAATAATTTGAGATATAATGAACCAACTTCTACTAAAGTCAACCAAAAGGAAAATTTGATAAATCCATTAAAGTAATAGTTTATTCTCAAATTCAAACTCCTAAAGTTTGCATCTCCCCTTGGAAGTTACATATAGATGGTTCTGTGGAAAATAGTGAAGCAAAAGTGGAATTTTGTTTGTAGACCCTCAAGGAAAAGAGGAGTGGCAGTATGGATTGACTTTTGCATTCTTGGTATCAAACAATATAGAGGAATATGAGGCATTGATGGAAAGAATAAAATTAGTAAAGAGATCGACATTTAAAGAGCTTGAGATTTTCATAGATTCTGAATTGGTCGCCAAACAATTTTTTAGGAGTATGAAGTTTGTGCTCCCAATTTATTGAAATATCACACCTTGGTGTCAAGTCAAATATAATTTATTTATTTATTTATTATTTCATATTTTATTGTGCTATATAATGGTAGTTCAGTTCATAATACACTAGTTACTGTATATCTTGTAACCCTATTCATCTAACCTTTGCAAGTTTTTAGCGTATTATAGGGTTGTTATCTAAACTCAAATCTTATGAGTGATCGTGATTTTGTAACAGGTTTTAAATATTTGTAATTAATCGTTCTTGAAACAGACTATTATCATGATGTAGGCAAGGGTACCTATCGAACAGTAGTATAGTTTTAGCAAGACCGAATTGTCGAACCCAAAGTAACTAAAAGTACTAGTAATGACTGTCTTTTTATTATCTAGCCTAAGAATAAAGGGGTTTGTTTTAACTAACTAATTAACTAAACTAAGAATTCACAGAAAATAGAATTGTGGGATTACTTTTGGAAAACGATTGAATTAAGACAATACCTATGGAAGAATCCACCTAGACTTCACTTGTTATTTGACTCTGAATCGGACGATTTATTCATTTGACTTGATCCGTAGAAATCCCTAAGTTATATTATTATCTCTCTTGAGACTCAAAACGTCTAACCTTAGGTTGAATAATTGAAATCTCTATCTAATTAACTTCCTAGGGTTGCATTAACTCGATCTATGGATCCCCTTATTAGGTTTCACCCTAATCCGGCAAAATCTTGTCACCCTATCTCTAGGTGCGCAATCAACTTCACTTAATTATGTCAAATGTACTCTTAGACAGGGTCTATTCCTCCTCTGCATAAGAGCTTAACTTGAATCAATATCCTAGAATATCAAAACAAGAATGACGAACACATAATTAAGAACAAGTCAAATATTTATCATACAATTTAGAAAATAATAATAACAAGATCTGTCTTAGGTTTCATCCCCTTTAGGTATTTAGAGAATTTAGCTCATGACTAAAAAGGAAAACATCTCAGAAGAATAATGAATACAAAGCATAAATAAAAACCCAAAACTCCTGAAGGGGAATTGAAGGGAGATATTCAGTCTTGACGATGAATCCGGCTTCTGAGATGGATCAATCGACTTTCCTTGAGTAATTCCTTGCTTCCTCCTGTGTGTCCCCCCTTTTTTTCCTCCTTTAAGGTGTATTTATAGGCTTTAGAATGCCTAAAAGCCCTCAAAATTAGCCTTTTTCGAATTGAACTCAACTTGGGCTCGGCAGGGACACGCCCGTGGACGATTACTTCAGGCCGTGGTCAAGCCTGTTAAAATAGCACGGGCGTGTGGTCTACTCGTGTGAGTCGTACTTTGATTCTGCCAAATTGACACGGTCGTGTGGTCTGCCCGTGTGAGGAAGCCCAGGTCATGTTGATTTCGTATGTTGGCCCATTTTCTTTGTTTTTGGTCCGTTTCTCGTTCCTTTTACTCTCCCCTAAGCTCACCTAAGTATAAAACATGAAATTAAGGTATTAGGAGCATTTTCTTGTCCTCAAGAAAAATCCTCATCTCATAATCAAAACAAATTCTTCTCAACTTATAATTTCTATTGATAATACCTCAAAATAATCCATAGGTAATCAAACATTGGAAATTTGACTAAAAGAACATCAAAGTTTCAAACATTCCAAGTCGAGCATTTTATCATGAAAACATAGGTGTCTCCCCTCATCTAAGTAATTACCTTTGATTCAAAATATCACAGAGTTTCACATCCCCACTAAAGATGCACTCAAATCACTCGAGGTGTTTAAGGACAATAAATGAAGCACTCAATAGTCAATAATGAAAAGTCATTACCATAGGCTTGCATGAAAATCAAATCTCCACCACTATAAATTGAGATGAAACATCAATCAAAAGGTCTTTAGAGGGTTGTAACGTGACTTTGGTTAAAGGGTGTGGTCACAAGCTAGAAGAAAGGGTTAGAATCGAGATTGAATTGAAAAATTACCTAACTAGAAAAATGACTAGTCATTAGTTGTGTACAACAGAGCATTTTTCTCGGAATATGGAATTTAACTACTTTAGCTCAAAAGATCACTATTACCTATATGTATACATGTTTTTTTTTTCATAAAGAACAAGTCAGATAACTAACTATTTAGAACAAGACATAACTAAGCAATTTATTCAATTCAAATCTCGACAAAAATAGGGATCAAATTAATTTAGGGGATTTCAACAATAATGAGTTATGGGTTAATATTGAGGGTAAATAAATGAATGGGTTGTTAGGTTCAAAGGGGTTCACTAAAAGTTAATTGTGAAGGTAAGCTTTTATGGAGTGAGTGGGTTAAACCTAAGTGCCTTTATTATTTTGACATATCAAATCAAATGGTGTGGTCTTGACATGCATAATCAAGAAAATTCTAGAATAACAATTTAATATTGGCGCACTCATAATGAAGTGAGCATGGAAGAAATAATAGATGTTCTTGAAGGCTCAAAATACAAAAATTATGGCTTTTTGATGTTTAAACTTGTGAATTCCAACTCAAGATAATACCTAGACTTAGAGAAACAACCTAGAAGTTTTTTATTCTTCAAAAATAAACTTATCATGCTTGATTCCCTAATGTCTTAAAGTTTAAACAATCAATGCATAAATGCCTATGTTTTAGTTCAAGACATATCAATAAAAATCATGAGTTAATTAAAATTCATTCTAATAGTGATATGAGTAATTCACGTAAGAATAAGACATATTCTAATGGTGATATAAAAGACCCCCCACACTTAAGATGTACATTGTCCTCAATGTACAAAGATAGATATATTGAAAAAGATAAATTTATGATCATAAGATAAGAAGAGAAGTGAAACTTCCTGAATGATGAATGAATTCCTTGAACTGGAGTTTTTGGAGAATAAATGGCGTGAGAGTGGAGGAGGATACTCCAGTGGTGGTAGAGGTTCATTAGTCCATAAGTCCTACGACAAAAGAATATTATATCTGTTGGTAGCTATAGTCGTGGTCGAGCAGGACATGGCAATCGTGGAGAACCTTTCCCGGTGGAGTGTTTAGTTCCCATGTGAGGATAAGCTTAGGAGCTCTTTTATAGCTGTGACAAAATCAGGAACTTTTTTTTTAAGAAATGTAAGGAAACAAAATTACTCGTAATGGAATAGCTGAAGTTGGTCATTGTAAAATAAAAATTATAAAATCTAATAAAGATAGGCGTAAGGAAAAAAGGAGTCTGAAGATGAAATAAAAGTAAAAACACAAAATAAAATAATTAATGAAAGTTTTTACACATCTTCATCGCTAGATGGTTCGCGAGGTGGGGGTGGCGATGAGATGTGAAAATGCTGACAAATCTGATGTAGAGTCGCATCAATGTGATTAAATCGTTGAAAACATTGCTGCTCAAATCGTGTAAGGCACTTAGAGATGTCAGCGTATGAAGCCACCGCATGAACTGGACGAGAAGGGCGTGGTGGCTGAGACGGTCGGTCCTCGTGCTGTGGAGGGACATCATCAGTAATGTCCTCGGGGGCCTCCTCCTCGGTTGATTAGGCGAGACGATATTGAGGAGGGTAAGTTCCTTGGCACTTTTCGATCATCCTCATGCTTACCATGCTCGAGATGCCTTGTGGAGACATCTGGCCAATGAGGGTCAAGGATGATTCTTGGGCTGCGGTGTTGAGGAGCCCGAAGTGTCACGCCAGTCACGTCACATAAGGCCCAATGGAGATGATCCCTTTCCGATGTCGCTCTGTCTGGTGGTGAATGGAAAGGGCGATAAAGTAGGCGAGGTCGAAGGCGCACCCGTGTGACATACACCATAAGTAGTAGACATCATTAGTGGTGACGAAGTCGATGCTCTCTCTCCGCCCTGTCAAGGTGTGAGATAGAATCGAATGTAAATACCTTAAGGATGGAGGGAGAGCTAATGCCTTGGAGTGACTGAGGTCGTAGGTGGCCGAATGTGGTACGAGTGTGCCCCAGCACCGTGAGGGAGAACGGTGGATGTGACGGTTGAGAGAATATGAGTCATTTTCCTCCTTGAACTCCTCTGTATATAAGCCCAATGCTGTACCGAATTCTGGGACGCTTAGCTGGCGGACTAATCCACCTAGGCGAAATTGGACCGTACTGAGATCATCGTAATTTGTCATTACGGTCTGAAGATGAAACGTTGAGCATAGTTCCATCGTAAGCTCGAGATACGTCGACTCGATGATCCCAAAGAAAGGATCCCAAGGGTCAGTGGTTAAGAGGGCCCGAATCGCATTAGCCAACTGAACTTATTCTACTGCAGCCCAGTCGATGTAGCGGCCCATAGTTAAAGGTCGAGCCCGAAGTATTTGGTAAAGTTCTTCTTGAGGCCCAATGGGGAACTACAGAAAAGGGTGGCGAATTTTTGCGGTAGGACCCGAGGAAGATGACGCCCCCTTCATTCTCTTCGAAGCGAGGATGGCGATTTTTTTCTCGTGAAGACGACATTGTACCTGCAATCAAAACCAGTAATTCATCTTGAGGAATGGTCAAAGTAAAATGAATAAAAAATTAAAATAAAATAAAAATAATAATTTCAGCCACAACTACTAAGACTAACAACTTAACCAAAGCAATCAATTCTATGGCATAAGAATGACAGAGAATTTCATGGAATGCAATCATACTTGACGGATGAAACATGTCAACACATAATGCATGAGTATGTCTGTTGTTCTAACCATGAATAATTACTTTAAACTAGACAAATGGGGCAGGGAAATCATGTAATGAGTAAGAATTTCACATGAAAACGATGATAACTACTCTAGATAATGAATTTTGAGTGATAGGAAGATAAAACTAACATATAAAATATAGATTGCTATGAAAACTAGCATGAAAAATGAGTGCAATTAAAGGGAAAAGAGTAAACAAACGCTAGAAAGGGGAGAATGAGCGTCAAAAACAGGGTTGGAAGCGGCGCATGGGCGTGGCGGGATGAGCGTGTGGACTTGTAGTGGCTAGGGTTAGGGATTTTAGGTAAAGAAGACAATGAATAGTGCAGCCTATTTATAGCTTTTGGTGCACACAGTCAGGGAACACGCCCGTGTTCCCCAATTTTAGCCCGTGTTTTGCATTTTTGAATTCGGGTGCGTCTGGTATTTAGTCCACTCCCGTGTTACTTGTGCATGTGGGTGCACATGGCCGTGTCGCAAGACCGTGTCTGGCTTCTTTCGCTTCTCTCACGTCCATGTATGTAGGCCTACGCCCGTGTTAATTTAACAGGTTCGACCACGAGTGCTAGACACGGGCGTGTCGTACGCCCGTGTCGCACGCCCGTGTTATTTTGGCAAGTTCACCCACGGCAATGTCGCACGACCGTGGCGTTTTATTGTAGCACGTGTTTGGGAAAAATCTCTACCCTGTTTCCACACGGTCTTCAGCACGCCCGTGTGCCTGGACGTGTCTGTGTGGAAAACCTGCATTCAAGATCTCCGTTAGTAAGTTAGGTGTTAAATACTAAAATTTAAAAAAAAATATATTGTTAGTGCTTGGGTTGCCTCCCGAGAAGCGCTTATTTATAGTCTAAGCTCGACTTACCTCTCCATTAAATGGTCATGGTGGTTCGAGGAGTTTATACTCCTCATTCCTACTACCCATCTTATCAAAATAAGGTTTTAGATGGGTGTTGTTTACCTTAAAAGTGCCGAACTTGGGATAGCTTACCTCAACTGTACCGAATGGGAAAATGCTAAGTATCGTAAGAGGGACTTCTTTATTTGGTTTGGTAGTGACAATGTGAGGATCTGTGGCTTCTAATAAAATTTTATCTCCAACCTTAAGTTGATTTGGAAAGGTATTGAGCTCGTTCTGGCGTAGTTTTAGTTTATCGGGTGTTATTGGTTTATGAGTCTGCCATTCATCTAGTTCCTCGATTTGTAACCTTCGATCTTCATGAATAGGTCCTCTACTATTGCTTGAGAATGGCTCATCTACTTCCTTCAGACTCATTTCCTACAAAGTACGTTGCACCATATTGTCAGTTTTAGTAGAATGGTTTAGACGATCACCTTCAATTTCTGATGTGTTGCCAGAATTACAAGCTTGAAGGGTGATTGTTTCGTCTCCCACAAGAAGTGTGAGCTCACCTGTGCCAACATCAATAATCGTTTTAGCAGTTGCTAAAAAGGGCCTTCCTAAAATAAAAAAAGTGTTGCTATCCTCCTCTATGCCTAGAACAATGAAGTCAATGGGAAATATAAATTTATCGATTTTAACTAGCACATCTTCAATAATACCCCTAGGAAATCTTATAGTTTTATCTGCTAATTGTATGCTTATCCTAGTCTGTTTGGGTTTCCCAAGACCTATTTGTTTGAACATTTTGTAGGGCATGACGTTAATACTAGCCCCTAAATCAGCTAATGCATTATTAACATCTAAACTACCAATTAAGCAAGGAATTATAAAACTCTTTGGATATTTTAATTTGTTGGGTAGCTTATTCTGTAGAAGAGCTAAGCAAACTGCGTTTAGCTCCACATGCGACGCCTCATCCAACTTCCACTTATTTTCTAAAAGCTCCTTTAAAAATTTCATTGCGTTTGGCATCTGTGATAGAGCTTCAATAAACGGTAAGTTAATGTGTAATTTTTTTAAGAGTTTAAGGAATTTACCAAATTGTTCATCTGAACGGTCTTTCCTTGTCGCGTTGGGGTATGGCACACGAGGTTTATATTCGACATTCACTGATTTGTTTTTATCATGGCCTACCTCACCTTGACCTCTGCTCACCACATTTTTTTGCCTTGGTTCTGGCTTAGGCTCGACGAATCCTTCTTCATCTTGAACATTAATTACGTTGAGCTGTTCCCTTGGGTTGGGTTCAGTATTACTTGGCAAGCTACCTTGTGGTCGTTCGAAAATAAACTTGGCAAGCTATCCAATGTGAGTTTTGAGCCCTTGGATCGATGCTTGTTGATTCTTAAGTGTTGTATCGGTATTCTAAAAACGAGTTTCTGACATTGATATAAACTTTGTGAGCATCTCTTCAAGGATCAGCTTCTTCTCTTGTTGGTAGGGTGGTTGTTGGAAGCCTTGAGGGGGTCTCTGATTGCCTTGGCCTCCCCATGAGAAATTTAGGTGGTTCCTTCAACCTGCATTGTAAGTGCTACTATAATGATTGTTTTGAGATCGAGGATTGTTACCCATGTAATTTAACTGCTCGTTGTCCATGTTGTGACCATATGGCGGGTATTCTGAACTGCTCGATCCACCTCCATTTGCTTCGCACTACATTACTGAGTGAAGCTGTGAAGAACTAAGAAAACCATCAATTTTCTTATTCAAGAGTTCTACCTGATTAGAGAGCATGGTGACCGAGTCGACGTTATAAACACCAGCTGTTTTCGTTGGTTTTGTCCTCATGACTTGCCACTGATAGTTATTTAGTGACATATCCTCTATAAATTCATAGGCAGCTTCAGGTGTTTTATTATTGATGGTTCCGCCAGCAGCTGCGTCAACCATTTGTCGAGTTGAAGGATTCAGGCCATTATGAAAGGTTTGAACCTATAGCCAGAATGGTAACCTATGGTGAGAGCATATTCGCAAAAGATCCTTGTATCTCTCCCATGCATCGTAGAGTGTCTCTAAATCCATATGCACAAAAGAAGAGATAAATTACGTAATTTAGCCGTTTTAGCTGGCAAAAAATATTTTAATAAGAACTTTTTGGTCATTTGTTCCTAAGTAGTAATTGACCCTTGTGGTAACAAGCTCAACCACTGTTTAGCTTTGTTCCTCAATGAAAAAGGGAATAACCGAAGATGAATGGCATAGTTAGAAACGCCATTAATTTTAAATGTATCACAGAATTCCAGGAAATTTGCCAAGTGAGTGTTTGGATCCTCATCCTTCAAACCATCAAACTGAACAAATTGCTGTATCATCTGAATAGTGTTAGGTTTTAGTTAAAAATTATTCGTAGCAATAGCAGGTCTAACTATACTTGACTCAGTTCCTGTTAAAGTAGGTTTAGCATAATCATACACAGTACAAGGAGCAGGATTCTGATTTGCTAGTTCAATGGGTATCGTAGGAGGCAGCTGATTATCTTGATTTTCAGCCATCTCCTCAGTCGTAGTTGAGATATCGTTCTTTTGCTCTTCCTCTGTGTATCTTAGGCTTTGCTTTATTTCTCTTCGATTTCTGCAAACTGTGCGATCGATTTCTTTGTCAAAAAGTAGTAGTCCTGACGGGTTTCTTCTAGTCATAAACTATAAAAACCTGCCAAGAGAAAGAAAAAGTAAATTAATAAATAATAATAAAATAAAATTAACTTGCAAGAAAAATAAATAGCTAAAGTAAAAAAAAATTGAGTGTTCCTAATGGCAACGACGCCAAAAACTTGATCGTGATTTTGTGACAGGTTTTAAATATTTATAATTAATCATTCTTGAAACTAACTATTATCACAATGTAGGCAAGTGTTCTTATCAAACAGTAGTATAGTTTTAGCAAGATCGGATTGTCGAACCCAAAGGAACTAAAAGTACTAGTAATGACTGTCTTTTTATTATCTAGCCTAAGAATAAGGGGGTTTGTTTTAACTAACTAATTACCTAAACTAAGAATTCACAGAAAATAGAATTTGGGGATTACTTTTGGAAAATTATTGAATTAAGACAATACCTAAGGAAAAATCCACCTAGACTTCACTTGTTATTTGACTCTGAATTGGACGATTTATTCATTTGACTTGATCCGTAAAAGTCCCTAAGTTATATTATTATCTCTCTCGAGACTAACAACATCTAACCCTAGGTTGAATAATTGAAATCTCTTTCTAATTAACTTTCTAGGGTTGCATTAACTCGATCTATGGATCCCCTTATTAGGTTTCACCCTAATCCGGCAAAATCTTGTCACCCTATCTCTAGGCGCGCAATCAACTCCGATTAATTATGATAAATGTACTCTTAGACAGGGTCTATTCCTCATCTGTATAAGAGCTTAACTTGAATCAATATCCTGGAATATCAAAACAAGAATGACAAACACATAATTAAGAACAAGTCAAATATTTATCATACAATTCAGAAAATAATAATAATAACAAGATCTGTCTTAGGTTTCATCCCCCTTAGGTATTTAGGGGATTTAGTTCATAACTAAAAAGGAAAATATCTCAGAAGAATAATGAATACAAAACATAAAGAAAAACTCAAAACTCCTGAAAGGGAATTGAAGGGAGATCTTCAGTCTTGACGGTGAATCCGGCTTCTAAAATGGATCAATCGGCTTTCCTTAAGCAATTCCTTACTTTCTCCTGTGTGTCCCCCTTTTTCTCCTCCTTTAAGGTGTATTTATAGGCTTTAGAATGCCTAAAAGCCCTCAAAATTAGCCTTTTCTGAATTGGACTCAACTTGGGCTCGGCAGGGACACGCCCGTGTGACACGTCCGTGTACGATTACTTCAGGCCGTGGTCAAGCTTGTTAAAATAGCACGGGCGTGTGGTCTACCCGTGTGAGTCGTGCTTTGATTTTTCCAAATTGACACGGCTATGTGGTCTGCCCGTGTGAGGAAGTCCAGCCCGTGTTGATTTTGTATGTTGGCCCATTTTCTCTGTTTTTGGTCCGTTTCTCGTTCCTTTGACTCTCCTAAGCTCACCTAAGTATAAAACATGAAATTAAGGCATTAGGAACATCAAATTCACCAATTCTAAGGAAAAACCATCCATAAAATGCGCTAAGCATGGGGTAAAAATATGTATAAATGACGGTTTATCAATGAGAAACAATAAGTACCAAGGATAGATAATGTTCGAGTGGACGCTCTCTTTAAGTTGGCAACATCATTAAAAGAATTAGCAGAAAGGAAATCTTTTTGCTGGAATTCAAAGAGCACCTAAGTTACACTCTTGCACAAAAAAAATTGTGAAAATGATGATTGTGAGACTTGGATAACACTTATACTCAAATATTTGGTAGAAGGAGAACTCCTAAATGATAGGAAAGCATAATAAAACTTCAACAAAAAGTAGTCAAGTATGCCTATAATAAACTTCAAATACTTTAAGTTGTTTAATTCATGGTTATGATAAGTTTTGATTTAGTAATAAGATAATGCAAAGGTATACTACTACAAACTAATGGACAAGCAAAGGTTGCGAACAAGAAAATTCTTCAGGGATTAAAAAAGAAAGTAGGCGATGCTAAAGGAGCATGGGTGGATGTACAGTCGGGTATATTATGGTCCTTAAGAACCACATCCTATATTGGGATAGATGAAACTCCAATCAATTTAATGTTTGGTATAGAAGCAATAATCCTAATAGAAATTGGACTCCAAACACATCTAGTTGTAGATTATGATACTGTAGATTATGATGTGTCATTGAAAGTTAATTTGGATTTTCTAGAAGAAAGTCATGAACAAGTTGTGATTCGGTTGGGGGCTAAAAATAAAAAAGTAACCCAGTATTATAATTCAAGTGTGAGAAATAAACAATTCCTAGTTTTAGATGTTTGTGAGTATGAAAATGGTATGTGAACATTATGGCAAATGTAGTATAGAATTTTGTTCAATTGGTTGATTAATTTATGGATAAACTTAGCTAATGTTTAATCAAGTTTGATTGTTGTGAATGAGGTGCCTTTTAGGCATATTGGTTGTATGGTTATTTATTATGATGATCTAGCTTTGATATGGTTGTGTTAGGTGTAATTTAGTTGCATGAAATAGGTACATTTGGCTTGTATAAGTGACTAAGCTTTAGGTGAGAAAAATGGCTTGTAAATAGCCTATTTTTCGTCCACACGGCCTAAGGCACAGGCTTGTGTCTCAGCTGTGTGTGACACATGGCCATGTTATACAGTCGTGTGTCCACTATAGGTTTTTTTTAAAGGCTGCATTTTGAGGATTACACGGCCTGGCACGCGGGCATGTGGCTTGGCCGTGAGAACCAAGTTAAAGAGTTACACGGGCACGGACATGAGCTGGAACACGGCCATGTGTCCCTACTTCGAATGTCCACAAGGTTTGACCACACGACCGTGTGACCCCTACAATTTGAAAATTTTCATCTTTTCCCAAAAAATTTTACATGTTTTCGATTTAATCCCGATTTGTTTCTAATGTGTTTTTAGGGCCTCAAGGGCTCATATAAGGGACAATATCTATGTTATTGATGGAATTTGCTATGACTGATGTTGTAAAGTAAATAATTTATATATTTGATAGTTTTGAATAAACTCCGGTAATGCTTAAGGGTGTTACAAACTTACTAGTTAGAACTATGGTCCCAAAACCACTGTTTCTGCACCACTGAAAAACAGACTATTACGTTAATCTATGACAATATCCCTATGTCATTTTCAATGAGTAAAATGTCTTCAACATATAGAATGAGAAAGATCACCTTTTTAGCCCTAATACGTTTATAATAAAAACAAGGTTCATCTACATTTTGCTCAAATCCAAAAGTTTTGATCCCTCGATCAAATATTTAATTTCATGAGTAGGATGCTTGCGTAAGTCTATATATGGATCTAAGCAATTTGCATACTTTATACTCATTTGCTTTAGCTATGTATCCAATGGGTTGCATTATATAGATATTCTCTTTAAGATAGCCATTCAAGAATGTTATCTAACATCCATTTTCCAGATCTCGTAATCAAGAGCCGTGATAATGGATAACAATATGTGGATTTACTTGAGCATGGAAATGAAGATAAGGTTTCTTTGTAAATAATACATTCTTTCTGAGTATAACCTTTTTGCTACAAGTTTGGCCTTGTAAGTTTCTACCTTTCCATTTGCATCTTTTTTCTTCTTGTATATCCACTTACACCTTATGTGTTTTATCACTTCTAGTAAGTTTACAGGTTCCCATATTAGTTTGGATTGCTTAGAAACCAATCAGCTTTCATTGCTTTTTCCTAGAGCTCAGAATCAACATTTTACATCACTCCATCAAATATGAGTGTGTCATCATCTTTCTATTCAATAGACTCAGTGTTTAGAACACTTCTATTGTATTAAAAGAACATGAGCCTACGAGAGACCCTCCCACTATGAAGAAGCTCTTTATGTTGCTGATCGCTTATAGGTCTACTATTTGAAGTTGGTTCTGAAACTGTTACTGTAAGGCTTTATTCATTTTCCAAAAGTTCCTCGAGTACTTCTTTACTTTGAGGTTTAAAGTCATTAATGTAACTTTACTCAAGGAAAGTAGCATGAGTAAACACTATTTTTGTTTGCCTTTTTAGGTTATAAAATAAATCACCATTTGTTCCCTTAGGATATCCCACAAACATGTACAGCTCTGCCCATGAATTCAACTTCCGCACATTTTTTTCCAATACGTGGGTTGGGTATCTCTAAATCCTTAAGTGATTTAGACTTGGCTTCCTGTTATACTACCATTCATATAAATTTTTAAATGTAGTCTTAGTTGGTACATCACTCAGAATATAACAAGTTATTTGTAAGGCATATTCCCGAAAGGAGATTGGGAGCTATGAATAACTTAACATCTATCGAACCATGCTAACAAAATTCAATTTCTTCTCTCTGCCATGCCATTCTGTTGTGGAGTTCCCAGTGCGGTTAATTGGGATAACATCTCATTCTTTGTAAGCTACCCTAAGAAATCATCTAATAAATATTCCCCACCTCAATTAGACTGAAGTGTCTTAATGAGTAAACCTAGTTGTTGCTCCACTTTCACATGAAACTTTGAATTTATCAAAGGTTTCACTTTTGTGATATATTAGGTATACATACCTATATCTGGAATAATCACCTATACAAGTTATGTAATAATGGTAACCACCTCTTGCACTGATTTTTGTGGGGCCACATAAGTTAGTGTGCACAAGTTTTAGGAGTTTCACGGCCTTCGTTCTTTTTGAATTAAAATATCATTTAGTCATCTTACCTTCCAAGCAAGATTTATATTGTGGGAGATCAATTTCTTTAAGTGAACTTAAAGTGTCATCTTTCATACGTCTAGTGATGTTTTTGGTTAATATGACCAAGTTTGAAATGCCAAAGGTATGCCTGATTAGAGTGAGAAGTTTTAAGTCTTTTATTCAAAATTTTAGTTTCAAGCAATGTGTACATCTTTGGTTTGATAAAATAGATATTAGTATTCAACCATACATTTTAGATAAGAGTATAATTTCTAAATATTGCACCAGTATTATTAAAAGTCACGGTCAATTCGTTTTTAAATAAAAATGCAACGGAAAGTAAGTTTCTTTTGAAACTTGGTATATAGAAAATATTTTTCAAAATAATATTCCTATATTACCAAAATAAAGATGTACATCTCGCACTACTTCAGCTACCACTCCTGTTTATGAAATACAAAAACTTGCAAAAATAAACGCAGTAAATTAAAAAGTTTGAAGTAAGACCTCCAATAGTAGATTGTGTATAAGAGCCCGCAGGAGATTCAATATCCATCACATCTTCGCTTAAGGGACCTTCTCCAATAGAGGGGAGTGAAGATAAATGTGAATGTGAATATCTTTTTTCTCTTTGTGCAGACCTGTAAATTGGGTCCTTCAGTTTCTTCAGATGGTTCCTGAGTAACATCATAAATTTTAACTCATTGAATGGTTTCAATAGCTCATGAAACTTTAGTCACCTTTGCAGCTTTCTTTCCTTTTGTAGCACTTGGAAACCTTATAGTAACATCCCTGCTTTTTCCTTTCTGACTTCAATATTCCCATCTACATTCGAGATAAAAGGCATACTTAGGAATTCAATTTTTGGGTTCTTTACATGATCCCAAAAGAATCTCTGTTGTTACACTATTGTCCCCATAGTGCCAGGCTCATTGCAAGGTTTTATCCCATCAAGTTGAGCTTTTCTGAGGGTATGGAAGTCCACATCATCCAAATTGTTAGACTCTTCTCCATTAAGTAGAAGCACCAAATGTTCTTCAAGTTGTGAACTTGCTCATATCTAATCGATGGACTTGTTTGTAACGTTTTCAATCGAGCCTCTTCTGTTGCATTTAACAATCGAGGATCCTAAGTGGAAGGTTTAACCCAAACTAAAGGAAAATGGAATTCCCTATAAATTTGCTCAATTTTAATATATTTATCCCTCACTAAATGGAAGTTGGTGGTCATATTATCTACAACTGCTTTCCCCCATTTGAATGGCAAACATTACAAACCCTTTTTGGTTACTCTCACTAGTAGGAGTTAAAATATATATTCTTCTAAACACATTTACAAAAGCTTCTTCTCCATGTAGCTGGAAATCTAAGAAATACGCTATTAAATTCCACCACAAGGAACCCAATAATTTCCCTAAATCCACTTCACATGAATTCTATAATTCTATAAGAAAATGATGCAGAGGTAAATGAAACCCCACTTTAAAAATGTATAAGGGCAAAAGAAACCAATGATTCTCTCTCTTACAATTGTTCATATCACTCAATCGATGGTTTCCTTTTAAAATATCAAATTTGTATTTGAAATTTTTAAAACATGCAATTCCCATACTTTCCAACAAATTCCACATCTCTTCTACAAATATCGAGCACTCAAATTCCTAACTTTCAATAGGAACACTAAGAAAACCAAGGGCCATGTTTTGCTGAAAAGAAAAAAGAAAACCAAAGAACAATATAAGGAATTTAAAAACTTAGAAACCTACAAAACTAAATTGCACCATGAACACAAGCAAAAAGGAAATTGTATAAACCCCAAAGACTTAGATAGCAAATCAGAATGAGGTTAAAATATTTATTTCTATTTATAAAAAAGATGAAACCCTTCGAATACCACAAAACTTCGTAAGTTATCACCCGCACACACTCGCACCATTATGCATACATAAAAAAAGTTCCTCCAATTAAATACACGACATGTGTATTTAAATACTATAGATAATGACGATTTCATTGGGAATCCAATCAACACGTCATAATGCACTGCATGTTTTGCAAACTTCGTCATTAAATTTTAATGAACGTAAATATAAAAATTCAATTATCCAATCATAAATTCAATTAGCTAAAAGCTTCATATTTTTTAAAATTCAAATTCTAATTTTCAAAGATAGAAATACTCATGTACAAAAATAAACACATCTATACAATATGTGATACTTCAACATAATTTCTCAAACCTTCATTACTTACACATATATTGTGAACTATCCTGCAGGCTCGCGAAGTTCACTTTATAACCTTCACTCGCGTAGGGGCCAATTGTTATATAGTATGTCGTGAACCTCATAGAGCACCCATAGAGAACTTGACACGTGTCTCCCAATGGAACCAATGACACTGCAAGCCCACAGCTAATTTGTGGGCCCTGTAATTGGTTCGCTAACCACAACTTGGTGAACTTCAAAACTATGCACCTTCACTAATGCTATATGAGAACCACATGAAGGCCAGAATAATTGATAGCTAGTTATCTTAACATGTCTCATTCTAGGACGTCACTTCACTGTCATTGCCAAGGGTATCAAATCAGACTTTCACATCAACAATCTTAGGACACATAGCTAAGTTTGTTCCCCCACTATAAAAGGGTCATGCAAATAACTCACGTGAATCTCTCTCTTCTACTCACTCTCCCTTCACAGAATCTCTAAACTCTCTCTATAAAAAAACAATTTCCTCCCAACCTTCATACTCCTTCCCTTTATTCTACCTTCATCTTCTTCCTTTGTTCACCTCACTAGTTAACAATGTCTTACAACTTTGCAAGCTTAAGTTCAAGCTTCATCCTATATAAATCATATGTGGGTGAATTAATTTGATTTGAGTTAGTTTAGTAAGTTAATTATTCAATTCAATGTGTGTAATGAAAATAAATAAATAATGTAATAGTTCTATTTAATTATATTCTCAAAATTTGTATGAGTTACGTTATCTGTGTTAGATAGGTGAATGTGGTTCGATGGAGAATGTAGTAGTGTCTAATATCATGGTGGAATTTTAAAGTTCTTTGAAGCCTTATTACCGCATGGTTAGAGGATGAAGGCGGATCTAGGATACCCGCTCTCGCGCCATCTGCTTTTTGCATTTGTATTTTAGTCGACGTTTCCTTCGCCAAAATTTCCACACCTTTTTAGGCCAGCCAAAATGCTTATATTTCGGCCCACATCTATTCTTTTTCATAGAGCTTACGTAAATCTACTCACATATCTTATGTAGTGAAGGTGTTCTTAGTGATATGAATTGTTTGAATTGTCCCGTCATTGTTTAGATCCTTAGTTTTTTAAGGCATGACCATGTTAAAATTGGCTGATGGAGTAATGAAACTTATGCTCAATTGGTTAAAGTTTACAACAGAAATGGTATAAAATTAACACCCCCATGCCCTCAACCCCCCTCAAAAAAAAGTTTAATTGATTGAAAGGGTTGTTGGTATCATCCTATATTTCTTTTGCTATATAGCTTTAGGATTAATTCTACTCGATGTTCACATTTTAAATTAGGAATAATGCTCAATTTGGCCCTTTAAGTTGGCCTATTTTTTAATTTAGTACTTAATTGTTTTTTCATTACAAATTGGTATCCAATTGTGTACTTCATTGTATATTTTACCCTTTTATTATAATCGCGTTAATGTGTAATTATATGAAACTTTGATATTGTGTCATGTGATCACTTAAAACTTTTTTAAATAAAATGTATATAAAATATAGGGTAAACTACACAATTGGTCATCCAACTTTTAGGGCACTTTTATTTTGGTCACCTAAAAAGAAACCTTGCAATTTCATCACCTAACTTTTAGGATGCTTTCATTTTAGTCACCTAAGCATTAAATCTTTAATAGCGGTTGGTTGTACACGTCGCATCATGTTTACACTTTTATTTTGATCACAACTTTTAGATCACTTTCATTTTGGTCACCAAAAAAATCCTTTATTTTACACTACTAATCAAGGTTAAAAATCTAAGGCTAAAGTTCTTAAATGCTCCTGAACGTTTTTAAAAAATATCAATTAATCTCTTAAAAAAAATTTTGCACTCAATTGAGCCTTCGAACGTTAAAATTACAATTAATTAAGTTGTTTAACCGTTAAAGTTAGTGGTCAATCATTACAGAGTAACGACAACTACTTTTTCTTAGTGTTTTCACCACATGATACGCCAAGATTGTGCCACATGGCAGAAACTAGCATTTCATTTTTAAAGTCATTAAAAAACCATAAAAATTATTAAAAAATTATTAAAATAATATAAAAATTATAAAAATACTTCTAAGAATTATAAAAAAATTAAAGTGAAAAAATTATAAAATATTGAAATTTATAAAAAATTATAAATGAAAAAATATAAAATTATAAAAAAGTAAAAAATATATAAAATAATTATTAACATCATAAAAATTAAAAAATATATTAATTATGAAAAATAAAAATTTAGATATTATGAAAAATGTCTAAAATACAAAAAAATTAAATATTATAAAATATAGAAAAGTGAAAAAAATTATAGAAAATTAGAAAAAAATATTAAAAATTATATAAAAGTAAAAAAATATAATTTTTGTTATAAATTTATACACAGTCTCAATTGTCACTTGTTTACTTCTCAAAACACTCCCCTGTAATCAACGATGGGCAAGGTGGTTGCAAATTTGGGAGAGGTTTGCAGTGGACAAGCACGACATATTGCTTTATGGATCAAATAAATATTTTATAGTTTTTAATAGGTGTTTTAGTGTTAACGATGGTTAGTGTGAAAATGAAATTTTGAACTTTTAATGTTCTTTTCATATATTTTAAATTTATTTTATAATCTTATGCTTCTTATAATTTTTTTTATATTTTTAACATTTTTAATAATTCTCTAGATTTTAAAAATTCATAATTTTTACATTTTTATAATTTATATCAAATTTTTTAATGATTTTAATATGTTTTACAATTTTTTAATTATTTTTATAGTTTATAATTTTTTTTCATTTATAATATTTTTTTATAAATTTCTATATATTTTTTGTACTTTAATATTTTTTTATAATTTTAAAATTTCTTTATAATTTTTATATAAACTTTATGATTTTGTATATTTTTTATAATTTTAATTATAAAATACTAGTTTTTTTTCACGTAGTACAATCCTATCATGTCATGTGGCATAAACACCAAGAAAATATTTTTGTTACTTTGTAATAGTTAACCGTTAACTTTAGCGACCAAATGGCTTAATTGATTGTAATTTTAACATTCAATTGCTTAATTGAGTGCAAAAAAAATATATATAGAGTTTTAATTGACTTTTTTGTTTTTTTTTTTTTTGAAAAGCTTAGAGGTTTTTAAGACCCTTTAGTAAAAAATAATGATTAAAGTGAAAAAACAGTAAAAACTAAAATAATGCATTAAAAAAAATTTCATATTGTACATGTTTACCCATTCTCGAAAGTTCTAAATTTCTTTTTTATTTTCAATATTGAAATTTTAAATTTCAAAATATTAAAATCAATTACATAAATTATCGAAAAATTTTTATTCGTTGATAATGATATCCAATTTATTACTATAATATTGAAATTAATTAAATAATTTAATTAATTTAATATTCTAAATTTTAAAAAATTATTTTATGTTTACAAATGAAAATAAAATCAAATAACTCATCTTTAATAATTTTCTAGGAAACTCAAATTTCTTTTGATTATATTATGTTGAATTTTTCATGCTAGGCTAAAAGTAAAGAAAAAAAATCTAATACACATTCCAATTGAGCATTCAATTAAAACGTCTTTTAAGGATCAAAGTCATCCTCATTCCTATTAAACTCTTATACACATCAAAACCATATACATGCGCATTCAAAACAAGCCTCATATATATATGACTCATTTTACTATCATACCAAAATAAACACTTATTCACATTAAAACCTAGACTCACGCCACATAACTGGTTCTAGAATGATTCAAAACTCTACCTAGTCAAAAGCTGGATAGTATGAACTCTCGAGTGATCTGATTTGTCGAGTTCCACAAAAGATAACTGCAGGTAAAGAAAACACAACAAAGTAAGCATTATGTATGCTTAGTAAATTTGGTGTGTCACAAAACTAACTAAAAATTTGACTAAGGCAAGTGCACCTATCAATTAATAGTATGGCTACATTGAGTAAAGATATCGTTCCCACGAAAACTAAAAGTACTAGTAATTACTGTCTTTCTATTATTTAACCGAATAATTCGAGTGTTTGATTAAAACTTAAATTAACTAAATTAATTAACTAACAAACACGACAAAGAACAAATCACGAAAATAATCGAGTAACAACCAAGAAGCAAAACAAGACCCAAGAAAGAATTCTCCTAGATTTCATCAGTCACTATCAATCTAAATTATATAATTTCTTTACTTAGTATCTTGATCCGTACAAATCCCTAAATTATGTAAATATCTCTTTCGAGCATAAGAGCAATTGACTCTAGGTTGATTAATTAAAGTTTCTTTCTAATTAAAACCTATATTATCACACTAACTCGTGCTATGGATTCCGTTATTAGATTTTACTCTTATTTGATAGATTTATGTCATCCTATTTTTAGGATTGCATGGAACTCCTGCAACACCCCTCACCATATTCAACGTCGGGATAGGGTTATGGAGCATTATCGAACTTACAATACTTTTAAACATACTTTTCATTTAAAATTTATAAATTCAAATACTATTCAAACATTAACAATCATAGTGTCCCTTAAACGAGCCTACAGGGCCTTAAACATGCATTGAGAGTGGTTCGGGATTTAACTGGATACTTGAGAAATTTTTCAACACTTAATAATATTTTCTCAAAATAGGGGACACATGCCCGTGTGGCCAAGCTGTGTGTCTCACACGGCCACCAGACACGCCCGTGTCATAGGTCGTGTGAACATTCGAAATGGGAGCACATGGCCGTGTCCCAACCTGTGTCCTACCCCGTGTCCAAACAAGTGAGGTTACTGACTTAGGTCACATGGCCAACCACAAGCCCGTGTGTCTAGCCCGTGTGCCCTTCAAAGTGGCCACACACACCCATGTGCTAGGTCGTGTGCTAAGCTGTGCCAAACCTGTAGGGTATACTGGCTTATGCCACACAGCCAAGTCACACGCTCGTGTGCGAGACCGTGTGGAGCATATTGACTTAATTTCTAAAACCACACCATAGGACACACGGCCGTGCAACAGGACGTTTGTCACATATGGCTGAGACACATGCCTGTGTGGACAAAAATAGGCTATTTACCAAGCTAATTTGCCACCCAAATTTGCATATACCTACACAACCAATATGGCACGAATTCAAAGCCTAAATAAACATCCAAATTAGCCACAATCAAGACTAATTCATACCATATCCAATACCAATTTTCCAACATGCTTATAACTCTAAATCTTACTCTATCAAAACATACCAAAATACATATACAATTCAACTAGTTAAACCTTTACTTAGCATGCATAATTTTGCACTAATTCACAAGCATAATACCAATTCCACAAATCTCATAATATAAGTCATCTACACATCTATTCATGAACTTAATTATCAACCATATATGCACATATATGCACATAACCAAATACACCAAATTAAGCCAAATTTCATGGTCATATATATACAACCAAAACATGACCATAATCCTATACATGCCATGTGACCAAACCATAAGTTCAAAAGTACCAAAGTGAGGGTTGGATAGTGTGACGTAGTCTCCGATGATCCCCGAATCTAAGCTAGCTTTGAAATCACTATAAAACACGGGAAAAGTAAACAAAGTAAGCTATAAAGCTTAGTAAGTTCGTACAAAATATATTCAACAAATCATAATACACAAATCATCAATTTGAACTATAATACATATAATTCATGATAACAACAAACCTTCCATATGCTTAATCATATACTTTTATGTAAATTCATAACTTATTCTATTTGAATATCTTACTTTACAAATACATACATGTACAATTTCTTAACAAACTCATACCTTTACGGAATTGTAACATCCAGAAATAGGGCCTAGTCGGAACAGTGGTTTCAGGACTACAAATCTGACATCAAAATATTTATTTTATGATTATTATGAGACTTATAATATGATATTATGCATGTGTTAAAGTTTTATGAAGAAATTCCTTGAGTAAGGTGTCCAATTGGAAATTAGGGACTGAATTGAATAAATTGCAAAACTTAGATTCTAGAAGAAATTTGTATGAAATTACTTTATATTATAAATTAGAAGGTCTTAAAGAGCAATTTTCCCAATTTCTAAGTTTTTGGACAAAAATGGGCTTGCATGGATGAAATTTTAAAGAAAGGGCATAAGGGCATTTTGGTCATTTGGGTTTTTAATGAAATAAAATGAGAAAAATCAAGCCAAAATCAGCCATCTTCTTCCCCATAGCTGACGAAATTCTCTTTTCACGATAGCTAGGGTTTTCAAACATTTCAAGCTCAATAGTAAGTGCTCCCAAGCCCCGTTTTTAATGTTCTTTGTATTTTTTAAATCTCGGTAGCTTGATCTTTCCATTTCTACCCATATTTCATGCTAGGGTTCATGTTTAAAAATTTACCCATGCATGAGTTGCTTGTATTTTGGTGGATTATGGAGGGGTATGAAAGTTGAAGGCGTGTTAAACATATTTTCTTAGGTGATTTTCATGAAAAACCCCTAAAGGGACCTTTTTGCAAAAGTTGTTAAATATGTGGTAGAAATGAGAAAATAATGGAAAATGTGGGCTTCCATATGAGAGAAAAGTGTTTGGATAGGCTTGGGTAAGATAGAAATTGCATGTGTTTCATTATACGAGCTTAGGGACTAAATCGTAAAAATGTCAAAGGTTAGGGGCAAAACGGTCAATTGGACCGGGGGTAGAAATTAAACTTGAAAAGTGTAATGTAATGAATTAATGATATAATTGTGTTGTTATAGACCCTAAGGAAAAAATTTCGGAGGTCAATCGAGGTAAACGAGGTTTGAAATAAACCAAAACACAAACTCAAACGAATACCGTAAAGTTCGGATAACTCGAAGTAAACCTATAACATGCATAATTATATGTTTTGTGAATGCATGATAATTGCATTGTTGATGGCATGAAAATACATGAATTGCATCTTTAATAATGAATTGTTGAATAATGTCTCGGTTGAGGTTGGAAAGGGAATTCAATAGATAAACCATGATTTACATGAGACTTGAGATCCTGCATGTGTTGCAGAAAAGGATTCAGCCTGGAGTGGTAATCCAAAGATCTCAAGTATAAAAAGGATCTAGCCTGGGCTGGTGTTCCTTGAGTGATCGAGCCTCCCGAAAAATATGTGTGCATTATGGATTTAGCTCAGACGGGTAATCCGATTAGGGTCTAAATTTAGCCTGGAATAGTAATTCAGATCCGAGCTCGTTAAGGGTGTTTGTCGTTATAAGGGATTTAGCCTGGACTGGTAATCCCGACATCAGCTTATGAGTTTATATTACGGGGGATTTAGCCTAGACTGGTAATCTCGCCATAAGATGTGAGGTTCACGGGTGTGCATACTGAAACGATCATTCGTACGAATTGATGGTAAATGGATAATACATCAAGATTTCCTAGAAACTCAACGAGACTATCACAACGAATATGTATAGATATGTTAAATGATGAGCTCATCTAATATGAATTACATGGTACATTGTTATGTAACTAACTTGATGATTGAGTACATGTGTTAGGGAAACCATTTCATGCTTGTTGGTTTCATTTCCTTATATGGTTGCATGCTAAATAATCGGTAAGTTTACCTTCCAGTTATACGGGCTTACTAAGCATGTAAATGCTTACCCCTTTCTTTTCCCTACTTTTCAGAGCTCGAAGACTCATAAGGTTTGGAAGACAATTAGAGAGTCAACACACTATCAACTAGACAAGCTTTGGAAGTCAATTGGAGAGTAAACACACTATCAACACACCGAGGAAAAAGTGGTGCGTGTTTCAGATGTGGCTCTCTTGATCGCTTTCTCAGAGACTGCCCGGATCGAATGGAAAAAGAAGTGGAAGTAACCCAGAAGTCGAGTGTTCCTATGGCACGAGGTAAACCTCCAAGATACCCTGGAAGTGCTAGTGGCAGTCGAGTCACAGCTAAAGATACTGCAAGACTAGAGGCTAGAGCCCCGACAAGAACATATGCAATACGCGCTTGAGAGGAAGCCTCTGCTCCTAACGTTATCACGGGTACGTTTTCCCTTTTTAATATGAGTATTATTGCTTTAATTGACCCGGGGTCGACACATTCTTATGTTTACATGAGATTGGTGTTTAGTATGAATATACCCATTGAACCTACATAATTTGTTATTAAAGTGTCGAACCCATTAGGCAAATCGGTTCTAGTTGATAAAGTCTGTAAGAATTGTCCTTTGATGATTCAAGTTCATTTTTTTCCGGCTAACCTTATGTTGTTACCATTTGATGAATTTGACGTAATACTTGGTATGGATTGGTTAGCTCTTCATGATGTAACTGTGAATTGTGGTAGTTAAGTATATTAAGTTAAAATGTCTGGATGGTGAGACTCTACAGGTCGAATCAAGAGATTTGGGTTCGCTGCCGAATGTAATCACGACAATGGTTGCCCAGAGGTACATGAGGAAAGGGTATGAAGCTTATTTTGCATTTGTACTGAACATTAAGGAAACGGGGTTGAAGATCGAGTCTGTACCAATAGTATGTGAGTATTCAGATGTATTCCCGGAGGAATTACCAAGATTACCTCCTGAGAGAGAAATTAAGTTTGGTGTTGAATTGATGCCAGGGACAACTCCTATTTCTATCGCTCCGAATAGAATGGAACCAACCGAGCTAAAAGAGTTAAAAGCACAGTTGCAAGAGTTAACGGATAAAGGATTCGCAAGGCCAAGATTTTCACCTTGGGGTGCCCCCGTGTTGTTTTTAAAGAAGAAAGATGGTTCAATGAGATTATGTATTGATTATCGGCAACTGAATAAAGTAACCATAAAAAATAAGTATCCTTTACCAAGGATTGATGATTTATTCAATCAGTTGAGAGGAGCCACTGTGTTCTCTAAGATAGACTTGAGGTCTGGCTACTATCAGTTGCATGTTAAAGAATCAGATGTGCCAAAGACAACTTTCAGGACAAGGTATGGTCATTACGAATTCTTTATTATGCCATTTGGACTGATGAATGCACCGACAGTATTTATGGATCTAATGAATAGGATCTTTCGGCCATATTTGGATAAGTTTGTTGTTGTGTTCATTGACGACATCTTTATTTATTCCAAAGATAAGACAGAACATGCGAAGCACTTGAGAATTGTATTGCAGACTTTGCGAGAAAAACAACTGTATGCTAAGTTTAACAAGAGTGAATTTTGGCTCCAAGAAGTTGGATTTTTGGGTTATATTGTTTCGGGTGAAGGCATCCGAGTTGATCCAAGCAAAATCTCTGCTATTTTTTATTGGAAATCGCCTAAAAACGTAACCGAGGTTAGAAGCTCTTTGGGATTAGCCGGTTATTATCGAAGGTTTGTAAAAGGATTTTCTATGATAGCGACTCCGATGACGAGGTTGCTACAAAAGGATGTTAAGTTTAAATGGACAGAAAAGTGTCAGCAAAGTTTTGAGAAATTAAAGACATTCTTGGTAGATCAAGCTCTGCTTTAGTGCTACAGAATCGGAAAAGAATTCGTGGTCTATAGTGATGCATCCTTAAATGGATTGGGTTGTGTGCTTATGCAAGATAGCAAGGTGATAGCCTATGCTTCACAGCAATTGAAGCCACACGAGAAGAATTATCTGACCCATGACCTAGAGCTTGCTGCAATTGTTTTTGCCTTGAAGATTTGGAGGCATTATTTATTTGATGAAACGTGTCGTATCTTTACGGACCACAAGAGTCTGAAGTACTTGATGACTCAAAAAGAATTAAATTTGAGACAAAGGAGATGGTTAGAATTGATTAAGGATTATGATCTGATCATTGACTACCATCCGGGAAAGGCGAATGTGGTTGACGATGCTCTGAGAAGAAAATCCTTATTTGCTTTGAAAGCCATGGATACTCGTTTGAAATTGCTTGATGATGGTTCGGTCTTGGCAGAGCTGGAGGCTAGGTCGACATTTCTGTAGGAAATTCATGATGCTCAGTTTAATGATGGTGACTTGCAAGCAAAAAGGGCTCAATGTGAGTCAGGAACTGAATCAGATTTTTGGATTAGTTCTGATGGGTGTTTGATGTTCAGAGAGAGAGTATGCATACTTAAAGACGATGATCTTATCCGAAAAATATTGCAAGAAGAACATAGTAGCAATTTATCTATTTATCCGGGAAGTACCAAGTTGTACAACGATTTGAAGAAAATGTATTGGTGGAACGGTATGAAAAGAGATATTTCTGAGTTTGTGTCAAGATACCTAGTATGTCAGCAAGTTAAAGCTGAACATCAAGTGCCTTCAGGTTTGTTACAACCTGTGATGGCTCCCGAATGGAAGTGGGACAGGGTTATCATGGACTTCGTGACAGGATTGCCTTTGACTCCGAAAAAGAAAAATGCCATATGGGTCATAGTGGATAAGTTGACCAAGTCGGCTCATTTTATTCCAGTAAGGACAGATTATTCCTTTGATAGACTAGCCGACTTATACGTTTTTGAGATAGTAAGGTTGCACGGAGTACCATTATCGATTATTTCAGACAGAGACCCAAGGTTCACTTTAGGATTCTGGAAAAAGCTACAGGAAGCCTTGGGGACGAAGCTGAGTTTTAGTACTGCTTTTCACCCTTAGACCAATGGTCAGTCTGAGCAGACGATTCAGATTCTTGAAGATATGTTGTGATGTTGCATCCTCAAATTTCAGGGTAGCTGGGAAAAATATCTGCCATTGGTAGAATTTGCCTACAACAATAGTTTCCAAAAAAGTTTGAAAATGGCACCTTATGAGGCCTTGTATAGCAGGAAGTGTCGAACTCCATTATATTGGACAGAACTTAAGGAAAATCAGATTCATGGAGTGGATCTGATTAGGGAAACTGAAGAAAAAGTTAAAGTAATATGAGACTGTTTAAAAACAGCATCGGACAGGCAAAACTCCTATGCTGATCTAAAAAGAAAAGAGATTGAATTCCAAGTTGGGGATAGAGTATTCTTGAAGGTGTCTCCATGGAAAAAGATGTTGAGATTTGGCCGGAAAGGTAAATTGAGTCTGCAATTTATCGGACCATACGAGATCATTGAAAGGATTGGACCATTAGCCTATCGTTTGGCTTTGCCACCCGAATTGGAAAAGATTCACGATGTGTTCCATGTATCCATGTTAAGACGATATCGATCAGACCCCTCTCATGTGATTTCACCAAAGGAGATTCAGATTAGACCAGACATGACTTACGGAGAGGAACCAGTCAAGATTTTGGCCCGAGAGGTTAAACAGTTGAGAAATAAAAGTGTGACTTTAGTAAAGGTTCTATGGCACCGATATGGTGTGGAAGAAGCTACATGGGAACCAGAAGAAACCATGATAAACCAATACCCGAACCTGTTTGCTGGTAAAACTTTTGGGGACGAAAGTCCCTAAGGGGGGAGAAATGTAACATCCCGAAATAGGGCCTACTCAAAATAGTGGTTTTGGGACCACAAATTTGACATCAAAATATTTATTTTATGATTATTATGAGACTTAGAATATGAGATTATGCATGTGTTAAAGTTTCATGAAGAAATTTCTTGAGTAAGGTGTCCAATTGGAAATCAGGGACTAAATTGAATAAATTACAAAACTTGGGTTCTAGAAGCAATTTGTATGAAATTGCTTTAGATTATAAATTATAAGGTCTTAAAGAGAAAATTTCCCAATTTCTAAGTTTTTGGGCAAAAATAGGCTTGCATGGATGAAATTTTAAAGAAAGGGCATAAGGGCATTTTGGCCATTTGGCTTTTTAATGAAATAAAATGGGAAAAATCAAGCCAAAATCCATCTTCTTCCCCATAGCTTCCAAAATTCTCTTGTCACCATAGCTAGGGTTTTCAAACATTTCAAGCTCAATAGTAAGTGCTCCCAAGCCCCGTTTTTAATGTTCTTTGTATTTTTGAAATCCCGGTAGCTTGATCTTTCCATTTCTACCCATATTTCATGCTAGGGTTCATGTTTAAAAATTTACCCACGCATTAGTTGCTTGTATTTTGGTAGATTATGGAGGGGTATGAAAGTTGAAGGTGTGTTAAACATCTTTTCTTAGGTGATTTTCATAAAAAACCCTTAAAGGGACCTTTTTGTAAAAGTTGTTAAATATGAGGTGGAAATGAGAAAATAATGGAAAATGTGGGCTGCCATATGAGAGAAAAGTGTTCGGATAGGCTTGGGTAAGATAGAAATTGCATATGTTTCATTATACGAGCCTAGGGACTAAATCGTAAAAATGTCAAAGGTCAAGGGCAAAACGGTCAATTGGACCGGGGGTAGAAATTAAACTTGAAAAGTGTAACGTAATGAATTACTGATATAATTGTGTTGTTATAGACCTTCAGGAACAAATTTCGGAGGTCGATCGAGGTAAACGCAAGGTTTCGGAATAACCGAAACACAGCTTCGAAACGAATACCAGGTAAGTTCGGGTAACTCGAAGTAAACCTATAACATGCATAATTGTATGTTTTGTGAATGCATGATAGTTGCATTGTTGATGGAATGAAAATACATGAATTACATCTTTAATAATGAATTGTTGAATAATGTCTCGGTTGAGGTTGGAAAGGGAATTCGATGGATAAACCATGATTTACATGAGACTTGAGATCCTGCATGTGTTGTAGAAAAGGATTTAGCCTAGACTGGTAATCCAAAGATCTCAAGTATAAAAAGGATCTAGCCTGGACTGGTGTTCCTTGAGTGATCGAGCCTCCCAAAGAATATGTGTGCATTGTGGATTTAGCCCGGACGGGTAATCCGATTAGGGTTTGAATTTAGCCTGGACTGGTAATTCAGATCCGAGCTCGTTAAGGGTGTTTGTCGTTATAAGGGATTTAGCCTGGACTGGTAATCTTGACATTAGCTTATGAGTTTATATTACGGGGGATTTAGCCTGGACTGATAATCCCGCCGTAAGATGTGAGGTTCGCGAGAGTGCATATTGAAACGATCATTCGTACGAATTGATGGTAAATGGATAATCCATCAAGATTTCCTAGAAACTCAATGGGACTATCACAACGAATATGTATAGATGATATGTTAAATGATGAGCTCATCTAATATGAATTACATGGTACATTGTTATGTAACTAACTTGATGATTGAGTAGATGTGTTAGGGAAACCATTTCATGCTTGTTGGTTTCATTGCCTTATATGGTTGCATGCTAAATAATCGGTAAGTTTACCTTCCAGTTATACGGGCTTACTAAGCATGTAAATGCTTACCCCTTTCTTTTCCCTGCTTTTCAGAGCTCGAGGACTCATAAGGTTTGGAAGACAATTGGAGAGTTAACACACTATCAACTAGACAAGCTTTGGTATAAAGACGTTTCTATTTTGTCCAATGGCATGTATATGATTTTTTTTTTGGTATTTTATTATTCATGTCATTTGATTTGCCTAGTGAAGGCATGTAAAAATATGTTTATCTTTCTTTGTATATGGCCATCGGAATTGGCTCATTTTGAAGTAGGCTATGCCCTACAAATCTATGCATGTTTATATTCATATGTGATGACTTAGTTATAATTGGCAATGAGTTATAATAATGAGTCAACCTTAATATGTCAAGCAGACATATAGATCATTAAATGCAAGATAAGAATTAACTTAGCATGTATGAAACCAATGATACGAGGTTCACATGCAAAGAGGTTAATCAAAGTTTCATACTTACAAATGGATAAGTTGGCCCAAACATGCACTATAGTAATTTATAAGTGTAATTGGCTAGTAGAGAGTGACTTAAGGCTCGGAAAATAGCCTAACAAGGTCCACATGGGTAGACACACGGGCTACTCCCCTGGGTGTGTGCTATGACTGTGTGTCCCCTGCACCTGAAATTTTAAGTCAGCATAGAACACGGGCTAAGCACACGGGCGTGTGTCTTTGCCGTGTTTATTTAACAGAATGGTGAGGTTGAAGTCAGTGTAGCATACAGGCTAAGCCCACGGGCGTGTGCCTTGGCCGTGTTGCATACTGGAAAAAGGACACGGGCGTGTTCTATGCCCCACGGGCGTGTTACACTTCAACTAAGGGAAAATTTTCTAAAGTGCCCCAAGTCTATTGGACAATTTTGGTTTTGTTCCGTACTGCCCCTAGGAGTGTTTTTAGGCCTCGGAGGCCTGTATAAGAGACAAAGTGCACACGTTTGAAAAGTTTTAAATTATGAACGAAATTCAGTAACTCGATTGTATAAGTTGTAAAGGTGAATTACCGGTAACGCCTCGAACCCTATCCCGGTGTCGGATACGGGTGAGGGGTGTTACAGGAATACTGTCGAATACTCGATATCTTGCACACTAAGTGCCAATACATAGCCAAAGCTATTATAATCTCGCACACTAAGTGCCTTACATAGTCGAAGCTATCTCGGTCTCGCACACTAAGTGCCATATATAGTCGAAGCTATTCTGAATCGCACACTAAGTGCTATATATAGGTGAAGCTGTGCCATAAAATTGCAAATTCATGCAATTTAGTACAAACCCATGCTTTAGCCAAATTTAATACATGTTACTAGCAGCCCATATTTTCAATTTATTCACACTTTTAACCTCAACATTTTACATTTTTTCAATTTAATCCCTTTTTGACATTTTTGTTAAAAATCACTTTACAAAAACTATTAATCTAACATTAAACCTTCCATATCTATCATAATTCATCAAATTACTCAAGCATTCAACAATGGCAACATGATAAATCTTTAACAGCTTCAAAATCTAAGGTATGGGCTAGCTAGAATACGAAGCAGCAATCTCAAAAACATAAAAATCATTAAAAATCAAGTCAAAATGACTTACCAATTTATCTTTCAAATGACTGAACCCTAGATGAAATAATATAGCTTCTTTTCTTTTGATAATCGATTGAAGATGGGAGATGGACACACATTTTATGATTTTATTTTTATTTATTTTAACTTATTTCATAATTTACTATATTAACCTTGGTTTAAAACATTAAAAATCACTTGTTTTATGTCCATAAATGTCCACTCAATATAAAAATGGTCTAATTACAATATAAGGACCTCCTCTTTTAAGTTCCATAACTATTAGGCACCTTTAGGTAATAGAACATCACTTTTGCACTTTTTGACCATTTAAACAATAAAATTTCTTAACGAAATTTTCACACATACATGCTATCATGCTGTAAACATTAAAATAATAATAAAACAAATTTTTTGACTTCAGATTTGTGGTTTCAGAATCACAGTTCTGATTTGACTAAAAACGGGCTGTTACAACTCTCCCCCTAGGGATTTTCATCCCTGAAAATCTTATCAGTGAATAAGTTAGGGTACTGTTTTCTCCTAACTTCCTCGGGCTCCCATGTAGCCTCTTCGATACCGTGACGATGCCACAAGACTTTTACTAAAACTATGTGTTTATTTCTTAACTCTTTGATCTCTCGAGCTAGAATCGTGATCGGTTATTCGTTGTATGTCATATTGGGTTGGATTTCAATTTTAGATGGAGAAGTCATATGTGATGGATCTGATCTATATTGACATAACATCGATACGTGAAATACATTATGAATCTTCTCTAGCTCAATTGGTAATGCTAGTCGATATGCCATTGGCCCTATTCGTTCAATAATCTCATACGGCCCGATGAAACGTGGACTCAATTTACCTTTACGACCAAACCAAAGGATTTTCTTCCATGGAGATACTTTCATAAACACTTTGTCACCAATCTAAAATTCAATGTCTTTTTGTTTTAAATCCGCGTATGATTTCTAACGATCTGAAGCTGCTTTCAAGCAATAGCTAATTTCTTTCACTTTTTCTTTCGTTTCTCATATCAAATCAACCTCGTGAATCTTTTTCTCACTCAACTAGGTCCAATACAATGGAGTTCGGTATTTATGACCATACAATGCTTCATACGGATCCATCTTTATGATCGATTGGAAACTGTTGTTATACGTGAATTCAACCAATGGTAAATATTTATCCTAATTGCCTTCAAACTCTAAAACATAACATCGGAGCATATCTTCGAGAATTTAAATTACACGCTCAGACTATCCGTTGGTTTGCAGATGAAAAGCTGTACTGAAATTCAACTTCGTACCAAGAGCTTCTTGTAATTTCTTCTAAAATCATAATGACTTCGGATCTCTATCTGAATTAATCCAAACTGGCACACCGTGCAATCTAACTATCTCAGCAATGTACAATTCTGCTAATCTATCAAGCGAAAAATCAGTACATACTAGAATGAAATGTGCGAATTTTGTCAGTCGATCTACGACAACCCAAATTGCATCTTTCTTCTTTAGAGACAGCGGTAATCCCGATACGAAATCCATAGTTACTCTATCCCATTTCTACTCGAGTATCATCACTGGTTGAATCAAACCTGAAGGCACTTGATGCTCGGCTTTCACTTGCTGAAAAATCAAACACTTCGATACAAATTCAGAAATGTCTCGTTTCATACTCGACCACCAATATAACTTCTTCAAATCATTGAAAATTTTGGTACTCCCAAGATGAATGGATAAGCAATTACTGTGTGCTTCGTACAAAATTTTCTAAATTAGTTCAAAATTCTTCGGTACACAGATTCTGTTCGGAACATTAAACAATCATCAACTCCGATTTGATAGTCTGAATCACTATTAGACTCACATTGCATTCGTTTAGCTTGTAACTCGGTATCACACTTTTGAGCTTCACAAATTTGCTGAAGAAAAACAAGTTTAGCTTTTAACTTGACTAATACCAAACCATCATCAGACATAGTCAATCTCATATTCATTGCTCTCAAAGCAAACAGAGATTTTCTACTCAAAGCATCTGCGACTACATTAGCTTTCCCCGGGTGATAGTCTATTACTAACTCATAGTCTTTTAGTAACTCGAGCCACCTCCGCTGTTGCAAATTCAAATCTTTCTGAGTCATAATATACTTCAAGCTTTTATGATCAGTAAAGATGTGACATTTTTCACCTTACAAGTGATGACGCCAAATTTTCAATGCAAAAACTATAGCAGCCAACTCTAAATCGTGCGTCGGATAGTTCTTTTCATGCGGCTTCAATTGTCTGGAAGCATAAGCTATCACTTTTCCTTCTTGCATCAATACGCAACCCAAACCATTCAATGACACGTTGCTGTATATCACAAATTCTTTACCTGATTCAGGTTGAACAAACACTAGTGCCTTAGTTAACAATGCTTTCAATTGATCAAAACATTTTTGACATTTCTCAGACCATTCATGTAACACCCCTAACCCGTATCCATCGCCGGATTAAGGTTATGAGGCATTAACGATCAAAAACATAATCACAATCATTTATAAATTTCCATTCAAGTCAAAACACATATTATTGTTGCACAATGTAAACAAATATCATATCAAATTCCAGCCTAGCATTTACTGCATATAAAGCATATATATATATTCAACCCTAATTATTAACAACATGGTTAAACATATTATTAAGTCACTAATGAAGTTATGCCTAACCATCAAATATCACAAGCTTACTCATATAATTTAACAAGTCATAATATACATAAATAAAATTTCTTACGCATGCAACTTAAGTCAAGATCAATTTTAAACTTGCATGCTTTGTACTTATATACGAAATGATACAACCATTCGGCTCCAACCACACATTACCATACTTCTTTTAAAAAAATAATAATCCCAAAAGACTATACATACTTATTCCAGGTCATTAGATTATGCACATTTAGTTTTAATAAATCTAACCATTTAATAAATGCATATCCCTCAAAAAGTACTCTTATTATCTAGGCTAACTAATATGTCTATGATCATATACTCAATAGCCAAACAATAATTAATATTCAGACAACTTAAGCTTGGATTTACTTATTGACATTAGAGACCCAACTTTAACAACATATTCATGATAACCAAAATTATGCAAGCACATAGAATTAGTTAAAATCAACCATGACACATTATATAATAATAAAAAAGAACTTAAGTCGTAGTCTAGCAAAAACAAAATTTTACATAGATTTTAAGCCATTTTCTCATGACCTTTATGTAAAATGCGATCAAAACAACAAAATCTCCCAAAATATTATCCTATACATGCCATAATATTAACCTAGAATTTACTAGGAAGAGATACCAAAACGATGTTGGCAGATGTGATGACTTCGAGGATGGTCCTGAGCACGGAACGAATCAAAAGAAATCTAAATAAAAGACAAGTAAACACACCAAATGAGTTTTTCAACCCAGTAAGTCATAAGCCATATAATGCAAACGATTAACTGAATATGTCGATCTAAAAACTAGAAAGGTCCATAGATTACCGAAATTTTCAATTCAACTACTAGTCAAGTCTTACTATTAACTCAAGGGATCATATAACCGAATACCTTAAATCCTTCCTCCAATATTTAACAACAATGAAATAGATGCATTCATGTATTTATATTTAAATTTTCATGTTCCCAATTTCCTATTCGGACAATAGTTTTGCCCTTCGTTCAGTTCCTACATTTATTTTATCAACAATCAATTTTGCGCATGTAGTGCTCAAGCAAGGAAATTCATACCCATAGTGCCATGTTAGCCCGCACACACAGTGCCTTAGTAATTCACATACATATTGACATTCCCATCCACACACATAGTGCCATATAAATTTGCACACATAGTGCCATACAATTCCGCACACATAGTGCCATACAAGTCCGCACACATAGTGCCATACAAGTCCGCACACATAGTGCCAAAGTCATTTCGTTTTAACAAAGTGATTCATTCAATCAACTAAGCATAATCGGTCATATGCCTTTCAATCAAAATAATACATAAACAATAGTAATTCCTTCACAATATGCATGCACCAATTATGTATAGAATAACTAAGCTTAATTGCTTATAGACTTACTTTGTTTTAGACGAAACGGTTCCAATCGGCTACTCGATATTCTTTGCTTTGCCCTTGCTTGATTCCCCTCCTTTAAGTTCTTGAGCTTAAAATAAATAAATTTAACTAGTTTAATCACCTTGCTAGTTATTTATATCCAATGATATTAATGATTTTATATCACAAGAACTACACGGTAAAATTTGATCTTTCTACCTTATGCTTCTAAGCTATTCAGCTATTGACCACTTAAGATCACCTTACTATCAATAATCCAATCAATACTTCAATTACACACATATATAAACACATATATATTTGTATATACGGCAACCACCCTTATTAATTACTCACATATATAGTTTAATGATTTTCACTACATCTTACAACCGTCATTGTTCATGACATTAAAACTTCAACTAATGTTCATCTAACTTCCACTTCTCTATCATGACTCATTCGGTCTTAAAAATGAACCATTTATCATACAAATAAAATAACAATAAAATGACATTTCATCTAGACTCCATATGGCCGAATGCACAAAATATTACCCAACTACTTATTCAACAAGTTCAACCCTATTCTATCGTCTACTTATTCAATACAACATGAAAACCATCTCTAATTCTAATACTTTGATGCACGGTTTAGTGCCCAACCACCATAGATTATTTAAATTTTCTTGACATTGCCAAAAATGCATTCAAAATTAACTTAACATATAAAAGATTTAATCAAGAAAAATTCAAAACTCACCTCCTACTAACAAAAGAAGATGCCGAATTGCCTTAGTGTAATTTCCCTCTTTCTTTCATTTTTGTTTCGGTTTTGGGAGATGAAGAAGAAGATGAACACTTTCTCTCCCCTTCTATTTCTTCTTTTATTAATTCATTTTATTTAGAATATTTTAATCATTTGCTAACAAAATATTATAATTAATTAGACTTAGTGGAGGGGCATCATTACTTGGCCGGCCACTTATTGTATTTTGGGCATATTGACATGCAAATCCATGCTTTCACATTTTCTAATTGTTTGATCCTTACAAATTTACCTATCATATTTTCTAAGTTTCTCAACTAATTCCTTTCAAGCAAAATTCACATTCCTAAGATAAAATTAAAACATCAAATTTTCATACAGGCACTATCACACATAAAAGATATGCAAACAAAATTTTAAATAAATTTTATGACTCAGTTTTGTGGTCCCGAAACCACATTCCGACTAGGGTCAAATTAGGGCTGTCACAATTCGAACTTTTTATCCTTCTGTAGCAGTCTGGTCATCAGTGTAGCTACCATCAAAAACCCTTTAATGAAGCGTCGATAGTAACCAGCCAATCCCAGAAAGCTTCGAACTTCGGATACATTTCTAGGTGGTTTCCAGTCAATAACCGCTGAAATTTTGCTTGGGTCAACTAGAATGCCATTCATCGAGACTATATGTTCCAAAAATCTTACTTCCCGGAGCCAAAACTCACATTTACTAAATTTAGCATATAGTTGCTTATCTTTCAAGGTTTGCAACACAATTCTCAAATGCTCGGTAAGCTCAGACTCATCTCGTGAATAGATCAGAATGTCGTCAATGAACACAACAACAAATCTGTCTAAATACGATTTAAAGATCCGATTCATCAAATTCATAAAATGGCAGGAGCATTAGTTAGTGTAAAAGGAATAACAAGAAATTCATAATATCCGTACCTCGTGCGGAATGCAGTCTTAGGCATGTCTTAGTCTTTAACTCACAACTGATAATAACTCGATCTCAAATCAATCTTTGAAAACACTGTTTCACCTTTCAATTGATCAAACAAATCGCCTATTCTCGGTAACGGGTATTTATTTTTTATTGTAACCTTATTGAGCTGTCTATAATCAATACACATTCTCATTGACCCGTCTTTCTTCTTAACAAACAAAATTGGCGCACCCTAGGGTGAAATTCTCGGTCTTGCAAAACCTCTATCTGTTAACTATTGTAACTGAGCTTTCAACTTATTCAAATCTATCGAAGCCATTCTATAAGGAGCTATAGATATTAGTGAAGTTCCTGGCACTAATTCAATAGCAAATTTAACCTCTAATAGGTGGCAACCCCAGTAATTCTTTAAGAAATACATCCGAATATTCACAGACAACTGGCATTGGTTCAATCTTTGATTCAGATACTTTTTTATCCAGTACGTATGCAAAATATGCATCACAGCTCTTTCTCATACATTTTTGAGCTAACATAGACGATATCATAGCAGATAATTCACTCGAATCATCAGACTCAATTCGAAGAATTTCATCATTCGAACAATTTAATTCGATAATATTTCATCTACAATTCACAACTGCATCATGCATAGTCAACCAATCCATACCCAGAATCACATCACACTCATTAAATGACAAAAGCATCAAGTCAGTCGAAAAACAGTAACCCTTAGTTATTAAAGGACAATTCTTGCATACTTTGTCAACTAGAACATACTTGCCTAAGGGGTTCAATACTTTAATCACAAACTTAGTAGACTTAACAGGAAAACTCTTATTAGACACCAAATTCATACATATATAAGAATAAGTTGATCCAGGATCAATCAGTGTAATAACATTAATGTCGTAAAGAGAAAAAGTACTGGTAATAACGTCTGGCGATGATTCCTCATCCCGTACGCAAATAGCATAAGCTCGAGCAGGTGTTCGTGCCTTAGATCTCACAGTAGAATCTCTTATTACACCTCTACCACTAGATACATTTCTCGTATTTATTGGCGGTCTCCCTCTCGCTATCGTATTGCTCGATCTTGTATGTTGAGATTTATCTTTTCCATTTAACTAAAGACAATCTCAGATAAAATGATCTCGCGAACCACAACTGTAACAAGCTCTAGAATTATTTTTCATCCAACAATCTCCAAAATGCCGTCTTCCACACTATTGACATTCAAGTCTACCATCTTTCACGTTGCCAACACTCGATACCGATGTAGCTTGAGCTTTAGGACTGGTGTATTGCTTTCCGTGATCTTTATTGGAATATCCCGTTGAAGTGATCTATCGGTTAAAATAACCTCTGGGTTTCTTCGATGAGGAATGATAAGGTTTACTCATCGATCTCTACTTCGAATCTCTTGCCTCTGAATCAGCCTTTCTCTTTTCTTTGCTAAGTTCCTCAGCTTTGCAAGCTCTGTTTACTAAAACAACAAATTCCTTTAGTTCTAAAATTCCAACGAGAAAGTTAATGTATTCATTCAACCCATCTACAAATCGCTTGCACATGATTTCTTCAGTGGAAACATATTCCCGAGCATACTTGCTCAACCATACAAATTCTCTTTCATACTCTGTTACGGTCATTCGTCCGTATTTCAACTCTAGAAACTCTTAATGCTTTTGATCAAGGAACCACTGACTTATATATTTCTTTCGGAACTCCATCTAAAAGAATTCCTAAGTCATTCACTCTCTCGGTACTACAGACACCAAGGTATTCCACCATTGATATGCTATGTCTCTCAACAGTGAAACGGTGCACTTTAAACATTCAACTGGCATGCACGAAAGTTCATCAAACACTCGGATCGTATTTTCAGGCCAAAACTCAGCTCTGCCATGATCATCATCAATATTAGCTCTGAACTCTTTAGCCCCGTGTTTGTGGATCTTGTCAACTGGAGGCTTATTCAATCTTAAAAGCTCGACTCCTATAGGAGCTACAGGTATCAGTAGGGGATTAGGAGGGGGTAGAGGTTGTTGAGCAGCCGGATTCATATGAATGTATAGAGTAAACCACTCATTCATCATTTGAAAAAGGGCTTCTTTAGCCTCTCCTCTCTGGCTGCCTATTACGAGTCTAGAATCAGACGGTGTTGTCCCTTGAGCGGGAGCAGGCACATTACTCTCAACCTTATCATCTATAGCTCGATTGCGATCCATTGCTATATGAAAACACATTTTCTAATGTCAGGAGTCATCATGCTATCACATTTTATATATTGCATGTATAGCTAGACTCTCACATACACTACGTTAGTCCTAGAATCGACTAAATCGTAACTCTGATACCAATAAATGTAACACCCCTCTCCCGTATTCAACACCGAAATAGGGTTATGAAGCATTATCAGACTTGCAACACTTTTAAACATACATTTCATATATAATTTATAAATTAAAATACAATTAAAAAATAAACAATCATAGTGTCCTTTAAACGAGACTACTAGGCCTTAAACATGCATTAAGAGTGGTTTAGGACTAAACCAGAAGCTCGAAAATTTTTCGAGACTTAATAATTTTTTCTCAAAATAGGGGACACACACCCATGTGGTCAGGCTGTATGTCTCACACGGCCTATGACACGGATGGGAGCACATGGTCGTGTCCCAGTATGTGTTCTACCCCGTGTCCAAACAAGTGAGGTTACTGACTTGGGTCACACGGCCAACCATACGCTCGTGTATCTAGCTCTTGTGCCTTCGAAGTGGCCACACACACCCGTGTGCCAAACCTGTAGGGTATACTGACTTATGCAACATGGCCAAGTCACACGCCCGTGTGCTAGGCCGTGTGCCAATTAGGGGGTATACTTACTTGTGCCACACAGCCGATCACACGCCCGTGTGTGAGGCCGTTTGGAGCATACTCACTTCATTTTAATTTCAATATTAGGGGCACACGACCGTGTAACATGACTTTGTGTCACACACAGTTGAGACACACACCCATGTCTCTGCCCATGTGGACAAAAATAGGCTATTTACCAAGCCAATTTGCCACCCACAACTTCATGTACCTAACAACCCCAGATGGCACCACAATATAGCATAATTGAACATATATTTTAGCCACAACCAAGACAAATTCCATACCATTTCCAACACTAATAACCAACATACTTATAACTTATGTTTTTCTTAATCAAAACATGTCTAAACACATATACCAATTAACTAGCTAAACATTTACCAAACACACATCATTTGTACCAATTCATAAGCATGATACCAATTCCACAAATCTCATAATATAAGCCATTAGCACACTTATATATACATCATCAAACTAGCCAAATTAAGCCAAGTCTCACAACTATAATTATATACAAACCAAAACATAACCATTCACAAGCCATCTCAAATGGAAAAACTCACTACTAAAACATAAACAACATGACCAAAATCCTATACATGCCATATGACCAAACCATAAGCTCAAAAGTACCAAAGTGATGGTTGGATAGTGTGACGTAGTCTCTGATGATCCCCGACTCTGAGTTAGCTTTGAAATCACTAGAAGACATGGAAAATAAACATGGAAAATAAATAAAGTAAGCTTTATAGTTAAGTAAGCTCGTATGATATGAACTTAACTAATCACAAATACACCATTCATCAATTTAAACATATTAACATGAAATTCATGATTACTAACAAACTTTTCACATACTTATTCATACGCTTATATGCAAACTTCGTAACTTCTTTTATTTAAAGCTCATACTATGCATGTACATACCTTTACCAATCCATAACAAGCTTATACATATTCGTAATACCGTCAAATACTCGATATCTCGTACACTAAGTGCTATACATAGTCGAAGCTATCTCTAATCGCACACTAAGTGCCATATATAGCCGAAGCTATCTCAATCTCGCAGACTAAGTGCCATATATAGTTGAAGCTATGTTGAATCACACACTAAGTGCCACATATAGCTAATTTGTCGTCAAACATGACTGTAGTCCGTATATACAATTTATGAAATATCAAAGCATTAAAAGTATAATTATAACAGTGCTTGTTACATACGAACTTACCTCAGATATTAAAACAACGAATCGAGTCGATTAATCGATAACTTTCGTTTTTCCCCGATCTTGATCCGAATTCTATTTTTCTTGATCTAAATATATCCAAAACTAACTCATTTAATCAACCATTTATTCAATTCAGTCCAAAACATGCATTAGGGATATTTTACACATTTTAATCAACCATTTATTCAATTCAGTCCAAAACATGCATTATGGATATTTTACACATTTACCCCTATACTTTCACATTTTTTATAATTTAGTCCTTATTTCATAAAATTGTAAATTCATGCAATTTAGTACAAACCCATGCTTAGCCGAATTTAATACATGTTACTAGCAGCCCATATTTGCAATTTATTCACACTTTTAACCACCACATTTCACATTTTCTCAATTTAATCCCTTTTTGACATTTTTGTCAAAAATCACTTTACAAAAACTATTAATCTAACATTAAACATTCCATATCTATCATAATTCATCAAATTACTCAAGCATTCAAAAATGGAAACATGATAAGTCTTTAACAGTTTGAAATTTAAGGTATGGGCTAGATAGAATACGAAGCAACGATCTCAAAAACGTAAAAATCATTAAAAATGAATTAAAATTGCATACCTAATCAAAGGACTTAGGGTTGCCAAAACTTAAACTCCCATGGGTGCCATTCTTTCTAAATTTTTGGTGAATGAAAATGATAATTAAGCTTTAATTTAGTTTAGTTTTATTTATTTTAAGTTAAATTTCCAAATTACAAATATAACCTTAATAAATAACCATTTAAAACATCCATTCTATGCCCATAAATGTCCACTTATACTTTTAATGGTATAATTACAACATAAGGACCTTTAATTTAAGGTTCTATAGCTATTAGATACTTCTAGCTAATAGAACTCCACTTTTGCACTTTACGCGATTTAGTCCTTTTTATCAAATTGAGCCGTCAAATGCTAAAATTTCTTAATGAAAATTTCATACATACATGCTATCATGCTGTAAACATTAAAATAATAATAAAATAAATATTTCAACTTCGAATTTGTGGTTTCGAAACCACTATTTTGATTTGACTAAAAACGGGCTGTTACATTCGATGTTGCTCACTCAAGTTGTTGAGAATCCACAATATCTATTGGATCTCATTCATAGAATTAAGAACTGATCACAACACCTGATTTCTTTTATGGAATCTTAATGGCATATGATTCGTAATTCAATAGTTTACTATACTCACATAAACCTGTTACCGATTTCATATTATTTCTATTTTTGTAGCTATGCACACTTTTCATATTTTAAATAACAACCCATATACCTTTAAACAATACCACCTCCTCATGTACATATCATCTGTTCATATAACAATTTACATCCACTCCAAACTGCGTATCTATTTGTGTTTATTATGTAGTTCATATCTTTCGATTTAGTCCTTTCGATGCCAAACATTTTATATACATAACAATTCAAATAAAAATAAAGAAATATAATAAAAAATTATCATTAATTAATAAAGTAAGTATCATATGAACTTACCTAGAAAACGACAACTAGTAGGTGTCAAGGACTAATATGCAATTTCTCCTATTTCTCGATTAACTTACGATTAATTTAAATCCCAATCTATAATAATTCATTGCCAATTATCAGTGCCAATTACCCTATAACATCCTATTCAAGGCATATGAAAACTTAATCTCATTTTACACAATTTCCCTAAAGTTTTACATTTTATTCAATTTAGTCCCTAAAATTGAAACTATAGGATTTTCACATTTAAGCTCCATTTTTCATTCATATTTCAAATTCATCCTTGTATAGCCCTCTAAATTAAATAACAAAAGAAATTTCATGTCAATTTTGAAATATTTTCATTTTAACCCTTAAGTTCAAAACTAATAAAATTCACTTCACAAAATAGTCCTATTGCATTTCTAAGTTTCAATCCTACCATTAAATATCAAAAACCTCAAAAAAAAAATCAATGAAAATTTGTCAAAACTTTAACAATTTTATGGTTTAATACCCAAGTTAGCTAAATTAAGCTACGATCATCTCAAAAACATAAAAATTACGAAAAATGGATTTTGATTCACTTACCATGCAAAGATGAAATGTTCGATCTCAAAAGCCCCCTTTTTTTCTCTATTAGTTTTGATGTAGAAGGAGACCCCAAAGTAAAATGGATGAACATCTTTTCATTATTTTTAACTATTTCATTATTATACATTAAAAAATTTACATATTAGTTAATCATCATCCACTATTTAACCGTCGACTATACACCTTGTTAGCTGGAAATTATCAACTTGAAATCATCGATAGGGAGGTTTAATTGGCTTTTGAGAAATTGTGGTGGAAGCAATGAAAAATATTCAACAAAGAACACAATGATTTATAGTAGTTCAGCCTCAATTGTCTACTCCACTACCATAAATTACCACAACTAAGGATTTCCTTAAATTCACTAATTTGGCAACCTTTGAGGATAAGGTTTACCCTTAAAATCTCTCTTAAGATTTATGCCTCCAAATCTTAAGATACAACTCCCTTAAGGTTTCTACCCAAACCTTAAGAATTAACCCACTCTCAAAGAGAAACAAATAAGCAAACAAAGAAACAATTCTTACAAGATTAGGATGTTTACCAATTAAGCAAAAATACAAAAAAGAACACTTAAACTAAATGAATATAATGAAAGTTCACAAGTGTTTACAAGAAAAGGTATGAAAGAATTTTGATTCATCTGTAAGCTTTGCACATGTCTCTTGTTGTTGCTAAACCTTTGGAAGATGATATTTATACCATCTATTTGATTTCCAACCATTGTGGTTGTTGTAGAAGTGAATGTAGCTATTGGGGATGAAATATCAAGTCATTAACTTCACCTACAACAATGAGTACTGATACCTACTAAAAGGGTATCGATATTTTTTTTGTAATTAATGCTAATTTTAGTGATCGTTGGAGCAAGAATATCGATACCTAAGGGATTTATCGATACTTTTATGAAAAGTATCGATACCAGATCGATACCTAGCAGAGGTTACAAATTCCAGAATGTCAATTTGGTATTGTTTAACAGAGGGGTATTCATATCTTGTAGAATATCAATACTTAGACAAAAAGTATCGATGCTTTTTGTGCTGGAGCAATTCTAACTTGTTTGAAAATGATTAAAACATATTTGAAAATGTTTGACTCAATTAAAACCATTTCAACTTAAATTTATGAAATTGCTCAACTTTATTTTTATTTATAATCACTTTAATTTGTTATATCAAAACATATTATCCAATAAGGCGTAGTTTAACAATCTCCCTTTTTTTGATATAACGAAACATTTTGTAAATTTGTTTTTGAATAGATTGCTCCACCTTAATAAAATTCATTTTCAATTTAAGCTCCCCCTATATAAAAATAATTTTCAATTTAAGGCATAAAGATTTGAAGGATAAAAATTTAAATTAACCTCAACCTTGACATTTATTTTGCTTTGAAAAACATAGTCACTAAAATTGGCATATAAGCAATCAATCAATCATAAAATTTACCTTTCTCTTCTTCCATTTTTTGTTATATCAAAATATAAAAAATAAAGCTTACAAGGGAAAAAGAAAGTGGTTAGTTTGAAGATAAATATTAAACATAAAAAACCAATGAACTACCATATCAATCAATATTAAGGTGCAATTACATAGAATTTGTATTTGATCACCTTAAAGCAATGCACCTTACCTACAAACATATAATTAAGTTTTTGGTACCCAATATCTTTTCGGTCCATAATCATTAGTCTACAAAACCCTAGTCCCTTTAGGTATCCATTTTGAAAGATCTTCATTGTCTTGAGTAGCACTAAGTCCTTTAGGAACCCATATACTATTAACAAGTTTTTCCTTTTAAAATCTTGAGGGTCTTCTATGTTTAAAGCTATTTTTAACAAAGTTTTGCTTTGAATTTTCTCCTTTTCCAAAAACTTTGTTAGAGTGAGCTTTTTCACTCTTAAGCAACTCAAATTGATTTTGATGATCCTCATGAACTTTTTAAAGTAAATTACGCAAGTCTAATTTTTTCTTTTCATAGTCATTATTAATTTCTTGCATTTTATTTACTTTCTCTCCAAGTTCATGATTGGTTTTGGAAAGTAAGTCATTTTCGTTTCTCAATTTTGAAACATTTTTCTTGTGTTTTGACATCATGACTTCAAATTCCAAACCCAGTTCATTATAAGCATCTTGCAACTCATAAAAAGAATAATTGTTTAAAGTAGATGAGTTAGAAGTTACCTTAGGATCATTGATGACCATAGGGCATTAGTTAGCTACTTCATCATCAGATGAATCTTCATCACTTTAAGTAGCAATATAGGCTTTTTGTTTGCTAGACCTTTTATTTTTAAGTTGAGGACAATCATACTTGATGTGTCCTGGTTTCTTGCACTCATAAGAAATAATGGGATCTTTCTCCTTGGTAGATTCAAGCTTGAGTCTTTCCTTCTTTTGAAATTTTCTTCCTTTTTTGGATGTCATAAATCTCGTAATCTTCTAGCAAACATCTCCATCTCTTTACCTTTATCCACCTCTTCACTTGATTCACTATCTTCATTTGTGGTGGATTTTAGAGCTTTACCAACATTCCTCTTCATAACTCTTTCTTCTTCACTCCCTTTGTTAAGTCTCATATCACGTGTGAGCAAACAACTGATAAGTTCATCTAATGACAAAGCTTCTAACTTCTTTGATTCTTCAATTACAGTCACATTGGCTTCCCATGATGTAGGTAAGCTATAAAGCACATTCCTTACCACCTATTCATCTGGATAAGTCTTCCCATAAGACTTCAATCCATTTATGATAATTGTAAACCGATCAGACATCTCATTGATATCTTCTTTGGGCTTTATCTTGAAAGTTTCATAGTCGATAGTAAGGATTCCAAGTTTAGACTTCATCACTTGGCTAGTGCCTTCATGGGTGACTTCAAGCTTGTCCCATATCTCCTTAGCATTTGAATAAGACAAAAATCCATTATACTCATCCGGACCAAGTGCATAAAACAAAGTGTGCATTACCTTGGTATTTAGTTGAATGTTTCTTCTATCTTCCCCATTCCCTTTATTTTTGATCTTTGGAACAAATATCTCTCATTCTTTCTTTTGAGGTATGAAAGGACCATCCATGATGACGTCGGATATAGCAAGATCTTTGGTTTGTATGAACAACGTCATTTTAGTCTTCCAATATGAATAATTTACACCATTGAAATAAGGAGGTTTGGAGATATATTGAGACTCACCTAAGAAAATTGACCCAGAAGTATACGTCACTGTTGTAGGATGAGTTGATGATCATTTGAGCTTTTTCAAGCATCTTCTCTTGGTTGTTAAACCATCTTTAGAGACTAACTCTGATAGCAATTGTTAGCTCAAAAGGATCAACTCAAAATCATCGATAGGGACGTTGAATTGGCCTTTGAGAAATTGTGGTGGGAGTAATGAAAAATATGCAAAAAAGAATACAATGATTTATAGTGGTTCGACCCCAATTGCCTACTCCACTACCTTAGCTTACCACAACCAAGAATTTCACAAAATTCACTTATTTGGAAAACCTTTAAGGACAAGGTTTAACCTTACAATCTCTCTTAAGATTCATTCCCTAAAATCTTAAGATATATGTAACACCCCTAACCCATATCCGTCACCGGATTAGGGTTACGAGGCATTAACAAACCAAAAACACATTTTCAAAACAACCACATATATATAAAAGTCACATTTATATTAATAAAGCATAAATTCAATTAAATAATAAACACGATTTCGATATTCATAATATAATATACATAACATATTAAAACATCCCAATATTCCACGTATACTTAGAAGAAATCAAACTATTTATAACTTATTTTACACTAGCATATCTTAAACACTTTAAAATGTTTAAATAGTACTTTATTCAATAACATATACATATAAAATTGCCAACTTTACTCAATGGTCATAAATTTAATAACATAATTATAAACTTACTCCATTTTCAAGCACAAATGGCAACTTTTGTACGTACTCATAATTATAACAATAAAAAACTTATCACATATTTTAACAAGTAATTACATATTCAACTTAATATATATTGACATGTCCGAATATGCTATTATAGCTTGAATACATATTACGTACTTGCCCTAGGTTTCAAAGTTACACTTAACAATTGAATTTATAGCAAATAATGAACTAAAAATATCATATAATATTCTTCTAACTCAACACCTTGCCTAGTCGAATCTAGTTATTTAAACCGCATACACATCCAAATTTTTATCAAGTGTGAAAAGCTTTCATTAACAAGTGCCGAATCACAATTTGTAACATAATCAAAACATAAATGAATTATCAATACCAAGATTATTAAACATTATAACTAAGCACACATATAAAACCAAAACTAAGCATAAATAGCAAGCCATTTTCGCATGGCTTTAAATACATAACCAAATTCAACATTTAAAAAGTATGTCCAGCCTATACATGCCATAGTTCAAATTCAAAAATATAAATACCAAAGTAGTGGATAGTGTGATAAACTTGCTGACGATCCCCAAGCTCATAACTTGAATCCAAAATCTATAAAACAGAATGAACATGAAAACACAAAGTAAGCTATAGAAGCTTAGAAAGTCATAAGCAAATAAACATCACAATGATATAATCAACTCGTTTTAAGCTAATCCTAATTTCACTATCATTATCAAACTTAACCTCAAATCTACAAATGAGATAAATAACACATTTTCATACACGAAATCTATCTTGGCCGAATGCTCATTTAATCAATTTAACCTAATATTATTCAACTTTCAAAGCCAAATTGGCTGAATATAATCAAACATACACATACACATACACATTTATATAAGCTCAAGAACCATAATATAACGTCATGTACATATACCACTTATATGGCCGAATATACATGATCACATATATGCACATATCCAAGAATCAATTCTAAAATATTCATGCCATTTATTTACAATGCCGAATACACATACTAAATTCACATGTAATCTTCATTTATATCACACGTAATTAGTAATAAGTATCAAGTTACTTATTTACCTTAACTCAAGTAAACAACAAGCTAATTCATACCTGATCATTTAGCTCGTTAAACATATTCAATAACCACATCAACATAAAGTCTTTTAGGCATAAACTTATAATAATTCACCGGCATAAAGCCTGCTAGGCCTAAGCCTGTATCACACACTGGCACAAGGCCTGCTAGACTCAAAGTCTGATTTTATACACTGGCAATAAGCCTACTGGGCATTAAGCCCGATTAAATTCACCAGCACAAGGCTTGCTAGGTTCAAAGCCCGAATATCATTATTATAAAGCTGTCCCATAAACAATTCATATATCGAACATTTCAGATATTCCATATAGTTCATACGGACTTTCAAATGTTATAACTCATTCGAGTTAAACTCAAATACGTTATTTCTATGCTTTATCACATTCAGCTATCTCTACTATAAATCCTTGAATTCCAAATTAGCATATTAAACTAAGTTACATTCAAAATTAACGATGTTTAATTGCTTAAAGACTTACCTCGAATATCGACGAACGATGTAAATCGACTATTCGACTATTTTTGCTTTTCCCCGATCCAAGTCCAATTTCTTTTGTTCTTGATCTATAAAATTTTCAAATTAATCTCATTCAAACACAATTTCATTCAAATTACTCCAACATCACATAAATGGGCAAATTACCATTTTACCCCTGATATTTCACATTTTTCACAATTTAGTCCCTATTGCATAAAACACAAGATATGCAAAATCTCACAACAACATAGTTAGGCCGAATATTCCTTATACTCATACTAGTCCATATATTTCATTTATTTCACATTTTAGTCTCTCAATTTATTATTTTCACAATTTAGTCCTAATTACTCAAAATCATCAAAAACTCCAATACAAAACATGTTAATCTAAAACATATTTTTAATATTTCATCATCAAACATCACAAAACACAAATATTCATCAATGGCATAACTCAAAACATTCATCGAAATCAGAAATTCTAGCATGGGTCGGATAGTATTCAAAGCAACGATCTCAAAAACGTAAAAATTATAAAAAATCGAGCTAGAACTCACATTGAATTAAGCTTTAAAAGTGCTGAACCCTAAGCTTATTTATTTATTTTTCTTTTCTCTTTATTTCGGTCATAAGAAAAATGAAGAACATGGCTTAAATTATTTTATGTTTTATGATATATTAACATTTTAATAAGTTTACATTTTTAACCTTTAAAATAAAATTATAAAACCATTATACACAAGGCCACTACAGTCCATAACATTTAAATATGGTTTAGTTACAACATAAATGCATCATGAAATGAAGACACCATCAATTCAACCCTTTTAAAAATAACCACCAAATTTTCATTTTACGCGATTAAGTCCTTTTATTAAATTAAGCACACAAACGATCAAATTTTCATACGAAACTTTCACACATACAAATTCATATATAATAAACACGAAAAATAATATTTAAATATTTTTGTAACTCAGATTTGTGGTCCCAAAACAACCATTCCGACTTAGGTCTAAATCGGGCTGTTACAATACAACTCCCTTAAGGTTTTTACCCAACCCTTAAGAATTAACCCACTCTTAAAAAGAAACAAATAATCAAACAAAGAAAAAATCCATACAATATTAGGATGTTAGCTAGTTAATCTCAAATACAAAGAAGAACACTTGAGCTAAATGAATCCAATGGAAGCTCACAAGTGTTTACAAGAAAAGGTATGAAAGAATTAAGCTCTAAGTTGTTTTGATTCATCTTTAAGCTTTGCGCATGTCTCATGGTGGTGCTAAACCTTTGGAAGATGGTATTCATACCATCTAATTGATTTCCAATCATTGCGGTTGTTGTAGAAGTGAATGTAGCCGTTGGGGATAAAATATCAGGTTATTAACTTCACCTACAACAATGAGTATCAATACCGACTAAAAGGGTATCAAATTTTATTATTTTTTTTGTAATTAATGCTAATTGTAATGACCATTGGAGCAGGAATATCGATACCTAAGGGATTTATCAATACTACCAAGAACATGTTACAAATTCCAAAATGACAATTTGATATCATTTAATCGAGGGGTATCGATATCTTGTAGAATATCGATACTAAGACAAAAAAGTTTTGTCTTGGAGCAATTCTAACTTGTTTGAAAATGATTAAAACATATTTGAAAATGTTTGACTCAATTAAAACCATTTCAACTTAATTTTATGAAGTTGCTCAACTTTACTTTTATTCAAAAACACTTTAATTTGTTATATCAAAACATATTATCCTATAAGGCTTAGTTTAACACTTATAAATGGTATTGTTGTCATTTGAACTCTTGATTGTTTACTATTTTAGTCCTTTAATACTTGAAAACCTCTAGCGATTAACTTTTACCACTTTTACGATTTAGTCCTTGTACCAAAATTAGTCAGTAATTCAACCAAATTACCTATCCAAAATTTAGTTCACCTATAAAATAACTCTGTAAACATATATTTACAGGTTTGGTTTATGAAAATGAGGTCCCAAGACCTCTTTTTTGACATTGACTGTAGGGTTGGTAAACTTGTACTTTAACTAATTATTCAATTGTCAAATTTCACCAAACCATAAATCAATATATTATTATAATTAAATTGTAAATATTAATTAATAATATTTACAGACTCAATTATTGGAGAATAGAGTTTGAAAGCCTCTATTTTCAGCACCACTAAAAATCGGGTTGTTACAATTAATTAAGGCTTAGGGACTAAATTGTAAAAGTTCAATCGCTATAAGTTTTTAATTAGCAAAAGGTTTGGGACCTAGATAGTAATTTTCCAAAGGATCATAATGGATATTAGTGGATGGTAATGATGATAGAAATTTAGTTTAAATTAAAAGTAAATTAAGTAAATAAAAATAATTAAATATGTTTATTAGGATTAATTAAAATGTTAATTAATGTATAAATATCATGGTAGTGGAATAAAAGATGAATATATCTTCTACCACTATCCATAGCTAGCAAAAGAAAGAAAACCACTATTTTTCGGTGATTAGCATTTGACCATTCCAAATTAAAGGTAATCAAGCTATTTTCATGTAATTTTTATAGATTTATGGTATGGGGTTTGATTAGCTAACTCATGTATCAATTTGTTTAATTTTTGAAATTTTGATAAGTTGCCACTGTTAAGAATTTGAGAAATTAGGCTTGAAATTGATAGAAATTTAACTTAGATTATGAAAAAGACTAAATTGTACAATTTTACAAGCTTGATTGTTAGCTTTATTACATCAGGGACTAAATTGAATAAAATGAAAATCTATTATGAAATTATGGCAGGAATAGAAAATAGAAGGTCCTTATGAGTAAATGTGAAATCCAATTTTAATCCAAAGCTTTATATCGGAAGTTATGTTGTCCCGAGTTTAGATACTAAATTGAATAAATTGTAAAAAAATTATTTGGCTTTATATTTAAATCGAAAGTGAAAGAAAATTGATATTATGTAATTGTTGAACTATTATTCGTAGCTAAATATGACACTAGGCCACCGAGATGGAAAGCAAAAACGAGAGCTATCGATGAGCAACGTGAGATGTTGGTTTGTATTCTATGATTCGAATCAATTTAATTCGTAACACCTCAAACCCGGTCTAGACGTTATGGCTGAATCTTAGAAGTTACATTAACGAGACACGAAATTATTTTCTTATTTTAAAATAAAGGTGTTAAGTTTGAAAATGTAAAAATTTCTAAGCTTGACTAATTTTATTTCTTCGAAAAATCTTTAGTAAAATATATTTATTTTTAAAAGAAAAGCGTCATTTATTTGTAATGTTTGTTTGAAAACATTTAAATAATAGGGGTTTTTTTTATTATAACTATAAAAATGATTTTTATAAAGAAAACCCACAACAGAATTTCATAAATTCTTTTAGGAAATTTAAGAATTAATATTTTGTTTATAATTTAAGAAAAACATAATTAGTTTAAAAAAAATTAACTTATCAAAGATGCTTAGAAACCCATAATTTTGCATGCAAGCAAATTATTATAAAGTCATAAAAATATCAATCTCAACCAAAATAAATGTAACGTCCAAAGTCCAATAATCCAAAGAAACACAACCCAAAATCTAAATAGTTAAAAATCCAAAAATCTAAAAATCTAAAAATTTAAAAATCCAAAAATCCATAAAAACACATATACGATAAATAATCATAAAATCTTATAACTCAAATTTCATGAATATATCATGCATGATCGTGTCAATGCATATTTCGTAAAAGCGATGCAGATTTTTGGAAAATGGTCCTACCCATCTTTGCTACATGCCATAATCAAGTTTTCCCAAATCTCGTCCAACCAACACACCAAATTGTGAACAGTGTCACAAATGCAGATAAACTGCCATATAATTAAATTCGTAGATAAGCCACCAGAGTAGTAGATAAACTACCATATAGTCAAAGTCGCGAATAGTGTCACATTAACGCAGATAAACTGCCATATACTCCCACCTTTCACGTATCCAACCCATTCATATCATATAGTCAAAACACTCGAAATCATATAGGCATGTTTAACATGCAAATCACGTACGTACTCAAGGTACTAAATTTTCACATTCTATTTTCATACGAATATCACATATGCCATATAACACATAACATGAGAATGAGATGTACATATTTTTCACAATATTAGCAAACATCAATATCACACAACATGCTTTTCACAAATATACAGTTTGAGACAAATACTCACTTGATAAAAATCCGTAAGTATTTCCTATCTCACTTTATGAATACATAAAGTATCATCGTCAAACAACATAATTTTAATAGCAATAGTTAAATCAATTAATCATAATAGTCTTAATATATTTAATGTTAAATCCCACACCTAATTTGTATATTCGATGCGAAACACTCCCTATGAACGCTCTCACTTAGATCTAGCCCCAAAAGACTTATATAATAAAATAAAAAATGAATAAAAGTTAGTATTTTCCACAAGAATCATACATTAAATAACTTAAGTCTCACCATTTTACTTACCCAACAATCTAACACTTAGATCAGTGATTTCATCTCAAACACTAGGAATTTCTCAGATTGTTGTTAGACCCTTTAGTAACATAAGAATCGAGCGTTAATACATGAGGAAAAATAAATCTCAATGACCACTACACCATTCATTTACGAAGGGAAGTAAAGAAAAGAGGATGATTTCAATATTACTCTTATACTTACACAACTTGGTTAACACAATGAGGTCAATGATTCATCTTGATGGAGAATAAAGGAGTCGAGGATCTATCAAAAGATCACTAAACTAATGAATCTAAAAAGAAAGGAACATTGAAATGAATGGTTTAAATTTGATCAATAGAGAAAGGTGGATGATTAAGAAGAAAAAAGAAGAAAAAGAGAAATTTTAACCGCCAGTGGTGAAGCGACGATAGTCTGGTGACAAGAAGGGCAGTGGTTTGATGAAGGGTGTAGGGAAAAATAGCCAAATGGTTTGGACACTAACAAAAGGTGGAGAAGAAAAGAAAAAAGGAACAGTGGAGGAGAAAAGATAAACCGCGATGGCGCGCGGTGGTTGTCTCGGTGGAAGAGATGGCACTTGGGGTAGGATTTGGAGAGGAAATGAGAGGGGAGAAATGGTTGGTAGTGGTTTAGCAGTGAGGTATTGGTGGTGCACAATTAGGAAGGGTGGAGGAGAAAGTAGAAGAAAGGGAAAAGAGAGAGGTTTAGAGCTAAACATAATAAATAAATAAAAAGAGGAAATGGGGCGGAGAATGGGAGGCTGGATGGAAAAAAGTGGTCAACCTAGTCTAGGTTTAATATACCTTGCACAAGGTAAAAATGGAAGAAAACAAAAGAGAGAGAGATAAGAGAGTGAAAAGGGGATCATGTTTCATCTTCAGAAGGTAAGTTTGACTCAAAAATATGGAAAAGAATCTCCTAAGTATGGCATGTATAGGTGGACGGAAATGGTATTTTAGCACATGGGAATTTCATCAAAAAATTAATTTAAAAGATGCTAAAATGGAAACTTGAACCTAGGACCTCTAGGATATTAATTAAACACTTAACCACTTTGCCACTTTCTTCCTTGTTTTCAATATAGCAACAAAATAAATAAACTATGGGATGTGACAACTCTATCATCCTTAAAACAAATTTCATCCTCAAAATTTACTTGACTTAAAAAAGTAAGGATATTGCTGACATATCGAATCTTCCGATTCCCAAGTGGCCTCATTAAAACCATGATTCCTCCACAAAACTTTCACTAGTGGAATCCATTTCCTTCTCAATACTTTAACTTTGCACTCGAGAATTTGAACTGGTTCCTCATCAAAAGACAAATCTAGACACACTTCAATTTCCTCACTCGAGACCATATGAGACGAATCTGAACGATATCGTCTCAACATGGACACATGAAAAAGATCATGACTACGGTCAAATTCTGGTGGTAGTTCTAACTAATATGCCACTAGCACAATATGCCGCTAGGCCAACTCTCTTAAGAATACGATATGGTCCAATAAACCTTGGACTCAATTTCCCTTTGCGACCAAACCTCAACACTTTCTTTCAAGGTGATACTTTAAGGAAAACCCAATCATCAAAATTAAACTCTATATCTCTTCTCTTTAAATTAGAATAAGATTTTATATGATCAGATGCCACTCTCAAATGATCCTACATAAGTTTCACAATACTTTCGGTTTCCTAAATCAAATCTGATCCCAACACTTTCTTTTCCCCCAATTCAGTCCAACACAAAGGTGTCCTAAATTTGTGACCATAAAAGGCCTTATACGGAGCCACCTGGATACTTGACTAAAAGCTATTGTTATACACAAATTCAGAAAGTGGTAAATGATCCTCCCAACTGCCACGAAAATGGATCACACAACCTCTCAACATCTGTTGAAGAAACTAAATAACTCTTTCCGATTGTCCGTGAGACTGAGGATGGAATGTTGTACAAAAGTTAAACCTTGTGCCAAGAGCTTTATGTAACTTTTTCCAAAATTGAGACGTCAAACGAAGATCCTGATCAAATATAATAGAAATTAGTACACCATGAAGTCTCACAATTTTGGAGATACACAACTTGGCTAATTTCTACAATGAAAAATCGGTACGCATTGGTAGAAAATGAGCGGACTTAGTCAGTCGATCAACAATCACCCAAACCAAATATTTCTTAGAAGGCATCAAAGGTAGCCCACTAAAAAAGTCCATAGTAAAACTTTCCCATTTTCATTAAGGAATCTAAATGGGCTGAAGTAACCCAAAAGAAACTTGGTGCTCGACTTAACTTGTTGGCACTTCAAACATCTTGCCACAAAATCAATCACATCTCGCTTAAGTCCCAGCCACCAATACTATTCACGACCATCTCTATACATCTTGTTTTCTCTAGGATGCATAGAATAAGGGCTACTTTGTAATAGCCCAATTTCAGTGAAATCGGAACAGTGGTCTTGGGACCACAAATCCGAGCCGAAAAATAAAATTTACTTTTATTTTATTATATGGTCTGTATTATGATAGAAATGTCATGTGAAATTTTTGATAAGAAAATTTTATCGATTAAGTGTTTAATTACGAGAAGGACCAAATCCCATAAAATGCTAAAGTTGAATTCTAGTAGCTATAAGGATTAAATGGCTATGGAATTAAAAACATGAGGTCCTTATATGGTAATTAGATCATTAAGAAAAGTATGTAGATATTTTGGTGACTCATTCATGTAAATTTAGAAAGAGGGCAAGGACTAAATTGGAAAGTGAAAATATTTAATTAATTAAAAGATGATAAAAGAGATATCATCTTAGTTTCTCATCTTCTTCCCCAAAATAATACATGAAACCCTAGGAGAGAGAGAAGAAACTTTCATTGCCAAATTGGGTAAGTAATTTTGATATTGTTGAAACCGGGATAGCTTAATCTATCTATTTGGGGGATTAATTTGAAAAGTTATCAAAGTATGGAAAATGGGTCATGGATGAATATGCTAAAAATTAGAAATTTATGGTAGAAAATGAAAGGTTTTTGATAGATAAACAACTTTTACAAAGTGATTTTTTATGAAAATATGATTTAAGGACTAAAATGTAAAATTGTGAAATTTGATGAAAAATTCTAAATTTTTATGAATACATGTGCTGTAAATTTTGTAATGGGATTTTGGTTAGGCTTGGAATAGGGAGTAAATTGCACAAAATTTATTTTCCGAGCTTAGGGACGAGATGGGAATTTTTGGAAAAGTTAGGGGCAATATGGCAATTTTGCCTAGGATGAAAATTAAGTCCACTTGAATGTGAAATATGATAAATTGATGTTAAATTTACTCGTATAGATTCAGATAGACCAAATTCAGAGCTAGAACGAGGAAAGACAAAAATGTCGAATTAGTAGATTTTACGTACATGAACATTGTTGATGTAAGCTCGTGTAACGAAATTGTATATGTTTTTATGCTTGAATTAAATGTTGTGCTTGTGAATTATATAAATTTCATAAATATGTGAAATGAACACATACTTGTTTAAGCCCGATAAACAAAAGTGCCCGATCAATTATAATACCCGACAAATGATTAACGATAAAAATGTTAATTTTATGCTTGAGTTGAATGTGAACATTTGAATTGTATAAATGCATAAATATATGAGATTGACCCCATGATTGATAATGCTTGAAAATTTCATTTGAATAAATGGAAAATTTGATGGATATGTGATTTCCCGAAATAAATGAGGTCATGCATTTGTTGCGGATGGGATTTAGCTCGGACGAGTAATCCTAATGATATCATGATAGAAAGGATTTAGCCCAGATAGGTAATCCTGATATGAGTCCTCTCGAGCATATGTTATGGATTGGATTTAACCTAAATGGGTAATCCAGATCAAGCTCTTTAGAGCATATTTCATAAAAAGGATTTAGCCTCGACTGGTAATCCTGTTGTATAGTAAATCAGAAGCTCGTTAGATTGAAAGCTTGGCGGAGATCACTCACACTATCCATCGGCGCATGTCGGTACAATATGGTAAATCAATTATGGTTGTAATGGTATGTATAGGATATGTTAGCCATATTGACATGTAAATGTAAATGATACTTGTAATCTAGTCATTGAAATGGCTAGTAATGGTTTGTTTTGATATATTTGTAATGTCATACTATGATAGCTACATATGTGTCGAGTAGTTGATCAAACTATGTCTAATATATGGACTAAACTAAGGCAAGATTATGAACACGTATGCATGCAATGGTATGCCATGTTGAATGATAGAATTTGTTTAATTTGAATGCTTGGAATGGTTAGTATTGGTTGTGTGCTTCAAGTGCAAGTCATGGGTGTGTTTTTGGGTGAGAAATGAAGCTAGAAATAGCTTTATTTTGTCCACACGGACATGTGTCACACACGGTCGGGTACATGGGTGTGTAGTTAGGTCACGTGTCCCCTGCACCTAAATTTTGAGAAAAAGAATGCTCAGAATTGAGCACACGGGTAAAGACACAGGCGTGTGTCTCAATCGTGTGTACTACACGGCCTAGAACACGGGCGTGTGTCTTGGTCGTGTTAAACTTGCACCTAATTTTGAATTGAATTAATTTACCACACGGCTTAGCACACGGGCATGTGGCATGGCCGTGTGCACAAGTCAGATAGTTACACGGGTCGAATAAAGCCCATAACACGAGCGTGTCCCAAGGTCACACGGGCGTGTCCCAAGGTCACACGGGCATGTCCCTTGGACAACACGGGCGTGTGAGCCCTGTAACTTGGAAAATTTTTGAAATGTCATGAAAAAATCTTAGAGTTCTCGATTAAGTCCCGACTCGATTCTAATGCTCATATTGGGCCTCGAGGGTCCAATTAAGGGATGTTTTGACTGATCTCGATTAATGAATAGTAATGTACATGAAATATTTGAAAGTGTTTCGGAAGTTCCCGGTAACACTACATAACCCTATTCTGGCGATGGATACGGGTTAGGGGTGTTACATACTTTGTGCTTCCTGTAGGATGGACTGTCTCAACTCTTTATTTGAAAGTACACAATACCTATCACAGAAACACAAAACCCCATCTGAATTAATCTTGAAATCTAAAGTCTTACCTTTTTCAATCAGCTTCACATGAGGTACAAGAGACAAATTTGAAGGTTGTTTCAATCTAATCTTTCTAACAAAGTAGGCTTAACTTGAAGTTCTGCAAGCAACTTGCCATTCTCACACAAGCTCAACTTCGTAAACACTGCTCTCAACTCAGTAATCGACCTCCTACTCAATGCATCGGCCATAATGTTTGCCTTACTCATATGGTACTTAACGGCACAGTCATAGTCCTTAAGTAATTCAATCCAAAGCCTTTGCCTCAAGTTTAACTTCTTCTGGGTGGGGAGGTACTTTTGGCTCTTTTGATCGGTGTAAATAATACACTTCTTACCATAAAAATAATGCCTCCAAATCTTAAGGTCAAAGACAAGTGCGACCAACTCGAGGTCATGTGTCGGGTAGTTACACTTGAGCGGCTTGAGCTGTCTCGAAGCATAAGCCAGAACTTTCCCATCTTGTATGAACACACAACCAAAACCGGTGTGAGACGCATCACTATAAACCACATAGTTTTTCCCAGATTCGGGCTGAATCAAAATAACCGCTTGGGTCAGCATGACTTAAGTTTCTCAGAGCTAGCTTGCTACTCCTCAGTCTATTTAAACAACATGCTCTTTCTCAATAGTTTTGTCAAAGGTGTCGTAATCAAAGTAAACCCCTCAACGAACCTTCGATAGTATCCTGCAAGTCCAAGAAAACTCTGTATCTCACTGACATTTCTAGGTTGCTTCCATTCTAGAATTGTCTCGATTTTTTCGAGTTGACAAAAATACCTTCAGTTGATACCACATCTCCCAAAAACATCACCTCACAAAGCCAAAACCGCACTTACTCAGTTTTGCATACAACTTTTTCTCACGAAGATTTTGCAAAATTATCCTTAAGTGTTCCTCGTGCTCCAACTCGGACTTGGAGTAGATCAGAATGTTGTCAATAAAGACCACTACAAACTAATCAAGATAAAGTGAAAAAACCCTATTCATGAGACCCATGAAAGTGGCAGGAGCATTCGTAAGACTAAAAGGCATCACTAGGAACTCATAGTGACTATTTCAAGTTCTGAAAGCAGTCTTAGGTATGTCCACTTCTCTCACCTTAAGCTAATAATAACCCGACCTCATATTAGTCTTGGAAAAAATCATGGCACCCCAAAATTGATAAAAAAAGGTCATTGATCCTAGGAGAAGGATATTTTTTCTTTACAGTCAACTTATTCAGTTGGCGGTACTTAATACAAAGTCTTATTGATCCATCTTTCTACTTCACGAATAGAACTGGAGCTCCCTAAGGTGACACACTTGGATTGATAAAACCATGGTCTAACAACTCTTGCAACTAGGCTTGAAGCTCCTTAAGCTCCTTAGGTGCCATGTGATAAGGAGCAATGGACAATGGAGCTACCCCAGGCAGCAACCTGATCCCAAAATCAACCTCGCATTTTGGAGGTAAATCGGGTAATTCTTCCGGAAGACATCTGGAAACTCCTTTACTACATATATGCTCTCTAACACTAACTCATCAGCTTTCGTATCTAGAATGCATGCCAAATATGCATCGCACCCTTTACGAACCAATTTTTAGGCCACCAAAGCAGAGATTACATTGGGCAAGTAATCTTGGTACTCACTGATCATAACTATCTCTTTTCCTGCTGAAGTCCTCAGAGTAACCCATTTCATATCAAATCTAGGATAACTTGATGTTCCTTCAACTAATCCATACCCAAGATAAGATCGAATTTCCTAAAAGGTAGCTCCATCAAATTGGCTGGAAACAACTCTCCCTGAATTTCTAAAGGACATCTTCTAAAGATTTTATTCAAATACACAGATTGTCCTAGGGGACTAAGTATAGTTACATCACTAGCAGTGTTTTCCACTAGAATTCCCAATTTATTAGTCATAGAGCAGGCAACATTAGAGTGAGTTGATCCTACATCTATCAAAGTAGAGTAATGTACAATATTTATTGTAAAAGTATCTGGGATAACATCAGCTTCATCATGGTCCTCTCGGTGCCTTGATGCATAAACCAAGATAGGCTGTCTAGCATCAGTGTGGTTCATACCCTAACCAGTTGTCCTCTACCCAGTATTACCATTTCTATTATTAAGATGCCCACTTTGATTTTGATGTAGTTGGGGTTACGGTGCTTGCCTTTGATCACTCATCAATGAACAATCCTTAATCTAGTGCTCCATGGCCTCGCACCTAAAACATGCTCCCTTTCTCTTCCAACACTCCCTACTATGAGACTACCCACAGTGAGCACAATTGCAGCTCTGATTTTCGTTACCTGCAGCAGCAGGGTATTGACGTGGTCTATCTTCACGAGCCCTCTTCGCTGGGCATCAATTAGAATTTCCTGGACCAAAATCTCTCTTCACTGGAGTCTTAGTCTAATCTCTTCTATCTCGCTCAGCCTCTTTTAACTCTTCAAGGATCTTCACCTTCTCTATTAAGGTCTTGAAGACTCTCCTATAGCATGGCAACTGTCAACCCATTCTTAAATCTAACACGCTTGTCCTGCACTGAAGCAACCATTCCTTGTGTGTACAGCTTTAGCCTTAAGAACTTAGCCTCATACTCAGATACGGTTCAGTCCCCTTGATTCAATTCAATGAACTCCAGTCTTCAGGCTTCAACATACCTTGAGCCCACATATTTATTATAGAAAGGTGTTTGGAAGTTTTCTTAAGTTATTCTCTTTGGTTGGATACACTTCGTTATAGATTGCCACCAGCAATATGGCTCATCTCTCAAAAGAGACACTGTACCCTTAAGTCTCTGCTCTGGAGTACAATCAGGATTATCCAATATCTTCTCCGTAGATGCCATCCAATACTTAGCTACTGTAAAGGCCCTCCTAGCAACTCCCATAAACACTTCGGCTCCACTCGACTAAAGCCTCTCAACAATAGACTTACGGCCTCTTGTTCCAGGTTGGCCTCCAGTAACTTGCTGTAAAACCCTTAACAGTGCTTGAGATATCACACCATCAACGGATTCAGGATTTTCCTCCTCATTAACAAACTCAGGCACATCACTCACATTGTCCATAACGGGATCAGTTTCATGAAACTAAGGTTTGGTGTAGGTAATCAAGCAGTGCATGACTCTTCTTGGGCCGCACGACGATGTGCACCACGAGTCCTAACCCCTTGATTATTCATAATGCTTAAGTTTGATAAATTATCTGACAATTATAGAAGTAAATTCTACACTATCACTTGGATATTGTCGATCAGAGTCTTTACTATTTAAAAGCATAATATCCAAAATTTCATAATCTAAAGTAATGAGTACTTATCTTTGATTAGCTTTGGGAGTCTCATATTTTTAGAAGTTCAAAAATATTTAAAAATTCAATAGAAAGAGGTTTTCCAAAAATTATTTTAAAATATGTATGCAAACCCATTAAAAAACACAAACCGAGTTTTGAATCAGGCTCTAATACCATTAAATATAACACCCTAAATCCGGCCTAAATGTTATGGTCGAATCTCATAAATTACATTAACGACTAGCAAAATTATTTATTTATTTGAAAATAGAGGTTTTGAGTTTCAAAATGTAAAAATTTCTAAGATTGACTGATTTTATCTTTCGAAAAATATTTAGTAAAATATATTTATTTTTAAAAGAAAAATGCCATTTATTGGTAATGTTTATTTAAAAACATTTAAATACTAGGAGTTTTTATTGTACGTATAAAAATGATTTTTATAAAGAAATCTCACAGAAAATTTTCATAAAATTATTTAGGAAATTTAAGAATTAATATTTTGTTTATAATTTAAGAAAAACATAATAATTTTTTTTAAAAAAAATTTATCAAAGATACTTAAAAACACATAATTTTGCATGCAAGCAAATTAGTTATAAAGTCATAAAAATAGCAATCTCAGCCAAAATAAATGTAAATCCCAAAGTCGAAAAGTCCACAAAAACACAACCCAAAATCCAAATAGTTAAAAATCCAATAAATATCCTTAAATGTAAAGTTTTTCGAGAGGCTCCACCTAGTGCTGATCCAAGTCCAATATTTGAGTGATACCTGAAAGGTTGAAAAACTAATGGAGTGAGCTTTTAAGCCCAGTGTGAGATTAACACAAACTCAATCACATACTTTATAAACATATATGATAAATAATTATAAAATTTTATAACTCAATGTTCATAAATATATCATGCATGATCGTGTCAATGCATATTTCGTAAAAACGATGTAGATTTTTGAAAAACGGTCCTACCCCTCTTTGCTACACGCCATAATCGAGTTTTCCCAAAATTCGTCCAACCAGCACACCAAATTATGAATAGTGTCACAAACGCAGATAAACTACCATATAATCAAATTCATGAACACGCCATCAAGGTTGCAGATAAACTGCCATATAGTCATAATCATGAATAGTGTCACATTAATGCAGATAAACTGTTATATACTCCCACCTTTCACATATCCTACCCTAAGAATGTGATATGGCCAAAACACTCAAAAATCATATAGGCATGTTTAACATAGAAATCACTTATGTACTCATGGTACCAAATTTTCACATTCTATTTTCATACGAATATCACATATGCCATATAACATATAACATGAGAATGAGATATACATATTCACAATATTAGCCAATATCAATATCACGCAACATGCTTTTCAGAAATATATGGTTTGGGACAAATACTTACTTGATAAAAATCCATAAGAATTGCTTATCTCACTTTATGAATACATATACTATCCTCATCAAACAACATAATTTTAATCGAATTATTTCAATAAATTAATCATAATAGTCTTAATATTTTTAATGTGAAATCCCACACCTGATTTGTTATCAGATGTTAAACACTCCCTATGAACGCTCTCACTTAGATCTAGCCCCAAAAGACTTGTATAATAAAATCAACAATGAATAAAAGTAAGTATTATCCATGAGCATTATACATTAAATAACTTAAGTCTCACAAATTTACTTACCCCACGATCTAACACTTAGATCAACGATTTCGTCTTAAACACTAAGGATTTCCCAGATTTTTATTAGGCACCTCAATAACATAAGAATCGAGCGTTAATACATGAGGAGAAATAAATCTCAATGATTACTACACCATTCATTTAAGAAGGGAAATAAAGGGAAGAGGATGACTTTAATATTACTCTTATACTTGCTCTATTTGGTTAACATAATGAGGTCAACGATTCGTCTTGATGGAGAACGGAGGAGTCGAGTGATCTATGAAAATATCACTAGACTAATGAATCTAAAAAGAAAGAAACATTGAAATGAACTACTTAAATTTGATCAGTAGAGAAAGATTGATGATTAAAAGGAAAATTAAAGAAAAAAGGTAGAAATTTCAACCATCGGCGGTGAAGCAATGACAACGACAGCGACGGTGATAATGGTCCAGTGACAAGAAGGGTGGTGGTCCGGTAGAGGGTGTAAGGAAAAATAGCTAGAGCTTTTGGACACTAACAAAGGATGGAGAAGAAAATAAAAGAGAAAGGGTAGAAGGTAAAAGATAAACCACGATGGCACGCGACGGTTGTGATAATGGAAGAGGTGGTGCTTGGGGCAGTGTTTGGAGAGAAAAAGAGAGGGGAGAGATGGTTGGTGGTGGCTCAGCGGTGAGGTATTGGTGGTGCACAACTAGAAAGGGTGGAGGAAAAAGTAGAAGAAAAGGAAAAGAGGGAATTTGAGAGCAAAACAAAATAGAAGAAAAAAAGAGAAGAAATGAGAATGAGAATGGAACGTTGGATGGAAAAATGTGGTCAACATAGTTTAGGTTCAATGTACCTTGCACAAGGTAAAAATAAAAGAACAGGTAAGAGAGAGAGACAAGGGAGTGAAAAGGCGATCATGTTTCATCTTCATAAGGTAAGTTTGACTCATAAAGAAGGAAAAGGATCTCCTATGTGTTACATGTATAAGTGATCACAAAGGGTGTTTTAGCACATGGGAATTTCACCAAAAATTTCATTAAAAAGATTCTAAAGTGGAGGCTTGAACCTAGGACCTCTAGGGTATTAATTAAACACTTAACCATTTGGCCACTTTCATCCTTGTTTTAAATTTAGCAACAAAATAAATAAAACTATGGGATGTGACATAATTGTTGTATATTCATGATATTTGCATAATATGATATTGAGTTGCGTGGACTAAATTGAATAGAATGGAAATTGCATAAATTAATTGGTATATTTTATTTCATATGCGATTGAGTTGAAACATGTTATATGATATGATGCAATGATAAATATTGAAGAATTGAAAATGATGAATCATGAATCGAAATATATACCAAAATTGGAAAATTGGTTAGCCTATTAGTTGTTCAAACTAGTTTAGATATAGTTGGCATGCCATGAGTCAAGATAATGATTGGAAACTATCATTGTCAGGCTACCCGGGATGACAGGATAATCAGATATTGAAAACCATTATTTTTGAGCAACCTAGAGTGGTAGTATGTACATGTTCTGAATCATTGTTGTCGGGCAGCTAAGGGTGACAGATTTGTGTCTTCATTCTATGTTCATGTCTACTTAATAGGGTTATATAAACATGGTTTGGCTATATGGTAAATTAAAATGAAATGTGATTAACTCGGTATAATTGCACACATATGAAATGCAATATTCGATAGCATGTGAAAGATCATGCGGAATGAGTTAAAAAGGAGCCCCTGGGGTCGATCGAGAATGAATGACCTAATAAGCTCGAAAATGATTGAATTAATGAGATGAATTTGAGTAGAGATATGTATAAAAGTTGATGATTGTGTTTGAATAAATATATGCTTATGGATGATAATGTGAAATGAAAGAAAGATGATATGGCAAGTATATGTATATATAGCATGGTGTAATTATATGAATTGATCATTATGTTTATTCTATTAGTTGATATGTTACAAAAGAAAGAAATTATACTTTAATTTTGAATGCTATGAATGGTATGTTTAGGTACTATGTAATGATTTGAAGTATAAAATGGATATGTTCAAGTTATGTGGTAATGGAAATTTTGGTATGAGTATGTATGTGATTTGGATATAATTGAAATAGATTATAATGTTTTCATTGATTTATACTTGTACTATATATTGAATTGAATCATGGAAATACCAATAAGCTTTATCGCTCAGCGTACGATTTGTTTTATCCTTACGCAAGTATAGGTAAATCCTTAAGTTTTGAAGTTTGATCCACCATCCAACCAAATATCCTTGACTCAACAATGTTTGTATAGTTCTATTTTGTTAAATATATTGCTTATACCTAGGTTGAGTCGATTTTGACACAATATGTGTTCATGTTTTTTTGTGAAATTAGAATTGGTATTTTGGAAATGGTCACAAGGTTTGGAATGCATAAATTACTTGATAGGTTTATGATCTATTTAAATATGTATATATATGTCAAATGTTTTGAATGGTTGTACTATGAAATTAGCTTATAGGTTGTATGTTATTGATGAAATGATTACTTAGTATTGGTACATTTGTGAATAATGTAACAACCCGTTTTTAGTGGCACAGAAACTGATAGTTTTGGAAACCCATTTTCTAATGATTGAGTCAGTAAATATTATTTTATAATTTTTACGAGTTTTTAATAATGTTATATTAAATTGTGGTCAAGTAAATGTAGTGATTATATGGTTAATTAGAGTACAATGACTAAATTGTAAAAATCGTAAAAGTTAATCACCTTTGATTTTTACATGCCAAATGGTATAATTAGTGAATGGAAAAGGATTTAAGTGGTAATTAAACCACTTTTAAAAGGGTTGGACGGTTAGTGGACATTTTTAATTGAAATTATAATAGTTAAAATGTTAAATTAATAATAAAATGTAATAAAACATAAAAATAAAGGTTATCATCTTGCCATTTTATTCTTCTGTTGTTTTCTACCATTGTTTTATAAAGGAAGAAAGCTACAAACATTCAAAACCATTCGGCCTTTGCATGTAAATCCAAACCTATCTAGTTTTTTTTGTAAATTTTATGTTTTTGAGATTGTTGTTGCTTAATCAAGCTAGCCTAGGGACTATTTCCTAATACTATCAAAGTTTTGAAAAGTTACCACTTTTTATTTTTTAAGGTTTTGATGTTAAATGGTTAAGTTTGAAGCTTTACCGTGAAATATGACTATTTTGTAAAGTGATTTTTGTTAGTTTGGAGTTTAGGGAGTAAAATGAAAATATGTCAAAATTGGCATGAAATCTTTATAAATATTGATGTTTGAGAGCTGTATAAGGATGTGTTTGAAGTTGGATTTAGAGTTTGAGGCTTAGATGTGAAAAATATGCTTATTTCAATTTTAGGGACTAAATTGAATAAACTAAAAATATTTAGAAAAACTTTGAAAAATGATAATAGGTTATCATATGCATTGAATAAGCTGCTATAATGTATTTAAAATTGATAATTTGAAATGAATTACCATATAGATCAAGAAACGAATCAACGAGAAGATAACCGAAAAAAGGGAAAGTAGCATATTAGTCCCTAATACTTCTACTATTGTTGTTTATACCTGGTAAGTTCATCTGATATAGTTATATTTATTTTTGTAATGTTTATTTTTCAATTGTGTATTTTGGAATGTATGCTTAAAATTTGTAAATTGGTATAAAAGTGAGAAAAGGACTGAATTGAAAAGTGTTATACTATCATATGTACTGAGCCTGGATGAACATAGGATAGGATACAATTGGCATGCCAATAGGATTATTTCATGTTCTGTACGGTCTTGACATGAGATGAGATGATGATGTTGTACTGTTTTTCACTGATCGTACCAGAATCTAACATTTGTTGCGGATTATCGTGTTATCTTTACAGTGACCAAATGTGTTTCTGGGGGAGGATGTATAGGCTATGTGATTGGCACTTAGTGCCTAGGTGTGTTATTGAAGAGATGTTTAGCCTACAGGCTTGGCACTTAGTGCCCAGGTCTGTTACTAGAGAGATGTTTAGCCTACCAGCTTGGCACTTAGTTTCTTGGGGTGTTCTTAGATTGTATGGCTCTTATGAGTAATTAGATGTGTTTTGGGTAGTTACCCGCATATCCATATTTGTTCATTATACTTCATCGGGTTGAACTGTTGCTGTTAATAGATATGATGAATGGTAAAAGGGTATAATGTGGTAAAAAAATAGATGAATGATTTGAAAATTTTTTTATGTTCAATAATTTGATGATTTGATATGGTTTTGGATCAAATTGTATAGTATGGAAGGTTATATGACTTGAACGTGATGAACTCACCTATTGATATGAATTGTGGCAATAGGGTAAATTGTTTAGTTAACTATTTTGTCTTATAATTGTGGAATTTAATGTAAGTTACATTGTTTTTAACCTATGAACTTACTAAGCTTTTCAGAAGCTTCCTCTATTTCACTTTCTGTTTCTTGTAGTTATCGTTTTGTGAAACTCAATGATTGGATCAACTCTAAGATCACACTATCTAGCCTTCATTTTGGTAGACTTTTAATCGTTTATATCGATTACGTGGCATGTTAATATGGGTTGAATTGTATATAAGCATTTTGTGGAAACAAAGTGTAAATGGTGATGTCTAAGCATATATGTTTGATGACATTTTGGTATGTTTGAGTATGGCTTGATAAGGTAATTTGAAGAATATTATAAGGCATGGGTAAAGTGATAGAATTATATGGATGTTTGGCATGATTTGATGGCATGGAATGATTGAACAAGTAAGATTTTGTCGGTTATTGTAATATGGTCTATTATAGGTTATAAATTTGGCAATTTTTTTATTAATGTTAGATGATTGAAAGTTGTGTTCTTTTTTTGTGTATAAGGTACATGTATGGTCACTTTCTATCTTGGCATGAAACGAGATTGAACTTTGATTCTGTTCACATTTATGATGGTTTCTTAAGGCATATTGGTTAGAATTAGGAAAATGATATATTTTGGTATGCTTTTGGTACATTTTTAATAGGTTTAAAGAATGGTTAAGTGCATACTTATGGCATATGTGAATATTTGGTTCTGTAACTTGTATTATAAGGTGCCTTTTTGCACACGAGCTAACATACGGTTGTGTGTCAAACACGAGTATGTGATATGGTGTAACACCCTTAACTCGTATCCGTCACCGGATTAGAGTTACGAGGCATTACCAAACAAAACACAGCTCAGAATAGTCTTTCAATTTTAAACATGTACAAAATTATAATGCATGTACCTTACAAAGCATAGTTCGAACCACATGTGTTTCACATTAATATATAGAGTATACTCCAAGTCATTCGTATGTATGCATTTGATTCATTTATAAATTACTAATAAAATCACATATAAAACACATAACTAATGAAATCATTCAAGTTTTTTTAGTAAAAATCATACACGAACCATGCTTCATGTAATGCCCCAAAAATCTAATTATTTATTTTTGTGTGTTGTGATACATAAATACATTTCTGCTTCAGTGGTTGAGTGTCCCGAGGAGTATTGGAGAAGTCCTAGGTTCAAGCTTTGGCTTGTACAAAATTTTGATTTTTGGCTTGAACAAACCCTATCTCCTAACAATAGGGTTCTTAAATAAAAATGGTTAGGATGTGACAAAAAATGCTTGATAGTCTAGGGGATAGAGGCATGTGGAGTTTTTTAGAGGGTCTGGGGTTCGAGGCTTGGTATTATAAGAGGATCATTTTATTTTGCTGTTAACACTGGGGAAGTTTTGTTGTTTGACTGAAATTGAATGCTTGTGTAGTGGGGAAAGTTGAGGCCGAATTCTAGGTGTGTGTTGGAGAGAATTTCGACTGGATTGGGATATGGTTAGGTAGGATGTGGTTGAGAAATCTTAGGAGTGATATGGGGAGAGAAATTAGGAGAGTTTGAAGGGAGTGAGGAGGGTATGCCGAATGGGGACTCTGCTTCTATGCATTTTCAATTTTGTGCTATTGACTGAGGGTTGTGTTTTTGGTTCTTTTCTTTCCTAAGTCTAATATCGCATTTTGGGGCATTCTCTTGCTTTTGAGTGACTATTTTCTCTCTTTTTGGGCTTGAGCTTTGCATTCGGTGTTCTTGTATGGTTGTTCTTTACCATTGCCAATTAAGCACCATTCTTGCTTTTCCTAATTGGTAACATTTTCTTCTCCTCTCTCTAAAGCCTTGTTGACTACTCTCCCATCCTTTCCTTCTCGCGAACCTTTTCCCTTCTCACTTTTCTACCTTGGCCGAACACCTCCATCTCTTGGTCTCACTTTCAGTTTTGGCAAGTGATCACTGATCTGTTAGGTTCAGGTGCACGATCTTCCTTCCTCTCCCTCAATTGTCTTCTTTGGCCGAATATAGGTGAATCTGTGACTCACTTTCTTCTTTTCCGCTTTTCGGTTCTCCCTTTTCTAAACATTATCCCTTTCTTTCCTTCCTTTAACACCAATTATCACTCTTTCTTGTGTTACTCTTGCAGATTAACCTTTATTCACGTTCTTGTTCAGTACATCATAAGCCTACAATCCTCTCTGTCATTATTGGTAAGTGGGTATAGTTGAGATTATTGTGCTTCAAGTATAACTCTAATATAAAGGGGGTGACTTCTGTATAGGTAGTAATCGAAGTCGGTTGGCATTCTTTCCTGAAAGCCGAAGGTACGATTGCTATTGTTTAGGGTGAGTAGATGGTGATCGTTTTGGAACTCTGTTAAATTCCCTTGATACATGAGTTAAGTAACTGATTAGGCTTCATACTGATTTTTCTTCAGGTAAATAAAGTGTTCGGAATGCAGATTAACTTCAATCGTATAAGGTGTGTAATCACACTACAATAACTGTTAATCGAAAAAAGCCAAAAGTTGTTACCATCGATGCCACACGGGCGTGCGTTCGCTTGTGTGGTCATCTAAACGCATAAGCGTGAGCATGTGATTGTAGAGACCACCACGAGCGATTTCGTAGGCTTAGGTCATTTTGGGCCACGTTGGGCCGGAATGGATAGTGTGGGCCCCACGAACTTGTGGGCCCCACACAAGTAAACCACACGGATGTGTGGAGATTATTGGGCCATGCTGTGTAGTTCACACGGCCAAGGTCATTTACGGGTTGTATGGGTCACGCCGGCGTGTGGGCCCTCATGGGCAGTGTTATGGGCTTTGGGCCCATTTCTACTGTTTGATTCTTAAGGTCGCACGGGGTTGCCCAAGATGAATGTGGACCTACTGTTGGGTCAGTAAGTACACTTAGACCCCATACTAATGAAATGACCATTATACCCCTTAGAGGTAAAATGATTGATATACCCCTATGATATGTATGACTGTATTCGAGCATGACATTTTGCATTCACGTATTATATTATGACATGACATGTGCATGGGATGGATTTGATATATTTGGAGGAAGTGTAATCATCTTCGGCAACTTTGCTACGATTCATGGCATGCTCTTTGCAAACTCATCGAATAGTGCAACCTGGTGCTATATTTGGGGTGTAGGGATGGGTGGGTCAATTTTATCCCCACATGGAGTATAGGGTTGGACGGGGTGGAGTGTAGAGGATGGATAGGTAGGATCTCTGTTGCATACTGTAATGGGCTAAGGCCCACACTAATACTGTATTATAATGGGCTAAGGGCCCACACTGATACTGGACTGTTACTGAAACGGGCTTAAGCCTAAACTGTTTTGCCTACGGACTGTTTGTTTATTGAAAGGGGATTACACACTGAGTCTTCATAAACTCACCCCTCTGCTTTCCTGTGCAGGTAATCCTTAGATGGGCCAGTGTTGCGAGGGACTCGATAGGGACCACACGACCGATTTTGATTACTGTCTCGGTTTTATTCATTAAGTTATTAATTTGGGTATTGGTTACGTAATAAGGCCTCTTAAAGTTTTATTTTTACTTTGGGGATTTTCAATTGCTTTGCTTTATATAACTGCTAGTAGTAGGAAATGATGGGTTTTAAAAAAGATAATTGTTTTTTAAAAACACCACGATTACGTAACATGTTTTCAAAGCTTTCGCGAATAATAAACTGTTTACAAAATTAACGTCTTATTAAAAGCAACCTTTAAAGGAATGAGTCCCACATTATCAATGTGCAATAAAACTTTAAATCGATTTTTTTCAAACTATACAAAGAGACTAGTTAAAGAAGGGGTTTTTAAACGACAAGGTTTAGATTTCGAAAAAAAACACTTTCATGTGACATCGCCAAATTCGGCCATAACGTCCAGGCTGGGTTTGGGGTGTTACACTTCATCAATTCAATTACTTCAATATTATTGATCAATTCCAATTATTAGAACTAAGTTGTTATACAACAAAACCAATTTATACATGTTTCGTATTTATAGGATTTAAACCGTCTAAGCCATTTCAATCCATGTCTTTAACTAAATAACAAACGTAACATTTAATAAACATTATACATGCGCCTGTTAAACTAATTTGGCCATATCTCACTGTTCAATAATCATTTGGACATAAAACGTTAGGTAACTTTATACATGACCAACTATATATTTTTTTGTCACTATCAACTTATATACATTACACTATAGTCACATCAACAATTTTAAACATAAACAACCATTTTAGTTACACCTAATTTGTATGCTAAATATCACATAAACATGACAAATCCATTATCCCCATTTTCATCATCAAATTGGCCTCCAATTATCAAATCCAACCATCATAAAACATGAACATCATTTTCCCTTTAATAAATATATTTGCCGAATCAAAACATGTCCATTGCATATGCTATGCTTCATGCCAAAATGTCATATACACCACCAAATCATTTCTTACTTATTCAACTATCAAATTAGCAGTATAATACATTATAAAATAACCATATGACCACAAATCATAATCATCAATAGCCATTACTTATGCACTAAAGTAACTAACAAATTAGCAATTAAAAACACATCCATTCCTTATCAAGACTTTAATCTGCATATATGACACATATCAAATTCGAGCATTAAACCAACCACCATGGTCTCCAAAATACCTATCCATGAATCAATAACATATGCATATAATTAAAATACATATATATACCTAGCACAAAGCCGAATGCATATACACATTATAAACCTATTTTGTCTTATAATATGACCGAATCAAATTTATCACTTACAGTATTTTCCAATTCAATTCACATAGCAAATTATACATAAAAAATTTGGTCATTATTAAACCACACCAAATAGCCAAATTCACAAGGCATAGCAATATCATCTCATAACTTATCTTATAAGAACATATACAATGAAGCAAAAACACATTCATCAACTAAGATATACCGCATATCATACTTCCAAAATGAACTACTTATAACCGAAAGTAGTTAACTATTAGCAAAATTATTAAGCCATTTTCGCATGGCTAAATATATATACAAATAAAAAAGAACCAAATCAAAAGTAGCCTATACATTCCACATAACCAAATCTGAAAACATTATTTACCGAAATGGTAACCGGATAGTGTGATGACATCTCCAACAACTTCCAACAAGAGCTGTCCCTGAAACTCTATAGACATAGGAAAAACACATAAAGTAAGATTTGAAAGCTTAGTAAGCCATAAGCAAATAAATCATTTCAATGATATTTATAAACCAATATCACTAAACCAAATTTAAAAAATCTAAATCATATATAAACATTCATTGTACTCGTAAATTCATATAACTACATTAAATAACTCCACTTATCTTATTTATCAATGAACATATAATCATGCTTTTAAATTCGAATAACAACTGTTAGCTCAATCATATAAATCAAACTCGTACATATTCATTACATCGCCAACCAAACCATAGTCATTTATTAAAAATCATACATAAAGTTATATCAATTTCTTTATAAGCACTTCCAAACTCAAACATCCATAATTCCCTTATTCACATAAACCAAATTTGCATACTTGAATCATATAGTTAACCAAGATCAACTTTATTTTACTAAATATATATTACATATAAAGCATACACCAAATCAACCATTTTAATTTCATTATCTATTCAAGTTTTCGAACCAGAAATCATATAGCAAAGCCATGTTTCTTATTTCATAATTCTCATGGTCGAAACATAGAACCATAATTTCATATAATGAACATATATATAACACATTATTCATTTATATACACTCATACAATTCTTTGTCATATATTTCACATATAGTCATATGATACATACTTACCTTTTGTTTTTGAATTTCATAACAAGTCACACATACCTGAATCGGATACAATTTCACATTTTTATTCATTTCTCGAAATTCCCGTTGAACCGTTCAGAATCAATAAGGATACTCGGATAGCACATAAGCTCGTACAATGACAACGTCCCAGATGTGGTCTTACATGTAATCAAATATCAATGTCACTGTCCCAGATAGGGTCTTACATGAAATCATATACGATACCAATGTCCCAGACGTGGTCTTACACGTAATCTCTAATCGATGCCAGTGTCCCAGACATGGTCTTACACGATATCTCAAATCGATGCCAACGTCCCAGACATAGTCTTACACGAAATCATATCTCGGAATCCTATGTCATGACATATGTATCCTAACTATTCCTAGGGTTCATACGGGGCTTTTCGGATGTCGAAAATTTGTCGATACTTTCTCAAATGTCTCATATTTCTCAACTCGTATAATCATTTATCATAGTTCAATAGCATATAATAAATAATAATTCAATTCATAATATATTTGTTTGTATTACCATTCGGCACATATATGTATATTCATCACAAATAAAATTAGCACATATAATACATATATATTTCAATTTAACAACCTTTATTTACTTATGATTTACCTTGTTCTAACACGAACGGACCGGAACGACTATTTAAAAATTTTTGACTTTCCCCGATCCAAATTCAATTTCCACATTTCTTGCTCTAATTCAATACAAATTTGACTTATTTAATCTTTTATTCAATCAAATTAATCCAAAAACACATAAATGAGAAAATTACACTTTTGCCCCTAACATTTCATATTTTTCACAATTTAGTCCCTATTTCACAAAACACAAAATACACAAAATTTCTATACACCCATCCTTACCCGAAACTTTATGGTGTTCATACAAGCCCACATATTTCATTTATTTCTCATTTTAGTCCCTCAAAATCTCAGTTTTACAATTTAGCCCAAATTACACAAATTCATCAAAAATTCAAAGACAAAATATATCAACCCAATACATATCTTTTATTTTCGAAAAACTAACATCACAAAGCTCATAATTTCATCAATGACATATTTCAAAATCATCAAAAAAATTAGAAATTGAGACATGGGCTAGATAGAAGACAAAGCAACGATCTCAAAAACGTAAAAATCATCAAAAACCGAATAAAATCCATACCTTAATTTAGCTTGGAGTGCACCGAATATTTAACAAGAAAAATGGCTTCATTCTTTCTCACATTCAACCATTCAAGAAGAATATGCATGCCTTTTTAATGTTTTGTTTTATTTATTACTAATTATTATACAAATTACAAAATTAACCTTTGTAATTTAATTATGAAACCATATAACTAATGTCCATTAATATCCACTCACCATTCAAATGGTATAATTTCCATGCAAGGACATTTACTTTAACAGCCAAAACGAATTTAACACCTTTAACAAAGTAGCATGCAACTTTTGCATTTTACGCGATTAAGTCCCTTTTGTAAATTAAGCACACAAACGATAAAATTTCCACACGGAACTTTCACACAAATCAATTCACATATTATAAACACAAAAATAATATTAAAATAGTTTTTCTGACTCAGATTTGTGGTCCTAAAACCACTATTCCAACTAAGGTCTAAACCGGGCTGTTACATATGGCCATGTGCTCTTTATGAAATGTAAGGTGATAGGTAAACATGGTTTTAGTTTGTTACATTGGTTGGCCACATGCCCGTCTGGTACTGTAGAATTGGCTAATGTATTTTCACATGGCCCAGCCATACAACCATGTGATTTTTTGTAATTTTTTTTATATAAGCCCACATAGCTTCAGTTAGTTACATGGCCAGGATACATGGCCATGTGACTCCAGTTTACACGGTTGTAGTTTTTAACGCGGCCTAGGCAGACAATCATGTGACCCTATTTTGTTATTTTTTCCTTTGTTGTTTAAAAGTTTGTAATTTAGTCATTATTTTCACTCGAGCCAACATAAGAGCTTTTGTAAACTCGATTAAGACTCGAAATTGTTTATAAATCATGGTAAACATAGATTATGGATTGTTTTGTTGAATTATCAAATGTTAATTTCATAAATGTATTTAATTGGTTCTGTTAACTGTTGTAGCATCTTGTAACTCTAGACCATGTAAGGGGTGTTAAAAATAAGGTATACTATATAGAATTGCATTTATGGAACATGTGTATTTTTCTACAAAGGTGCATTAGAAATGTGAATTGTTGCTTAGGTAAGTGCAAATTGGTACCATTTTGGACCATCTGTAAATAGACGATCGCTTCACAATGTCAGACCTTTTTTGTCACAACAAGTCCTAGTTAGTATGTTGCGTTGTGACGAGGAACCCCCTAAGTTGCAACATAAACACTATATTGTGAAATATTTACAATTTGGTCCTAACTTGACCTTGAGTTAGTAATAGACCTTTCGTAAGCTCGTATAAGACTTGAATATGATTGTATACAATATCATATGCATGTATTACCCGTATTTTAATTTATAATGGTATATATTGAATATATTTGATCGTAATTGCTCTGGCAACAAATGTAACATCCTGGAGCTCAAACGAGACGACCGGGTCGAGTATGGGGTGTTACATTTAGTAGTATCAGAGCTATAGGTTTAGTCAATTCTCATACTAAATTGAGCTAAAATTTGAGTCTAGAGGTACATGCTAAGATAGAGTCGAGTCTGAGTCGAGAACTGGATGTTGGATATGAATTGTTCTATTATATAACTAAAAATGTCAGGCGAATTGAGAAATGTTATTAAAGAAGAATTTGACAATAGTGATTACCCCATTAAAGGTAAGAATAGAATAGGAATTGATACATACAATATTGATCAAACCAGTCCTCGACGCAGAAATAGATATAACAAACATCACCATGAGGGTTGAGGTGATGAGAGATTGGTACGCACATTAGTGGATGTACTCTAGAGAGTGGCAGGAACTGTTTAAAAGTTGCACTAGTAGCTGTAACTTGGCGAGTCTCGATGAAAGAGTTGTGAAAGTAAGAAGCAATTGATTTCAAAGGCTCCCACTAACATACATATGTCTTCGTTCGGTCCCTACTCAAAATGGATACACATTTAAAATTCGATAGGCATAATCTCTCTCGCATACTTGCTAAGACGTATAAATTCTCATTCATACTCAACCATAGACATGTCTCCTTATTTCAATTCCATAAATTCTCTCTTTTTTTTTTCTAGAGATACAATTCAATAACATATTTCTTTTTTAACTCAGTTTAGAAGAAATTCAAGTTTATTCCATCTTTAGAAACAACAGATATCAAAGTCTTCCACTGTTAATAAGCTTCCTCTTTCAGAAGAGATACTACACATTTCAAATTGTCCTTTAGGGTGCAAATCAATTCATCTAGAACCCTCAAGGTATTTTCTAGTCAATATTCAGCTTTTGGTGGGTCATGATCTTTCTTGTCTCTAAATTCTTCTACCTCACTTTTTTTTATTTTAATAATCGAGGGTCAGTTAACAATTATTGTATTAGGGTTTTGAGGATAAAGGGCTGCCACAAGAGACACAATCGAGGGAGGAGGATGCATTTGGGGCTGTGGAGCTGAAGGGTTAGCTCCCACAAACTAGGTCAACCATTGGTTTATCATATAGAAAAAGAATTTTATTACCTTATTTTCAGGCCCTTGCAGAATGGGCAAACTATGAGCAGCTCCTTGATTGGAAGCAAGAATATTACTATCAACTTCATCTGACACGACACGATTAAATTTGGTTGACATGGCTTATCTATATGAAAAACAGAGTTAATTTGGATCAGAAGGCATCACACTATCAGAGGTTATTGTAGCATGTATTTCTAGACTCAACACACACTATGTTTCAATCGTAAAATCAACTAAATCATAGCTCTAATACTACTAAGTCTAACACCTCTCACCTAACCTGATTACCAGGTCCAAGCTATAGGATGACATATTCGTTGTCAGAGCAACTACCGTCATATAGAAAATAATAATTAAAAAGATGCAATTATATGTTAAACTTATTTACTTTATGTCAAACAATCAAATTCAAGCTTCAATTGAGTTTACAAAAGCTCTTTTGTTAACCCAAGCATAAAATAAGATCAAATTGTAAAGTTTTGAAAAATTCAAGGTTGATGTCATGACGTCGCCAAAGAGTCATGTTGTGACCTCAGCTCACATGACGTCACGACGTCACTCACTGTCAACTAACGTTGCAATGAAAAAGGTTACACATTTGGTAAAAATGAACCATTTGGTACCTATTTCAATACTTCCAAACCATTTCATCAATTTGCACATAAATGACTAATTTCACCTGTATTAAAACACTCCCAACATATGTCAAAACATGTGAAAATTACCGCAATCATCTCATATAAACTTATACCACCTATTTAACCATTAAACATATCATTCCAATATCATGACATAGAAATCAAACCATTTGTCAAATTTCAAACATTTACCTATCTCAAACTTTTTGAAATATGTCAATTTACATACCATATATTTACCTTAAGCATATAATTGAAAACATACCATTTCAACCTATTCATTTATAAGCCATTCATTCAACCAGCTAGCCATTCAATGATTAACTTCACATTTGTACTAATCTATGTTCAATCATGCTAGTTTAAGTGTCATGTATAATTCAAACATATTTACCAAAACAAACCATTTTAACTAGGTATTATCATTTCCCAAAACCATACATAAGATAGATTTCAAGCTATACCAACATCTAAGATTAACAAATACATAACACTTATATACATGCCATAATTTTAGACTTAAAACGATAAAAAAACTACCAATTTGAAAAAAAGATAGTATGAGCTTCTAGATTATCCGCTAGACTTGTTCCGCAAGTTGACAATCTACAAGGAAAGGGAAATAACGGGATAAGCATGTTGAATGCTTAGTAAGTGTAATGACCCGAAAGTTAGTGGTGTTAGAAAGTACGATTTCAGAAGCTCATTTCTATAAACTAAACTTGTGGAGATATATTAGAAGTAAATTGAATTTTGGTCAAGTAAATTTGTTGAAGTAATGTTTAATTAGAGTAAAAGGACTAAATCATAAAAGTAGTAAAAGTTTAATTGCTATATGTTTTCATTAATTGAAATAAAATAGGGATTAAAGAATTAAATATACCCCTAGAAACTATAAATGGCCAACTAATTAAGTGATTGTGTATGTTTATATTATATGAAACATTAGCTAATTTTATTTATAAAATGAAAATTTATTAAATTAAAGAAAAGATAAAGGTTTGGTGAAATGAAAGAGAAAGCATTCTTTCTCTTTACACTTTAAAATTTTGAAACCACATAAAGAGAAAAGGGAGATGCACGGTTAGGGTTTCAAAATTTCAAGCTCAAAATTGGCATGCTCAATTTAGTCCTTTTCTTATAAATTTTCTTATTTTAGAATCCTGGGAGCATATACTAGCTGACCCATGTCATATTTTTTGGTATTGCTAAAGAATTAAGAAGTTGTCATTGATAAATAATTGAAGCTTTTGGTGTTATTTTGATAGGACTAAATTGTACAGTCAATTGATGATTTCGTGCAATAGGGACTAAATTACACAAATTTTGAATTTTGTGGTAGAAATTAGAAATAAAAAGTTAAATTAGGCCTAGAGTGAAATCAACATAAAAAATGGAGGTTAAATTTAAAAGTTATGTTAGTCATGAATTTGGGGACTAAATTGAATAAAATGTAAAATTTGTATAAAATAACAATTGAATGTGAAAATGGCTATGAATTGATAATTTTACATGTTGGTTTTAATCTGAAGCTAATGTCGACCCAGGTTCCTTGAAAAAGAATGGAAAAGACAAAGTTGTCGATGAATAGCTCGGAGTTTACTATTTGTGTTTCTATAATCCAAAGTATCTCAATTGTTGCATTTTACATTGCATTGTATGGTAAGTTCATGAGGTGATTTATGATTGATTCATAGAGTTGAAATAATGTAATTGAATTGGTTATTTGTATTGAATTGAATAGATTCAGAAATATTAAATATTATTTGAAATGTTGAATTTTGCTAATGTTGTGATGAAATATGTTGTTATATATGGGAATTATGATTGGTTGATTGAGATTGTGATGTGAAAATGAAGAAGTGCTTAAAAATGAATGTGAGAAACTATTACCCTATTAACTGTTCGAGCAAGGTCAGGGATAATTGGTATGCAATAGGATAGGAAGAGTTCAGGGTTATATGGCTACATGTCAAGGAGTGCTAGCACCCCATTTTTCAGATATACCGACTAGTGCTAGGCACATTTATTTGTCAATTTTTACTGGCTAGCGCAGGGCACAACTTATTATTTCAGATTTATTAGACAAGCATTGGGTGCCAAGTTGGTGTGTTGTTTGGATCTATGTATCCATCTGAGTCTGAGTCATGTTAATAGGGAAATAAAAATAGAAATCAGAATAACAGTATGTGAAATGAATAAAAGTAAAGATGTTTACGATCTTTGAATGCATACAATGGAAATTGAGATGGAATGAGATATTAATGCTTGACATTTCGATGGATATGAAATAGAAGTGTGATGTTGCATATTAGTGTTTATGTTATATTTGGATAATTTGCTATGAAGTAGTAAAAGTTTACATGTTAAATTGCATTTCATCTATTACTTTTAACTCATGTATTTGAATGTATTACATTATGTTTTAATGTTCAAATTACAGAAATTCCACTGAGTTATACTCAGCGTACAGTTTTGTTTTCCATGCGTAGGTTAAGTACTTTTTGGTTCAATTGTCAACTTCAGCATTTAGTGGCAATCCTGGACTCAAGTGTTAGTGATGATTTTGGTTTGGTCATGGCATGTACCTAGGAGAGTTATGTGGTTGTATATGCTATGCTTTTGATGAATTTGGCATTTTGAATGTTATTTGAATGTGTGCATATCTATAAGTTTTGTAATGATCTTTGTAGTTGATAACTTTGTTAATGGGTTTAGGCATGTATGTTATAATGCTTATATGGTAAGTAGGTAATCTGTTTTGACATATGCTTAGTAAATGAATAGTATGCTTATGCTAAATTTGAATGAATTTAGTAAGGCTTTGTGCATACTTGTATGGTTGATATTGAATCATTATAAGGTGTTATTGATGGTTAAATGTTGTATGTCATGTTAATTGCATTGAGCTGCCTTAGAAGGCATATTGGAATGGTTTGAATGTGTTGTTCTGTTTGAATTTGAGTTGATGAATTGAGGTGTCAATTGTGGCATATTGTTTAGACACTTAGGTTGGTTGTTTGAAATGATATTGATGCTTTTGAATTGGTTGAAAGTTGCTATAATATGTTTCTTGTGGCATAAGTGATATAAGGTTAAAAAGCTTGTTTTGAAAGGTTCCTATAAGTATACACAACCTGGTACACGACCAGACACACGGTCGTGTGTTCTGTATGTTTTAGGTGATTTTAGTGCACATGGCCACAGTTTGTTACATGGCCCAACGACACGGACATGTGACATCTTTTGAGCATTTACACTTTTGACCTACACGACATTAGTGAGTTACACAGTTTGTTCACATGGTCGTATGACTCCAACCCCATATGGCATCAGGCTATTACACATCTTGCCCACATGGCCGTGTGTCCCATGCCACACAGCCTTAGCCTTCCACATGGTCAAGGGACACAGTAGTGTAACCCCTATTTATAGAATTTCCTATATTTTTATTTTATTTCAAATTGATCCATGTTTGTTACTGGGTTGATTTTAAGCTTTCGTAACCTTGATATAAACACAAATTTGGTTGTAATGATTTTATATTTGATTATATATAATGTACTCATACTTAATTGAAAATTTGAATTATAAATTGCTTGTAGATGATTTGTATTTGTCTATAGCATTCTATTACTTGGGTTCGGTGATGGAACCAGGTAATGGGTGTTACAGTATGAAATTTAATTAAATTACCTCAATAATCTAATAAACTAAACATTTAACATGTTAATAAGGCATTTTGACATTCTTTGGCACATTTTGAGATAGTTAATGCACAAAACCATTTACAACCAATAAGTTAGTAAAACTTTCATACAATGAACTTGTAACAACAATCATATATAATAATTCACATTAGAAGCATGTATAATTCAATTCATATCCAGTCCATTTCATTAGATTAGTGTTTTGCCCGAGGAAACTATAGTAAATTGAACATGAAAACACGAGACTATATTGCTCACACAAGCTGATAGTGATTAGGGTTGCTCACATTTATGAATTTTTCTAACACAAGCTAACATCGTATCGGGGTTACAATCTAGGCTAAATCAATGTTGCATATAAACCAAAAATTTGCAACAAATGTTGGGTCTCATATAACCACGTAAATCCTTGATCCATTTCATATTTGACCTTAGTGGCATGCCATACGTATCCTAATCTTTTACTAAGTTCACACTGGCATCATTATTATAATCATATCATTTCAAACCTTTTATCCTAATACATGTCATACAAATCTTGTAAACATGTAACATTTATATCAGTACCTTATACCCTTTCGTATAACCAACATTTTCACGTTTTACAATTCAGTCCAAAAATAGCCAAATAAGTCAATTTTCATAAGGACATTTAAATATAAACATAAAATTGAAACAAATACAGTTCAAAAAATGATTTACTAAGTTCCATATGAACTTACATGAAAAAACAAAAATAACTGAGACTTTAAGGACTAATCGACAATTTCTACTTTTCTCCGACTATCTTCGATTCGGTTTAATTTTCGATCTATACAATATTCAATTCAATTTATCAATACAAAACATTTTATATCATCTTGTATTATGCATGAATAGTCCAATTTAATTTTTTGAAAGCCTTAAAATTTTTCATTTTATTCAATTAAATCTTTAAAATTGAAATTGTTATAACTTTCAATTTTGAGCTTCGGTTTCAAAACGGATCCCAATTACATCCTTTTAGGAACCTATATTATCTATTATTACAAAAATTTCACAACAATTATACAATTTATACACTTAATTCCTTTTGAACAAAACTTCCATTTAAATTTTACAATCTAATCCTTTTTCACATCTTAACTTAAAATCTATAAATTTAACACCAAATTATTCAAGAAATCAACAATGGAAACTTTATAAAACTTTAAAATTTTGACAAATTGGTACATGGGCTAGCTAAATCAAGCTCCCATGAGTTAAAAAACATAAAACATACAAGAAAATGACTAAATTGAACTCTCAAATCAAGGTCAAAAGTTTTGAAAGCTCAAACCCTATTCTTTCTTTTTGTATTCGGTGGAGAATAGGAAGATGAGCAAATGGATTCCTTTTTCTTTTAATTTTTTCTTTTATACTTAGTTTAATTTTTGATTAATCTTAATTAATTTAATTAAACTTTAATTTTTAATTAATCTTAATTAATTTAATTAAACTTTAATTAATTAACCATAAGCATGATTAGTCTACGTTAGTGGATTTTCTCATCCAATACAACCATTTGACTATTTAAAAGGGTCTAATTGCTCAATTGGTCCTTTGGTCGTTTAAAAATCTATAGCGATAAAATTTTACAATTTAGTCCATATACCTTAATTAACTATAAATTTGGAAAATTTATGGGACCAAAATTTAACATGTTTCTATATTAACCTCATAAATATTAATATTTAATTTTTATAGACTCAAACTACGAAAATGGGGTTCCAAAACTATTGTTTTCAACACCAGAAAGGCATGTAAATGGTGGCTAACTCTCACACATCATGTGCCAGTGAATTAGGTTGCTTAGACATTCTTCAAGTCCAAGCTTCAAAAGAAGAATGTTGGTGAATTATATTTTGGAGATCAAAAACAAGAATTTATGATGTTGTACAGGAAAATTAAATTTTGAGTTGTTAAGTATAGCAATATATATATCTGTTCCAAGTCTTTTGAGATAAACTATGCTCGTTGATCAAGTGTGCAAGCGATGCTCATTAGAAATTAAGATAATCTGTTAATCATGTCATTTTATTATTCTGATGTAATTCTGGGAATGAACTGGTTGAACGAGCACAGTGTGATTCAAGACTATCGTAAAAAGTTCTCTATTCAAGTCCTGAAAGTGAATATATTAAAGTCAAAAGCATAAGATCAAGTGATTCTACTCATATCATATCATTAGTTTGAGCTAATAAGCCTTTGAATCAAGGTTGTGAAACATATATGGTTTGTCCTATTAACTTGAACACGATGAAACCTAAACGAGTAAGATCCAGATAGTATGTGAGTTCCCAAAAGTGTTTCAAGAAGAATTTCCAGGATTACTTCCTATTAGTGAGGATGAAATTATAATTGAAATTTACTTGGGTATAGCTCCCATGTCAATTTCTCCATATCGTATGACGCCAATGAAACTAAAAGAGCTGAAAATTCAATTGCAAGATGCCCTAGACCACGGGTTTGTACGTCCTAGTATATTGCCATAGGGAACTCCAATACTGTTCATTAAGAAGAAATATGGGTCGATGGGGCTCTGTATTGATTATCAATAATTGAATAAGTGATGGTCGAGAATCGTTATCCATTGCAGTGTATTGACAATTTGTTTGATCAACTAAAAGGTGCATTAGTCTTCTCCAAAATCAATTTGAGCCCATGATATTATCAACTATAGGTGAACAACATTTCGTATGCGGTACGGACACTATGAATTTCTTAAGATGCCATTTGAGCTGACAAATGCACCTGTAACATTCATCGATCTCATGAACCATATATTCCAACTGTATTTGGATAAGTTTTTGGTTGTACTTATCGATGATATCTTGATATTCTCGAGATCAGAGGCTGAGAATGATAAGCATCTGATAATCGTATTGTAAGTGTTGTATGAGAAGTAACTTTTTGGGAAGCTCAATAATTGTGAGTTCTGGTTATCTGAAGTGGTTTTCCTAGGGCACATTATTTCGGCTGAGGGAATCAGGGTTGATCCCAAAAAGATTGAAGTTATCCTTCAATGGAAGTCGCCAAAAATGTATCAGAGATACGAAACTTGTATTAGCTGGTTATTATGGAAGGTTCATAAATGGATTCTCTAAAATCACCTTTCCTATGACAAAATTCCTACAAAATAAAGTATCATTTGTGTGAAGTAATCAGTGTCAGGAGAGTTTTGAAAAGTTGAAGGCCATGTTGACAGAAGTGTTGATCTTGACCTTCCTTGAATTTGTGAAAGAATTGATGGTATTCAGTGATGCTTCATTGAAAGGATTAGGTTGTTTCCTAATGCAGGACAATAAAATAATTGCGTATGTGTCCCATTAGTTGAAACAAAATAAATGCAATTACTAGACGAATGATTTAGATCATGTCATTGTGATATTTTTTGTAAAGATCCGAAGGCACTACTTGTATGGTAAAAAGTGTCATATTTATACGAATTAAAAAATTCTCAAGTATCTTATCTCCTAAAAGGATCTAAATTTGAGACATCATTGTCTGATTGATTTGTTGAAAAATTATGATTGCGCAATCTTTTACCATATTGGGAGAGTGAATGTTGTTGCTTATACTTTGAGCTGGAAGTCAACAATTGAATTGAGAACGATGTTTCCTTGGCTCGAAATTTGCAAAGATGGCATATTATTGTCTGAGTTAAAAAAATTAAAACCTTGTTGATTGATTAAATAAAAGAGACACAATCTGTTGATGTTAAGTTAGTGGAGAAATTAAAGCTTGCTCAGCAAGGCATTGTTAAAAAATTTCAGCATTAATATGGATGATTAACTTCAGTTCCACAATCAAATTTGTGCTCATGATAATGTTGAGCTTAAGAAATTGATCTTGCACTTTGGTTACAAAGGAAAGCTAAGTCCCAAGTATATTGGACCGTATGAGATCATTAAAAGAGTTTGACTGGTTGTCTACCATCGAAATTGTAAAAGATTTATGATGTCCTCCATGAATCTATGCTCTAAAGATATCGATTCAATCCTTCTCATATTATATCAGTAGAAGAAGTTTAGTCTAATCTATCATATGAAGAAAAGTCAGTAGAGATTCTAGGTCAAGAAGTAAAAAGTTCAGTCTAATCTATCATATGAAGAAAAGTCAGTAGAGATTCTAGCTCAAGAAGTAAAAGAGTTAAGAAATAAATGCGTGTCATTGGTGAAAGTCATGTGGCTTAGTCATAACGTAAAATAAGTGACCTAGGAACTGGAAGAGACAATGAAATCTCAGTATCCCCACTACTTTTCAGGTAAATTTTGGGGACGAAATTTCTTAAGAAAGAATTATAACGACCCTATTACTATTAGTTTCGAAAAATTCAGTTTTGAAATCTCATTTTCATAAATCGAGTCCTTAAATATAGTATAAAAATATATTAAAATTTGGTTAAGTAATTTAGCTGAAAAAGTGGTTATTAAGGTCAAGGACGAAATTGCAAAAGTCCAATCACTATAGATTTTTAATTAGGAAAAGACTTGAGGACCTAGATAGTAATTATCCAAAGGATCAAAATGGTAAATAAACCAAAAGTTAGTCAATGGTAATGATGATAGGCAATTTGTTTAAATTAAATAAAAAACATAATTAAATATGTTAATTAAGACTAATTAATAAGATAATTATTGTATAAATAACATGGTAGTGGAATGAAAGATCAATATATCATATTCTTCCACCGTCGAAGGCTAACAAAGAAAGAAAAACACCATTTTGGGGTGATAAGCATGGTTGGCAAATTAAAGGTAACCAAGTTATTTTTCATATAATTTTTATAGATTTATGATCATGGGAGCTTGATTTAGCTAGATCATGTATCAAGTTGTTCAATTTTTGAAACTTTGATAAGTTTCCATTGTTGAGAATTTGAGGAATTAGGCTTGAAATTGATAGAAATTTAGCTTAGATTATGAAAATGACTAAATTGTAAAGTTTAACAAGCTTGGTTGTTAGCTTTGTTACATTAGGGACCAGACTGAATAAAATGAAAACATGTTATGATATTATGGTAGGAATAGAAAGTATAAGGTCCCTAATTTGTAAATGTGAAATTTTAATCCGAAGCTCTATATCGAAAGTTATGATTATCCCGAGTTTAGGGATTAAATTGAATAAATTGTAAAATGTGCTTGGATTTGTATTTGAATCTGAATTGAATGAAAATTGATATTTTTTAATTGTTGAATTATTATTCGTAGACACCAGTTTGTTGATAGGGAAAGGAAAAGCAATAGCTGTCGACAAGTGACGCGAGATGTCGATTTGTAATTTTATGATTCGAGATCAATTTAATTATTGTATATTTATGATATTTGCATAATATGACATTGAGGTGAGTTGACAATGATTATTTAAAGTTAATTACTATGTTTGAGATTGAATATCAAGATAGTAGACTAAATTAAATAGAATATAATTTGCATGAATTAATTTATATATGTTACTGGATATGGAATTGAGCTAAACCATGTTATATGATTTGATGAAATATTAATGAATTGAAAATGACTAATCATGAATCAAAATATTTAACGAAATTAGAAAATTGGTTACCCTTTTAGTTGTTCGAACTAGTTTGGATATAGTTGGCATGCCATAGGGTCCGGATATTGATTGGAAGCCAACATTTTCGGGCAACCCGAAGTGGTAGATTGTACATATAGAGTTATCGTTGCCGGACAACCTGGGGTGACAGATCCATTTATCGATTCTAAGTTCGTGTCTGGTTAATAGGGTTATATAAACATGATTTGGCTATATGGTAAACTAAAATGAAACGTGATTGATTCGGTATAACTGCACACAAATGAAATGCAATATTCGACATCATGTGAGAGATCATGCGAAATAAGTTAAAAACGAGCCCTGGGGCCGATCAAGAATAAATGAGGTAATAGGCGTCACGATAACGTCCAGCTAGAGATCCTCGATTCAACAATGTTTGTATAGTTCTGTTTTGTTAAATATATGGCATGTGCGTAAGTTGAGTCGATTTTGACACAATATGTGCTTATGTTTATTTGTGAAGTTAGAATTGGTATTTTGGAAATGGTCACAAGGTTGGATTATGAATTTGGGTATGTCACAAGGTTTGAAATGCATAAATTAGTTGATATGTTTATGATCTATTTGAATATGTATATATATGTCAAATGTTTTTAATGGTTGTACTATGAAATTAGGTTATAAGTTGTATGGCGTTGATGAAATGATTGCATGGTATTGGTATATTTGTGAATAAAGTAGTATTATATATAATTGAACTTTTGCAACATGTGCTTTTGGCTGGAAAGGTACAATAGAAATGTGAATTGTTGTTTAGGTAAGTGCAGGTTGGTGCCATTTTGAATCATTTGCAAACAAACAGTCATGTCGCAATGTTGAAACTTTGTTGTCACAACAAGACCTAGTCAATATGTTGTGTCACGAGGAAGAATCCTCGAAGTCGTGATGTTAACCCTAGATTTTGAAATTTTACAATTTGGTCCTAATTCGACCTCGGGTTAGTAATAGAGATTTCGTAAGCTCGTGTAACACCCGAAAATGATTGTATAATGTATTATATGCATGTGTTACTCGTATTTAAATTTATAATGGTATAAATTGAATATATTTTATCACAGTTGCTCCGACAATGAATATGGCATCTTGTAGCTCGGACCCGACAATTGTGTCGGGTACAGGGTGTTACAATTTTTATAATTTTTTAGATTTTAAATATTTTTAATTTAATTTTAAGTGATGATGTAGCACAATTTCAAAGTGTCATGTTTTCACAATTTTACACCATAACAAAAAATGGGTAAAGTGTTTGATGGAATACGAGTTCAGGTACCAACCTAGACCCAAAAAAAAAAAAATAGGCATCAACTTGGGAAAAATAGTCATGTTCAAGGGCTAAAAATGGAGTATCCCTTTAAATTGTATAATAATTTCAAAAATTTTAAATTGGGTTTTCATTTTATTTTTATTTGGTATCTTCCATGTTCGTTTTACGGTCTATATTCAAGGTTCATGGTTGTCGCTCTTACCAATTTTTTCATCAAGGTTTAAACTTGCATTCTCTATTTGGGTATACAATGTACCTTACCATTGCATTGGGTTTTCAAATTATTTGTACAATATCAATTAGGTTTGTCAACCTAACTATTAGTGTTTTTTTAATCATTACAAGGGGAAGGGGAGGAAAAATGACAAAATTTCAACATGTTTCGTCTAAGTGCTAAACAATAGCTTTAACCATTGCTTCAAGCAAGCCTTAATATCAGCCTAATTGTTATTAAGATGTTAAATTTCTTCACAGATATGATTTAAAGCATATTTAAAATATGTATTCAAATTTTAAATGCATTTATACCTATAATGAGCAACTTGAATATGACGGGTTTAAAAAAATAATCCTAAATTTTAAAGACAAGGTTTCTTTTATTTTTTTTTACTTTATGTCTAAGCTGTCAATGTGGTGAACATATATGTATAAAGTAGATCTAACATATTTTAAGTATGTTACATTAAATCCAAAATTAATGCAGGCTAACGTTGTGCTAGTGAAAGAAGTTGATGGATATGATCTTAATTAGAATGTTTCAAAATGTAGAAACTAGTTTAGAATTTTGGCCAGAATGCATGTGGCAACTGTAGACACTAAATTTTGCCCGGGCCCAGAAATAAGTCCAAAAACAAAAATAATAAACCCAAAAAAAAAACGAAGTCCAAGTTCAGTCCAGAATTACAAATATAATTTGGCCCGATCGGAATGGCCCATTACTTGAAAAGATTTAAGGTCCATCTACAAGCTTGACTCATATGGAAATATAATCGTCAATGATATACAATCTTAGATATGATATGCAATCTTAGATATGATACAATCTTAGATATGATTGCAATCTTAGATATGATATGCAATCTTAGATATGATTACAATCTTAGATATGATTACAATCTTAGATATGATTTGCAATCTTAGAAGATATGATTTTGTAATCTTAGAGATTTAATTTGTAGATACCTTTTAATCTTAACTATTGATGTAATTGATCTGTACAGTTAGATTTGAGGAGGTTCAACTATAAATAGAGGCCTCTCCCTTCATTGTAAACAGACTGGAGTTTTGGGAAACAATAAAATTTTTTAGAGCTTTCACTCAAATTTCTCTCCCTCTTACGTTCTTATTTTCTACGGTTTGTTCTTATTTTATTCTTTGTTCATCTTCATTTTTCAACCCTTTTTATTTTGATTTAATCCATGTTTTCCTAATTTTTTTATATATTTTAATTTTTTAATAATTTTAGTATCATATCAAACTATTTCATTTTTTTAATAATTTTTTTTAGTATTAGTCTTAGTAAATTATTTTTTTTAAATTTTACTCAAATCATTATTTTAAAAAATATATTTCATTTAATTGTCATATTTTATCCAAAAGTTTTTCTAAAATGAGGCAATGTTTTTCGTATTTAGGAATTCGGGAAATAGTGCCCTAACATACTGGGTTGCGATTTCCCGTTTGTTTAAATCTCTAAAGTATCCTTCTAAATAGATTTTGTAAATCATGAGATGATTTCAGTAATGAGAGTTTAAGAATATCGTGTCCTATCATGCTGGATGTGATGTTAGTATTCTTTCAAAGCTAAGGAATCTCGATTTTTCAACTTAAATAATTTCGGTTTTAAAAAAGGGATCCTATTTTTAAATCCTTTCAAATTTTTGACATTAGGACAGAAAACTATTCAATTTGGTACCAATTTTGGGCGTTGCGAGGGTGCTAATCCTTCCTCGTACGTAATTGACTCCCGAACCTGTTTTCTTAATTGTCGTAGACCAAAACGTTTTATAAGGTTATCCAATCACACCTAAAAAAGGTTGGTGGCGACTCCCGTTTTCGTTTTTCAAAAGTCGATCCTCGTTTTTCGAACAATCCTTTAAAAAATGGTTTCAACAGCAACATATTAGAAATTTTTTTTTTCAAACATATGGCTTGGGAAGTTAATAAACTTAGTATAAACATGATTTAGGATTATGAACCTGGATGAAGTAAAATTTCAAATTAATCTAGTATATGATGGAAGCAACTGAAAGCATCAACAAATTTTTTGTTTCCAAACATCATGTTAATAAGGAAGAATTCCATAACTGGTTCTACTCCTACCTACTCGCAATTGTGAGAAAGACCTCAACAATGAAGATATTCGATCCAACTGTCTCACAGATGGGGCCTTACAAGAATTGCTCTTCAACAAAATCATTTTTGATGTTGAAAAAGAAGCATCTCCGCTGTCATCTATTAAGTTAATGTATATGTTAAATATGACTCCTATTTTCAGTCAAATTTGAGAAATAATCTTTCAGTTAAACTCTATTTATTTGTTTCAATCAAACTCTGATTAGTTTAGATTATTTTATTATTATTTGACCTATGAATTTAACCTATAAATAGGCTCTTTTACAACCTTAGAAAATACACCCATTAGATATTAGAACTCATAACACATTTAGAGAATTTTGTTTTTACGTTTTGAGGGTTCTTTGTTTTTGGGTTTTCGAGGTTTAGTTTTATCTCCATCTTTTGTCCTCTTCATTCTTTTGCCATTATAGTAAAATTATCTTTGCCCATGGTTTTTTATCCTCTTTGGAGGGGTTTTTCCATGTAAAATTTGTGTGTTCAATTTCTCAATTTATTCCGCTATTTTTTTACTTATTGCTTAATCGGGTCAATCCTAACAAGTGGTATCAGAGCTAGTTTAATTTTCATAGATTAGCTCATTCGAAGATGGAAACAAAAAGGTTTAAAATTGAAAAGTTCAATGGTGATAAAAATTTCAATCTGTAGCAAGTTCGGATGATGGCAATTCTAATTCAATTCGGCTTGAAAAAGGTTGTTATCGGGACAAAGCCTGAGAATCTAAATAAAACAGAATGGAAAGAGCTTGATGAAAAGGTTTTGTCTGCAATCCAATTGTGCCTCACAAATACGGTATTGCAGGAGGTATTGATGGAGAAAACCTCATCCTCCTTGTGGAAAAGGTTAGAAACTCTTTATGTGACTAAGTCTTTGGCTAAACGTTTAGTGTTGAAACAACGTCTATTTACGTTTTGCGTGAATGAATGTGAGCTTCTTAGAGATCACATCAGTTAATTCATTACTCTTTTAAATGATTTCAAGAATGTTGAGGTTCATATTGACGATGAAGATCAGGCTATGCTATTTTTGTGCTCTTTACCCCCTTCATACAAGTCTTTCAGGGAGACCCTGATTTATGGCAGGGACTCGTTCGAGGATGTGAAGGGTTATTTGTTAAGTAGAGACAAACTCGATAATGAGTTTCATTTGGATAGCAAGACAGATAGGCAAGCTTCCATTTTGATAGCATTAAAGAAATGAGACAAAAGGTGTCGCTATTGTAAAAAGTTAGCTCACGTTAAAGCAGATTGTTATAAACTATGAAACAAAAGAGCTACTGAGAGTAACGAGAAAGATGTAGCTGGTGCTAATTTGGCCGATGAAAATGGTGATGATTTCTTGTTAGTGTGAACAAGCAATAACTCCAAGCTCACGTCCGAGTGGATCCTAGATTCGAGATGTTCTTTCCACATGTGTCATAATAGATAATGGTTCTCCACATACAATTCGGTTGAAGGTGGATGGGAAATGATACATCTAGTAAGGTAATTGGTATTGGTACTGTTAAAATTAGGATACACGATAGGACGATTATAACATTCTCAAATGTCAGGTATGTACCTAATTTACGAAAGAATCTCATCTCGTTGAGTATTTTAGACTTGAAAGGATGCAGAATCAACATCAAGTTGAGCGGTATTAAAGTATCTCGTGGAGCTCTTGTTTTGTTAAAAGGTAAAAGAACCAGTAGTCTTTATATTCTGGAATGTTCTACAGTGACCGGTGAAATCGGACGTCCTTTGTCCGTTATGGAGTCGAAGTCAACTCGTTTAGAGCAGAGGCAACTTGGTCATAGGAGGGAAAAAGGGATGACTGTTTGTTGAAGAGAGGTTCTCTTTTGGATACAGATTTTGAAAAGTTAGGGCACTGTGTTCGTGAAAATCAAACTCGGGTTAGTTTTGATTTGGTAGTGTACAAGTCGAAGGCTAGAAGTCTTCTAGTTTCTAAGCACAAATTCAACTCAGTTAACTCCCTGCATAGTTCATGATAGGCTCGTGGTGGGCTTTGGCAAAGATGGCGTTGTGGAAATATGAGTCAAGGTGGAGATTTGTTAAATATAATTCCTATTTTTAGTCAAATTTAAGAAATAATCTTTTAGTTAAACTCTGTTTATTTGTTTCAATCAAACACTGATTAGTTTAGATTATTTTATTATTATTTGACCTATGAATTTAGCCTATAAATATGCTCTTTTACAACCTTAGAAATACACCCATTAGATATTAGAACTCATAACACATTTAGAGAATTTTGTGTTTACATTTTGAAGGTTCTTTATTTTCGGGTTTTTGGGGTTTAGTTTTATCTCTATATTTTGTACTCTTCATTCTTTTGCCATTATAATAAAATTATCTTTGCCCGTGATTTTTTATCCTCTTTGGAGGGGTTTTTCCACATTAAATTTGTGTGTTCAATTTCTCAATTTATTCCGCTATTTTTTTTACTTGTTGCTTAATCAGATCTATCCTAACAGTATATGTGGAACTGATCCATTGACAAGGATCCCTTCAACCCTGTGATCACATATGTTTTACTTTCTCTAGGGAACACCAGGGGCACACAATGTCTTAACAAAGTATTTGACTAAACCCCGGACGTTGATGCCACCTAATCGCCACCTTGTCTGATGTTTCTAGCCAAATCCAGAACCCTTTCTCCTCCAATATGGTTGGCCAGAGGTGATTCAAAACTAGAATACTCTACAAGTGTTCGACAAATAGGATAGGTAGAACGTGCCAAAAACCAATTGTCAATGCACGGGACATGAAACAAATGCCTGCAGTTTGGAAACAAGCATATAGTCTCCCCTTCCTTTAGTTCTCCCAAGAAAACAACGTATTCAGTTTGATGAGTGCCTAATTCTTCATCTTTATCCCTGGAGAACGACAGGATTGGAATTGTTTCCAGGATTTTATGTAATAACCCGAATTAGGGCCTAATCGGAATAGTGGTTTTGTGACCGCAAATCCGAGATAGAAATAATTATTTTATAATTATTTTGGTGTTTATGATATTATTGCATGATTGTGTGAAAATTTCGTGACGTGAATTCATCGTATAAAGTGCTTAAGTTGAAATTAGGGACTAAATCGAATAATTTGCAAAACTTGCATTCTAGAAGTTTTTAGTATGAAATTACTTTGGAATATTAATGAGAAGGTCTTAAATAGAAATTTGATCAATTTCTAAAATTTTGGACAAAAATGGGCTTGTACATGAAAATTTTCAAAGAAAGGTATTAAGGGTATTTTGGTCATTTGGTAATTAAAAGATTAAAAAAAGGAAAAAGATGGCAAAATATGTCCATCTTCTTCATTAGGACGAAAATTAAAGGATTCTACATAGCTAGGGTTTGTTTCAAGCTTCCAAGCTCTATAGTAAGTGATTCCAAGCCCCGTTTTTAATGTTCTTTACGTTTTTAGAATCCCGGTAGCTCGATTTAGCTTATGCTAGCAATAATTTAACCTAGGGTTCATATTTGGAAAAATACCCATAGTTGAAATTTGTGTATTTTGGTGTTTTATGATAGAATATGAGGTTTTAAATTATGTCAGACAACTTGTACTACTCGGTTTTAACCGAAAACGAGTAAAAGAGCTTAATCGGTAAAAATACCTAATAGTCATAAGTACATGTTAGAGTGTGAAATTGATGCTGCCATAGAAGGAAAAAATGATCAGCATGTCATAAAACATAAGAAAATAGGATGAAGTTTAATTCCACGAGCCTAGGGGCAAAAGTGTAATTATGCAAAGTTTAGGGGCAAAAATGTAATTTTTCCAAAGTTCGTATTAAATGCTGTTTTGATGAATGTATGTATTAAATAAGATTAATTTGGCATTATAGATCAAGAGAAACGAGATTCAAGTCGCGATCGAGGGAAAAACAAAGTTTACGAAGAATAGGCTCGATTGCTAATAATTTTATACCGAGGTAAGTTCATGTGTAAATGTAGTAACATAATTGTTATTTTAAGTAATTTAATGTTATTTATGTGATATGATGATTAATATCATGAAATATTATGCTTTATGGTTATTATTGAATAATATGTAAATTATGAATTGCTACCGAATATCGGTTTCGATGTTCCGTGGAAGACGTCAAAGATGTGTAATCGAGGAAAAAGCCCGTTTGAACCTTGGGAATAGATTAGAATACAAGTGACATGTCACTAGGATGGTTAGGCATCCGAACTCGTTGAGTTGAGTCCGAGTTCACTTATGGATGCAAATGTCTGAACTCGTTGAGTTGAGTCCGAGTTCGTGAGATATAACTAGGCATCCGAGCTCGTTGAGTTGAGTCAGAGTTCACTTATGGATGCGAACGCCCGAGCTCATTGAGTTGAGTCCGAGTTCACTTATGGGCGGGTTACATGGTAGCTTGGCTACATATGTGGTACTTATGTACAAACTTTCCGTGTATTCGAATTATATTCCGATGTGTTCAATGGGTGGATCTTAAGAAAATAAGGAGAATGCCTAAAGCGAAGGTGACATGTTGGTAAGTGTGGTAAGTGAGAAAATTTGACAGGTATGTGTTTAAACCCTCGGGTTGAAAACTTGGTAAGATGAAATCGTAGAAAGATATTAAATGTAAATGATGTTTTATGTGGGATTGTGTGATTATGTTACTTGCTATTTGCATGTGAACTTACTAAGCATTTATGCTTACTCCCTCCTTTTCTTTCATTGTAGTTTTGACAAGCCGGCTTGAGAATCGGGATAGGTCGAAGACTCGTTCACACTATCCGAAGGCTTAAATCGGTAAAATGGCTTATATATTTTGAATGTGGCATGTATGACAAAATACTCACTTTGTGTAATTGATCTTATGATATGGCTATGGTTTGGCAAGAAAAGGGTTTGTAAATGATTAGCCATTGGAATGACCAATCTAAGTTATATTTGATGTTATGTATGTTTAAAATGATATTTAGTCCATGAAAATCCTTAGTAAAGTGAAATTTGCCATAAAACAGAATCTGACAGCAGCAGTGATGTAAATTTGAAAAATCACTAAAAATAGTAGAAATGGAATTAAATGATGAGTAAGTTATGAAATTTAAGCTTAATGAGTCTATTTTCATATGAATTGAACAAAACAGGTATATGAATTATAGTTTATGAGACATTTGAATTTTTGTGAAACAGGGCCAGAGTAATTTTTGGATCTCCTGTTCTGACTTTGGAAAATCACCATAAATTGTATAAAAATAATTAGAAGTCACACTTTATATGTAAAGATTTCTTATTGAGTCTAGTTTTAAGATAAACAAACATCATAGTTATTGAAATTCTGTACAGAGAGATATCTGATTTGTAATAAACAAAGGTCAGAGGAGTCAAACCCTGAAACAGGGGAGACTTTAACTAATAAACTGTACTAATTGGCCCAGCCAAAAATTCTAGACAAAAAAATTAGTGAATAGATATATGAGTCTAGTTTCAGGAAAATTTTATGGAATTGGATTTTGAGTTTCGAAACTCGAGATATGAATTTTTAAGCGACTGTGACGCAGATTGCTAGCTTGACTAGAATATTTAAAAAAAAATAAATTGTTTAAGCTGTTTAATTGATGAAATTAAGTTTAGTAACACCTTGTGCTCGACTCCGACGACGGTCTCGGGTACGGAGCGTTACATTTTATGTTGAAGCCCAATTGGTATGGAGGGATTTGTAGCATCATCCAGTTGATCTCCCCATCTCAGGTAGTATTTGACAAGTAAAAAATGGTATACAATTAGTGCTAGACAAGTGGCAACTATGCCAGCCAAAGAAATCAACAAAGGAGTTAGAAAGGACCTTGAATCTTGAGCACCATTTGCAGGATCCATGATTTACCATCTACAGGTTTTCTTTCATCTTTACAACTTGTGGTGGTAACTTTAAAAATATGGGTTTACGAGATTTTTCAGTTGGTGAAGCTGAAGAAAATGGACAAATTGTAGTGTTTTTTAAAACAGCTGAAACACGTTGGCCTTCTCTCAAGAGAGGTTGAAGACTTGAGAGATTACAAGTGGCACTCCTTGATAGTGGCCCACGTGTGTGGTATGTAATTGGCCAAGTGTCACTTGTCTGGAGGAGTATGATTACGTTTGAGGATACGATGATATCACAATTCACACCTTATTTTATCCTACCACCCTATTTAAGATATAATAATTAAGATAATATGGGCCTACGTTAGATAATGACACCAAAAAACTGAGTAATAAATATTTTATTTTCCTAAACATTTTAATATTTGAATTCATGAATAAATTTTTTTTGTTTTTAAATATCAAATAAATAACATATCACAAAATAGTTTTTTGCTTCATAAAAATAAAATAGTATTTTGGAAATTCAAATTTAAAATATATGAAAAAAAAAGTATTCTCAATTTTCTCAAATAAATTTAACATATTTAATGGATCAAGATAGAAAGTTGAATATGTTTTCTTTTTAGTTTAAGTAGTAATAAAAGTATAGATAACGAATTTTAAATGAGTGATGCACAGCAGATTATCTTTTAAGAATATATGATAAAAATAATTATTCTAAGATAACATATCGAATATCGTGCAAATTTTGATATGACACATTGTAGGATTTTGGGTTTGAATATCGAAAAAATTATTGAATGATTCAAATTAGAAATTTTATAAAAAAAATTTGATATTAGAGTTGAGAACATGTAAAAAGAATTTAAAAAGTGAAAATGTGACAAAAAGAACTAAATAAGGTAAATTTGGAAAAGTATGAGAACCATTGTGCAACATTACCCAAAAGTGGAAAAATATGAATTATTATGGATGAGTTATCATGAAATAAATTGGACTATGATTCGGTGGGATAAAAATCACTTTTGAGACTAAATTAAAAATTTTGAATATTATAGGAATTGAATTGTAATTTTTCTATTTTATCGAAAAAAGAGTTACAGTACGATTTTCATTACTCATAGAGTTATTATAAATATTTTTGATGAATTATGAACTTGATTTGGTCTAACTATCGAATTTTAAGAAGAAATCTCTAAATTTGACAAAAAGAGATAAAAAATAATAATTTTGCCACAAAGGATAGTTTGATCAATTCCCAAGACTTAATGATGACAATAATATTTCAATATTATATTTGATATCCAAAATTATTTTGAATCGTTAGAACCTCTTATTGATGAATCAGGCCATAATTTCACAAAGTTAGGTTTGTAAAAGTTGGACCAAAGCCTTGGGCTATTTTGGGGGTCTTTTTAAATTGGAAAATACCCTCATCAACAGAGTTCTCTTCTTTGTCAACCAACAGAAGCAACCATGGCTGCCCTCATCTTCTTCCTCTTTATTTTCTTCCCATTTTCTTTATTTTCTTTTAAAATCTTTACCTCCCATCTTGAGATAAAATTAAAATATGCATGAAATCAATTTCCTAAGCTCATTTTCTTCATCATGTCTAGCCATGGCAACCTAGAATTTCTTGGTTTTTAGTGAGATAATTAATGGCTAGAGAGAGAAAGTTCTAGTAAGGTAAAAAAAATGGTTTCCTACACCTATATTGGTTTGATTTTTGCTATGGTTTGTCAAGAGAAATCTTAGAATGAATTTATATTAGTTATTGGTTATATTTTTTATTTATGGAAAATGAGTAGGCGGTGATTAGTGGATATTCAAGCTTGATATATGGTGGAATAAAGCTTACGGAGACTTGATTTAGAGTTGTAGAGCATCCAATGAGGTAAATATGTGGATACTCATACGCATCCTAAGTTAGTAAGTTTAGGAATCATGAAATTAATGTTATAATTAAGTGTTTAATGGTGTTAATATTAGTTTGAAATTTCATGAAATTATGATATAAAATAAATATTAAAATGTGAATTTGTAATTGTATAGTCATAAAGTGTTATGTTAATTAAAAGTATGATATAAGAATTTTGGGGTGCCATGGAAGTATAGGTGGACGTGTATAAACCATCTTATTATTATGTAAAGATTAGATGAGACCACTATGGTACAAAGTCCTGCTTAAAGTCAACAAGTGTCGATACAAGCTTAAAATATCGAAGCAACCGTAAGATTTTTGTAAATCTTTTGTAAATACTTATCTTATGTTTAATTAACTTTACTAAAATTATATTGATTATAATATTGTAAATTAATATTTTTATGTTTGAAAAATGTGGTTTCGAACAAGTAAAGTTTAACTATGTCGAACGATGTTAGAATCTTGATTATTTGCATGAAATTGACTTTATGAAAGAACCTTGTAAGATGTCTCTTTATGGAGATGAAAATGAAAGTTTTGAAATCTTATGTAGTAGTATAATGCCATGATTTAAATTATCGATTTTTATTACTGTGGTTTAGGCCATGAATACTGATATAGAGTTGTAATTTGATTTATTATATGAGTTTTATGATATTATGAAAACCATAGAACAAGGCTTTGGTAACTTATATAAATAGTTAGGGCATGATTGGCATGCCAATAGGGGACTTCTAATTTGTACATCGGTACTCTTGTTCCTGGTTGTAATACCCCTAAAATAGTTATACCATAAAATTAGTAATAAATAGAGATTGTGTACAATTTATTTCAGGATAAAGTGAAATAAGGAAAATAAAAGTGATGAAAGAGAAGCTTGAGTGATGTCGAAGAAAATTGAATTGAGAAGTAGGTTGTGGTATACTAAATTAAAAGAAGAACTAAATAGTAAAGATGTAAAAAGTTTTGAGGCTTGACCGCTGCCAAATGTGCAAACATTTGACCAAAAAATACTACACCAACTATATAAGAAATTAAAGTAGTGGTCTCCGTAAGTATACGGGTCAAATTGTAATATAGTATGTGTTACAACGGAACACAGGAAATTATTTTGAGAATCGTACCCAAGGGAGAATGGAATAAATCTATTAGAAATCTCTCTATAATAATAAGTCTAAATAGTAGTGGTTAAATTCTATATTATGATAAACCATAAAAGAGATTAATAAAAAAAATTAAATAACTAAAATAAATAAACAATAAAATAGATAAACTTTAGTAGCTTGCCTTTCTAAAGTCTAGACCAATTTGTGATGGCTCGGGTCGCGGATCACCATGCCCTTGGTTGATGCATGGTCTAGTCGAAATACCCCCTCATAATCCGATGGTGTGGTAGGGGTCTCCTCCTCCTCCTCATCATCATCTCCTACATCATTGCCTTCTTCCTCGCCAGGCGGTGGGAATCTCTCAAACATGTTCGAAAGTGGTGTTGGCATTGGCCATCCACCCTATTCCACAAGACGAATCAAAATATCACCTATGTTTTGCATCCAACGTGTCTGACACTCCAAAATGGACATGGCCAAGAGTCCCGTCTTCTTTGACATATGATCTTTACTATTTCTCTTGATCGGCCCTTTGGGGATCAATCCTATATTTAGTTTGTTGTTCCTTCTCCCTGTTTTGTTTGTGTTGGAGCTCCACGAACTAGCCGTATAGGTTTTCTACAATCATGCTCCTCATTGGTATCATGAATGGCTCGATAGGAGACATGGAAATGTCAGCTCATCGACATAGGGTTGTGATCAAGTGTGAAAATACATACTTTGCTTGTAGCTTCGTATGCATTTGAGCATTTCTTCATAAATCTAGTGGCCATGCAAATCTGATCTCTCCATAAAATAGAGTAAAGCATAACCGCTTGATACATAGTGATTTCAGAAGCATTATGTGCCAGTGACAAGAAGGTGCAAATAAATTGCATCCACATCTTTGCTATCGAAAACATGATGGTTGTGTTAAATTTTAGGAGCACCTCGGTGTTGGCATGGCGAGTCCACTCGCCATATCCCTCTATCAAATGATCAATTATACCCTTCATATCAAAATCTTCGAATGTAAACAAATCTAGAGTCTTCAGATAGTCATGGGTATAATACAGGGCATCATAAAATCTACATATCTCATGAGGTGCAACCAACACCACTTTGCCCAGAACAGTAACGAGACTAATCGTCTCATCCTGTTGCTTGTGATTCTCTGTATCCTTTAAGGAGGCATAAAACTCATAAAAAATTGTGTCAACCACTGGTTCGATTAGGGTTGTGCAAATTTTTTTCCAATGATAGGATTGTACCAAATCCCAATTGTCACCGCAAGCAAACATGGTGGGATTTAAACCACGTTCTTGAATAAAAGAGTGCCTACTCATTTGGAGGTAGAACCTCTCAACTTCTGGGTTATGGAAGCAATTGGCATCGATATTACTCGATGTCTCGATGGTGCGTTGGTATTTCCTTGGTGCTATTTTTCAAACTAAAACAAAGTAACAACACACAAAATGATAAAATTAATAAAAAGTCGAATTAGAACACAAAATTTCGGGTTGTTGCCAACGAAATTCATTCTTCACTCGATATGGAAACTAAATCTTAAAAAAGAGAAGAAAAATAGACAAAAAAAAAGAAAAAAAGAAAAGAATAGATTATTTGTACAATTTGAAGATTGGAGATATGAAATATCAAAGCTAGAACCTGAGACTAAGGTGTGAAGGCTAGAGGAGAGTTTTTTCTCTTTTTGGGTGTTTGCAGTGTGTGTTTTATGACTCAAACCAGTGGGTATGAATAGACTTCTAACGGGCTGTAAGCTTGAAATGGCCGATTTCAGCTGAAAATCATAAGGATGTTACGCCACAGCCTATGCATGGTGCGACATGACATGAAAACATGATGTTCCAATTACACAAGGATCGTGTCATGCCATGGCTTTGGCATGTTGCAACAAGATCTTGCTTCTAGCCCTTCGAGATGTGTTGAAGTCCTCCGGTTGTCCATTTTTGTCCCTAATTAACTTCTACTTGTCTCGTTACATCCAAAACCCTGATTTTATTCAATTCTAACATGTAATTCAAGATACCAGTCTTAAAACCTAACATCAAATGAAAAATTAAAACTAATTTACTATATTTACAAATGAATTAAAGTTTAATGGTTTGAAAACTATGTCGTGCTATCAAACATGTTCGATAATTTCTTAAACTTCACCATCGACTTCATCCGTCTCACATGACTATCGTTGGCCTTCCAATAAATTCCCTAAATCTATCCATGTTGGGGATAAACCCAGTTAAGCAATGAAAAAGTAAAATAACAAAGAAATTTAAAAGATCAAACACAAATATTTTACGTGGAAAACCCCTTCTAAAGAGGATAAAAATCATGAGTAAAGAAAATTTTACTAAAACAAAAAAAAGAAGAGTAGAAAAGGAGATAAAACTAAACCTTGAAACCTAAAATAAAAACCCTCAAAATGTAAACAAAAAATTCTCTAAAAGCTTGTAAAAGCTAATATTTAAATGTGTAATGGGTTATTATTCTAAAGTGGAAAGAGGGTCTACTTATAGGCTAAATTTTTAGGTAAAAAAATATTAAAATAACCTACACTAATTAGAATTTAAGTGGGAAACTACAAATAAAGTTTAATCAGGAGAAAAAAACTAAAAAAACTCAACAACTCTCCACCTTGACTCTCATTTTCAGAACGACTTCTTTGCCAAAGCCCACCACGGGCTTGTCTCTAACTAAGCAGGATATTAATTAAGTCGAAGTTGTGTTTAGAAGCTAGAAGTCTTCTAGTCTTCGACTTGTGCACTGCTAAATCAAAACTGAACTAGGTCTAATTTCCGTGAACACAATGCCTTATCTTTTTATATTCTACATGCAAAAGAGAAACTCTCTTATAAGAAACCATCATATCTTTTTCCCTCCTATGACTAAGTTGTCTCCACTTCAAACGAGTCAACTTCGACTCCTTAACAGACGAGGGATATCTTATTTCACTAGTCACTATTGATCATCCTAGAACATAAAGATTGCCAACCCTTTTACCTTTCATCGAAATGAGAGCCCAATGGGATACATTAATGTTGTTTGACTCAATTTTAATTCTACAACCCTTCAAGTCCAAAATTCCCAAGGATATGAGATTTTTCTTTAAGTCAAGCACATGCCTAACATCTGACAGTGTCCTAATTGTCTCATTCTGTATCCTAATCTGAACAGTACCAATACCAGTTACCTTACTAGGTGAACCATTCCCTATGCACACAACTGAACCTTCAACTAAACTGTATATGGAGAACTAGTCCCTATTGGGACACATGTGGAAAGAACACCCCAAATCCAAGATCCACTCAGATGTAAGCTCGGAGTTTTCACTTGTTGACACCAACAAGAAATCATCAACCTTGTCATTGGCCAAATTAACACCAACTAAATCTACCTCGTTGCTCTTAGCGGCTCTTTTATTTCATGGTTTGTAACAATCTTCCTTGATGTGACCTAACTGACCTTCTCTAGACATACTAACGTTTAGAGTGTGAATACTGCTACAAAATATATGAAATTGAGGTGGTGTTCGCAAGTATACAAGTCAGGTTGTAATATAGTTACAACAAATTAGGTAAGAACTCCGAAGATCATACCCAAGGGATTGCAGTTTGGAAAAAATTGCTATCAAGCCAATTCCTAGAAATAATTACTAACCTACTCGAGTCACGAATTAGTAGTGTTAATATGGAAGCAAGATGATGATAATATTAATAAACTAAGTAAATTGAATTAAGCCTAAATCTACTCCTAAGTTCATGTATCAATTTCTCCTATCCCTTGTTTTGACTACGCGAGTTCCATTAGCCTAGTTCCAATTGCTTCACCTAATTAATTATTGATGTAGGGCTCTATTAAACTAGCTACTCGTCAAACTAGTTTCGCCTCTTGACGTTTAACTAACCTAATGAGCTGGCAAGAACTACTTATTTCTCGACCTCACAGTTCAGACCAGTTCGAGCCTAAGGTGTTCATGGATAGGTCAAACCAATTTTGCGTTAATTCCCACCTAAATAACTTCTGAGGGTCGTCAAGCTTAGGGTTTAAGTTTTTCCACTCCAAAATAGTTGACCCTCTAAGAAAACTCTACCTTTCAATCAGTTAATAAGATTAATACAGTTGAAACATGAGGAATATAGATAAAGTACAAACTAATTCTAATCATTACACAGACATTCAATTAACAATTTTAAGAAAGAGATAAAAGTATAGAATAAAGAAAGAAAATGCTCATGGATTTATCTATTAAAGCGTGTCTCCAGAAAAATCTTCACTTTCAAGAGGCTTACTTCAGAATAAGATCTTTCGATTACAAGAACATAAAATACCCTAAGTAAAAACTAAGAGCGAAAAAAAACCCTAAGTATTTTTTTTCTTCTTAAAATTGTGTGTTTAAATTAATTATAACGACCTTTATATAAGCTAAACTTGAAATATTAAAGTTTCTAAATTGTCCTTGAAGTCCTTAGATTTCGACTAGTACAAATACATCAAATTTCCCTCCAAAGCATAATTATCATGTGCAGGACAATTTTTGGGCTGCATAGGGGCTATGTTGCAACACAGGCCTGCGATGTTGCACCACAAGGGATGTGTCGTGACACAACAGGGAGCGTGTCATGACATCAAAGGCAGTTTCACTTGTCTTTGATGTTGAAACATCAATGTCTTGGTGTCGTGACATAGGCATTAGTTTTGGCCCGAATATGCATCTTTTCCCGATTTGTCCTACAAGACCATGTAATCTTATTTAGATATATAGAATGTAATAAAAATTACTAATTTAAGCATGAAAACCTAAATATATACTAAGATGCTTTGATTAACTATTAAACAAATTAAAGTTATATGTAAAAAAGATGTAAATAATAGTGTAGTTCATGGAAGATCACTAACTGTTTATAACAGCAACATCTCTTGTCTCGCTTCCTTGGCGGTACCACAACCGAGGCTTGCCTATCTAACTTTTTATTCGAACCAAACTCATTGTCAATTTTTTCTCAATAGATGACCCTTCACATCCTTGAACTAGAGATTATCTCTGTCATAAATTAAGGTTTCCTTGAAAAACTTGTATAAAAGGGGTAAAGAGCACAATAATAGCATAGTCTGATCTTCATCGTTAATCTGAACCTCAACATTCTTTAAATCATTCAAAAGAGTAATAAACTGACTGATGTGATCTCTAAGGTGCTCACCTTCGTTTATGCGGAACGTGTACAACTGTTGTTTCAGCACTAATCGATTAGCCAGAAACTTTGTCACGTAAAAGGTTTCTAACCCTTTTCATAAGGTGAATATCGTTTTCTTCATCAAAACCTCATGCAACACATTATTTGTTAGAAATAATTGAATCGTGGATAGAGTCTTTTTATCTAACCTATCCCATTCTGATTTATTCATGTTTGCAGGCTTCTTCTTTGTAAGGATTTTCTCAAGATCACCCTAAATCAAAATTGTTGTCATCTGAACTTGCCACAGATTGAAATTTGTGATGCCATCGAACTTATCATTTTTAAACCTTCTTGCTTTCATATCTAAATAAGTCGATTGTGAAAAGTAAACTAGCTCTGATACCAGTTTTTTAGGGATAAACTTGGTTAAACATCGAACAAGTAAAATAATGAAGAAATTGAAAAAATCACACAAATATTTTACGTGTAACACCCCTAACTTGTATCCGTCGCTGGAACAGAGTTATGGAGCATTACCAGAGTTTACAATTCAAACAGACAGAAAAATTCAAACATTTCATAACATATCAATAAGCATATTAAAACCAAGTCAAATCATACATATTGTCCCTTATACGAGCCTTCGAAGCCCTAAATATTCATTAGAAACAAGTAGGGATTAAATCAGAAACTCAAAATTTTTTTCAGAAAATAGTAAAATTTTTCAACACTGTAAGGGTCACACAACCGTGTGACTCACGCAGACAAGAGACACGCCCATGTCTCAGGCCATTTAGACATTCAAAATAAGGACAGATGGTCGTGTCCAAGCTCGTGTCCAAGCTCGTGTAACTCTCTGACTTGGTCACACGGCCAAGCCACAAACCCGTGTGCTAGGTTGTGTACCTTTCGAAATAACCTCATACACTCGTGTGCTAGGCCGTATGCTAGGTCATATAATAGCCTAACTTGCAACCCTTTTAAAGTTACAAGAGACACACGGCCGTGTCACTTGACCGTGTGTCACAAACGGCTAAGACACATGCCCTGTCTCTGCCTCTATGGACAAAAACAGGCCATTTTACAAGTCATTTTCTCACCCAAACTAGCATGTACCTACAAGCACTTTTGCACATATAAACAAGCCATAATAAGGCATCCAAATCAAGCATAAACAAGATATATACATAGGGTAAAGTTTCATACAACCAATATGCCCTTAGGCACCTCAAATGACAACATGCAAATATGTTCAATCATGCACTCTATTTGTCCAAAATACCTAACTAACTTATAGGCACATTAGTATCAAAACATTACATTTGGTTACTTTACCAAAGCATACAAAATGGTACCAAATAACCACTCAATCACTAACCTTAACTTATATATACATGTCTTGTTTATGAAAATATGAATTCACAACAAGTTATAAGACATATGTAATATGCATATTCAACTATTATTTCCCCTTTCATCATTCAAACAAATTAAGCAAATTATCATCCATATTAAGGCTAATATTTACATGCCAAAACTAAGCTCATAACATCATCAAGTGTCAAATCACAAGCTAAACCAAATGGCCATATTCATAACCAAACATATAAGCCAACATTAGCCAAAATACCTATACATGCCATTATAACCAAAATTAAAATATCCAAAAGTACCAAAAGAGCCAGTGGATAGTGTGATATGGCTCCGACAAGTTTCCAACCTAAACGAGCTTTCGATTCACTATAAAACATAGAAAAACAACACAAAGTAAGCATTTAAGCTTAGTAAGTTCGTATAACTTAGAATTTAACTTACCATTTGATCAAGTAATTGGTAAGTAAAAAAGCATATCCCTACACATTTTGGCCAAATGCCTAAGCACATATACACCAACCATATTAGCCATGTAAATACATATATGAACCAATAATCATGGATGAGCTCAACAATTAACCAAGTTCCATATACATGTATCATCCATTTCATATATATCTATATATCATGTAACATCATTTCCATGTATTTCATGTGTATACCAATAATACTTCGTATCAAGCTCATTTCATTTCATATTAGAACATTGCCCGTTGGATCGTTTAGAATACCATTGGATACCCAGGATAGCTCACATATAGTGTGCTCACTCATATAACTGTAATCCATCAATTCATGTACAAGTATGCTCATATGGGCTATTAATCGGTATGCTCATTTGAGCTGTAGATCGGTATGCTCTCACGAGCTGTGGAGTATCCGCAACATGCAGGACCTCAGCCAAATCGGTAACTCTACTGACATGTCATCTGTATCCTACAGATTCCTATGGTTCAAACGGGGCTCGGTAATCGTCGTACTTTGTTGGATATGCACTCGGTAATTATATATGAAAAATCATAACATTTATATTTTTCAATTAAAAACATATAAACAGAATTTAATTACACGAACTTACCTCGATAAGCATACATAGAGACAGTGGCGATTAATCCAAGACTTTTTTTTTGCCTCAATCTAACTCTGTATGAGGTCTAATTGAATAACGCAAGGAAATTTGCTTAGTCGAACCTTTATCCTTAGTTTAGCTATGGTGGCCAGTTCTTTAGAGTAAAATTTGAAGAAGATGGTGTTTTATTACATCTTTTCTTTTATTAAATTAAAAATTAACCATTTAAAACATCAAAAATTTCACTTATACCAAGCCATCATATTCCACTATCACTATTTATGGTCTAATTTCCACTTAAGGACTTCCACTTTAAAGTTCTATAGCTATTTAATACCTTTAGCTATTAGAACTCAACTTTTGCATTTTACGCGATTTAGTCCTTTTTGTCAATTTAAGCATGTAAATAGTAAAATTTCTTAACAAAATTTTTATACGGCATTACTATCATACGCTGTGGGACACACGCTAAGAAAATCTTGGAAGAATTCCATGAAGACGTCTGTGGGACACACGCTAATGGCTTTACAATGGCCAGGCAAATTATGAGGTTTGGTTATTATTGGTCCACCATGGAAGGAGACTGTATTAACTACGCCAAAAGCTGTCATAAATGTCAAATCTATGGAGACAAGATTCATGTGCCTCCTTCACCCTTGCATGTCATGACTTCACCATGGCCTTTCTCGATGTGGGGCATGGATGTGATTGGGCCAATTTCGCCAAAAGCTTCAAATGGACATCGATTCATCTTTGTGGTTATTGATTATTTCACCAAGTGGGTGGAAGCCGCTTCATATGCCAATGTTACAAAATCGGCAGCCGGCAAATTCCTAAAAAAGGAAATCATTTGTCGATATGAAATGCCAGAAAGGATCATATCTGACAACGCATTAAATTTGAACAACAGTATGATAGCAGATGTCTGCAGTCAGTTCAAGATCAGACACCACAGCTCGTCACCATACCGTCCGAAGATGAACGGTACAGTTGAGGCAGCTAATAAAAACATTAAGAAAATTGTGGGGAAAATGACTGAGACTTATAAAGACTGGCACGAAAAGCTACCATTCGCCCTCTATGCTTATCGAACGTCCGTCAGAACTTCTACCGGGGCAATACATTTCTCATTGGTCTATGGAATGGAGGCGGTTTTACCTATCGAGGTCGAGATTCCTTCCCTTAGCGTTTTGTCAGAAGCAAAGTTGGATGAAGCAGAATGGATCCAGTCCCGATATGATCAGCTGAATTTGATTGAAGAAAAGAGGCTAAGGGCTATCCGTCATGGTTAGATGTACCAAAAGCGAATGATGCGAGCTTACAATAAAAAGGTTCGTCCTAGAGAATTCCACGAGGGAGACCTAGTATTAAAAAAGATCTTGCCCATACAAAAGAATTTCAGAGGAAAATGGATGACAAATTAGGAAGGACCTTATGTGATAAAGAAAGCCTTTTCTGGAGGAGCATTGATATTGGCCGAAATGGATGGCAAGACTTTACCCAATCCCGTGAATTTGGATTCAGTTAAGAAATACTTCGCCTAAAAAAAGGAGAGGCCAAGGTGAAAACTCACAAAGGGCACCTTGAGACCAAAGGGATTTTGAATTGAAAACCCATAAAAGGGTGATTCAAATTTTGATTAAATGTGGGGCATACGGCAGTCCTACAATACCTAAATTAACAAGGAGGAGAGATGTTACATCTTGGGGCATCTAAAAGAGTACTCTGGACCCTCTAAACACATATTAAGCTTAAAAAGAGAATCCTCAAGAAGTTCGTACGGAGAAGCTCACGCTCCGAAATCTGAGGCACCTATTTTCTTTCTATTCATTTTGTATTCCAGCAATATTTGTTGTCCGTGATTAATCTATTCCCTTCAAATTTTGTTTCTGACAAATTTTAGTTCTGTCATTGTTATGATATTTTTCAAGCATTTTGCATTGAAATGATGATTAATGGACTAAAGTCATTTTCACAAAAAGAGTTCTGCATATTTCTTTGAAAGTTTCTAAATAGTACAGGAACCTGAAACAGGGCTATTATTTAGAACTAACAAAACTTAAAGATTGGAAACATTTGAGAAGAAAGAGTTTAAACTGAGACTACCTCTTTGGGTTTTCTGTTCAAAGATCTAAGCTGAACAAGAAGACAAGGTATCGTTTTAGTGATCGAACCTTGATGAACAAAGAGCAATGGCAACCCGTACATTAAAAAAGGGATTCATTCTCACAACTACTGCACTTGTGCATTCATAGATCATTCATGACACATCTAGTTAGGAGTATTTGATTCATTTCAATCATAGCATCCTAATCATTTGATATAAGCATAAATACATGGAACCGATTCTACAGGTCATGTCCCTGTAATCGGTGAATTCACAAACCTTAAACCCCTAAGCAGTAGGGTAACAGGTTGAATTTACAGATCTTAACCCCCTAAGTAGTAGGAAAATAGATCGAAGGCGATGGGCCTTAAACCCCTAAGCAGTAGGGTAACAGGCTAAATTTAAAAATCTTATCTCCCTAAGCAGTAGTGGAGCAGATCGAAGATGATAAGCTTTAAACCCCTAAGCAGTAGGGTAACAGGCTAAATTTACAGATCTTATCTCCCTAAGAAGTAGTGGAACAGATCAAAGACAAAGGGTCTTAAACCCCTAAGCAGTAGGGTAACAGACTGAATTACAAATCTTAACCCCCTAAGCAGTAGGGAAATAGATCGAAGGTGATGGGCTTTAACCCCCTAAGTAGTAGGGTAACAAGCTGAATTTACAGATCTTAACCCCTTAAGCAGTAGGGAAACAAATCGAAGGCAATGGACCTTAAACCCCTAAGCAGTAGGGTAACAGGTTAAATTTACAGATCTTATCACCCTATGTAGTAGGGAAACAGATCGAAGACGGTGAGCCTTAACCCTCTAAGTAGTAGGGTAGCAGGCTGAAATTACAGATCTTGTCTCCCTAAGCAGTAATGAAACAGATCGAAGGCGATGACCTTTAAACTCCTAAGTAGTAGGGAAACAGATCGAAGATGATGGGCCATAACCCCCTAAGCAGTAGGGTAACAGGCTGGAAATCAAATATCTTCTCCTTGAAATGGCGTTGAAACGGCTAAAAAAGCCACAACAGATCTCCTTGAAGTTTTAGTGGAGTTGATTGAAGTTACAGATCTTATCTCCCTAAAGTTGCAGTGGAGCAGACTATAGTAAATCTTATTTCACTGAAGTTGCAATGGAGCAGACTGAAGATAGCAAATCTTATTTCACTGAAGTTGCAGTGGAACAGATTGAAGCTAAATTACAGACCTTATCTCTCTGAAGTTGAAATGGAGCAGGTTGAAGGCACTAGCCCTATCTCCCAAAAGTTACAGTGAAGAGGATCGAAGCAGCAGGACGCAATGGACTAGAACGAAGCTACAAGAAGAAGAAGAGCGCCAAAGAAGTCAAGACTCGACGCGGCCGGGCCAAATTGGTCTTTCGAAAATCTTTGCTCTGTTCTCGTTATACAACAACGAGCAAAGAGGGGCAGCTGTACAACCCAATCCTTGCCCGGGCCCAAATAACCCACTAAACCCATTAAATTACAGCCCAAATACCACAAGCCCAAAAGAGCCCTAGCCCAATAAAAAAATTAGAAAAAAAGAGGAGGGGAACCCTAGCCGTTCTGTCAACCCCCCTTTTGCCCCTCACTTGCCTCTCGACGCGCCTCACAAAGACCGCCTCTCAAATCCATCCACATGCACTGTACTGCAAACATTAATGGGAATAGACAGAAAGCAAGAATAGAGGCATGTAATGGCTATAAAGAGCCAAATCAAAAAACCATTGTATGGATTTTCGGCAACTCTTGATATATACAAAAAAGGGATTCAATCTTTTTAAGCAAAAAACAGCAATATTAGCCATCAAAAAATAAGAGAAACGGCACCAAATCAAACCCAAAAAACCTGAGAAATCGAAACTGAAGGCCCAAGGTGACTCTTCTTTCTTTTTTTTTCGTTTCGTTTCTATTTCATGGCCGAATCTATTCCTTCCATATTCATATATGCATAAATATATAATATGAAGAAATAAATTAAATACACTTTAAAACAAAAAAAGGGAAGATTTTTACCTCCGACCGCCGTGCACGGCGATCGCCGGCGACAGAGACGCGGCGGAGGGCGGTGGCGGTTCACCGAAGTGCTGGCCGAACCAAGGCACCTGCAGAGAGAAATGAGAGAAGAAAGAAATATTTTTTTTTGAAACAAAGTGAAAAGTGAATTTTAAAAAAAAAATCTGCCTTAAATAGCCGATCAAAACGACGTCGTTTTGGTCGGCCTCCTTAATGCCCAAAACGACGCTGTTTCACGTGACCCGTGCGAGACTCGACCCGATACCTGAGGGTCCGCGTGTTTTGGACTAAGGGTATATTTGCCCATTTAGTCCTTCCTCTTTTTGGCGTACTTCAATCATGTTTTTTTCCCCCTTTTTTTTAAATTTTACCATTAGATTTCATTTCATTTTCATTTTGATCCTTTCCCCTTTTTTAAGGCTTCTTGGAACGCTGCGTTTTTTTGGGGAGGGAATAATTTCCCTTTTAATCCATGCCCTTTCGCACGCGATTCATTTCAGCCCTTCAGCCTACATTCCTCTATTTTTATTTTTAAAATCTATACCTAAACCTTTTCTTTTTCATAATTTAGTCCTTTTTTATTTATTTTTGATATCTTAATTAAATTAATTAGTCTAAGGTATTATTATTGTTATCATTGTTACTGTTTTTATTTTTATTATTATTATCATTATTAATATTATTTTTCATGTATATATTATTATTATGTTATTGTTATTATTATTATTTACATGTTATTTTCTCTCTTTCTTTTTATTACGTTATTATTACTATTATTACTATTTTTATTGCTAGTATCATGGTTATTTTATTATCATTATTATTTTTGTAATTATTATTACTATTATATTTTTATTTAACATACTATTTTTTTCTTATTAACATTATCACCATTATTATTTTTATTACCGTTATTACTAATATTACCACTTCTATTATTCTTATTATTATTTTTTTTACTACCGTTGTTTTTCATACATATATACATCATTATCTGCATTATTACTATCTCTTTTATGTTTATTCTTGTTAATATTGTTATTATAATCTTATTTTATCACTATTATTCTTATTGATATATTAATATTTTTAGCATATTATCATTTCCTATTTTTACATATTATTATTACTGTTATTAACATCTATCATTATCATTAATGTATTGCATTCTTTATTATTATTGTTATTACTATTCCTATTATTCCTATACCCTTTTATTATCCCTTCTCTTATGTATTATTAATATATTATTAACTACTATCGTCACTATTGTTATTATTATTATTATTATTATTATTACTTGTTATTATTTTCACAACTATTATTTATGCTTTATTATTATTACTTATTATTTTATTATTGTTATCTAATATACTATTATTACTATCGCAACTTAACATTTTTGTTTTCATTATTATTATTATTATTATTATTATTATTATTATTATTATCACCACCACCTTATTCTATTATTAACATTCTTAATTATTGTCACTATCATACTATATTTATTAACTTTTATCATCATTATTATCATTGTATTATTACTATTATATTATTATCATCTTTTTTACCCATTGCTCTCCAAATATACTATATTATTTCTACTCCTCACTCACATTATATATTCTTTATATATCTATATACATTTTTATTTTTAAATACTATTAGCTTATTTATCATTTCTCTTAGCTTATCTGTTTATTCATTTATTTTATCTCTGTTTTTATCGTTATCATTCACATTTGTATTTATGTTTATTTTGTTATGGTTATCAATTTTTATTTGTTTTTTGTTATGCATTCTTTATCATCTCGTTTTATTACGAATTTAGGTTTTATCCAACCCAATATTAATTCTTCCATCAAGGCAATATTTCGTATTTGGAATTTTGAGAAAATCGTGCCCTAACTTATTAGGTTTCGATTTTTCTCATTTAATCCAAATAAACGGAGTATTCCCTTAAAACGCAATACGAGTTTTAAAAAATGCTTATTCTCGGAGATACGAGATGTGGTGCCCTAACTTACCGGGTATGTCATTTTGTTACCTCGAATAAGATTTTTTCGCAAGTAAAGGCAATATTCAGTATTTGGGAAATTCGAGAAAACGTGCCCTAACTTACTGGGTTTTGACTTTTCTCGTCCACCCTAAACAACCGAACATCCTTTAAAAAAAGGGGGTTAAAATACATGAATTTTAAATAAAGGCAAGCTCGTTCTCAAAGTTCAAGATGTCGTGTCCTAACTTACTGGACATGGTGTTTTATTACTTCGAGACGAAAAGGTCTTTAACATTTGAGCATTTTTTACAAAGAGGGATCGTATTTCAAAGTCTTTCAAGTTTTCAATCTTCGACACTAAGACACTAATTAATCAACTAGGTACCAATTTTTGGGCGTATCGAGGGTGCTAATCTTTCCTCGTGCGTAACTGACTCCCGAACCTGTTTTTTTGATTTACGTGGACCAAAATCGTTGTTTAGATAAATCAAACCATTCATTAAAAACAACCACTTTTACAAGGTGACCCGATCACACCTCATCAAAAAGGATTGGTGGCGACTCCCTCTATTCGTTTTCATTTTCAAAATCTAAGTCGATTCCCGTTTTCCCAAAAAAATGGTTACGACACCTAGCACATATACACCAACCATATTAGCCATGTAAATGCATATATGAACCAATAATCATGGATGAGCTCAACAATTAATCAAGTTCCATATACATGTATCATCCATTTCACATATATCTATATATCATGTAACATCATTTCCATGTATTTCATGTGTATACTAGTAATAGTTTGTATAGAACTCATATAATTTCATATCAGAACATTGCCCTTTGAACCGTTTAGAATACCATTGGATACCCGGGATAGCTCACACATAGTGTGCTAGCTCATATAACTGTAATCAGTATGCTCTCACGAGTTGTGGGGTATCCACAACACATGCATGACCTCAGCCAAATCAGTAACCCTAATGACATGTCATTTGTATCATACAAATTCCTATGGATCAAATGGGGCTCGATAATCGTCGTACGTCGTTGGATATGCACTCAGTAATTATATATGACAAATTATAACATTTATATATTTCAATTAAAAACATATAAATAGAATTTAATTACACAAACTAACCTCGACGAGTATACGTAGATACAGAAGTGATTAATCTGAGACTTTCTCTTTGCCCTGATCTAACTCCGTACAAGGTCTAACTTGATAATGCAAGGGAATTTGCTTATCCAAAACTTTCTCCTTAGTTTAGCTATGGTGGCAGATTCTTTAGGGTAAAATTTGAGAAGATGGTGCTTTATTACATCTTTTCTTTTATTAAATTAAGTTATTTAACTTAATTACAAAATTAACCTTTTAAAACATCACAATTTTCACTTATACCAAGCCATCATTTTCCATTATCACTATTTATGGTCTAATTACCACATAAGGATTTTCACTTTAAAGTTCTATGGCTATTAATACGTCTAGCTATTAGAATTCAAGTTTTGCATTTTACGCGATTTAGTCCTTTTTATCAAATTAAGCATGTAAACGGTAAAATTTCTTTTATACGGTATTACTATCATACTGTAGGCAATAAAATAATCTAAATAAAATTTTTGACTTTGAATTTGTTGTCCCGAAACCATTGTTCCAATTTCATTGAAAACGAGCTATTAGATTACATGGAAAAACCCCTCCAAAGAGGATAAAAAACCACAGGCAAAGATAATTTCACTGAAATGGAAAAAACAAAGAGTACAAAAGATGGATATAAAACTAAACGCCGAAACCTAAAATAAGAACCCTCAAAAGGTAAGCACAAAATTCTCTAAAAGCTTGTAAAAGCTAGTACCTAAATTTGTAATGGGTTATTATTCTAGTGTGGAAAAGGGTCTATTTATAGGTTAAATCTGTATGTCAAATAGTATTAAAATAACCTACACTAATCAAAGTTTAAGTGAGAAACTAATATTAAAATAACATACACTAATAAGAGTTTAAGTGGGAAACTAAAAACAGAGTTTAACTAGAAGAAAAAAAAAACTGAAAAATATGATGCATAACTCCACAATCCGTTCCATTTAAATATTCCAATTACCTTTTTTTACTTAAATTAAAATTATCAATGATTTTAAGTTTTACTGCATATTGATTTCAAAAACTAAATTATACAACAAAATTTGGAAAATTTGCATTATAACCACTTCAACTAGCTTTATTGGTATTGGGTTTACATTTTATAGGATTTTTTTTGTACATTTTAATAATCTAAAATTTTGAAATAAATGATTAAAAATAAATCTTATAAAACCAATTGTTTGAAGTGTTTTTTGAATACAATGGGCCATCACTTACCGTTAATGAGGTTGAAGTGACCTATATGAGTATTTTTAATGAATTAATAATTTCTTTGAGTTAGGTAAGATTTAAATATAAAAAACTTGTAATGTTTTAAATTTATGTTTTAATCGGTTCCTTGTCTTTTATAAAATTAATATATTACTAAAATCAAAGTTGAGAAATTGATTATAAATGGATTACCTGAATTTCCTCCATTAATCAATGGAATATTATTACTCCATTAAAATATTTACACATGACAATTACTAAATATATATTCACTCACTATATGTCTATAAATTTGTAAGACATTTTAATGGAGGAAGAAAAAAAACAAATTATCCTCTCTTCAAATCTACAAAATCTAATTCATAATAGGGTAGTATTTTAGACGTTGTTGTGTTTGTTTATGGATTTTGTTAATGATACAAATATTTTATCAAAAGATGCAAAATTTTCTATTAAAGATATATAAGTTCATTTTTATGTTCTTTAATTCTACTTTGTACGGCGGATATTTGTGAGCAAATAAAGGAGTTAGGAGAAAAATAAATAGCAATACTTGATTGCAAACTTTGTTGTCTTCGATATTTTTAAAATATAATGAAATGAAATTAATTTATTATAATTATTATTAGTAGGCTCAAATAATCATATCATCATTATTCCTTATCCTTCTATATACCTTTTGCTTTTATTATTGAAATAAAAATATTATAAGTTCAAATTTATTAATTTTGTGTTTACCAAATATGATTTAATAAAATTAGATTAAACAATCTCTATATTTTATATATATAAAGGAATAAGACATTGATATCCATATTGAAATATTAAAACTTAGTTATGTTGATTAAATCATTCAAGTAAATTCTCAAAAATTATGAATGAATAACTTAATAAAAATATAATGAAGTTAAAGAAAATCGAAATATCTGATTTGTGATGCATTTCTCAAAAATGCAAAACTTGCAAGATACACCAAATTATTCTAATTTTGTTTTCATTTAAATTTTAAAATATTCCATATAAAAACAATCCCAGTTTCCTTTCAAATTATTAATTAATTTTACTTTTTATATAGATATAGACAAGAAATTATTAATTTTCTATCATTTAAACAAATTTAATTAGTTTAATAATTTCACATATTGTCGATTGAGTCTAACTCGATTGGTATGAAGATTGTTGCCAGTGCAGGACGTTATGAGTTCGAGTGCGCTGAAATGTATTATCCTCCTATTTAAAGATTAAAGAGGGGTTGTGTCTAGTTCTAGAGATTGTGTCAAAAGAAACAGATATGACCAAAACTTATATTAATATTATTATATCTTATATAAATACATAAATGTCAATTTTATGGAAAAAAAAAATATATATATATATAAGACGCAAATGATCTATTTTTATTTTATTATAAATGTTTATTATTTTCATGTGTGTACAACCTTGAAAATCATATGCTTTTAATTATTCCAATTGATTTTCCATTTAAATTTTAAAATATTTCAAATAAAAATAATTTTTTCTTTTAAAATATTAATTGATTTATCTTGTTACGAAAATATCAACAAATTAAGTATTAATTTTTTTGAAATAAAAATATGTAATTGTATTAACAATTTGACTTCTTTTAAAGAATTTATTTTAATAGATAAATTTTACTCACCATATTATATTAAAGAAAATACTCATATCTTTATATATATAAACTATAATTTATTTTGTAATGTGATTTAAGCTAAATAAGAATCAACACTAAATTCATTTTGCCCCACTATTTCCTAAAACATTTTTTTATTAAATATCATAAAGAAAACCAAGTCGAAATATCATAATTATGTAAATAATGTAGTGTTAGGACATAGTTCAAAAAATTCGTAATTGTGTCTTTTTTTTAATTAATAAGTGATTTAATTATCATTTTAATAACAATTATCAAGATTTTAAAATTAAACATATATATTATTATATTTACTTAATCATATTATTTATGAAATGTTATTTTTTTAAAATTAAATATTAATTAAATATAATATACAACTAACTCATTCATCGTGCAAATATGTAAACTAGTATATTATAAAGAAGAAACGCATACAACCTCGAAAACAATCAATTTTAGCATAATTCTTTGGATTACATGTGTCACCAATGAATGACAGACACATCATATTGTAATTTTATTAAATATTAAAATATGTCCATGAATACAATATCTCAATAAAAAATTTTCAACGTTTCCATTAATACTAATATTGATCATACATAAAAGTTATATCACGAAGAACTTTTTTGAAAATATTCTAATTGTGAAGTGATATTTAAGCGTAAAAAGGAAATATTTTGAAAAAAATCACTGTGTATTCGAAAAGCTTGAAGATAGCGTCTATGTTTTAATTCCCTTTTGCAACTTCAATAAATGATGGAAGGAAGTTACCAATCAAAGAAAAGAAAGTTAATTTCCTCTACTAAATTCTCTTAACTACATAATCATTAATTTAATTCGGACATGATCCCATATATATGTTTAATACCCCAAAGCGAGCCCCCAAAAGCCAAAACAACCTAAAGCAATGCAGTGTGCCAAATTAGAGCATAGGTATAGGTAACTCTGGCAGAAGTAATTGATACCTCTTGGAGAAGTATTAATACATCTACCTCTAGATGCTCAATTTTGCTCCATACTCAATTGTTTTGCCAAGTACCAGTACGTTAAACCTCTCGAGTAAAAAAATAATGTAGAAACCCTCTAAATCACTCTCAGACATTCTAAAATCACATATTCTAAGCCCATTCAAGTACAAATCTAACTAAGAATCCATCTCATTAAAGAACACCTTAAATTTAAAACCACAAAAATGTTGAGGGCCGCATTGAAGAGTCGGACTCCTAGAGAGATGAGCCCAAGGGTGAGATGGAGGGTGCTTTTAATGCCCTTATGGATATGTTGACCTAGAAGTATTATGCTCTTGATTTTGTGGTAGAGGCTTTGAAAAGAAGGTGGATGAGTTTAATGGAGAACTTGTTTTGTGCAAAGCAGTCATGGGTAATGGTATGTTAACTGTGGCACCCAAGCATAAAATTTTCTTCCTTAAGCTGAGGCGGAGCCAGAAAATATTTTTACGGGGGCCGAAATTAAAATGTAATTTTTTTTATAGTAAAAGTGTAATTTTTAAAGGATTAAATCAAAATTTTATCATTTTTAGAAGGGGATGAGGCCCTTGACAGCCCCTCTAGATTCACCCTTGTCCTTAAGCCAAAAGAGTTTAAGGGGATCAGGTCTGCGAACAATGTGGAAAATTCTTTCTGGGAACTGGAGCAATATTTTTAAGCTATTAGCATCAAGGATGATGTCGTTAAGGTAAATACTGCTTTTATGTATTTTACTAATGTCGCTTTTTAGTGGTGGTGTCGTAGGTGCACAAATGAAAAGCATAGTAGCATCACTATTAGGACTTGGGTGGAGTTCCAAACAAAATTAAAGTAGTACTTTTACCCATAGTATGCCAAAGATGAAGCTTGTGCCAAGTTGTGATGACTTATGCCACAAGACACTGTTCGAGGGTATGTTTGTAAGTTCAGTGAACTTATGGTCCAGATTTCTAACTTGGGTAAAAAAAAGAGGCTCTTTCCTTCATGAATAGACTTAAACCCCAAGGTAAGCAAGATTTATAGTGGAAAGGTGTCCCAAATCTTATTAAGTCCATGATCATATCAAAGTCATTGATCAATCTTGGCATGAAAAAGTTGGACAAGTTTGAGGCTTTCAAGCTTAAGGAAAAGGACAATAGAAGGAGAGACAAGAAGAATAATGTAAAAAAAAAAAAAAAAAGGCAATAGGATGCAACCAATAAGGAACTTTAAGTTTAAAAAATAGTGGAGAAAGAAAAAAAGAAAAGGGGCAATGAAGTGCTTCTTTTCACACCCAGATTTCTTTGAAGTCTTGAATTTAAAGGAGCATTGGGAGTTAATTGAATAAAATAGTGAGTTGGCGGATTGTATTGGAGATTTTGGAAATTTTGTGGCTGATGAGCAATTAGTTGAGTTTTAATTCTGGTTTAGTTAAGATGGAACCAGTTGTTTCCATAGTGGGAGACATAATGATTGTCGATAGATAGCTAATTGAGATTTGGTGATCATGCAATGAGAGATATATTTAGGTGAGAAGGGATATTCTTGCTAAAGGAATTCTTCTCAATTATGTTTACAAATTTCCTTTTTATCTGCGTCGTCTTCTTCGGTTGCTCCGAAGAAGACGAAGTTAAGGAGAGCGCTGCATGGGGCAACGATCATGAAATTTGAAGTTTGGATGTAAGGAATTTGAGGATTTTGAAATTTTTCCTATTTTTCTGTACTCGTGGATTAGAGGTAGAGGGAGAGTAAGGATTTTTTTATAAGTTTTTGTAAAATGGGTTCTAAGTTTTAAGGTTTGAATGCCTTCGAATTAATCGATATATGGTTTTCGTGATTAGCTACTAGGACGGTGGAGGTTCTGGCATTTGGAAAAGTTAAGTTGACGAGGATGACGGAGTTCAAGTGATCTTCTGTACTCCACCTTTGAAGGATCAATGATAATATGATGTTTGCATGATTTGTGTTTGTGTTTGTTCTAATTTTGTCTGGCTCTACTGTTGTGTATGGAAAAGTGAATAAGCATGCTCAGCATGAATTTTAACCTGTAAGTATGTACACTAGATGTCAAATGATTATGAATTGTCTAAGTGATCAATGTCGTACTGTATGATATAGTAATAAGTACATTGACTTGAATGATATGCATGTCTGTTGTATGCGAAGTATGAAAGGAGTTACATTGGTGGATTAGTTGTAGTAGGAATTGGTGTTGTGGAAGAATGGACGGATAGATTGAGAAATGGAATTTTCATTAGTTTTTTGGTAATTCGATTTGGCATGTGTTGCAATTGAGTTAGGCGAAAGCTCAACCTTATAGGTGAACACTTCAGTGTCCGAATTAACAAGGAGGATTTAAAGAGGAATGGATGGGCAGTAACGAGAATGATATGTAAAACCATGTCTAGGTCATGGCACCAATCAGAGGGGAATGAAGAAATCAAAGTAAGGATCCGTAAATATGGTCAAACCTTAACAAAACCGCCAATAGTAGTCGCCAACTCGTGTTTGTGCTTATGCTTATTAGTGATAAGTCACATCAGGAAAGGTGCAATGAAAACCTGAGGGAGAACTAGACATGGTTAAGTCTCAGTATAAGGTTATCTGAAAAAGTACATCGACAACAAAGTCAGTTGATCTGTCCTCCAATGATCAGTACAAAGAATGCATGAGTGTCGACTATGCTAGTCAAACTACGGAATCTTCTATGTTAACCAAGTAGTCTTAATCATGTATTTTTACTCTTATTATCATATAAAATTAAAGTATTTTATCAATAACGCTATGCAGAACCTCACTAAGTTTATTTGAACTTACTATTGTACTACTTTGAATGCAGGATTAAGGATTAACTCAAGGGTTATGGAGGGGCCAAGCCAAGCATTGCTATGCTTGCGCAAATAGCGCCATAGCTGTATCATGCATATAAAGGGGCACCCCAATAGGCCACACCTTGGGGACTAATTTAGTGTGGTTGTAGTAAAGCCTTACATTGAAATCTGTAATTAATTATTTGTGTTTAATAAAGATGAATGACTGCAAATGTTTGGTACTATAAGTTATAAATTTTAATTGAAAGTTAAATTTTTTAATTTTTCGTTATCTACAAAATTGAGTAAGGGTTTAATGGTAACAAAAATAAATATACAATTTAATATAGTCTAATTTTTGTAAGTAAATCAAGTTAGAAAAGTTGTTAGGTTACTTGAATTAATTGTGACACTTGATACCCAAACTCGGTGAATAGGTCAAGTATAGGGTGTTACACTTCTTATGTAATAGTTGGCACAAAATATGGAAGCCATATAGTGAGACTTTGAAGCTTGGCTCTATGGTACTCAATTCTACTAAGGTGATGAGGAGTCGATAGTAGAAAAGGTTAGTGTACATAGACATCAATGTTGTAGGCATATGAAAGAGTGTTCTAGTTGACACAAGAGCATTTGAGATGTTCATATTTGAGAAGTTTACTGATAAACATGGTCTTAATATTGAAAAGACAATTGGGTTGATCAAGATCATCAATTCTAAGGAGGTCCCTATAACACCCTTAACCCGAATCCATCGTCGGATCAGGGTTACGGAGCATTACCGGAGTTTACAGGTCAAGTAACAGACATTTCACAAGCATTTAACATTCAAATCAAATTTCAATCAAATTTAATCATATAGTCCCTTACATGAGCCCTCGAGGCCCAAATCATGTATTAGAATCAAGTAGGGACTAAACCGGGTACTCAGAAAATTTTTCGTGAAATTTCAAATTTTTTCCTAGGTGCAGGGGTCACACGCCTGTGTGGACAGGCCGTGTGGCTCACACGGCCAAGCCTCCACACGCCCATGTGCTAGGCCGTGTTTCACACACGGCTAAGACAAACACCCGTGTGGATAAAAATAGGCTATTTTCCAAGCCACATTTCTCACCCAAATTGTCATCAAGTCTTTTATTAATAATGATGAATTAAAAAACTCAAGAAAGATAGAGCAATGTTAATCATAAATCAACCAGACTAACAATAATTATGTCTAATATCATGATTCGCCAATCTTTCTATATGATAAATATCACATCTGAACATGAACAATTTCATATGCCTCTTAGAATAACAGAACATACAGAATACTTAGAACAAATTGACGTAACATACCCGATTATAACAGCTGCATTCAAATATCTTTGCAATTTCATCACTATTCCACTGACTAATAAAGTCATCAATAATCTCACATTATTCAGTTCACTAAAGGAGCCAATTTGGAAGAAATTTTCAGTTAATCTGTTCTATAGATGCCATACCTAAATAAGTCGATTACTCATGAATAACTTCTTCCTTAACAATGATATTGTGTATCCCAAATAATCTTCAAAAAGATCTAATATCTCTTTTTAAACCGTTTTTACTTACTAATCGATTCTCAACTCTGATTGCATTTTTAATCATTCAGCCACTGAACTCTTCAGTTTCACACTTGTGAACTTAATCAATATAAATCTTGTGAATTTCATTGTACAAAATTGTATTGGTGAGGGGGTAGAGGTCGTAAAGCCTCAAAATTTAACTTTCATAAGTACACACATATAATATAACATTTATCATCAACATGTTCACTATAAAACATTTATTTCATACCTTTATGAGTCACATTTCATCATAAGCAACAGTTTTTACTCACACATGTGAGTATCACTTTCAACATTATCGGAATTAGCTCGGTTGGAAAGTATCTCTGTCTATTTGTAAAACAATTTTTTCATCAAAGTCAGGAGATATCACACTATCACTGGTTATATAATGGCATATATAGCTAGTCTCGTATATGCTACGTTAATCCGAGAATCGGCTAAATCGTAGCTCTGATACTAATAAATGTAACACCCCTAACCCGAATCTGTCGCTAGAAAAGGGTTATGGAGCATTACCAGAGTTTACAAGTCAAGTAACAGACATTTCACAAGCATTTAACATTCAAATCAAATTTCAATCCAATTTAATCATATAGTCCCTTACATGAGTCCTCGAGGCCCAAATCGTGTATTAGAACAAGGTCGGGACTAAACCGGGTACTCAGAAAATTTTTCGTGAAATTTCAAAATTTTTCCTAGGTGCAGAGGTCAAACGCCCGTGTGGACAGGTCATATGGCTCACACGGCTAGGGACACGCCCGTGTCTTAGGCCATGTAACTCTCTAACTTAAGTAATATCGCCAAGTCACATGCCTGTGTGCTAAGCCATATGTAGGTGCTGGGGTCACACGGCCAAGCCATACGCCCGTGTGCTAGGCCGTATGTCATACACGGCTGAGACACACACCCATGTCTTTGCCCGTGTGGATGAAAATAGGCTATTTTCCAAGCCATGTTTCTCACCCAAATTGTCATCCACCTATACCAACACTCTAACATATTCAGAAGTCAATATAGGTCATTTAAACCAACTTAAAATCCAAGCCAAATACATGATATTATACCTTGTACAACCAAGTATACATATTTGATAAAATATGCTAACTTAATTCGATCATCAATATGCCAATATAATTTATATCAATCAACCATTTCAAGCATATACTATACATGTCCATCACTAGCCATTCCAATGGCTAGTTATAACTCAAACATTTACATGCCAACATTGGCTAATTAACCTATACATGCCATTATAGCCATAATTAATTTACCATATATACCAAGATGGGCCGATGGATAGTGTAAGTGATCTCCGCCAATGCTTCCAATTCAACGAGCTTCCAAATTACTATAAAATAGGGGAAAATAAAACAGAGTAAGCTTATTATGCTTAGTAAGTTCGTATAACATGATAATAAACATACCATTCGTTTAAATTCAATACAAACATACAAGGCATATTCAGTCAACTGAATCACAAGCCCTAACACATATCCTCATCACCCATGTTAGTTATACATTCCACTATAACATCAAGAAACATATATGGGCTCAACAATAATCAGATTTCCATATTCATATGCTTTTCACATCATGTATTCTTGTAACATATACAAATCATATCCCTGTATTTCAAGTTCAATTTCATAATAATTTGTCTCGAGCTCAGATTATTCCATATTGAAACTTTATTCATTAAATCATTTGAAATATAAATGTCACACAAATACTACACTCAAGGTGTACAAATCTATAATCATGGATGAACATATTCATCAAATAAATTCCATGTACAGATATCATCATTGTAACACCCCTTACCCGTATCCGACGCTGGAACAGGGTACGAGGCGTTACCATACATGTACTCAGGCATTTTCAGAAAATACGGACTATGAAATTTCGTTTCAAATTAAAACCAATCAAACCACATCTTAGTGTCCCTATTATGGGCCTACGAGGCCCTAAACATACATTGAGAATGGTCCAGGACAAAACTGAGGTCCTAAGGAAAATTTAAGAAAATTTTTAGGTTAATGTCTCACACACCCGTATGGAGACAATGCACATGCCCGTGTGCCTTGGGACACGCCCGTAACCCTTACCCGCGTGGAATTAATTGAATTTATTTTCTACTTTGAACCTACAGGGGTTTTTATACGGCCGAGCACATGCCAGTGTCCCTGGCCCGTGTCCTTCACACGGCCTAGACATTCCCGTGTGGTCGCCCGTGTCCAAAAACTCAAACATTCTATTTATGACGTCAGCATGCATTTAGGGGCACACGGCCAAGACACACGCCCGTGTGCTAGGCCGTGTCCACCACACGGTTGAGACATACGGCCGTGTCTCTGCCCGTGTGTTTACTACCATGCATTCTGACTTAAAAATTTTTAGGTGCAGGGGACACACGGCCATACCACATGCCCATAGGGCTATCCGTGTGTCACACACGGCCTAGACACATGCCCGTGTGTCTACCTGTGTGGACCTTATTAGGCTATTCTTCAACCCTTTGGTCACCCTCTAACATCTATACACACTCATAGGTTTTAATAATATTTAACATGGCCTAATTATACTTTTAAACAACCTTGATAAACCTCATTGCATGTAAACCTCATCTCATCTGTTTTACACATGCTAGGTTATCCCCTTTGTATTAAGGATTTCTATGTCTTGTAACACTTTTAAGATTGACTCATTATTATAACTCATCGCCAAGTATGGCCTAGCCATCCCATGTGATTTGGTCATATTACATGTATCTAAATTTGATATACCATATTTCATCATCACCAGAACAATTGAACATAAACATGCACAAATTCGTAGGTCATAACCTACATCAAAATGAGCCAATTCCCATGGCCATCTACAAGTGAGTATGAATACCTTTACAAGCCTTCATATTGGCAAATCAAATGGCACATATAACAAAATAACAAAAGCCCTATACATGCCATTGAACAAAATAAAAATATCTATATACCAAAGCTGGACAAGATGATAGTGTGTTGACTCTCCAATTGTCTTTCAATTTCTACAAGTCCTCGAGCTCTATAAGACAGGGAAAAGAGAGGGATAAGCATTTACATGCTTAGTAAGCCCGAATAACTGGAAAATAAACTTACAGATTAGTTAGCATACAACCATATTAGGCAATATAACCAACAAGCATGAAATGGTTTCCCTATCACATGCACTCAATCAACAGGTTAGTCTCGTAACAATATATTATGAGTTTGTCTTAGATGAGCTCATCATCCATCATTTTCATTTTTATATCTCATGTTAATCTCGTTGAGTTTCTCAAAAATCTCGATGAATTATCCATTTACTGTCAAGTCATAAGACTGATCACCTCAAGTACGCACTCCCGCGAACCTCACATCTTACGGTGGGATTACCAGTCCAGGCTAAATCCTCCGTAATATAAACTCATGGAGTGATGTCAGGATTACCAGTCCAGGCTAATTCCCTTGTAACAACAAGCACTCTCAATGAGCACAGATCTAAATTACCAGTCCAGGCTAAATTCAGACCCTAATCGGATTACCCGTCCGGGCTACATCTTTAATGCACACATATTTTTCGGGAGGCTTGATCACTCAAGGAACACCCGTCCGGGCTAGATCCTTTCTATTTTTGAGATCAATGGATTACCCGTCTAGGCTAAATCCTTTTCTGCTACACATGCAGGATCCCAAGTCATGTAAACCATGGTTTATCCATCGAATTTCCCTTTTTGACTTCAATTGGGACATTTATTATCATGTCATTATTATTAAAACATTTCATGGATTTTCATACCATCATTATAACTAATTATCATACATTCATAATACATGCAATTAAGCACAATAAGGCTTTACTTTAAGTTATTCAAATTTACCTGGTACTCGTTTCAATTTCGCGTTTCGGTTATTCCGAAACCTTTCGTTTTCCTTGATCGACCTCCGGAATTTGTTCCTCGGGGTCTATAAAAATAAAAATGAATTATTAATACCTCACATTATTCATTTTGAGCCTAAATCTCACCCTTAGATAAAATAACTGTATTGCCCCTAACCTTTCACATTATTTATGATTTAAACCCTAGGCTCGTATAATGAAATGCATACAATTTCGATGTTACCCAAGCCTAGTCGAATGTTTTTCCCTCTTATGGCAGCCCATAATTTTCCATTATTTCTCATCTTTCTACCCATTTTTACAACTTTTACGAAATGGTCCCTAAAGCCATTTCCATGAAAAATCACTTAGTAAAAGTTGTTTACTATCCTTTAAACTTTCATATTCCTCCATAAACCATTAAAATACAAGTGACTCATGTATGGGTAAATTTCTAAACATGAACCCTAGCATGAAATATGGGTAGAAATAGAGAGAGTAAGTTACTGGATTTCAAAAATATGAAGAACATTAAAAACGGGGCTCGGGAGCACTTACTATTGAGCTTGAAAATGATGAAAACCCTATCTATGGAGGCTTGAGAAATTTGGCTACATGAGGGAGAAGAATAGCTGATTTTTGGCTTATTTTTCCCATTTATTTTATTAATTAGCCAAATGACCAAAATGCCCTTAAGCCCTTTCTTTCAAATTTTATCCATACATGCCCATTTTTGTCCAAAAACTTAGAAATTGGGCAAATTGCTCTTTAAGAAATTCTAATTAATAATCTAAAGCAATTTCATACAAATTGCTTCTAGAACCCAAGTTTTGCAATTTATTTAATTTGGTCCTTATTTTCCAATTGGACACCTTAGTCATAAAATTTCTTCATGAAACTTTAACACATGCATATTTTCATATTCTAGGCCTCATAATAATCATAAAATAAATATTTCAACGTCAGATTTGTGGTTTCAAAACCACTGTCCTGACTAAGCCCTATTTTGGGATGTTACAATCATCTCATATTTTCATATATCGTATATCATCATTTTCATGTATTTCAGGCAGATACGTGTAATAATTCATTTTCTATTCATATATTCTCATGTTAGGATTTTCCCAGTTGAATTTATCTAAAATATCGATGGATACACAAGTAGTACACTTGAGGTGTACAAATCAAGATCCGTCAATTCATATTCAGGGGTACCCGTTAGGGTACATAATCAATGAGCACACTTTCGAGCTACATATCAAGATGCTCAGATGAGCCATGTAACCATGTAACAGGACACTTATCCAGGCTAAGAAACTCATAAGAGTTTTACTCAGGAAGCTCATGGAGCTTATCAGATATCTCTGAAGAGATATTATCAGGAAGCACTAGATAAGGTAACAAGGAGTCTAAGCGAGCTTAACATGATGCTTATGAAGAGCTGCATTTGTGTCCATATTATATGTAGAATCACAACTGATCGCATATCAAGACGCTCACAAAGAGCTGTGTTAGTATGCAACACATGCTAAATCACTACCGATCAGGATGCTCGTAGGAACTATACATCAGGATGCTCGAGAGGGCTTTTATCAGGATTACTCGTCCGATCTAAATCCCGTCCGCAACATATGCAGGACTATATTCATTACGGAAATCACGTATCCATCGATTTTCATTTATTCAAACAATACATAAAATTTTTCAAGCATTATCAGACATGTGATTATTTCATACATCTATAACATTTATTTGATTCAAATAAACATATTCCACATTCATTTCAAGCATAAAAGTAACATTTTTATCATTTATCATTTATCATTTATCAGGCTTTGTCAAATATGTTTTCAATGTCATATATACATATGATATTTATATAAATTCATATACACAACATTTGATTCAAGCATATAAATATACATAATTTAGTTACACAAACTTATATCAACAAATGTTCGTATACGTAAAATTTACTAATCCGACAATTTTCTCTTTTTCTCGTTCTAACTCCGAATTTGGTCTATCTGCATCTAATTTGGCCAAGAAAGCTTGCTTTCTCTTTCCTAGGGTTTTCATGCAAAATATTTGGAGAAGATGATGATAAATGATGATATTTTCAGCTTTTTATTATTTATCATCTTTATTTTTTTATCTTTCCAATTTTGTTATTTTCTTTAATTTTATTTTTCATAGATGAATCATCATCCTTAACAACTAAGTATTTTTAATGGTCTAATTACCATATAAGGACCTCCAACTTAAAGTTCTATAGCTATTTAGTCCCTTTAGCTATTAGAACTCAACTTTTACACTTTGTGCAATTTGGTCCTTTATCAAATTAAACATGTAAAATCGATAAAAATTTCTTTACGAAATTTTCACACAATATTATTATCATACTGTAGATAATAAAATAGTATTAAAATAATTTTTTTGGGACTTGGATCTGTGGTCCCGAAATCACTGTTCCGATTTTATCGAAAATGGGCTATTATAGTCCCAACCGTTGATATGACATAAACAGTTGAACTATAAATTGGAGATTAAAAGGGAAAGGAAAACATTAAGGTATTTTATTTAGAATATTATGATTTTGTACTTGGGCTAAGTTTCCTTGATTAGATTAATCTACTCCTTATTTCTTTTGTTGATGGCATATGTATCTTGGATACTCACCAACAATGCATTGTGTTGGTGAATCAAAAATAGAATGTTGAAACCAAGATGTTATCCGTAATATTGCTAGTGAAGGATGTTTTTAATGGTGAAAACATTTACTTAGTAGTTCTGAACATTAATATGACCCCCTTTAGAGGTTTTAGAGGTGAAACAATCCTTTACTAATGTGAAGCTTATTGAGTTATAATGGGACTACCACATATGAAAAAGGTGGATTATGCATCAAATTTTGTAGGTAAAAAAGTTTTGATGCAACATGAGTAGTCGAACAGAGTAAATGAATTAAGGGGGTAAATCTCAAACATGATTTTAGTTTTATACAGTGTGATTTGCCTAAATTGTTGAATATAAGTTACACATAACAAGTATAGTAGCTTGTGGGTTTACTAAGGCTCAAAAAGACATAAGGATCCATTTAAATGACTAGGCAAAATGGCCTAGAAACCAAAGATGTAATCAATACTTAAGGTCCACCCAGTGTTCAATGCTAGTGTGCCTAAGATTTTCTTATAAGGATCAAGAAGATCCAAACCAAGGCAATTCACAACAAGCGCTAGTAGGAGTGAGGGCCTCCTATGACCAAGATGTACAATGTGGTAGTGTAGATCGAATTAAATGACGAAAAAATTATAAACCTAAGCAATTCATTTGATGGAAGGAACTACCTAAAAGTGAGGTTGGTGGGAACCAACCGAAGCATTGTGGCAATTCAAAGATAAGATAGACCAGTTTTATTCCGAGGTCACAACGAGGGGATTGTTAGAACAAGTGAGGGAAAATGTCACAGCCTACACACAAATGTATATGACTAAGGCACATATAACAAACCAAGGCATTCATTTGAGTAAATTGGGCTTTACTTAATCCACCAAATCAGCCCAATTCTAAGAATATTCTAGAAAGCTTATCTTGAAGCTTGGTGACCCAATAAACACTTAGTAAATTATACTAGATTAATCTAAATTCTAAAGGCCATAAATAATAGTGTTTAGATTTTCTTAGAACTCTATCTTGTAGGTAAGTTTAAATCTGAGATGTTACTGTAATTCAATATGTTCTACTGATATAAGGGGGACTCAACTATAAATAGAGAGGCCTTCCTCAGCTTCATTTGTGTCATTCAACTTTGAGTAAACATATAATGAGAGGATTTACTCCAGACTTTCTTGAGTCTTTTTCCTTTCTTACTTATTTCTCTTTAGTAGCTTTCCAACTTCAGCACCCTAGAGAATTCTTTAAGATTCTAAACTTCAAACATATCTATGCTATATATTAAGCCCTTAACTGAAATGGTTTCATGAATCAATTGAGCACAACTTGATTAGGCATTGACTAAAATACCATTATTTTGTAAAAGTAAATTATATTATTTTGAGTGTATTTTTTAACATCTTTTATATAAAAATAAAAAAAAAATATACACACATAGTAGAATTTGAATCTAAGACATGATTTTCAAAAAAATGTTTTCTGTACCATTTCAATCAAAACTTAATTTATTTTAAAATTAATTTTATATAAATATATTTATTATATAATTTTTTTATATAGTGGATGTGCTATAATTTAATAATTTAAAAATTTTTTTCTTTGTTTCATTCTTTTAAAAAAATCAATCTAAATATTTTGAAATTTACCGATTTTAATTTTTTTTTCAAATTCCTTTTTTCGTAAACAATCTAAATTTTTTTTTAAAAAAATTCCTTTTCTAAATTGAAAGAATAACCAAAAATTAAAAAAAAAAACCTTTGAAATTTAAATATACAAAGAAAATTTGAAGTTCGAAAACCACAACCTTTTTAATTAATATCTCAAACCCAAAAAGAAAAACTTTCTACTTTTCATATTAAAAAAGAAAATTTTGAAACTACAAATCAATTTTTTTTTTAATTTTTTAGTGAAGATTTTACCTAATTTTAACTTCTATTCCAAAATTTTAAAGATTTTGATTTTATTTTATTTGTTAATCGATTTTGTCTATTGAAAATATAGAAAAAAAAATGTCGCGACAAGAAAAGAAAAAAAAAAGAAGAAGAAGAAGTTAAGAGAATGCTTTAAATTGATACTTTTTGTATATTTGGAATATTGAAAAAAAATAATTTTGTTATTTTTCAAATTTAAAAATATAAGTTCAATTGTTAATATTGTTAATCATTTTTATTATAAATTTTAGTTTATTACAACATCATTTTTTTTATATGCCTATTAACTGAGTTTTTTTAATTCAAAACATTAAACCAATAAATTTAAAAAATAATAATAATTGGGATTAACAATTGAACTTGAATTTAGAAATCTTAAAAATGAAGGACTAAATTCTAAAATAAAAGTAGGTTGACTAAATTTTACGTGTGGAAAGTATAGAGACTTGGAATATATTTTTACCTAAATCATAAAATGTAAATAGTATTACCAAATAATAAATCAAAGCTAAAATTAGTGATCAATCAAGGACTTAATTCACAATTTGGCCTTTAAAGTATACTCATTTTTTCACTTTGATACCTATTTTTTTTTTGTTCCGATTTGGTACCTAAACTATCCCTCTATTATGATTTTTAATCCAAAAAGTTAGTTGAGTTAAAAATTTTCATCCAATTAGAGAATGCCACATAGTAGTCTTTATATTTTCATAAAAAAAATCACTTCTATTATTTTTACTTAAATATATATAAATTTATTAAAATTAAATTTAATAATAATAAATTATTTTTCAATTCATTTGTTTCACGTTTTCTTTTCCTTTCTCTCTCTCCCCATTCATCTTCTTCCCCACTCCATCTTCTTATTCACTCTATCTTTCTGATACGAGCTTAGAATTTCCAAAAATAAGTATAGAAAAGGAAGAAGAAAACCAGAGAGAAAAGAGGGAATTCAGGAGGGTGAGAATACTGTTTGCATTCATAACTTCCAACCCTTTCCTCAACAGCTTAAAAGGGTAGAATAATGGCTTCCAATTAGTTTGACAGCTGGTAGTGACAATTGTGTACATAATATGCTCCATTTTAATTAAGAAACAGAGATGAAAGACACACGTTTTGACTCACTAAAACAACACAATTTCATTAAACTAAACCCTGTAAAAAGTGCATCATTTGAAGAAACAATAATAAAAGTAAAAAACATAACATAATTTCAATTTCATGACCATTGAAGCTTTTCTATCATATCAATTTCTCCCATCTGCAAAGGATCCTTGTCCTCAAGGATCAAACTAGTGATAGAGCTACTGGAATTTGTGAAAGTCTTCCCAAGTAGTATCCTCGGGAAATGTGTTTTCCCATTCAATAATATTTCTGTAGCAACATTACTTCCTCGCTTCATTCTTCGATTTAATATTCAGATTGGTATCTTCTGAAGAGTGTCATCTGACCCAACTAAAGGCAAATATTGTTGTGTGAGGATAGGACCATCATGTTTCTTGAGTTGAGAAACATGAAATGTACGATGAATTCGAGAGCCTTCAGGTAGTGTCAATTTGTAAGCATCTTGCCCCACTTATACTGCTACTGGAAAGGGTCCAAAATATTAAGGGAAAAGCTTCTGGTTCAGTGCTTCCTCAGAGAGTGCTGACAATAGAGTTGCAATTTTAGGTAATCATAATCCCTAACTTGAAACACCTTTTCACTCCTCTTACGGTCTGCTAATTGTTTCATATGTTCTTGTGCCCTTCTGAGGTGAAACTTTAAAATTTTCCTGGTTGTTTCCCTTTGTTGGAGGCTATGTTTTGCCACTGCTACTACAAAATTTCCAACTAAGTACAGTAGATGGTGAGAGGGTTCCTGCCCGTACAAGGCCTCGCAGGGAGTTGTTCGAATGGTTGAATGGTAGGTGATGTTGTACCACCATTCAATAAGAGGTAACTAAAGGGACCACTATTGAGGCCTTTCTCCAGTCATACAATGCAAATAAGCCTCTAGAAACGGTTAAGCACTTTAGTTTGGCCATCCGTTTGAGGATGGTAGGCTGTGGACATGTAGATATGAGTGCTAAGGCGTTTGAAAAGCTCCTTCCAAAACTTGCTAAGAAAGACCCAGTCCTTATTTGATACAGTGGTGTAGGGAGGACCATGTAGTTTATAAGTATGATCTAAATAAGCTTGGGCCACTATAAGTGCTGAAAATGGGGGAGTAAGAGCCACAAAATGCCCATACATGGTTAATCGGTCGACCATAACTAGAACATTGTCTTTCCTTTTCTAGCTTGGGAGGCCCTCGATAAAATTTAAATTCACTGCCAACCATACTTGATTAAGTATAGGTAAGGGCTGAAGTAGGCTAGGAGAAGCAGTCTAGTCAGATTTGCAAGCTTTGCAAATGGGGCACTTCTTTACCCATTGCTTGATATCATTGGAAAGGCCTTTCAAATATAGTAAACTGGCCATTCGATATTTGGTAGCATGGACTCCAAAATGCCCTCCAGCTACCCCATATGGAAATGGTTGAAGAGGTAATTCCTAAGAGTGTCACAATTATCCACTTCAACTTTGCCTTTCCTCTTCAAAACCTATCCACCCCACAAGTACTTAGGGTAAAGGTGTGGTTGTTATTAAACCTTTAAGCAGAGTTGGTGTAGTTTAGGATCTGCTAGTGAGGAACCTAAAATCCTAAACCACATTTCAGACCAAATGATACTGCCAGTGCATTGTAGGAGTTGTCCCTTTTTTGTTTGTGGTCTTTGAGACAAAACATCTGCTACTACGTTTTGAGTTCCCCTCTTGTAGGTCACCAAGTAATCGTATCCAAGCATTTTGGCAACCCATTATTGTTGGTAAGGAGTAATGGTTTGTCCATTAATTAGAAATTTTAAACTTTGATGATTTTTCCTTATGTGAAACCATTTTCCCACAAGGCAAGGGAGCAACTTTTTAACTGCTAGCAATTCAACCAACATCTCTTTGTCATATATGGACAAGGCTTGATGCTTGATCCCCAAGGCTTTGTTGAAATAAGCTAGAGATCGTCCCTTCTATTGTAAGGCTTCTCTAATACCTTGACCACTAGCATCAGTGTGAATGTAGAGTTCGGTGTTGAAATCAAGCAGGGCTAGAATTGGTGCCTAGCACATTGTTGACTTGAGTTGTCGGAGGGCTGCCTTAGCTTCAGAAAACCAATGTCGCTTGACATGTTTTTTCTAACAAATTGGTTAAGGGATGAGCTAAGGTGCCATAGTCCTTTATAAATTGTTTATAATATTTGAAAAGTCAAAGAAACCATTAAAGCTCCTTAAGGAAACTAGTAGTAGGCCATGTAAGTACTGCTTTCACCTTATTGGCATTTTTGCCTATTGATCCTCTGGAAATGATGTAGCCTATATATTCGATTTCGGTAGGGAAAAAAGTGCATTTGGACCATTTAGCATATAATTTATGTTGTTGCATGATTTGTGGGGCTATTCGAAGATGTTCCAAATGTGATGGCCGATTGTCCAAATACACAAGGATGTCATAAAAAACTACTAAGACAAACTTCCTCAAGAAGGGCCTGAAAATAGAATTCATCAACGATTGAAAGCTGGAAGGGGCATTGGTAAAACCAAATGGCATAACTAGAAATTTGTAGTGGCCCTCGTGGATTCTAAAGGTAGTTTTATGAATGTCTTTATCCCACATGCAAATATGGTAGTACCCGGATTGTAAATCAAGCTTGGAAAAATAGGAACCAATCCCTAGTTCATCAAGTAGTTCTTTTATAACTGGAATAAGGAAGGTATCCTTGATGGTATATTGATTTAGCTGCCTATAGTCCAAACAAAGGTGTCAACTACCATCTGTAACACCCCTAACCCGTACCCGTTGCTGGACTAGGGTTAAGAGGCATTACCAGACATATCGAAACATAGTTCAGAACTGACATTCTTTACAATTCATTCACTCAGTAATGTATTCTCCTTTATAAAAATTTTCTGAAATAAATTAATAAAGCAACCTCTTATTCATAAAATCAAATTCGTATATTTGAATCACATAGCTAACCACACAAATCATGCTTTATCGAACATTTTCTTATATGAACTATGTTTCAATATTTAACCATTTCAATTCCGTTTGCCTATACAAAAATTTCAAACCAAGCTATCAAATATCAAAACCAAATTGAACATATTTCGTAATTACAAAATTCAAACCATATGGCCATCATTTCCATAACATTCGATTACCCAAGTCATAATCAAACATATTTCATTTCATATACCGAGCATATATCAAAACATCCATTTGTATACATCTATTTCATAACAAATTAACGATCATAATATTTTATAAACCTAAGTACAAACGCATACTAAGCCGTTTCAACCCATATCATTAGCTAAATAGCAAACATAACATTTAATAAACATTATACATAAGCTTGTTAAATCAATTTGGCCATATCTCACGGCTTAATATTTATTTGCATATAAAACATTAGGTAACTTTATAACATAACCAACTAGAATTTTAACATTAACAGATTATGTGCATAACACCCAAAAGCCAAACGCCATTTCTAAATACAATTACAAATCATAGCATTTTAAACATTATTACCTTATGTGTATTATACCAAATCAAATTTAACCATTTTTGGACACAAATGTTAAGTCATACCATACCTAATTTGTAAGCTAAATACTATATTTAACCATGTTATATTCAACCACACACATGAACCACATGCCAAAGCTAAATTTACTACCACATATATATCACATTTTATAATCACTCATTGAACCAACAATTTGACTTTTTTAAAACCGAACTACAAGCAAACATGTCATAGGCATATGTATTCATATCTCATATGTTCAACAAATCAAATAGACAACCATTCGGTTATCAAATTTAACCTCAATAAATCATAACATTTCCATCACTCAAATTTTAAACTGAAGATGCTATCTCATATCTTAACATCAAAACAATATGTCACTTATAGTTATTCAAATGACTATCAAACATACCCATAATATAATCATTATATTACCTTATTACCAAGCCAAATTATACCATTTTTCATGCTTCCAAAATGAACTAACTAATAAGTTGAATAAACATCCTACTTACCATTCCTCATTGCCGAATCATATAACTATCATCACGACATATTTACCATGAAATATACCTCCCAATTTAAGTTTATAACATGACCGAATATATATACTAATATTAGCCTCATGATCAAGCCATTTTTGCATGGATATATATATTCCAAAGCAATTTCATTCAAATTGCTTTTAGAATCCAAGTTTTGCAATTTATCCAATTTGGTCCCTAATTTCCAATTGGACACTCTACACATAGAATTTCTTCATGAAACTTTAACACATCCTTATTTTCATATCCTAAACCTCATAATGATAATGAAATAATTAGTTTAACGTCGAACTTGTGGTTCCAAAACCATTATTCCAATTAGGCCATATTTTAGGATGTTACATTTCTCCCCTTTAAGGACTTTCGTCCTCGAAAGTCTTACCAGTAAACAGGTTCGGATATTGACTTCTCATGGTTTCTTCAGGTTCCCATGTAGCCTCTTCCACTCTGTGTCCATGCCATAAAATTTTCACCAAGGTTATATTCTTATTCCTCAACTGCTTGACTTCTCAAACTAAAATCTTAACCGGTTCTTCACCATAAATCATGTCCAGTCAAGTTTCAACTTCCGTAAGTGAAATCACATGGGAGGGGTCTGATCGATATTGTTGCAACATGGATACATGAAATACATCATAAATCTTTTCCAATTTCAGTGGCAATGCTAAACGGTAGGCTAATGGTCCAAGTTTTTCAGTGACCTCGTATGGTCTGATAAATCGCGGACTCAGTTTGCCTTTCCAGCCAAATCTCAATACTTTTTTCCAAGGAGACACTTTCAAGAACACTTTATCTCCAACTTGAAACTCAATCTCTTTTCTTTTCAAATCAGCATAAGATTTTTGCTTATCCGATGCCGCTTTCAAGCAATCCCGTATCACTTTAAGCTTTTCCGCGGTTTCCTTAACTAGGTCAACTCCGTGAATCTCGTTTTCTTTGAGTTCTGTTCAATACAGTAAAGTTTGGCACTTCCTTCCATACAAGGCCTCATAGGGTTCCATTTTCAAACTCGTCTGGAAACTATTGTTGTAGGCGAATTCCACCAATGGTAAGTATTTTTCCCAACTACCCTGAAATTCAAGGACGCAACACTGTAACACGTCCTCAAGAATCTGAATCGTCCGTTCAAACTGACCATCAGGCTGCAGGTAGAAGGCTGTGCTAAAACTCAACTTTTTACCCAAGGCCTCTTATAGTTTTTTCCAAAATCTCGAAGTGAATCTTAGGTCTCTGTCTGAGATAATCGACAATGGTACCCCATGTAGTCTCACAATCTCATATATGTACAAGTCAGTCAATCTGTCAAGAGAATAATTGGTTCGCACTGGGATGAAGTGAGCCGACTTCGTTAGTCTATCAATTATAACCCAAACAACATCTTTCTTTTTCGGGGTTAACGATAATCCTGTTACGAAATCCATGGTAACCTTGTCCATTTCCATTCGGGAACCATCATAGGCTATAACAAACCTAATGGTACTTGGTGTTTAGCCTTGACTTGCTGACATATCAAGTATCTCGACACAAATTCGAAGATATCTCTTTTTATGCCATTCCATCAATACATTTTCTTTAAATTATTGTATATCTTGGTACTTCCTGGATGAATAGACAAACGACTATCATGTGCCTCTTGCAGAATTTTTCAGATAAGTTTATCATCTCTCGGTACACATACCCTGTCTCTGAACATTAGACAACCATCGCGACTAATCCGAAAATCTGATTCAATGCCTGACTGGCATTGAGTTCTCTTAGCTTGCAGGTCACTATCATTGATCTGGGCATCACAAATTTCCTAAAGAAATGTCGGCTTATCCCTTAACTCTGCCAAGACCGAACCATCTTCAGACAATGCCAACTGTGTGTTCAAAGCTCTCAAAGCAAATAAGGATTTTCTGCTGAGTGCATCGGCGACCACATTCGCCTTTCCTGAGTGATAAATAATTATCAGCTCATAATCTTTAATCAACTCTAACCATCTCCATTGTTTCAGATTCAATTCCCTTTGAGTCATCAAGTACTTCAAGCTCTTGTGATCAGTGAATACACGACATGTCTCGCCATACAAATGGTGTCTCTAAATTTTTAGGGCAAATACAATGGCTGCTAGCTCCAAGTCATGTGTTGGATAATTTCTCTCGTGTTATTTCAATTGCCTCGAAGCATAAGCTATCACTTTACCTTCTTGCATCAGCACGTAGCCCAGTACATTCAAGGACGCATCACTATAAACCACAAATTCCTTTCCAGGCTCAGGTTGTACTAGTACTGGAGCTCCGGTCAGCAATGTCTTTAATCTCTCAAAACTCTGCTCACACTTCTCTGACCATTCAAACTTAACATCTTTTTGCAGCAACCTCGTCAAAGGACTTGCAATCATTGAAAATCCTTTCACGAAGTGTCGATAGTACCCGGATAAGCCCAAAAAGCTTCTAACCTCGGTTACATTCTTCGGCGGCTTCCACTCAACAATAACAAATATCTTACTTGGATCAACTCGAATGCCTTCACCCGAAATAATGTGACCCAAAAATCCTACCTCTCGAAGCCAGAATTTTCTTTTGCTAAAATTAGCATACAATTTCTTGTGTCGCGAGGTTTGTAAAACAGTCCTCAGATGTTTAGCATGCTCAGACTCATTACGGGAATAGACCAAAATATCGTCAATGAATACCACAACAAACTTGTCCAAATATGGTTGAAAAACACAATTCATTAAGTCCATAAATGCGACTGAGGCATTCGTTAGACCAAAAGGCATGACCAGGAACTCGATATGACCATACCTCATCCTGAAAGTGGTCTAAGGCATGGTCGACTCTTTAAATCGCAACTGGTAGTAGTCGGATCTCAGATCTATTTTTGAAAATATAGTGGCTCCTCTCAATTGATCAAACAGATCGTCAATCCTCGACAATGGATACTTGTTCTTGGTAGTTACCTTGTTAAGTTGTCGATAGTCTATACATAGCCTCATCGAACCATCTTTCTTCTTTACAAATAATACTGGAGCACCCCAAAGTGAAAAGCTCAGTCTTGCAAAACCTTTATCCGTCAGTTCTTATAGCTGTCCCAAGCACAGCTCAATACCAAAATGTACTTCTCTAACAGGAGCTAATCTGGGTAGCTCTTCTGGAAACACATCGGATACTTGCATACTATCGGTACTGATTCTAACTTCAGCCAAATTCTTTAGTATTCAACATGAAAGCTAGGTAGGCTTCATATCCTTTTCTCATATACCTTTGAGCCATCATTGAAGTAATCACAACCGACAGAGTATCCAACTCACTTGAATCAATCCAGAGAATCTCACCATCTGAGCATTTCAATTTGATATACCTGCTACCACAATTTACAATTACATCATGCACAACTAACCAATCCATACCAAGTATTACATCAAACTCATCGAATGACAATAACATAAGGTTAGCAGAAAAACAATGACCTTGAATCATAAAGGGACAATTCTTATAGACTTTATCAACTAGAACTGACTTTCCTAGAGGGTTTGCCACCTTAATCACAAATTTCGTAGACTCTACAGACATATCCATGCTAGACACCAATTTTATGCAAATGTACGAATGGGTTGATCCTAGATCAATTAAGGCAATGACATGAGTATTATAAATAGAAAATGTACTCGTGATGATATCGGGAGCAGAGGCTTCCTCTCGAGCGCGTGTTGCATAAGTTCTTGGTGTGGCTCGAGCCTCTGATTTTGCAGTAGCATTTTTAACAACACTTCGACTACCACTTGCACTTCCAAGATGTCTCGGGGGTCTACCTCGAGAAATAGGAGCATTCAGCTGCGGGGCTAACTCAACCTCTTTATTAGTTTGCTCCGGACAGTCTCTGAAAAAGTGGTCAAGAGACCCACATCTAAAACACACACCACTCTTCATTCGGCACTCTCCAAAGTGAAATTTTTTGCAGCTTTTACACTTAAGCTTTTGATCATCTACGCTTTCCACACTAGTTACCATAGGGGAAGAAGACTTCGGGTTATGTTGCTTGGAGCTTCTCGCTCTACCCGAATATCCTACCTATAAAGTGGAGCGTTCTTAATGACTTCTCGATTTCTTTATGGGAAATGAGTGCGTCCTACCGCTTGATCTCTTGCTTGAAACTCGAGCTTCTCTCTTTGCTAGTTTCCTTTTATTATTGAGCTCTTCGGCCTTCTTGGACTGATCGACTAGTGCAACAAATTCTCGTATTTCAAGGATCCTGATTAACAGCTTGATTTTCTCATTCAGGCCTTTCTCGAAGCGCTTACACTTTTTTTTCTCTAATTGGACCCATTCCGTCGCATGCTGACTTAACCTTACGAACTCTCTTTCATATTCTGACACAATTTTATTTCCTTGTTTGAGTTCTAAGAACTCCTTTCGCTTCGAGTCTAAGAACCTTTGACTTATATACTTTTTCCTTAACTTAGCTTGGAAAAATTCCCATGTAATGTTTTCTCTTGGTGCCATCGAGGTTATAGTTTTCCACCAGTGGTATGCAGTATCTTTCAGAAGAGATACAGCACACTTTATGCACTCCTCGGATGTACATGACAATTCATCCAAAACTCGTATTGTATTCTCGAGCCAGAACTCAGCTCGTTCAGCATCATTCTCAACTTTAGCCCTAAACTCTTCAGCCCCGTATTTCCTTAGTTTATCCACTAGGGCCTTACCAATTCTCACTAGTTCAACAACCCTTGGTACTTCTTCAGGTTGGTTAGCAGGTGGAGGTGGACGCGGTATTTCAGGGCAGTTTCTCAGGTATTCTCTGAACTAGTCATCCATCATATCGAAAAAGGCTGCTCTCGTCTCTTCCCGGCCTTCAGATATAGGTCTTCTACTACTACTAGAAATAGCTCGCTACACAGAAGCTGGAGCATGGCTCTCGACTCCCTCAGACTCATCTTGGGATTGATTAGAAGACATTTATTATATTCAAATTCAATTAAAAGTTAGGAGATGTCACACTATCAAAATTTGTATAATGGCATGTATAGCTAAACTCGTTACATGCTACGTTAGTCCGAGAAACGACTAAACTGTAGCTCTGATACCACTAAATATAACACCCCTTATCCGTACCCGAGACTGGGATAATGTACGAGGCGTAACCGGACACATACTCAGACATCTCGAAAAATACGATTATAAAATTTCATTCTAGTTTAAAACTAATCAAACAACATCATAGTGTCCCTATTATAGACCTACAAGGTCCAAAACATACATTAAAACAATCCGGGACTAAACTGAAAACTATAGAAATTTTTAGTGAAGTTCCTAGGGTTATGCCTCACACGCCGTGTGGAGTCAAGCACAGACCCGTGTGCTTGGGGACATTCCCGTACCCTCACCCGTGTTGAATTATTGGATTTATTTTTTTTATTTCAAACCTATAGGAGTTTTCACACAGCCAAGCACACACACGCCCGTGTCCAAAAACTCAGACATGTTGTTTATGACGTCATCATTCATTTTGAGGCACACGTCTGTGTGCTAGGCCGTGTCCTCCATACGGTTGAGACACACGGCCATGTCTCTGCCCGTGTGTTTACTACCATGCAAACTGACCTAAAATTTTAGGTGCAGGGGACACACGGCCTAGCAACACCCCATGGGGGCTGATCGTGTGTCACACATGACCTAGATACATACCCGTGTGTCTACTCGTGTAGACCTTTTTAAGGATATTTTCCAAGCCTTTGGTCACCCTCTAGCATCCATACACACTTGTAGACTTCAATGATATTTAACATGGTTTTATTATACTCTTAAACAACCTTGGCATAACTAATTGCATGTTAGCCTCATCTCATCGGCTTAGTACATGCTAAATTATCCTTTCCGTATGAGGGATTAACATAGCACATTTTACATTTAGGCCATATTATAATCATATACCATTACACGCTATGTCCACTCTCAAATTATTAGGTCCCATTTCAAGCATCCATCCATGTTAAACCTCATCAGCATATCTCATGAAATATTTAAAACATAAATATGCATCATTAGTAGGTTTAAAACCTACATCAATATGAGCCATATCTCATGGCCATATACAAAAGAATAGGTATACCATTTAAGCCCTCACATTGGCTAGCCAAATGACACATACAACAAAATAACCAAAAACCCAATACATGTCATTAAACAAAATAAAAGTATCTATATACCAAAGCGAAACAAGTCGATAGTGTGTTGATTCTCCAACCATCTTCCAACCTTCATGAGTCCGAGAGCTCTGTAAGACAGGGAAAATAGAAGAAGGTAAGCATTTGCTTAGTAAGTTCAAATAACGGAAATGTAAATTTATCGGTTATTTAGCATACAACCATATTAGTCATACATTCCAACAAGTATAGGATAGTTTCGTATCACATGCACTCAAATCATCAAGTTAGTCTCATGTTAAAATATTATAACGTTAATCTAGATGAGCTCATCAATTCAAGAATTTTCATTCTCATTTCTCATTTTAATCCTATTGAATTTCTCAAAAATCTCGATGGATTGCCCATTTACTGTCAAATCACATAAGTGATCATTTTCAAGCACGCACTCCCGTGAACCTCACATCTTATGACGAAATTATCAATCCAAGCTAAATCTCCCGTAGTATAAACACATGGAGTGATGTCGAGATTACCAATCAAGGCTAAATCCCTTGTAACGACAAACACTCTTAATGAGCTCTAGTCTGAATTACCAGTCCAGGCTAAATTCAGACCCTAAACGGATTACCCATCCGGGCTAGATCCTTTCTATACCAAGATCAACTGATTACCTGTCCGGGCTAAATCCTTTTCTGCAACACATGCAAGATCTTGTATCATGCAAGAATAGCGTACCCCTCAAATAACCCTTTTATTAAACCGAGACATTTTACCATATCATCAATTTTCATCAATTATTTACATTGTAAATCACCATTTAAAAATCATATAGGAATATACACTTTTAATGTATTTAAATAGTCAACATTCGAGTTATACGAACTTACCTGGTAGTCATTTCGGATTTGTATTTTGGTTATTTCGAAACCTTTCGTTTTCCACGGTCGACCTCTGAAATTGGTTACTCGGGGTCTATATTAGGAAAAATAAATCATTAATACCTTACATTATTCAATTTCGACTAAAACTCACCCTAGGGCAAAATGGTTGCCCCTAACCTTTCATATTTTTACAAATTAATCCTTAGGCTCGTATGATGAAATGCATGAAATTCCTTGGATACCCAAGCCTAGCCGAATATTTTTCATACTTATAGCAGCCCATAATTTTCTCTCATTTCACATTTTTCTACCCATTTTTACCACTTTTACAAAATAGTCCTTTAAGCCATTTCCATGAAAAACTACCTAGTAAAAGTTGTTTACCATCCTTTAAACTTTCATATTCCTCCATAAACCATCAAAACACAAGCATCTCATGTATGGGTAATTTTCTAAACATGAACCCTAGCTTGATATATGGGTAGAAATAGAAAGAGTATACTTTAAGGACCTCAAAAACATAAAGAACATCAAAAACGGGGCTAGGATTGACTTACTATCAAGCTTGTAATGTTGAAAACCCTAGCTATGGAGAACATCAAAATTTTGGCAGCTATGGAGAAGAAAATGGCTGATTTTTTCTTGATTTTCCCTTTTTATTTCATTAATTAACTAAATGACCAAAATGCCCTTCCATACTAAACTTTCCAAATTTTCCATGCATGCCCATTTTTGTCCAAAAAATTAGAAATTGGGAAATTTACTATTTAAGGATCTCTAATTAATATTCCAAAGTAATTTCATACAAATTTCTTCTAGAATTCAAGTTTTGCAATTTATTCAATTTGGTCCCTAATTTCCAATTGGACACTTTACATAGAGAATTTCTTCATGAAACTTTAACACATGCTTATTTTCATATCCTAGACCTCATAATGATCATGAAATAATTAGTTTAACGTTGGGCTTGTGGTCCCGAAACCACTATTCCGACTAGGCCCTATTTCAGGATGTTACATAGTCAAATTTCTAGGGGTTCATTACAGGCCATATTTCCACCATTTCACATTATTATCATTGAATTGTACTATTTTCTGAAATAGATCCTTAAACACAAAATCATCAAAAATTCACTTAACAAAAATATTTATCTTTAACTATCAACTTTAATAATCTATCAATTAAATTCAAAAGCACTTCAAACCCATTCATGGCAAGTCCCTATACTTCTAACGATTTTACAAATTGATTCCTAGATTAGCTAGATTAAGCTAAAAAGGTAACAAAAACATAAAAATCATTAAAAACGAGACTAAAAAATGTACCATGCATGAACAAAACACCATAGCCCAAAGCTCCCCATTCTCTACAATGGTTTTTTATTTGAGCAAAGCAAAATTGGAGAAGATGATAGCCATTCATCTTTTCTTTAAGTCATTTATTTAATTATTTACTATTTTTCCCTTATGTTATAACTTAATAATTAACATAAACATGCCCATAATTGTTCACTATCAACATGCATGGTATAATTACCATGAAATTTCATTAACTTGAGATTTTATAGCCATTTGACCCCTTTAACTAATAGAAATAAATTTTTACACCTTTTCAATTTAGTCCTTTCTACCTAATTAACTATTTAAACATTAAAATTTCTTAACCAAATTTTAATATGACTCCAATAAATACTCATAAACATTAAATAAAATTTTAAACTCTAACTCACTTGTCAAAACCGTGGTCCCAAAACCATAATTTTTGACACCACTACAAATGGACTGTTACAACGGAGGAGTTCTGTGGAGTACTGACAGCATATTAAGTTCGCATAAATATTTTTAGTGCATTGCACTAGGAGTAATAAGGAGAATGAAAATTATATCACATTTATCTTAAATGGCAATATATCTGCATTACGTATAATGGTGGTTTAACCACATCAAGCTTAACTTGCAATGTATGGAGTTTGGCAAACGAGTTCTAGGAAACTCGTGGTGTGTAGTGGATGGTTGGGGTAGGAATTCATTATGCATTATGTTATGTCCATGACACTTTTTAATGGTAATGTTTATGCTATGTTTGTGTTATAATGTTGTTAATGGTGAATGATATTTGAATAAATTTTTGAATGTTCTTATTGTTTTGACTTGCATTGAGCTATGAGCTAGTTAGCTTACCCCATAGTTTCAACCATCTTAGTTAATGCTCGAGACTAGGATCAAACATGGCATGCGAACATACGACGGACTTTGGACTTAAAAATTATTTATCTTATATTTTTTCTAAATTTATTTGGTTTTTGGACTGTAAAGCTATTTGGTCTGTGGTTTGGGTTTTTCTCTTTGTTTTCGGGTTTTTGTGCATGCATACCCATCTCATTGATTGAATTTAGATACTTATTTTGAAACCGAACAATGCATGTTACTCGAGTCATATTAAAGTCATCATATTTTTTCGTTGCAAAATCTGTACTTGAATTTTTGAAAAGTAAATTATAAGTCAAATGTGTTTCCAAAATTAATAAGAACTTTTGTTTAATTGGATCTTATTTTAAACTCGGTAACATTAATATTTTTATAAAATAAAAGCCACTACGATTTTCTGAAAATAAGCAAACACTTTAAAAATAAAATTTTGAAGGTTTGATTGTTTCTGCTTGGCCATTTCGATGATCAATGTGACCTCTAGAATCTGGTCGTAACATCTAGGTTGAGTTTGGGGTGTTACACCGAACATGAACCATAAAATGGACATGAAGAATATAAAAAAATAGCTTTTATTTAATCTTTATTCTACTGGTTTCTTGAAGTTATTTTATTATTATTCAAACAAATATTGTAGTCGTTATGTGGTGTACTACTAATTATACAATTGAATAATATTATTAATTTAATGTTAGTAGTACTAATTATGGTTTGGAAGCTAATTTATTATAACACAATTAGGAATCATCTATTCGCTTTGGTTGTTTTCAATTTATGATTGTTAATATTCTAGCTTAATAATTGAGTAATATTGTATTTTTAATTTGATGTGTTTATTTATAAATAAATCATCACAATATATATATATAATTGTAAAATATAAATTTATAGATATAAAATAAACTCAATTAAACAATGAAAAGATATGAAAATTTCAAATGTATATTTGTTTCATTGAAATTAGTTTTTATGAAATATTTTTAGAAAATCAACCCAACAACAAAAAAACATTTTACATATATTCATCCAAACACCAAAACATATTAAATTTTTTCAAAAAAGTAAATTATTTTTCAGAATTCATTTTCAGTGAAACAAACGAAATCTAAACAATACAACTCAAACAAAACAAGATATGTTACAATGCGTAGTTTTTTTTATATATAAAAGATATAAATTACTTAAAAATCAAAATAAAATTTAAACTTTTTATTTTAATTTATTTCACATTATTTTTAAATTAACTATATCTAATAACAAAAGTATTTATTTTTAAAGCAGGCCCTCCACCCACCAAGTGAGAGTGCCATTCTATTGATAAAGTTGATAAAAAAAAAACAAATCATAATATATAGGTTTATAATAGCAATTTACTTATTTCTTTTGAAAATGGATTATGCCTATTCATTAATCGATTCTTGTTTTAAACGTAGATACACTTATTTTACATTATTCGCTATTACCAATTTTTCCTCTCTCCTAATTGTTTTAATTTTTATATAATTACATAAATAATCACTTATTTATTATGTACATAAAATTAATATTAGTTATTAATGAAATTTTAATAGAGTTCGTGTCCTATGTGTGTAAACAGATAATTATTTTGTTTTTATAAAAGTATAAAAAAAAAAAGTCAACTTAAAAAATTAGCCGTTCCTTATTTCTGCTCAAGCCAAATTCAATTATATCTCAAAAAAAAAAAAAAAAAACCTTGTACATTATAAATAAATAAATGATCAAATGGTTTAATTAAGAAAAATAATTAGTGCTTGAGAAGTGTTAAAACAGTTTTATATGTTCTTCAAACTTTTGACTTTAGAAACATGTTAAAATATTATAAATTCATCAATCACATTCATATGTATAAACTATTTTTATAGTAAAAATAATTTCGAGAAAATTAGTCATGCAATTTTTTTATTAATTTATTCTTAAGTTAGAAAATAAGAAAAAAGCCAAAATTAAATCCGTATCATACGATTCACGAGAATCAAATCTAATTAATTAAAAAAATGGTATTGACAAAGGATGAAGATATTATTAAAAAAGGGTTGACTTTATTGAAAATTTTTAAATTCAAAATAATAATAATAATAATAATAATAATAATAATAATAATAATAAACCACATGCATTCTTAAGTCATCAAATTTTTGTGTTGGAGGTCATCCATTTTCAATACAAGATATAAGGTAAAAACTAGAAATAATGATTTCTAAAACAGATAACAGAAAGATTTAGTCACTTCGGATCATTCTTTCAGCAACCCCCTTATTCAAAGCTACAAATAGTAGAACTTCTGTTTCAACTGCTCTTTCTGCCGCAATAGTCCAATACTATCTCCTCTCTTGCAAGCTTATCACAAATGAACTTCGTCTTGTTGTGGAATATTGCGTTCATTGTAATGGAGATAGTTGTTTTCTTGTCACAAACATATATATGTTGTTCTTGTTGATCTGCTAACATTCCTTTTTACAATTCTCAGTGCGTGTTTTTTATTAAAATACTTTAATAGAATTTGTTTTTATTTTATTTATATATAGGGACTACAAGGTGTCGAGAAAAAATAATAATACATATAAGGGTGAAAATTTTATAAATTCCAAGTATTTGTGATACAAATTTGCATGACTATAAGTGAACTCTCCTTGGCAATTATGATTCAAATTTGTAAGATTAATTTATTTTTTTTATTTTGGATTTCCTTAGAGAAAGTCGGCTTTCTTCATTGAAAAGTCTTGTTTTTCATCCTATGTCCAGTTCTTAAATAGAGTCCACTCTCTAAAAATCCGAGATAGAGAATAGTAGAAAAGATTATTCAGTTGAAAGTTAGAAAGATTTAGATGCTAAATCTAGGATCTAGCGAATCTCCCTAGCTCAGAAACACAAGTAATAATTTTGGTAAATTTTATTACTATAGGCATCACAACAAAGATTTGATTTTATGAAAAATTTTAAAGTTCTTCTATGTGACAAAATTGTTTTTCATAACCTATTTTCCCAACATCAACAATCTTCTCAATTAGATCAAAACGATGTAGGAATGGAGTTATTGAGTACTTAAAATCTTGATCAGATACCCAAAGGAAACGATGTTGCGGAGAATGCAATCATACGACTTGAATGCAAGTAATTGATCATATTAGCTTTTCAACTTGATTCCATATACTATGATTATGGCTTTGGTAACTTGTTTATTGCCTTATGCAGTTTATAATAATGAGTAATGGGAAACTAGATGGCACACCACACTAAAGGAGATATGGGAACTACTGCTAAAAAAGCGTATAGTTGTTTCGTACAATAGCTACAGACAATAAATTAGTTGAGAATCACAATTACTTGCTGCATTTCTAGGTATGTTAGCTCGAAATGGTCAGAGGTGCTTGACCCTTTTTGAGTCACTAACTCGTTTGAAAAAGCAGAAGGAGAAGGTTTTACTTTTTGTTAAGGTAATACACTTGACCTTTTACTTACATTTCAATACTAATCAGAATTTTTATGAAATTTAATAAAAATGATATTCTTTTAATTTTGCTGGAACATTTGGAGAAAATTTACTGTTAATTTAAAAATAACAAAGGCAAGAAGAAAATAGAAATGATTTCTGATAGAAAGTGTCTTATATAAAGAAAAAAATCAATAATTAATACGTAAAAATAAGCAACTATAAGATTTAACAATCAACAAATCTCTTAAAAATCAGCAACAAATCGAAAATGACTAAAACTAACTAGTACTTTGACAAATTCATTGCAATATTTGAAAATCAGCAACAAATCGAAAATGACTAAAACTAACTAGTACTTTGACAAATTCATTGCAATAGTTGAGGCAATTTTTCAATACTCCTCATTGCTTCAATTGCTGCAAATTCCAAGCTTTTCTCTAAGAAATTCAAAATTTCTCCTAGGTAAAGCTTTGGTAAAAATATTTGCTAGTTGAAAATCAGTATTGCAATACTTTATCCAATTGAACCTTCTTTTTGCAGATCTCACAAAAAAAAATTGATATCGAAATGCTTGGTTTTCGCATGGAAAATAGGATTATTTGAGATAGAAATAGCTTTTTTATTATCTACGATAACCTTTGTGCACTCTTCTTACTTTAAATTCAAAACAAGTAACACTTTTCTAAGTCATAAAGCTTGATTTGCAACAACTACTGTTGCGATAAATTCAACTTTAGTTGTAGATTGTGTCACAATTTCTTGCTTTCATAGAACACCAAGAAAATACCCGTGGACCAAGATTAAAATAATAACTTGAAGTGCTTTTCAAATCATCTGGCAAACAAGCCAAGTCATTGTCAGAATATCCATGCAGCATGGACTTTTGACTTGCATAGAACTTGATTATGAAATTTAGTGTTACTTTAACATATCTCATCACCCTTTTAGCTGCTCTAAAATGGGTGTTAGTTGCACAATTAGTGAATTTGGATAGAAGATTTACAATAAATAAAATGTTAGGTCTAGTAGCTATAAGATATATGAGAGAGCCAACCATACTTCTATAAAGATTTTCATCCACTTTTTTAGCTTCATCATTCTTGCTCAAATTTTCCTTCTGACACATTGGAGTAGTTGTTTCTTTGTAATTTTTCATTCTAAGTTTTTTTTAAAAGCTCATTTACATATTTATTTTGACAAATTAACACTTCATTTTTCTTTTGCTTGATTTCCATTCTTAGAAAAATAAATCATTTCTCCCAAGTCTATCATCTTGAAATTATGTTTTCATTATTGCTTATTGTAACTAGCATGTCATCTACATATAGCAAAACAACAATACAATGGTTTCATCACCTTTAATATAGTGAGTCGCTTCATTAAGGTTTTTTCTAAAACTCGATTGCAATAAATGTTCCTCAATCCTATGTACCAAGCTCTAGGCACTTGCTTTAGTCTATACAAAACTTTCTTGAGTTGATACACTTTATCATCACACCTTCTGACTACAAATCCTTCAAGTTTCTCAATATAAATCTCCTTATCAAGAAATCCATTTAAGAATGTAAGTTTAATGTCTAATTGAAACACTTTCCAACTCTTAGGTGCAACTAAAGCCAATAATAACTTGATGGTTTCTAATCTAGCAACAAGAGTGAAATTATAAGAAAATTCCACTTCACTCTAATGTCTTTTCTGTCTTAGTTCTTTTCACAAGTTTCCAAGTCTGATTCTTTTCAATCACGATGATTTCTTCATTCATTACAACTATCCATTTGGGATCTGTAACACTCTAGTTTTAGGGGATCCAAAGTTTTGGGTGTATAACAGTAAATAGTCTGTCTAGCATGCTATTATTCGCCTAAATGATCATTTTGGAGCATATGTGTGGGTGTATAGTAACTGCCACTTCAGTTAGTAAGAATTTGATTTCATAATATTTTGTTATATTAAGGAGACATTCGTGTTAAGGGATAAAAGAGAAATATGGGATGAGTATTCACCAAAGGTATAGTATGCCTGGTTTCTCTTTTTCTCCTTCGTGTCACCACTATAGCCTCCTCTTCCTCCCTTTTTCTCCAAACCCGTCACAGTTTCTCTTTTTTTTCTCCACCCTTTCTCTTTTCTTCTCTTCTTCATCCTTTGTTCGTGTCCAAACCCTTTGGCTATTTTCTTTACCTACACCCTTCCGTCGAACTGTCACCCTTCCTTTCACCAGACCATAGTTGGTTGAAATTTCTCCATTTTTCTTCATTTTTCTTCTTAAATCATCCATCTTTCTCTAATGATCAAACTTAAAAATTTGTTTTAATGTTTCTTTCTTTTTAGACTCATTACTCTAGAGATCTTTTGATAAATCCCTCGACTCCTCCGTTCTTCATCAAGAAAAATGTTTGATCTTATTGTGTTGACCAAGTAGTGTAAGTATAAGAGTAGTATTAAAATCATCCTCTTCCCTTTATTCCCCTTTTTAACCGAATGGTATAGTGGTCATTGAGATTTATTTCTTTTCATGTATTAATGTTCGATCCTTATTTTTATTGAAGGGCCTAACAACAATCTGGGAAATCCTTAGTGTTTGAGATGAAATCATTTATTTGAGTGTTAGATCGTGGGGTAAGTAAAGTGGTGAGACTTAAGTTATATTATGTATGGCGCTCTTGATAAATCCTAACTTTTAATCATCGTTTGATTTTATTAGATAAAACTTTTGGGGCTAAATCTAAGTGAAAGCATTCATAAGGAGTGTTTCACATCGGATCTACAAATCAGGTGTGGGTTTTAACACTAAACAAATAAATTTATACTTTTTTATTGTTAAAATCATGATTATTTAGATTATGATTAAATGTTGATACTAGTTGTACTCTTAAAGTGAGATAAGTCATTCTTATGGATTTTTATCAGGCAAGTATCTTTCCTAAATCGTACACTTATGAAAACCATGTTGTGTGTTATTGATGTTTGTTTATAATATGTAAAACATGTTCATCTCATTCTCAGGTTATGTGATTATTTGGCATATGTGATATTTGTATTAAAATAAAATGTGAAAATTTGGTACCTGGAGTACATATGTGATTTGCATGTTAAAAATGTCCGTAACAGTCCGATTTAGACTCTAGTCGGAATAGTGGTTTTAAGACCACGTAACCGATTCTGAAAAATATTTTAATATTATTTTCTATGTCTGTGATATGTGAATTTATATCGGCGAAGTTTCTTTGTGATTTCTATCTGTTTCTATGCTTGATTATGATAAATGACTAAATCGCGTAAAATGCAAAAGTTGAATGCTAATTGTTAATGGGGTTAATTGGCCTTGGCTTTTAAAATAAGGGTCCTTGCATGGTAATTATACCATTGATAAAGTAAGTGGACAATATTGGACATGTGTTAGGTGAATTTAATGTTTTATAATAAAGATTATTTTTGTACTTTGTGAATTAAAGCTTAAACAAATAAAAACAAAACAAAATGTGGCCTTATTATCATCTTGTTCAACCGAAACTTAAGAAAGAAATAAGGGTTTTGAGTTTTTGAATTTTTGGCACTTTGGAAGCTTAATTCGGGTATGTGTTTTGCTCCGTTTTTTATCATTTCTACGTTTCTGTGATTGTTGCTTCGTGTTCTTCAAAACCCATGTCTGAATTTCTGTTTCTGTTGAAGATTATGAAATGTGCCATTGATGATTATATGAGCTTTATAATGTTTTTATATGGATTATGAAAGAAATATGTGAGATTATCATGCTTTGTTCTTGAATTTTTGATGGAATAAAGCTATTTAGGATAATTTGTGAAACTGAGGTTTTGAAGGACTAAATTGTGAATTAAATATGTCATTTGGGCTTGTATGGAAGCTATGTATATTCGGCCAAGCTATAGTCTTAGTGAATTTTACATATTTGTGATTTTGTGAAAAATAGACTAAATTGTCAAAGTGTGAAAATGTAAGGGCTAAAATGCAAAGTGCCCTAAATATTTGTTCATGGATTATTTTGAATAAAATGAATGATTGAATGGTTGAATTTGAATTGTATTAGATCAAGAACAAAGAAAATCAGACTTAGATCGAGGGAAGTCCAAAATAGTTGAATAGTCGACTCGTTTCCGTCCGAAATTCATACGGGGTAAGTCAAAATACAATTACGTGTTAAATCAAATGAATGTTGTATATACTAGTTATAATCTGTATTGGACGGCTGTGAGAGCCTGATGAATGAATTCCAAGTAAATTTCAATAATATGTTAGTATCTGAAAAGCTCTGTATGTTTCTAAAGGAACGTTGACATCGATATGAGATATCGTGTAAGATCGTGTCTGGGACACAGGCCTTGATTTGAGATTTACGTGTAAGACCATGTCTTGGACATTGGCATCGTATTTAATTTCATGTAAGACCCTATCTGGGACAGAGGTATCGATATTGAATTACATGTAAGACCACGTTCAGGACGTCGGCATTGTACTCGTTTATAAATATCTATATCGTTTCTGAACCATCTGATGATAGAGTACGAGATATGGGAATGAATACATGAAATGTATAATTTATACAGGTACGTTTGTATCATACTAAATTTTTGAATATGAAAGACTCTATTTTTGTGAAATAATGAATGCAAAGTATGTATGAAATCATGGAAATGAAGCATGACATGTATACAAGCAAATGAGCATGGTTAAGCTCATGAATTACTCTGTAAAAGGGCTATGAATTCTTACTATTGACTTTTACTTTATATGCTTTAATAGTTAGACCAATTGTATTTGGCTTACTAACCTCTTTGTAGCTTACTCTGTGTGATTTCTGTCTGTTTTACAGTTATTGTAGCTACTGAAGGCTCGGGGATAGTCGAGGATTGTCACCACACTATCAAACTCATTTTGGTACTTTTGAAAGTGTAAATTTTTGAAGTATGGCATGTATAGGCTAGAATGTCTATGTTTTTAAGATTTGATATGTATATATGTTATGCCATAAGAGTTGGCTAGCAAATGGTATAGATTTGAATAGGTTATTGAATGATGATGATTTAGTTATAATGAAGCATGTTTTGAACATGAAATTGGCTGAAAATTTTGGTATAAATGTTGTTTAATATTGCTTGTAGGAATGACCCAAAAAGGGGTGGCAAGTTGGCTTAAACCAAGCCTACATTATACCACACGGTCAGGGACCACGGGCATGCCTTGTGGCCGTTTATGCAAAGCAGTAACCTCTTAAGATCACACGGTTAAGACACATGGGCGTGTCATATGGCCGTGGGCTCCAGTTAATAGCTAGCTAAGTATCACACGGCCATAGCACATGGCTGTGTCTATTGGCTGTGTGTAAAAGTCAGTATATATACTCTGTTTTGGCACGGCTGGATCACATGGGCATGTCTAGTGCCCGTGTAAGACACACGACCTAGTCACATGAGCGTATGACCTCAACAGAATTGAAAATCTTTTCCAAGTTCTAAAAAATCTGAATGTGTTCGGTTTAGTCCCGACCTTTTCTAAAAGTATGTCTTAGGTCTTGCAGACCTCCATAAGGGATGAATTGTTGATTTGCTTATGCATTAATGTTATGTGATATCTGTGATTTTGTATTGATCTATATGTCTGGTAATGCCCCTTACCTATTCCGGCGATGGTTACGGGATAAGGGTGTTACAATGTCTATATGATTTCAACTGTTTTGATCATATCACATGCATGGGGTGGGATATGTGAAAGGTGGGAGTATATGGCAGTTTATATGCACTAAAGTGACACTATTTATGATTATGACTATATGGCAGTTTATCTGCGTTTGTGACATTGTTCACAATTTGGTGTGCTGGTTGGAAAAGTTTTGGGAAAACTCGATTATGATATGTGTAACGCAGTTTGTACTAGTGTACACAGTTTTTCAAATAATAAGTAAAATAAGTTATCGTCTTCACAGGGACTGTATAAGCTTAACCAATTAATTATAAAATTATAACTTCACAATTTGATGTAAAAACTCAATAATTTGGATAGTGATGATTAAATTAAGTAAATTCAAAGAGAGATCCATAATGCAATTTACCTAAATGTATGAATGAATGGCTTTAGCAACAAAAACAATCAACATTAAATAGGCTAAGATAATTACATTAATCAATTCAATTTACTTTATAATGCTTCACAATGTTCAGAAATACTTCCACGACTACTCGATCTTTCATGAGTTTGGAAACCAAATTAAGTCATTTTGGTGTCTTTTACTTAGTTAAATATGCATTTTACTGATCATATTAACTAAGGGTTTCTTAGCATTTATGTAAGGTCACAAGGGCATTTATGTTTGCAACAATTTAATTACATAAACCTAAAAACTATGCAAGATAATAGAGCTAACTAAAAAAAATTACAAACCTTAACTTAGTCAGGTTTAATGATCTAAATTGGACATTGCACTTTTCAATTATGTGTCTACTAGCCGTCGTCTGGTTAGGATCTCTTAGCTAATCTGTGTGCACCCAATCACGTATGAATGAAATGCATCATGATATTAATTGAAAACATGATTGACTGAAGCCTAAACATATTGAACATGAATAAAATAAATCTTATTGAATTAACATAATTATCCTAGCAAATAAGATTTAAAATATCATCGTTGATGTCAAAAACAATAAACTCAAAGCAAACATAATTAAAATAAATAACAAGAGGAAAGAGTAAACTCTATTCAGTTTAGCAGCCTTTCAGATCTATTCTGACTGATTCGGTTCAGTAGCCTTTCGGATATATTATGATTGATGCGCTCTTCTGTTCTGCTCAATGCTTCTTTTGTTAAGGAGTTCCTAAGGTGGCAAGCCAAAGAATGCTTTTGACAAAGCCTTTGTTGGCCAAAAGATGGAAGGGAAATGGGCAGCTATGCAAGGGGAAAGGAAAGGGAAATAGAATATGGAGAAATGCTAATGAGATAAGAAAAATGAGATGTGAGGGACAAGGGATGATTTGAGAAGTGATAGGTGCATGGTATTTATAGGTGAAGGTAAGGGATAGAGTTTGCTAAAATTAGAATTTAAATTCCTTCTTTATCTATCACACATGGCCAACCACATTTCAAGGAAAAGGGATGACTTAGTTTCCTCATTTTAAATTCAAACCAAGGCTATTAATAGCCATAAGGTGGATGATTTCAACAGCAGAGTTATTAGGTTGATTTTTTTATTATTTTTCAACTGTAAGGACCTTCAATTAAATACCCCAATGTTTGCTTTTGGGCAATCATCTACTTGTGCCAAAACTGGGCTTTAATTCCCCCTTGTTGGATGGTTTCTCAGCCCAATAATTTAGCAGACATGTCCATCTTTTAGCACATCTTTTACTGGATCAAATATCAACCTCATAACCCAAGTTACATGGTATTGCCGTCCACATGAATTGGTTTGTGCATGTCCATGTTTCATTCACATTAATCACATCTTCAATGGTCCTCTTACATAGTGAAAAATCACATATTAATAAATTAATATGAAATCATATAAAATATGTACAAAAATCATGTAATTAAGCACAATTTCACATACTCTATAAATTCATACCTAATACTACTAATTAAGTAAAATTCACTTATTTTAATAACAATTGTCGAAACCATTTTTATTTTTGAAACGGTCGACTTTTATTTTGAAAACGAAAACGGAGTCGCCACCAATCTTTTTTTTTACGAGGTGCGATCGGAGCATCTTGCAATTTGATCATTTTAATAAACGGTTTAACTTATTAAAACAACAATTTTGGTCTACGAAATTTAGAAAATGGGTTCGGGAGTTGGTTACGTACGAGGAAGGATTAGCACCCTCGTAACGCCCAAAATTGGTACCTAATTGATTAATTAATGTCTTAATGTCGAAATTTCAAATTTTGAAAAGATTTTAAAATATGATCCCTTTTTATTAACGTTCATTTTAAAAATGCTTAAAATAAATTGAAACGAGCATCAAAGGCCCACTCGTCCCAATATAACAAAAAAATGCCACATCCCATAAGTTAGGATGCGACATTTGGACCCTCGAGAATAAGTTTGCCTTTAAAATTTTTTATCGAAACTTCATGTATTTTGAAATCTAAAAGGATATTCGGCTATTTAGGTCCAACAAAAAAAAAGAAACCTCGTAAGTTAGGGCACGACTTTCTCGAGTTTCTAAGAAAGCACATATTTCGAAATTTGGACATATCTTTGGCAATTTAGATTCGAAGAGAAAAATCGAAACCCCGTAAGTTAGGGCACAGTTTCCTCCAATTTCCAAAATGCCAAAATATCACTATTTTTTTAAAAAGTTTTCATTCTTTATGAGTTAATATAATTTTTAAAACGATATGCGAATGAAATGTCAATTTACGAAGGATAATAACGAATACATTAATAAAACAACACATGAGAATCGTATAATATATATTATTTTAACACTAACTAGCACCATCAAATGATAAATAAAACAAATAATGGCAATGATAATAGCATTAACACATATACATAAAGAAAGATGTCAATCGAATAATAGAGACGAAAACACGAATAGATGTAACAGAAAATAATTTGTAAAAGATAAAAAAAAATAAAGAAACAAGTTAAAGCGAAAATGAAATTATGAATATAATTTGAAATCAAATATATAAATAATAATAATAATAATGGTAATAATGTTATAGAAATAAAATAATAAAGAAGTAAATAGAACATATAAAAAAACTAAATTTAGGATTCTAAAAAAATATTACTCACAGAAATATTAAAAATTAAATATGAAAAGGATAGATGCTAGATATAAAAATAAAAATAATATTAACTAAAATGAAAAATGATAAAAAATTAATGAGCAAATGATAAAATACATTAATCAAAAGACTTTATTGAAATCAAGATAAAATTATAGGCAGAAATTGGAACAAATTTAATTAATAAAGGCAAAATCGGAGCAAAATAAGACGCACAAAAAGGGGTAAGGACTAAATAGGAAAATATCCCAATATGCGGACACGCGTCCTTTCTCCAAAAGATCAGCGTGTCAAGGACTAAATTAAATCATACAAAAAATTAAGCGGTCGAATTTGTAAAAAAAAAAAAGAAGGGGATCAGATTGTAACACGACGCAAGTGCGGAAGGACCCGAAGGGTAAATAACCCTTTTAACAGAAACACGCAGATCCTCAGGAAGGTTAGGGTCGGATTTCGGGTCATAGGCTCAAAATGACGCTATTTTGAGGCCACTGAAACAGGCCCTAAACGACTTCATTTGTTGTGGTTTATAAAAGTCAATTTTTTTTAAAACTTCATTCTTTCTGTGTTTTAAAAGAAAAAGGGAAAAGGGGTTTTGGTTTCTCTTCGGGGGAAACCCAGAATCTGGCTGTAGGGCACGACGGACCTCCGCCGTGGCTTCACCGTAGCTCCACCGTAGATGGCGGCCGGGGGTACCCAAAATAAACCCTTTTCAACCCCCTTTTGATTCCTCTTGTCCCCCTTTCTTTCTTTTTTTAAAGACCCTAAAACATTTTTAAAATCAATTTGCTTTAGAAATAGAAGGGAAAAAAACAAACAAAAACACAACAACCTCTACGCCATTTGAGACCTCATTTGAACCATTATGGGTTCTTTGGTTTTTGAATATTGACGTCGTTTGACGGAAGGGAAAGCAAAATTGATCGGTAAGGTTTCTAATGTGTCTCTATTTATTTCAAAAAGATAAAAGAAGCACCTTTTTTTTGAACTTTGCGCTCTAATTTTTTTATCATTATTGTGTGCGTAAAAATACAAAAAGGTTGTTCATGGCTTTATAGCCAAATATTTACTACAACATTTTTTTCTCATTTTTTTCTTTTGTTCTTATGTGCTGCTATTCTCTGCTATTGTTTGTCTATTTTTCGTAGGTACGGACGAGAGCTGGAGTGGTATGCTAGCGCGGTGGTAGTACAGCGTAGGCAGTTGACGTGCGGCGCTGGACAAAGGGGCTAGGTTTTTTTTTTTTTTTTTCCTTTGTTGGGCTAGGGTTTATAATTGGATTGGGTTGATTTTGTGCTTAAAAATTTGTTTGGTAATTGGGCTTGTATTTTTGTAACAAAACTGGACTGTTTTGTTGGGCCCAGGCAAAAATTGAGTTTTACAACTGCCCTTCTTTGCTCGTTGTCGTGTAACGATAATAGAGCAAAGGCTTTTAAGAAAGACCAATTTTGCCCTGTCTCGTTGAGTCTTGACTTCTTTAGTGCTCCTCTTCTTCAGGTAGCCTCATTTCAGTTCACTGCATCTTGTCACTTTGATCCACCCTACCGTGACTTCAGAGAAGTGAGATTTATGGTTTCAATCTACTCCAATGTAATTTCAGGGAGAAGAGATTTTTAGCTTCGATCTATTATGCTGAAACTTAAAGGAGATAAGAATTGGTGACTTCAACCTGCTCCACTGCAACTTCAGAGAAATAAGACTTGTGGCTTCAATTTGCTCCACTGCAACTTCAGAGAGACAAGATTCGCCATGGTAACTTCAATCCGTCCCACTGCAACTTCAGGGGTATAGGATTTGTGATTTTTTGCTTTGATCTATTCCGCTACAACGTTAGGGAAACAAGACCCGCTATCTTCAGTCTGATCCGCTGCAACTTTAGGGAGATGAGACTAGTGCCTTTAATCTGCTCCACTTCAACTTCAGGGAGATGAGATTGGTCATGTTGACTTAATCTGACCTACTGCAACTTCAAAGGTATAGGATTTGTGATTTTACTGGTTTGTTACGCCATTTTCTGGGAAACATGAACTGTAAAATCCGTTTGATGGGCCTATTTATGCCAAATGCTTAGGATGTTATGATCAGAATGAATCAAATACTCCTAATTAGATGTGTATGAATGATAATGGCATGAATGCAAAATATTATTTTCGGGAATGATCCCTTTTTTAATGATTCGGTTGTCATTGCTTGTCGTTTATCAGGGTTCTATCATTGATACGCTATCGTACCTTCTTACTCAGCTGGTATCTTTGACAGAAGATTTGAAGAGATAGCCATAATTTGGACTATCCTCTCTCCAATGTTTTCAATTTTTGAATTTGGGTTAGTTCTAACTAGTGGTCCTGTTTTAGGTTCTTGTACCATTTAGAAAATTTTCAGAGTAATATGTAAAACTTCTTTAATGTGAATATTGTAAGTCCAATAATCATTATTTCAATGAAAAATGCTTGAAAAAGGCTATCACGATGGACAAGATGGAATTTTATTAAGAGCAAAGCTTGAAGTAAATTAAGCAAGATAGCAAATTTGCTAAAGTACAAAATGAATAAGATGAAAACAGGTGTCCTAGATATCGCAGTACGAGCTTATCTGTTCAAACTTCTCGAAGACCATTTCGAGCTAGATATATGTTTAGGAGATCTAAAGTATTTGTTGATGCCCCAAGATGTAACGCTCCTTCTTCTTATTAATTCTGAGAGGACAAGACTACCACATGCCCCATTTTCAAAATTTGAATAGCCTGTTTTTGGGTTTTCAACTCAAAACCCCTTTGGTCTCAAAACGCCTTTTGCGGGTTTTTGCCTTGGCCTTTCTATTTTCTTCTCTCTTTTTTTTAAAGAAGGTCTCAAAGCATCCTTTGCGGGTTTTCACCTTAGCCCCTCCCTTCTTAGGTGAAATACTTATTGATGGAATCTGAATTTACAGGATTGGGCAAGTTTTTAGCATCCATCTCGACTAGAATCAATGCTCCTCCAAAGAAGGCTTTCTTTACCACATAAGGTCCTTCCCAGTTTGGCATCCATTTCCCTTTGAAATCCTTTTGTATTGGAAGGATATTTTTCAAAACCAAATCTCCCTCATAGAATTCTCTTGGGCGAACCTTTTTGTCATAAGCTCGCATCATCCGTTTTTGGTACATCTGACCATGACAGATAGCCCTTAGCCTCTTTTCTTCAATCAAATTCAACTGATCATATCGAGACTGGATCCATTCTGCTTCATCTAAATTTACCTCTGACAAAACTCGAAGAGAAGGAATCTCGACTTTGATATGCAAAACTGCCTCCATTTTGTAGACTAAAGAGAAAGGCGTTGCCCCGGTGGAGGTCCTGACAAACGTTCGATAAGCATAGAGGGCAAATGGCAGCTTCTCATGCCAATCCTTGTAAGTTTCAGTCATTTTCCCTACAATCTTCTTGATATTCTTATTGGTTGCTTCCACCGCACCATTCATTTTTGGGCAATATGGCGATGAGTTGTAGTGTTTGATCCTGAATTGGCTACAGAGTTCCACTATTATGTTGTTGTTCAAATTCAGTGCATTGTCCAATATAATCATTTCTGGCATTCCATATCGACATATGATCTCTTTCTTCAAGAACTTGCTGACTGCCGACTCCGTGACATTGGCATATAAAGTGGCTTCTACCCATTTGGTAAAGTAATCAATGACCACGAAGATGAATCGATGCCCATTGGAAGCTTTTGGCTATATTGGCCCAATCACATCCATGCCTCATATTGAGAAAGGTCATGGGGAAGTCATAACATGAAGAGGTGAAGGAGGCACATGAATCTTGTCTCCATAGATTTGGCACTTATGACATCTTTTAGCATACTTAATATAGTCCCCTTCCATGGTGAACCAGTAATAACCGAATATCATAATTTGCCTGGCCATTATAAAGCCATTAGCGTGCGTCCCACAGATGCCCTCATAGACTTCTTCCAAGATTTTCTTAGCCTCTATAGCGTTCACACATCTTAATAGCACCTAATCATTTCTTCTTTTGTATAGGACCTCCCCATCCAAGACATAATCGATGGCAAGTCTTTTCAACATCCTTTTATCATTCTCGGTTGCCTGGCCTAGGTACTTATGATTCCTCATATATCACAATATATCACGATACTAAGGGTGACCATCTTTTTCCTCTTCTTCGTCGATGTTATAGCAATGTGCCGGAGCTTTGTAAATACTTATTTGGATAGGCTTCATGTCTTATTGCTTGTTTACTTTGATCATAGAAGCTAAAGTAGCCAAAGCGTCAGCCATCTAGTTTTCATCTCGTGGGAGGTAGTAGAAAGTGATGTCATCAAACTCTTCCATTAACTCCAGAACTATTTTTTGATAATTGATCAATTTGGGGTCTCTTGTCTCTTATTCGCCTTTGAGCTAATAGATTATTAGTGCGGAATCCCTATATACCTCTAGAACTTTGATCTTTAATTCTATGGCTATGCGGATGCCCACGATGCAAGCTTCATATTCTGCCATGTTATTTGTGCAATCAAAATCTAGTTTGCTGGTGAAGGGATAATGATTCCCATTTGGGGACACCAAGACTGCCCCAATTCCATTACCCACTGCATTTGAGGCTCCATTGAAATTTAACTTTCAAGGGTGATTTTCTTGAGAGTCATCTTCGATGGCTACAATGTACATCAAGTCTTCGTTCAAGAAGTCAAAGTTTAAGGGCTCGTAATCTTCCAAAGCTCTACTGGCCAGAAAATTTACTATCGCACTCCCTTTTATGGCCTTCTGGTTCACATAGACTATGTCAAATTTGGAAAGCAAAATTTTCCATCAGGCCATCCTTCCGTTCAAAGCTGTTGACTCCATCATGTATTTTCAGAGGGTCCAATTTCGAGATGAGCCAAGTGCTGTGATACAACATATACTGTCTTAGCCTTCGGGTTGTCCAAACCAAGGCACAACACAACTTCTCGATTGGTGAGTACCTTGTTTCACATTCAGTGAAATTTTTACTAAGATAGTAAATAGCTCTTTCTTTCCTTCCCGACTCATCATGCTGGCCGAGTACATATCCCATGAAATTCTCAAATACCGCTAAATACAGTATCCATGGTTTATCTAGGTTAGGTGGCATCAGCACTGGGGCATTGGACAAGTATTGTTTGACCTTGTTGAAAGTCTTTTGACATTGTTCGTCCCATACACATGGGTTGTGTTTCCTAAGGAGACGAAAATGGGGTCACATTTCTCGATTAGTTATAAAATGAACCGAGTGATGTAATTTAGTTTTTCTAGGAATCCTCGAACTTCTTTTTGAGTATGCGGCAGAGGCAACTCTTGTATGGCTTTGACTTTGTCTGGGTTGATCTCAATCTTTTTCTCACTAACCACAAATTCTAGTAGCTTTCCGGACCTGGCTCTGAAGGTACATTTCGCTGGATTGAGTTTTAGTTAAAACTTTCTCAATCTTAAGAACAATTTCCTCTGGACTTGTTCATGCTCCTTCTCTATTCGGGATTTTGTGATCATATCATTGACAAAAACTTTGATTTTTTTATGCATCATATCATGGAACAGGGTTACCATGGCTCTTTGATACGTTGCTCCCGCATTTTTCAGTCCAAATGGCATCACTTTATAGCAGAAAGTTTCCCACACGGTTATGAACGTGGTCTACTCCATGTCTTCAGGATGCATCTTAATTTGGTTGTACCTAGAGAAACCATCAATGAAAGAGAACAGTGAGTAACCTGTCGTGTTATCCACCAAGGTGTCAATATGAGGTAGTGGGAAATTATCCTTTGGGCTAGCTTTATTCAAATCCCTGTAGTCTACACACATTCTTACCTTTCCATATTTTTTAAGGACGGGGACGATGTTGGCTACCCATTCTGAGTATTTAACCACTTTCAAGAATCTAGCGTCGAATTGCTTCTTGGCCTCTTCTTTTATTTTTAGCAGAACATCGGGTCTCATCCTTCAGAGCTTCTGTTGCACTGGCTTACATTTTTTCTATATAGGGAGTCGATACACCACAATATCAGTACTTAACCTGAGCATGTCTTGGTAGGACCATGCGAAGACATCCTTGAATTCTTGGAGTAACTTAATGAGGTCTCGCTTTGTCTCTACAGTGATACAAGTTTCGATCTTCACCTCTTTTTCCTCTCCTAAGCTCAAAATTTCTACTAACTCTTTGTGAGGTAGGATTTGTTTCTCATCTTGCTCTACTATCCTTAACAAATTAGCAGATAGGTCACATCCTCGGTCATCTTCAAAATCCTGAGAATCCTCCATACACATATCTTGCTCAAAAGGAGAGTTTGAGTCATTAGCAACGTCACTCATATCATTGATATCTGGAAACCTGTTATGAGGATGAGGGAAGATACCAAGAACCAAAAGAATCTAAAAATAATTATTTGCTTGGTATGATCATGAATGAAGAATAAAAGAATATTTGTAAGAAGGTCCATAGGGCAAAAGAATCTAAGAATGATTATTTGTATAACATGATTATGAATGAAATGAAAACAATAAAAGAATATTTGCTCAAAAAGATAGCAAAGATGCATTTTATTGAAATAACAATTTTGAACATAAGCCTATTTCACAAAAAGGGTTCTTATTACTCCTAGGCCTAGAGCAATAAGTGTGTTTTAAATATTACTCTATGTTAGTTCTAAAGACTATAGGAATCTCTTCTGCAGTCCAATTGTTCAGAACACTTCCCAGTTCATAAAGGCAAATGCCCGACAAATTCTCTCCTCCAGCTCCCTCTTTGTATGTGGCATTGATGTCCAAATTTTCCAACATTCCTTCTATGACTTCCTTTCTTGGCAATCCCCACTCAGGGTGAATGATTCCTCCAGACACAAAAGTCTTTGATATATGGGGGAAGATCATTGGTTCCCATTTGATCTCCTCCCCATTCAACCGTGCTCTCTTCCTTTCTTGATTCTTTTCTAACTCCCTTCTTCGTTATTTTGCATCCGACTTAAATCCTACACTGAAGCAATCTCGTTTGTCCTTCATCATCGATGCTTCGATCCTTCCTTGGAGGTGTCTCCCGAGTCCTTTTCCCGATAAGGCCCTTTTCCCCAACAGTTAGCTATAAACCCATTCTTGTAGTCTTAGATATTTTAGGCATTGGGATCATATTCCTTTCGGAAATAAATGTCGCATTGACAAATTTCAAAGACCGAAAGGAACATTCAATTACTTCATCATTTACCTCTAGATATGACGCGTCACTGGTCACCGCTGCGATGATGTCCTCTTCAGCATTTATTGTCACCAGCCGACCCTCCGTTACCAATTTCAATTTTTGGTGTAGCAATGAAGGTACTGCCCCTGCTGAATGTATCCAAGGCCTCCCCAATAGGCAGTTATACGAAGGCTTGCTATCCATTACCAGGAAGTCCACCTCGTATGTGTTTGGGCAGATCAAAAGAAGTATTTCGATTCTTCCCATTACCCTTCTTTTTGTGCCATCAAATGCCCTCACTATATTTTGGCATGCTTTCATGTGAGAGCTATCCACAAGTAATCTATTCAGTATGGATAATGGTAGGACGTTCAGGGCCGATCCGTTGTCAACCAACACCCTTGGTAGCATATACCCCTTGCAGCGGGTGGTGATGTGTAAAGCCTTAGTCGATCCCATGCTATCGGGTGGTATTTTGTCATCGTTAAAGAAGGTAAATTTATTGCCGCTTTTGTTTCTAACTAGACGGTCTATCTTGTTGATGGAGATATCATTAGTGACATAAGTTTTGTTTAAGACTTTAATTAGCGCGCTACGATGGACCTTTGAGCTTAGAAGCAAGGCTAGCACCGAGATACCAGCTGGTTGTTTACGCAGCTGTTCTACAACACCATACTCACTGTGTTTTAGAAATTTCAGAAATTCTTTAGCCTCCTCCTCGTTGACTAGCTTGTTGACAGGAGATTCAAGTCTGGTTGTTTTTTCCTTCTTCTGTTCGATCGCCGAAGCTTTTTCTTTTGTGGGCTCTGCTCCTGCGTTTGCTGAATCGTAGTACCTCCTGCTACACGTATAGGAACCCACATCTTGGTCCTCCTTTGAAGCACCAACCAGGTTCTCTTTTCTTGGGATTGTCACATTGCAGTTGTAATTCCATGGAACCCTCTTGTTGTCTTTATAGGAAAAGATTGCAGGTTTTTGGATTATGACTTTTGGTGGCATTCGTGTTCCCTCTTCATTATTTTTGGGTCGTGAAATGATGACTACTGGGTAGTTGACTTTTTGGACCTGCATCATCGATTCCCATTCTGACGCGCATATATTTCCCTTTTCAAGGCTTTTGGCCTCTTCATAGAACTCCACTTCTTTATTGTCCATCATATCTTGTATTAGGGCCCTGAACTCCCCGCACTCTTAGATTTCATGCCCCACTTCATTATGGAACTCACAATAATTCCACTTCTCTTTAGATCTCCCCTCCGAATCTAGTATGATCAATCCCCTGTTAACCATCTCTTTCCAAACCCGTCTCAATGGGGTTTTAACTTCTGCAACCTTACATTTGGCCTTCTTATCCCCACCTTCGTTTATCCCGTTTACCCATTGGTCAACATGATTAGGTAGCGGGTTTCCTGCTACATTAGGCGCAAATGGGTCGTCAAACTTCACAATCCCCATTTTAATAAATCTTTCAATAAGCTTTTTGAACGCGGTGCAATTTTCAATTGAATTCCCAGTAATTCCAATGTGGTATTTACACTTGGCATTTGCGTCATACCATTTAGGATATGAGGGTTGCATCAACTTTAAGTAGAAAGGAAATACCACGTGTGCATCAAATAGGTTCTGATACAACTCCCTATACGTCATGGGTATAGGCGTGAATTGTAGCCTTTCTGTATTCGTTCTCATATTGGATTCTTGTCTTGGGGTACCCTGATGGTTGGCCGTTACTGTCTTCGGTTGGCTCATAGTAAATGACTTGGAATGACCTTTTTTTACGTGCTTATGTTGTTCACCTCGTTCTCTCTTTTTCTTAGGACTGATCTTTTGGTACTTTTCCCTGCATCTATTTTACCTCTCCTCACCGCATTCTCAATTATTTTACCGGTCATCACTATATCTGAGAAGCTTTTAGTAGTGCTCCCCAACATATGAGTGATGAATGGAGCTTTTAAGGTTTTGATAAATTACATGGTGGTCTTTTTTTCTAAGAGAAGTGGTTGGACTTATATAGCAACCTCCCTCCACCTTTAGGCGTATTGTTAGAAGCTCTCGTTCAGCTTCTTTTCCATGTTCTGCAAAGTGATCCTATCTGAAGTCATATCCGTCACGTGATTATACTATTTCATAAAAGCTTGAGCTAGGTCCTTCCATAAATTGATCTTGGTACGACTCAATTGGTTGTACCATTTAGATGCTGCCCCAATCAGACTGTCCTGGAAGCAGTGAATCAATAGCTAATCATTGTTGACGTACCCAGTCATTCGTCTACAAAACATGGTAATATGAGCCTCGGGGCAGCTAGTCCCGTTATACTTCTCGAACTCAAAAGTTTTAAACTTAGGGGGAAGCACCAGGTTCAAAACCAAGCTCAAATCTTTAGCATCGATCCGACAGTGATAGTCAACACTTTCCATTGCTTTGAACTTCTCCTCTAACCACTTGTATCGGTCGTCCAATTGTTTTGAGAGCTCTACTCTCGCTCTTTTGGCTTCAACCATGTCATTCAGATTAGGGACTACGAGATTAGTTGGGTTATCCCCTGGATTAGAGGCTGAGCCTGCTTGATAGTTAATTGGCATTGAAGCACTGACCTAAAATTGTTAGGGCCTAATTGTAACGGATGGCCTTCACGTGTACACCTCGGGTTGTGTCTAAGTGTTTGTCGGAGTAAAACTAGGGGGTAGAGAGGATCTTCATTGTCGTCCTCAGTATTGACCATAGAACTCTTTCCTTTATCTGGCCCACCGGTTAGCAATTGTGTTAGCTGGTTCATCACGTTCCTTTGTGATTCAAACATTTGGTCCCTCATATCCTATTGGATTTTAGCCAATTGCTCTTGCATTTGTGCTTACATCTCCTTCTGCATTTGTTTCAACCTTTCTAGTTTTTTATCCATCGCTTTAGTTTTTCTTCGGGTACCGTAACGATGCGTACTTGGTAGGTTTTTGTTGGTTTCCAGATTACTTTAATAATTTTTAATTAATTAGGGTCTTTTTGTGATAACTAATGCATATGATGCGATGAGATGCAAATGTATGAATACAGAAAAAAGGCATCGACTCTGATTCAATTCCATTTAGAGCAACTTTACTAGAAAACAAAATTCTTTACATAGAAATGGATTACATATATGACCTAGCCTTAATGCTCAAAGTTTTAACTTTCTTAAGCAAACAGGCCAATTCTCTACCCCGGTTTGATTCTAACTCATATTTCACACTTAATACATCTTTTTGAACTGCTAAGGTCTGTAGATGGTCGGCCACCTCTCGAATCTGGGCCACAACTTTCCCCATAGTGTAGTTTCTGTCTCTAATTTGACCTTGAGATCGATGGAGTTGCTTATTACACTGCTCATTACTTGCTTCAAGGAGCTCAACCCAAAGCTCACTATTTTGTAATGCAATCTCGAGTTCTTCGACCTTCCTTTTTAGCTCTTCAATCTTATCCAAACTTATCTTTAGCTCTATTGCAGAGTTATGGCTACGCTGTTGATGAAGCAATTTCCAGTTCTGTTATTCTGGCTTTTAACCCGATCTTCTCATTTTGGGCTTCCAACAGACTCTTTTCTAAGGCTTCTTTTCGACCCTGAGCGTCTTGATATTTTCTCTCCCATCAATAGGCTTTGACCTTCTCTTCTTGGATCTCGTGTCGCCATTGTTCAAATGTTTTTCCCAACTTGGCGGTTCTCATTGATAGGCGTAATTTCTTATAATCTATTTTTAAACTATCCGAATCTTCCTCGGCCTTATTCTTTCCTTTCCTCCATTTCTCGGTCTCCAATTTCTGAACATCAACATCCAGTTTTAAATGCATCTTTTCCTCTTCTAGTTGTTCTATCTTCTTTTCGAGTTCTGCATTCCTTCTCTCAAAGTCCTGCTTTATGATTTTTAACTCGGATGGGACCACTTGTAGATATTCTTCCATCGATCGCGCTCCCTCTTGATTTGGCTTAGGAATATTGTCGTTGATTCTTTTACTCTGCCACCCATTATACTCAAGGGTCGTTATTGGACCAACAACCAATCTCTTTATCCGGCGGGTCTAATTCCAAGCGTTAGATATCTCTCATACCTTCTTCTTATAGTTATCCCCTTTATACGGAAACTCGCATTGAGCTAGCCTCTAGGTCGTTGGTATGAACTGTCTCGATCGGTACTGCCTCAACATGAGCAAAGCGGCATATCTTACGGCTCCCGAAATCCCAAGTAGGGGGACCCAGTCAAAATCCCCACATCGGTACAAGATCTCGTCGGGAACAATCCAAGGGGCTCTCCACTCGACATCCTCTTCTTGAAGATTTTGGAGGATCGCTATCCATCTTTCCTCTGATATGTCATTTCATCTTGATGTATGTAACAGCCCTATTTTGACCCTAGTCGGGAAGTGGTTTCGGGACCGCTAAACCGAGTCACCGAAATATTTGAATATAATATTTTATGTCTAAAATATATGTTTATACCTGTGTGAATTTTTAAATGCTTTAATTTTTGCAAATTGATGTGAAATTAATTGAAAATGGACTTGTGTGAAAATTTTGAGAATGTGTTAAGTAAATTTTGAAATGGCCTTGTATTATGTGACTTTAAAACACAAGGACTTGTATGTCAAATTGACATTTTTTTTATAGTGGCCGGCCATGTGGAATAATCATTCAAATGTATGTATTTTATACATATATTTGTATTATAATATAATTATAATTATATATGTTATTGGTGTTAAAATAAAATAAATAAAATAGTGAAAGGTGAAAAGAACAAGGCTTAGTTCATCTTTTGTTCTTCATTTGCCGAATATAGGGGGGAAAGCTAGGCTTTTGGTCACTCTTTGATTTTTGCTTGATTAAGGTAAAAATTTCATGTTATTCCTTTGAATTTTTTTTATGTAGGGTTGATAGCTAAGTATTTGACTTAGCCCATTTTGAAATTTTGAATTCTATGGTGATTTGGGCATTCGGCCATGATATGGATGGTAAGAAATGGTGGTTGTTTTATGCTCTTATGAGTAAAGGTGGATAAGTGAGGTTTAAACTTGTTAGATATGCATAGTAGTGGTTTAGGTGCTTTGGGGAATTTTGGCTAACATGTTTGTGCTTACCGAAATTGAATTTGAGGTTTTGAGCATAATTTGTGTAACTTGTGAATGAAATACTTGAAATTATGAATTAGGAACATGAATTTAGTCGGCTACTTAAGACAAATTGTCAAATAATGCTCAACATTAGTGTTATTTACTTAATTGGCAAATTTAGCTTAGAATAGGTGAATTTGTGGGTGTGGGGCAAAGTATTTATATTCGGCCATTAGCTAGATTTTGTTAAGATTTGGATAATTGAGAATTTAGTCAATAGGCTTAAAAAGAAGCTTTCATGGTTACCGAATTGTAAAGTGAGAAGTTGCTAAGTAAAATTGATGGTAAAATCAATGAAATAGAGAATGGTAGGTTTAGTTGAAGAAGTCATGCTTTGTGTGCCTTATTTGCTTTGAACATTCAGCTTTGTCCCTAGAGAATGAATGAATTGATGATAATTGTTTATGGGAATTAGCTTTGCCATGTTTATGTTAACAAGATGAGAAATGAATTAAGATGGTCTTAGTGTGCCGATTAGGAGCTAGGAAATTGAGTTAAAGATAGAAGATAGTGAGTAAATATTTCATAGACATTTTTGACACTTAAGTTCACATGAATTTAAGCTTACTAAGTGATCACATATTCGGTTCTTGATGATTATTATGTCATGAATAATGAGTTTGATTAAAAGATTATGTAAACTTGATCTAATCAATAATTTAGTTGTGACTTGTAACATAGTTGTATTTGGCCGAATGTGTATGTAAAGGAAAATTTTGTGTGTGTGTGTGTGTGTCATATTGGAATGAAAGTGTAATTATTGAATGAGAGGTATGAATAAGGTTTAATATAATTAAACTTGTTTAACATAGCTCAAGAGCATAGAGGGGCAACATCGGATAAGGGAAAAGCTAAAGTCACGGAATAGCCAACCCGAAATTTGTTCAGAAAGATACAAGGTAAGTCTTTGAGTAATGGAACTTAGCTTATGATTTGATAAAATCATGATATAGAAGCATAATAAATAAATTGTGACCTAATGGTTCTACTTGAATTACGTAGTGAGATAAATAATTTGTGCATATGACTTGTAGCCGAATGGTTATAGAAATCATGTTGGATAGCGAAACGAAATCGTGTTCTTTGTATGTGGCTATTGAGCCGAAAGTGGAATGGTTGATAAGCATGTTGTGCTTGTGTTCTAGTAATGTAAATGAAATGCTAATGTGTTATGATATATATATATATATATATATATGTGCATGATAATTAAGGATTATAACCGGGCTAAGACCCGCAGGCCTTGTGTGAGATTTATATCTGGGCTAAGTCCCGAAGGCATTCATGCTGGTGTTATATCCGGGCTAAGTCCCGAAGGCATTCGTGCTGGTGTTATATCTGGGCTAAGTCCCGAAGGTATTCGTGCTGGTGTTATATTCGGGCTAAGTCCCGAAGGTATTCGTGCTGGTGTTATATTTGGGCTAAGTCCCGAAGGCATTTGTGCTGGAAATGTGTGATCTTGCTGTAATAATTCTAATTAATGTGCTCACAACCCTAAGATGGTCAGGTATGTACCGTATATATGTTATAAAATTTGATTCGATTTAAATTGTGATTATTTATTTGGATAGTGCTCTTCCGACCATTACTTAGGGTTGTATGAAGTCTATAGCTTATTCAGAATACATGAATTTTGATTCAAGTGGAAATATGTTAAGATTGGCTCTGAGCATGTGAGTATATTGGTTGAGGTGTGAAGTAACATGAATATGTGAATATACGTATATATATTTATTTAGCCTTGTAATTGAATTAGATGTATTCGGCCAAATAATGAAGTTGGTTGGATAAAAAGATGTTATCTACGTGATATGAATTTGTGTTTAAGGAAAAATTTAAAATGACATGCATGAACAATAGTGGTATATTTAGTCATGGTTACATGTGGTCAAAGAAAAGATGATAAGCCTTATGAATGCTATGCTTTAATTTTTAAATGATTTCATTGCTTAAAACTTACTAAGCATAGAAATGCTTACTCTGTTGCCCTTAATTCTCTGTTTTATAGATCTCATTCGTTAGCTATGGTCTCGGGAATCTCAAAGTCGAAGTCGTCCATACTATCTAAGCCCATTCGGTACTCTAGTAGCTAAACTTTGATAATGGCATGTATAGGCTTGACTTTTTGATGTTAAATAAGTATCCTTTTGATGATGTATATATGTATAGCCATGCGAAAATGGCTTGTTAAGTTACTATATGTGTTTCACATAGTTAATGTGAATGTGTGGTTGATATTCGATTAATGTTTTCAATGTTTTGATGTGAATTGAACTTAAGAATGAATCAATGTACCCATTAACTTGAGATGACTCTTTTGTATATGTATAAAAAAAACAAGTTGGAATTCGATTTTATAAGTGTGCCAACGGGAGTTATTCGAATAAAATTAAATGGAATTTCGTGCTTGTATGGTAATACTCCTTAACCCTCCGGCGACGGGTACGGGTTAGGGATGTTACATTTTATTGGTATCAGAGCTACGGTTTAGTCGATTCTAGGACTAACGTAGCACGTATGAGTCTAGCTATACATGTCATTAAGTGTTAATACGATAGTGTGATGATTTCTGACAGTTAAAAACATTTTTTTTCGTATAGTAATGGATCCCGATCCCGATCAAGCGATAGCTGATGATGTTAAGAGTGTAGCGCCTGTTCCCGCACACGGGACCGCACCGATAGACTCTCAACCTAACGCAAGCAATCAAAATGATGAGGCTAGACAAGCCTTTTATAATGTGATGAATGATTGATTCAACCAATACATTCGGACAAATACGGCTGCTCCACAACCCCCACTTCCAACAAATACACCCTCTGCACCTATGATACCTCCAGTGATTGATCACATGAGGTTGAATAAGTCCCTGGTAGACAGAATTAGAAAGCATGGGGCTACTGAATTTAAAGCTACAGACAGTGATGATACCGAGCAAGCTGAGTTTTGGTTGGACAATACTATCCGAGTATTCGATGAACTATCTTGCACACCTGATGAATGCCTGAAATGTGCCATATCTCTGCTACGTGATTCTCGCCTATTATTGGTGGAATACATTGGTTTCATGCCCAAAGAACGGGTGACGTGGGAATTCTTCCGGTCGAGTTCAAAAAAGTATATCGATCGAGGTTCATCGATCGAAACGAAAAGAATTTCTTGAGCTTAAACAGGGTTCCATGTCAATTACTGATTATGAACGGAAGTTTGTCAGACTTAGTAGATATGCTCGGGAATGTGTATCGTCTGAGACTATTATGTGTAAACGTTTTGAAGATGGGCTGAATGAAGATATAAGAATGTTTGTTGGCATTCTTGAAATACGAGAGTTCGTAGTACTTGTCGAGCGAGCTTGCAAAGCCGAAGAACTTAGTAAAGAGAAAAGAAAAGCTGATGTCGGAGCTAGAGAATTTCGTAAAAGATCTTCAGGAAAGTCTTTTCAGCAATCATCGAAGAAATTTCGAGATGATTCAGGCCGATCAAAAGACACTTCGGGTTTTTCCAGACGAGACCGCGATCGACCCCCTGTGAGTACACGAGCCACTTCAGTTGCCAGTGTTGGAAATGATCGACGGGATAGGACCGAGTGCAAGTATTGTGGAAAATGGCATTCAGGGAGCTGTAGATTTCATGACCGCTCCTATTATAGATACGGATCAGTCGACCATTTTATCAAAGACTGTCCGAGATTATCCGAACAAAATGTGAACCAGAGTGGGAAACCGAGTACTACTACAGCACGAGGTAGACCACCTAGGAATACGAGGAATGCTAGCGGCGGTCAGAGAGGATCTAGAGATGCTACAACCAGATCCGAGGCTCGTGCTTCTGCTAGAGCTTATGCTATACACGCACGCGAGGATGCTTCTTCGCCTGATGTTATTACCGTATTTCACTCGCTTGATAATCGATGTGATTGCTTTGATTGACCCTGGTTCTACTCATTCATATGTATGTGAGACTTTAGCATCTAGTAAGACTCTACCTGTTGAGTCTACTGAGTTCGTGATTCGAGTATCGAATCCCTTGGGTCGATATGTGCTAGTCGACAAAGTGTGTAGGAAATGCCCCCTGATAGTTCGAAAATTCTGTTTCCCAGCTGACTTGATGCTTTTACCCTTTGACGAGTTTGACATTATTCTCGAAATGGATTGGTTGACTGTGCACGATGCTGTAGTGAATTGCAAGCGAAAGACTATCGATTTGCGATGTTCGAATAATGAGATAATTCGGGTTGCATCCACTGATTTAAACAGGCTATCAGCCGTATTAACTTCCATGTCAGCTCAGAAATATGTGAGGAAGGGCTGTGAAGTGTATCTGGCCTATGTGTTAGATAGCAAAGTATACAAACAAGAGCTTGAGACTGTACCTGTGGTTTGTAAGTATTCGGATGTGTTTCCCGAAGAGTTGCCGGGATTACCAGTAGAGTTTGGCATTGAACTTGTACCTAGGACTACACCAATTTCAATAGCTCCATATCGTATGGCACCAACCGAATTGAAGAAATTGAAAGCTCAGTTGCAAGAGTTGACGGATAGAGGTTTCGCACGACCAAGTTTCTTACCATGGGGCGCACCAGTTTTGTTTGTGAAAAAGAAAGACGGGACTATGAGAATGTGTATCGACTATAGACAATTGAATAAAACCACTATAAAGAATAAATATTCGTTGCCCCGAATCGACGACCTGTTTGATTAGTTGAAAGGAGCTTCAATGTTTTCAAAGATTGATCTGCGTTTCGGTTATTACCAGTTGAGAGTTAGAGATTTCGACGTGCCAAAGACTGCTTTCAGAACGAGATACGGACACTACGAATTTTTAATGATGCCGTTCGGGCTCACTAATGCCCCTGCGGTTTTCATAGACTTGATGAATCGGGTGTTTAGACAGTATCTGGATCGATTTGTGGTGGTGTTCATCGACGACATTTTGATTTACTCTCGCGATGAGATCAAGCATGCCGAGCATTTGAGACTCGTGCTTCAGACTTTACATGATAATCAATTGTATGCGAAATTTAGTAAATGCGAGTTCTGGTTGCGCGAGGTCAGCTTTTTGGGACATATAGTGTCTGCTTCGGGTATTCGAGTCGATCCAAACAAGATTTCAGCCATTCTCAACTGGAAACCTCCGAGAAATGTTTCAGAAGTTCAGAGCTTCTTGGGACTTGCCGGTTACTACCGACGATTCGTAAAAGGTTTTTCGATGATCACGACACCTTTGACAAAATTGCTGCAAAAAGACGTCAAATTCGAGTGGTCTGAAAAGTGTCAGAAAAGTTTCGACCAGCTGAAAACGCTTTTGACGGAAGCTCCAGTGTTGGTTCAGCCAGAATCCGGCAAGGAGTTCGTGATTTATAGTGATGCATCTCTTAACGATCTGGGCTGCGTTTTGATGCAAGAGGGTCGAGTTGTCGCATATGCTTCGAGGTAGTTAAAGCCTCATGAGCGGAACTATCCGACTCATGATCTGGAGCTAGCTGCTATTATTTTCGCTCTAAAGATTTGGCGTCACTATCTATTCGGTGAGAAACGCCACGTCTTTTCCGATCATAAAAGTCTCAAATATTTAATGACTCAAAGAGATTTGAATCTGAGACAAAGACGATGGTTGGAGTTACTTAAAGACTACGAGCTTGTCATTGACTACCACCCGGGAAAAGCTAATGTAGTTGCGGACGCTCTTAGCCGAAAATCATTATTTTCCTTGCGAGCTATGAACATACAATTATTGTTGTCGGCAGATGATGTGTTGATAGCCGAGTTAAAAGCAAGACCAGTGTTAATACGACAAATTTGTAAAGCTCAGATAGTCGACGATGAGTTGGTTGCTAGGCGAGTTCAGTGTGAATCAAGTGTGGATTCAGAGTTTCGAATTGACGATAATGATTTTTTGAGGTTCAGGGATCGTGTGTGTTCCGAGAAACTCAGAGCTTATTTCGATGATTTTGAGCGAGGCTCATAGTAGCCGAATGTCGGTCCATCCTGGTAGCACGAAAATGTATAATGATATAAAACGTCAGTATTGGTGGCATGGTATGAAACGTGACATATCTGATTTTGTATCAAGATGTTTAATATGTCAACAAGTGAAAGCAGAACATCAAATGCCTTCGGGGTTACTTTAGCCGATCATGATACTCGAGTGGAAATGGGATCGAGTTACGATAGACTTTGTGTCTGGTTTACCGCTGACGCTGAGCAAGAAAGACTCCATTTGGGTTATTGTGGATAGATTAACGAAGTCAGCTCATTTCATCCCTGTTCGTACGAACTTTTCACTTGATAAGCTAGCGGAATTATACGTCTCTCAGATTGTACGATTGCACGGGGTGCCGACTTCTATTGTTTCAGACAAAGATCCTCGATTTACTTCACGGTTTTGGTGGAAATTACATGAGGCGTTGGGTACCAAGCTTCATTTTAGCACTGCCTTTCATCCCCAGACCGATGGTCAGTCCGAAAGAACGATTCTAATACTCGAGGATATGTTGAGATGTTACATTCTCGAGTTTAGTGGCTCGTGGGAGAAATACGTACCGTTGATTGAATTTGCCTATAATAATAGCTTTTAAACGAGTATCAAGATGGCGCCTCACGAGGCCTTATACAGACGTAAATGTCGTACACCTTTGTTTTGGACCGAGCTCAGCGAGAAGAAGTTATATTGGGTTGATTTAATTAAAGAAGCCGAACAGTAAGTGAAAATAATTCGTGATAGCTTGAAAGCAGCATCGGATCATCAGAAATCATACGCGGACTTAAAGCTTAAAAATATGGAATTTCAGATTGAAGAAAAAGTTTTTCTGAAAGTCTCGCCGTGGAAAAAGATACTCCGTTTTGGCCGTAAAGGCAAATTGAGTCCGAGATTTATCGGACCGTATGAGATTTCAGAGAGGATTGGGCCAGTTGCTTATAGACTAATTCTGCCCCCTGATCTTGAAAAGATTCACAACGTTTTTCATGTATCGATGCTCTGTCATTATAGATCCGATCCTTCTCATGTAATTAGTCCTTCAAAAATTGAAATTCAGTCTGATTTGAGTTATGAAGAAGAACCGATTCGTATCCTAGCTCGCGAGGTGAAAGAGTTGCGAAACAAAAAGGTTCCGTTAGTAAAGGTGTTATGGCTCAAGCATGGGAATGAAGAAGCTACTTGGGAACCCGATAACTCTATGAAAGAATGATACCCAAATCTATTTACAGGTAAGATTTTCGGGGACGAAAATCCGTAAAGGGGGGGAGAGTTGTGACAGCCCTATTTTGACCCTAGTCGGGAAGTAGTTTCGGGACCGCTAAACTGAGTCACTGAAATATTTGAATATAATATTTTATGTCTAAAATATGTGTTTATGCCTGTGTGAATTTTTAAATGCTTTAATTTTTCCTGTGAAATTAATTGAAAATGGACTTGTGTGAAAATTTTGAGAATGTGTTAGGTAAATTTTGAAATGGCCTTGTATTATGTGACTTTAAAACACAAGGACTTGCATGTCAAATTGACATTTTTTTTATAGTGGTCGGCCATGTGGAATAATCATTGAAATGTATGTATTTTATACATATATTTGTATTATAATATAATTATAATTATATATGTTATTGGTGTTAAAATAAAATAAATAAAATAGTGAAAGGTGAAAAGAACAAGGCTTAGTTCATCTTTTGTTCTTCATTTGTTTGAATATAGGAGGAAAGCTAAGCTTTCTGTCACTCTTTGATTTTTGCTTGATTAAGGTAAAAATTTCATGTTATCTCTTTTGAATTTTTTTAAGTGTGGTTGATAGCTAAGTATTTGACTTAGCCCATTTTGAAATTTTGAATTCTATGGTGATTTGGGCATTCGGCCATGATATGGATGGTAAGAAATGGTGGTTGTTTTATGCTCTTATGAGTAAAGGTGGATAAGTGAGGTTTAAACTTGTTAGATATGCATAGTAGTGGTTTAGGTGCTTTGGGAATTTTGGCTAACATGTTTGTGCTACTCAAATTTGAATTTGAGGTTTTGAGCATAATTTGTGTAACTTGTGAATGAAATACTTGAAATTATGAATTAGGAACATGAATTTAGTCGGCTACTTAAGACAAATTGTCAAATAATGCTCAACATTAGTCTTATTTACTTAATTGGCAAATTGATCTTAGAATAGGTGAATTCGTGGGTATGGGGCAAAGTATTTATATTCGGCCATTAGCTAGATTTTGTTAAGATTTGGATAATTGAGAATTTAGTCAATAGGCTTAAAAATAAGCTTTCATGGTTGCCGAATTGTAAAGTGAGAAGTTGCTAAGTAAAATTGATGTTAAAATAAATGAAATAGAGAATGGTAGGTTTAGTTGAAGAAGTCATGCTTTGTGTGCCTTATTTGCTTTGAACATTCGGCTTTGTCCCTATAGAATGAATGAATTGATGATAATTGTTTATGGGAATTAGCTTTGCCATGTTTATGTTAACAAGATGAGAAATGAATTAAGATGGTCCTAGTGTGCCGATTGGGAGCTAGGAAATTGAGTTAAAGATAGAAGATAGTGAGTAAATATTTCCTAGACATTTTTTACACTTAAGTTCACATGAATTTAAGCTTACTAAGTGATCACATATTCGGCTCTTGATGATTATTATGTCATGAATAATAAGTTTGATTAAAAGATTATGTAAACTTGATCTAATCAATAATTTAGTTGTGACTTGTAACATAGTTGTATTTGGCCGAATGTGTATGTAAAGGAAAATTTTGTGTGTGTGTGTGTGTCATATTGGAATGAAAGTGTAATTATTGAATGAGAGGTATGAATAAGGTTTAATATAATTAAACTTGTTTAACATAGCTCAAGAGCATAGAGGGGCAACATCGGATAAGGGTAAAGCTAAAGTCACGGAATAGCCAACCCGAATTTTGTTCAGAAAGATACAGGGTAAGTCTTTGAGTAATGGAACTTAGCTTATGATTTGATAAAATCATGATATATAAGCATAATAAATAAATTGTGACCTAATGGTTCTACTTGAATTACGTAGTGAGATAAATAATTTGTGCATATGACTTGTAGCCGAATGGTTATAGAAATCATGTAGGATAGCGAAACGAAATCGTGTTCTTTATATGTGGCTATTGAGCCGAAAGTGGAATGGTTGATAAGCATGTTGTGCTTGTGTTCTAGTAATGTAAATGAAATGCTAATGTGTTATGATATATATATATATATATATATATATATATATATGTGCATGATAATTGAGGATTATAATCGGGCTAAGACTAGCAGGCCTTGTGTGAGATTTATATCCGGGCTAAGTCCCGAAGGCATTCGTGCTGGTGTTATATCCGGGCTAAGTCCCGAAGGCATTCGTGCTGGTGTTATATCCGGGTTAAGACCCGAAGGTATTCGTGCTGGTGTTATATTCGGGCTAAGTCCCGAAGGCATTCGTGCTGGTGTTATATCTGGGCTAAGTCCCGAAGGCATTTGTGTTGGAAATGTGTGATCTTGCTGTAATAATTCCAATTAATGTGCTCACAATCCTAAGATGGTCAGGTATGTACCGTATATATGTTATAAAATTTGATTCGATTTAAATTGTGATTATTTATTTGGATAGTGCTCTTCCGGCCATTGCTTAGGGTTGTATGAAGTCTATAGCTTATTCAGAATACATGAATTTTGATTCAAGTGGAAATATGTTAAGATTGGCTCTGAGCATGTGAGTATATTGGTTGAAGTGTGAAGTAACATGAGTATGTGAATATGCGTATATGTATTTATTTAGCCTTGTAATTTAATTAGATGTATTCGGCCAAATGATGAAGTTGGTAGGATAAAAAGAAGTTATCTACGTGATATGAATTTGTGTTTAAGGAAAAATTTAAAATGACATGCATGAACAATAGTGGTATATTTAGTCATGGTTACATGCGGTCAAAGAAAAGATGATAAGCCTTATGAATGCTATGCTTTAATTTTTAAATGATTTCATTGCTTAAAACTTACTAAGCATAGAAATGCTTACTCTGTTGCCCTTAATTCTCTATTTTATAGATCTCGTTCGTTAGCTACGGTCTCGAAATCTCAAAGTCAAAGTCGTCCACACTATCTAAGCCCATTCGGTACTCTAGTAGCTAAACTTTGATAATGGCATGTATAGGCTTGACTTTTTTATGTTAAATAAGTATCCTTTTGATGATGCATATATGTATAGCCATGCGAAAATGGCTTGTTAAGTTACTATATGTGTTTCACATAGTTAATGTGAATGTGTGGTTGATATTCGATTAATGTTTTCAATGTTTTGATGTGAATTGAACTTAAGAATGAATCAATGTACCCATTAACTTGAGATGACTCTTTTGTATATGTATAAAAAAAAAACAAGTTGGAATTCGGTTTTATAAGTGTGCCAACGGGAGTTATTCGAATAAAGTTAAATGGAATTTCGTGCTTGTATGGTAATACTCCTTAACCCTCCGGCGACGGGTACGGGTTAGGGGTGTTACAATGTAGCCACTATTTCTTTTAAAGGGGAGTAATTCTCGGAGAACACCCGATACGAAACTCTGTCTACCTTCTAGAAATGGCTATGGAACCACGCTAGAAACAATTGCCACATCCTATGAATCGACCCTCACCAGCTCTTCGACACGCATTCAAAGATCTGAATGTTTCAGCTAAAATCACGGGAACTGGCGTGACCCTCTTATCCAGTCGGTCAAACAGATCAGAAACTGCCTCGTCTACATGCCTCAGCGCCTTAAGGAAAACTATTAACCCGTAGATACTTAAAGCAAAAACATCCACTCTCTTCTTCACATCTGGGTGTGCCAAAATCAAGTCTCGCAAACTTTTCCAGGGAATATATTTGCTTTCTCCTTTCTATTTGATCCGAGCCGTAACCCACTGCTCAGTCATTCTGGTGATATTCATTAATTTCTTCGCAAAGGTCAGAACATTGGCGGCTCTAGAATAGGATTTATCAACTTAAATCCTTGGACAACGAAGTAGGGCTGTATACTCTTCCACTGTAGGTACTAAGTCCACACTCCCGAAAGTAAAACAACTATTGGTAGGATTCCAGAATTGAGCCAGAGATCAAAACAAGAGTTTGTCCACCTTGATGTCAAATAGATAAGACAAATCACCATAATTACCGTAAAATAACTGCTTGATTTCATCGCCCTAATGGTCCCATATCTCTTTCAATTCTCGCAGATCATTTTGTGTCACACTGATACGAGTGAAGTCCTATAACTCTGACGTGTACCCCTCCGCCAAGCTATCTCCTTTCTCTAATTGTGTTTTCTCTGACCATATACGGATAGCCGCATTATCCTCCACCTTATCAAGAAATTTGTTCTCCATGACAAGCTCTCTATTTAGTAATCGAACTTAAACCGACACCCTTTTTTATGATGAAAATGTCATGCAATCACAGGCAAAACAATAACACAAGTCAGTACAAATTATACGAAATTAAAGTAAGCAAGAGATAACAAGTAGAGCACCTCTTCGGTCGACCGCTAATGGTTTAGTGCAGCTCTACCTAAGGCGGGCTCTTATGAATCACTACATGTGGTTCAGTTTGAAAGACAGGGTACCTGAACCATCAGATTCCTTGATCCTCACCCATTATAGGCTCATATAGACTGAGTCCGGTTCAGGGGAATACATTTCCCTATGGCTATACGGAGATGAAAATCTCACGAAGACATAGGTACGGATGTATCCCGGAAGCGATCCACTATCCTATACGGAGGTGAAAACCTCACGAAGGACTAGTTTCTCACTCCCACTTAAGAGGGTAAGATTGAACGAACATGCAATGCAATATGCGAAAACATTTCAAAACACAAACCGATAAAGCAAAGATCACAAAAATGACGAATGAAATGCAATGAAATGATCGTAATTTTAAATCGAATTATCAATTTTTGACTAGTGAGACAAAAAGTAATCAAATCACGGATTGACTCTCTTATTAGATCCCCAGCAAAGTCGCCAAGCTGTCGAAATCATTTTTATTTTTGAAAACGATCGACTTTTATTTTGAAAACGAAAATGGAGTCGCCACCAATCTTTTTTTTTTTACGAGGTGTGATCGGATCACCTTGCAATTTGATCACTTTAATAAACAGTTTAACTTATTAAAACAAAAATTTTGGTCTACGAAATTCAAAAAATGGGTTAGGGAGTTGATTACGTACGAGGAAGGATTAGCACCTTCGTAACGCTCAAAATTGGTACCTAATTGATTATTTAATGTCTTAATGTCGAAAGTTGAAAATTTTAAAATATTTTAAAATATGATCCATTTTTATTAACGTTAATTTTAAAAATGCTTAAAATAAATTGAAACGAGCATCAAAGGCCCACTCGTCCCGAGATAACAAAAAAAATACGACATCCCGTAAGTTAGGATGTGACATTTGGACCCTCAAGAACAAGTTTACCTTTAAATTTTTTTATCGAAACTTCATGTATTTTGAAATCTAAAAGGATATTCGGCTATTTAGGTCCAACAAAAAAAATGAAACCCCGTAAGTTAGGGCACGACTTTCTCGAGTTTCTAAACACGAAATATCGCCTTTATTTTTATTAAGAAAGCACATATTTTGAAATTTGGACAGATCTTTGGCGATTTAGATTCGAAGAGAAAAATCGAAACCCCGTAAATTAGGGCATAATTTCCTCGAATTTCCAAAATACCAAAATATCACTTTTTTTAAAAAAGTTTTCCTTCTTTATGAGTTAATATAATTTTTAAAACACTATGTGAATGAAATGTCATTTTAGCGAAGGATAATAACGAATACATTAATAAAACAACACATGAGAAACGTATAATATACATTATTTTAACACTGTGAAAAATAAAATAGAATAAAATAAATAAAATAAAGAACACACAAATTTTACGTGGAAACCCTATCGAGAAAAAACCACGGGCAGAGGAGAAGAAAATTCACTATGTCGAAAATTTGAATCAATACAAGAGGAATAGACTATGTCTATTTATAGGCTTGTAAAGCCATATTCTAGTAGGATTGAAACACCCTATCCTAATCAATATAAAATAGATGAAGTTTAATAAGGTTTAAAAAACCTTATTCTAAAATAAAATAAAAGAAGTCTAGTTCTATATGGATTTTACTTTTATTTTATTTTCCATTGTATTTTATTTAAATAAGAATTTGGGTCACTTAATTCTAACAATCTCCACCTTGACACAAATTCTCAATGAACAAGTTCTTCATCGCGAACTTTCAATAAACAAGTTCTCCACCTCTTCCATAAAACCCCTTAAGGGTTTAACTTCAACAATGAACACCAACCAAGTCTAAGCAATGCTCAAACTTGGTCATAGGAAGTGACTTAGTCATCATATCTGCAGGATTTCACGAGTACTAATTTTGCTCACAACAATATCACCACGAGCAATAATATCACGAACAAAATGATACCGAACATCAATGTGTTTTGTTCTCTCATGAAACATTTGATCTTTTGTAAGAAATATAGCACTCATCACACAAAATATCGTGTTGATTTGAAGGTCTTCATTGAGTTTACTAAATAGTCCCTTCAACCAAATAGCTTCTTTACAAGCCTCGATGAATCGCCATGTACTCAAATTTCGAGTGGTAGACAAAGCGATCGTAGTTTGCAAAGTGGCTTTCCAACTAATTGCACAACCTCTGATTGTAAAGACGTAACTCATGAGAGATCTTCTTCTATTAAGGTCTCCAGAAAATCAGCATCAACATACCCTATGACTCCATCTTTAGTTCTTCCAAATCGTGTAAGCAAACATCAGTGAGTGCCTCGTAAGTATCTTAAAATCTATCGAATCGCTTTCCAATGTTCTTTACCGGATTTGCCATGTATCTCGCTAATCGCATCGATCGCATATGATAAATCTGGACGTGAACAAACCATAGCATACATGAGAGATCCCATCGCACTAGAGTATGGAACATGTGACATGTACTCAATCTCATCATCATCGATTGTGGAGACAAAACTGATGAAATTCTGAAATGGGCTGCTAAAGGAGTACTAACAGCTTAGCACTCTCATATATTGAACTCCGCAAAGAACTTTATCAATGTACCCTTTCCGACTTAGGTACAATTTACTTGATTTTCTATCTCTCGAGAATCTCCATACCAAGTATCTTCTTTGCTGGTCCTAAATCTTTCATCTCAAATTCTTTACTTAGTTGGGCTTTGACCTTTCTTATCTCTTCTTTATCTTTTCTTTGCTATCAACATGTCATCAACATAAAGAAGTAGATACACAAAAGAACAATCACTGTTTTTCTTAAAGTAAACACAACTCACAAAACTACTTCTTTTGAAATCATGAGAAGTCATAAAGGAATCAAACCTCTTGTACCATCATGTCTTGGTATTCAAGCTTTCAAACCGTAAAGGGACTTTTTCAAAGAAGCAAACATAGTCCTCTTTTTTTGAAATCAGAAAACCTTCCAGTTGTTGCATGTAAATATCCTCATCAAGTTCTCCATGCAAAAATGCGCTTTTACTTCTAACTCGCTCAAGCTCCAAATCATGCATGGCCACAATACCAAGCAAAGCTCGAATCGAACTATGCTTAACAACTAGGGAGAACACATCTGTGAAGTCCACTCCTGGAATTTGATCAGTAACCCTTTGCAACAAGCCTTGCTTTATATCCGGACTCTGAGTCCCTTCTTTCTTTTTAAACACCCATTTACAACGAGCAATGTTTTTTACCTTTAGGAAGTTTCACAATGTCCCATGTTCTGCTTTTTGTGGAGTGATTCCATCTCTTCTTGCATAGCAAACATCCACTTTTCTCGAGCCTTCACAAATAACAGCCTCAGAATAATTAGATGGCTCTTGATTCGCATCTATATCTTCACCACATTTAAAGCATAAGCAACTAGATCACCTCGGCATACTTCTTTGGAGGTTTAATTTCTCTTCTAGTTCTGTTTTTGGCGATAGAGTATTGTGGTGAAAGAAGCAACTCTATTCTCAATTTTTGTAATCGGCTTGAGGAGTTGACTCAGATTAACTCGATGCTCTACTGCTTTTGATTTTCTTTATTGGAAGAGTCTTTAAGAGATAAGTTAGGTAGCATAGCGCTTTCATCAAAAACAACATCTCTACTAATCACAACTTTTCTATTTTTAGGACACCATAACTTATACCCTTTTACACCACTTTATAACCAAGAAAAACACATTTAATGGATCTCGGTTCCAATTTTCCTTTATCAATATGAGCATATGCAGACACCCAAAGATCTTTAAATCGAAATAATTAGCGGGATTACTGACCATACCTCTTGTGAGTCTTTTTTTCTCAATGGCAACGGATGGAGATCGGTTGATCAAAAACATGCATGAAGACGCCGCTTACGCCCAAAATGACTTCGGTAAGTTGGCATTTGACAACATACATCGAACCTTCTCCATGATCGTTCGTTCATTAGTTCTGTAACGCCGCTTTGTTTGTGGAGTACGATTTAACTGTCAAGTGTCTCATGATTCCTTCGACTTGCACAATCTATTAAACTCATCGTAACGTAACTCTAAACCATTGTCTCACAATGCGGAGGTATTTTATCTGCTTTCCCGTCTGTTTTTCAATCCTAATTTTCCAAGACTTAAATGCGGAAAACACATCACTTTTTTGCTTCAGGAAGAACGCCCAAACTTTTCTGGAAAAATCATCAATAAAGGTTAGCATATAATTAGCTTCACCTCCGGAAGGCACTCTAGATAGCCCCACGCATCGTAATGAATATACTCCAATGTTCCTTCGTGTTATGGATTCCTCTAGTGAATCGAACTCTCTTTTGCTTTCCAAAACACAAAGCTCACAGAAATTCGGGCTTTTGCAAATTCCTTGCCCATGAAGAAGTCCTCTTTTGCTCAATTCTGTCATGCCATTCTCACTCATATGCCCTAGGCGCATATGCCAAAGTTTAGTAATATCATCATCCGACAAGGAAGAAGAAGCAACAAATGCATCACCAAGAGAATGATGAGAACCTCGCAAAACATATAACTTGGCAATCTTTCTCATTCCTTTCATCACAACAAGGGACTCTTTGGAAATCTTTAAAACACCACTTTCACTTGTGTATCTGCACTTTTTGAATCAAGAGTACTCAACGAAATTAAATTTCTTTTCAATTCGGAACATGCCGTGCGTCACTAAGTGTTCGACAACTCCATCAAACATCTTAACTTTAATTGTTCCAACACCGCAATTTTACACGAAGCATTATTTCCCATCAAAACAACACCTTCGTGACAATCTGCTTCGTAAGTTGTAAACCAATCCCGATTGGGACTCATGTGGAAGGTGCAGCTGAATCAAGTATCCACTCTCGCTTACTTTAGAATCATTGATGAAGCGACTAGAAGTTCACCATCGCTGTAGTCTTCTACAACATCGCCTTCACCGAATTTTCTCGGTTGTTTTCCTTTGATTCGCAGCCTCCCTTTTAATCTCATTTTGTAGCTTATAGCACTCAGATTTAATGTGCCCTTTCTTCTTGCAGAAGTTACAAGTTTTACCTCTGTTTGAAGACTTCGATTTACCCTTAGATTTACCACGAGGATTTCGTTCCTGTGTCCTACCACGATCATCATCGAGCATTCGATCTTGTCTCCCACGAACAATGAGACCCTCTCCCTGAGAGTCGGGTTTAACCATAAGATGCTTCATCTTATCATACGAGGTTAAAGAATCATAAACCTCATCAACTATGAGAGACTCGCGGCTATATAAAATCGTGTCTCTAAAGGTTGAATAAGACGGGGGCAACGAACAAAGTAGAATCAACCCTAGATCTTCCTTATCATACTCGAACCTCCATGGCCTCCAAGTTTGAGAGAATTTCTTTAAACACCATTGTAAGTGTTCGTGTACAGCACGCACCTTCCTCCAAACGATGAGCATAAAGACGCCGCTTCATATGCAACTTGCTTGTTAGAGTTTTCGACATACATATTTGTTCTAGCCTTTTCCATAATGCAGCGGCAATTTTCTCTTTCATCACATCCTGTAAAATTTCGTTGGACAAATACAGATGTAATTGTGTTAATGCCTTTCGATCCTTACGCTTCTTCTCTTCATCTATTAATGTCGAAGGCATCTTATCTATCCTCAGCGGGGCATCCTCCGTGATCCATCCGTGCAAGAACTGCTTGCATCTTAATTTGCCACAACGCAAATCTGGTGTTGCGATCCAACAGCGGAATTTCATACTTCAAAGACGCCATTACCGTGATCGAGATGAATAACCCGGAAGCTCAGATACCAATTTGTGAAAAATAAAATAAATAAAATAAAGAACACACAAATTTTACGTGGAAACCCTATCGGGAAAAAACCACGGGCAGAGGAGAAGAAAATTCACTATGTCGAAAATTTGAATCAATACAAGAGGAATAGACTATGTCTATTTATAGGCTTGTAAAGCCATATTCTAGTAGGATTGAAACACCCTATCCTAATCAATATAAAATAGATGAAGTTTAATAAGGTTTAAAAAACCTTATTCTAAAATAAAATAAAAGAAGTCTAGTTCTATATGGATTTTACTTTTATTTTATTTTCCATCGTATTTTATTTAAATAAGAATTTGGGTCACTTAATTCTAACAAACACTAACTAGCACCATCAAATGATAAATAAAACAAATAATGGCAATGATAATAGCATTAAAACATATACATAAGGAACGATGTCAATCAAATAATAGAGACGAAAATGAAATTATGAATATAATTTGAAATCAAATATATAAATAATAACAATAATAATGGTAATAATATTATAGAAATAAAATAATAAAGAAGTAAATAGAACATATAAAAAAAACTAAATTTAGGATTCTAAAAAAATATTACTTTCAGAAATATTAAAAATTAAATATGAAAAGGATAGATGCTAGATATAAAAATAAAAATAATATTAACTAAAATGAAAAATGATAGAAAAATTAATGAGCAAATGATAAAATATATCAATCAAAAGACTTTATTGAAATCAGGATAAAATTATAGGCAGAAATTGCAAAAAGTTTAATTAATAAAGGCGAAATAGGAGCAAAATAAGACGCGCGAAAAGGGATAAGGACTAAATAGGAAAAATATCCCAATATGCGGACACACGTCCTTTCTCCAGAAGATTAGCATGTCAAGGACTAAATTAAATCATATGAAAAATTAAGCGGTCGAATTTGTAAAAATAAAAAAGAAGGGGATCAGATTGTAACACGACGTAAGTGTGGAAGGAACCAAAGGGTAAATAACCCTTATAATAGACACACGCAGATCCTCAGAAAGGTTAGGGTTGGATTTCGGGTCATAGGCTCAAAACGATGCCGTTTTGAGGCCACTAAAACAGGCCCTAAACGACGCCGTTTGCTGTGGCTTATAAAAGTCAAAATTAAAAAAAAAAAAAAAAAAAAAAACCTCATTCTTTCCTTGTTTTAAAAAAAAAGGGAAAATGGGTTTTGGTTTCTCTCTAGGGGAAACCCAGAATCCAGCCATGGGGCACGGCGGGCCCCCGCCGTGGTTCCATCGTAGACAGCGGTCGGGGTACCCAAAATCAACCCTTTTTAACCCCCTTTTGATCCCTCTTGTCCCCCTTTATTTTTTTTAAAGACCCTAAAACATTTTTAAAATCGATTTGCTTTAGAAATAGAAGAAAAAAAAAGAAAACACAGCAACCTCCATGCCATTTGAAACCTCATTAGAACCCCTATGGGTTCTTTGATTTTCGAATATTGACGGCGTTTGACGAAGGGGAAAGCAAAATTGATCTGTAAGGTTTCTAATGTTTCTCTATTTATTTCAAAAAGATAAAAGAGGCACCTTTTTTTTTTGAACTTTGTACTCTGATTTTTTTTATTATTATTGTGTGCGTAAAAATACAAAAAGGTTGTTCATGGCTTTATAGCCGAATATTAACTACAATAATTTTTTTTTCATTTTTGTTCTTTTGTTCTTATGTGCTGCTATTCTCTGCTGTTGTTTGTCTGTTTTTTCGCAGGGACGGACGAGAGTTGGAGTGGTATGCTGCCGCGCAGTGGTAGTGGAAAAAGGGGCTAGGTTTTTTTGTTGTTTTGTTTTTTTCTTTGTTAGGCTAAGGTTTGTAATTGGATTGGGTTGATTTTGGGCTTTGAATTTTGTTTGGTAATTGGGCTTGTATTTTTGTAACAAAATTGGACTGTTTTGTTAGGCCCGGGCAAAAATTGGGTTTTACAACAATTACTCAAGATAAACATATTTATTAAGTAAAAATGTGGTAAAAATATATAGAAAAACCCTATATAATTTTGAGTTTACAGCGTGTAGCGAGGATGGGTAGGACCGGTTTTTAAAAATCTGCATCCTTTTTATGAAATGTGCATTGACACAATCATGCATGATATATTTATGAAATTTGAGTTATATGATTTTATGATTATTTATCGTATATGTTTATAAAGTATGTGATTGAGTTTGTGTTAGTCTCAAACTAGGAATAAAAGCTCACCCCATTAGTGTTTCAACCTTTCAAGTAACACTTAAACATAGGACTTGGATCAGCACTCGGTGGAGCCTCTCAGAATATATTTTATTACGTGGATATTTTTATGGATTTTGGGTTTGGAGTTTGTGGACTTTTGGACTTTGGACTTTGCAATTTACATCTAGTTGGTTTGTGGTTTTATTTTTATGACTTTAAAACGATCATGCATGCATATAATATTATAGGATTTTAAGTATCTTTGATAATGTCATTTTTCTCAAATTAATTATTTTTTTCTTAAATTATAAACAAAATAATAATTCGTAAATTTTTTAAATAGTTTTATAAAAATCTGTTGCGAATTTCTTTATAAAAATCATTTTTATAATTATAATATAAAAACATTAGTATTTAAAATATTTTCAAACAACATTACAATTAAATGACGCTTTTCTTTTCTTTTTTAAATAAATTTTACTAAATATTTTTCGAAGAAATAAAATTTGTCAATCTTTAGAATTTCACGTTTCAAACTCAAAAGCTTTACTTTTAAGTAAACAAATAATTTTGCACATCATTAATATAATTTTCAAGATTCGACCATAATGTCTAGACCGGATTTAGGGTGTTACAAAGTAAATATTAACAAAAGAAAATTTGTTCACTAAAATGGATAGATACAAGGGTTGTTTAACTGATGATCCCTTATTGTTTAACTGATGATCTCTTATGTAGCTTTGATGGGCAGAAATTGAATCATGTCTTCTTCTTGTGAGGGATTACTTTACAATTTCCATAGCATAGAGTTTCTGATTCCCACAATAGACTAGGTACGTTTCTTTGTTTTACCTTTGATATAGTTGTTGGAGAACCTTTTATGCTGCATACATGATTGACTGACAAACTCTCTTTAGTATTATCTGTTGGTGGGTTTGGAAGCAAGGAAACTCATTCGTATTCCAATAGGTTAACTTTTGCTCATTTGAGATCTTCAATTAGAGTATTATTTAGGCTCGACACGTGAAGAATTCTCATGTAAGGGATACTTTGCAAAATGGGCGAAGGAGGGGATGGTCTAAATTGACCACCCTGCATGTGGAGTGGATTAAGCTTAACACCGACGACTCAGTTAAGATTAGGACAATGGTTAGATCAGTTAGAGAGTTATCACGTGATGACAAGCGTGATTGGATTGTAGGTTCCTTCCACAGCTTGGGACTAGGTTTAGTTCTTCAAGTGGAGTTAGGGGCCATCTATGGTGGTCTGAGGTTGGCATGGGATGCAGATATTAGGAACCTTCTAGTTGAGAGTGATAATAAACTTGTAAACATGTTGAACTCGAGTGGGTACGAAAGGAATAATTTTGCTCTTGTATGTACTATTAATGAACTCAACAATAGGAAGCCGACAATAACTATTAGTCACGTGTTGACAGAAGCAAATGTAGCAGTTAATTCTCTAACAAGATATGGATTGGCAAATGACTATTATGTGCATATAATGGAAAGGCCTTCTGTTAGCGTATCGAATGTATTAATAGGGGATGCCATAGGCATTAGTAATATTGAACTTGAAGTATAGTTAGTTTTTTTTTTTCTTTTTTTTTTATTGTGTAAAAAGGCTTTGGGTTCTTTTTCTCTCTCTCTCTATATATCTTAAAATTTATCAAGTTACTTGTCTAAGCTTTATGTCTCTCTTAATATTTGAAAGGGTTTAAGCACAAATATTATGAACAAAATATAGATATAAGTAAAAATTAGACTCATTTAAGATATGAGAAAGTTAAAATTCAAGACCCAAGCCTGTCTCATTTTCTAAGTTTGTAATATTTTTTTTATATACTATGTAATTTATATTACATAAAAATTAAATATATAATGATGTATAATATAATAATGCAAACATTAAATTATTTTAAATTGTATATATTTACAAATTTAATAATAAAGAAATAATAAAATTATTAAATATTAAATTAAAATAGCATTTAAAAAAATTAGAAAATATAAGCAAGCTTAAAAGGGCTTTGAATTAATTATTTTCAAATATGAGAAAATTTTGACAAAATTTAAACATCATATTTTTAACTGAACCAAATTTCACCAAGATTGAAGGGTGATAGACATAAACTTGGTTTGAATCGGGTTGACCCAGCCATAAACAAAAAAAAAAAAAGAAAATCATTTTAAAGGACAAATATAACACTAATCTAAAATACATCCCATAATTTTAGATCTCGTATAAAGATATATTGTAATACGAAATAATGTAATAAACACAATACATGTATCATATTTGTGTGGATAAATAAATTTGATATTTTAATGTATTTAGTCAATAAGTATATTGGGTAATGACAAATTAATGAAATCTTGATTCACTTAAATTTATTCTTTGAAAATACCTACAGTTATATATATTCACAAGGCTAATTATAAAATTACAAAAACCAATATGCATGACAAATAACATACTCTCCAAAAACAAGTATATATGTATAGAGTATCCAAATGGGAAGGACCTAAAGGAAAAATAGCATAATCTCTAAAAACGAGGGTACAGAGCATCTCCTGGGAAGGACACAAAAACTTAGAATAATTTGGTTAATAAATAACAATTTAAAATATTAAATTTAGCTAACAATAACAAAAATATCTATATTATAACATGAAATTTTAGATTTAATCCTCAACAACTCCGTCACTATCCCAATATTAAATTTAAATACCAACAAGTTTGAAGTAGAAACACATCATAAACATACAATATTGAAGAGTGTGACATAGACCCTAATCCATGCAACGAATAGAGCACAAAAGGACAAAATGGAAACTATATATAATATAAATCAAAGCACGAGAGTCGCAACCAGTGTTAAACTTTACACCCAGCTTGGCACCACCCCAACCACACACAAAGCCCCACATTTGATGCTCCATAAGGGTGACTTTTAAGACCATTTAGACCAACCCTAAGTGGTTCTCATGGCTTTGAGGGAAACAAACAACATTTAAAGGGAAAAATTAGGGGGCCCCTCAACCCTATTTTCATGAGAAAGATTGGAGGCCGATGCAAAGAATTTGTTTATGAAAACAAAGACCCGTTTTTTGACCCATCAAAACAAACTTCAATCATTTAAAACTATATCCTTCCTATTCTCCCATATTCATTTTATTTGAATATCTTAAACTCAAAAGTTTGGATTTTCTTGCTATCCTAGATAAAAATGTTAAGCGCATAAACGTGATTATGGGGGATGCAACTTATCATTATTAACAAATAAAATAAGCGGTAAAAATTTCATAGAGTCTAAGATATTAGGAGTTAAATTGCATTTTACTCTTACTACTAAAAAAATAGATAAATTAAGTTCTATATGTTAGACCAAAAAATAAATTGGTCTTTTTAGTTTAAAATTTCATCCATTTGTACGGTTAAAAACTGGTATGGCTAATAGAATAATCAAACAGTGACACATGACATGCTATGTATATCTCATGCTAACGTACAGAGATCAGTTTTTAACAGTGAAAATTGAAAAAAAAATTAACAGAAAGACCAAGTTGGTCTTTGATCTAATATTTAAGGACTAATTTACCTATTTTTTAAATAAAGAGGATAAAATGTAATCTGACTCTTAATATAAGGACCGTTATGATAATTTTACCGCTCCTGAGTCAACCTATTTTTATATTGCTTTCCTTTTTGTCAAACCCTAGATTAATCATATACTGCGCAAACATGCACGTTTACATGATATAAATATATATGTGTATATATTATAATCAATCGTATACATGCATTGATTTCCATATATATATTATTATACTACATATAAGCATGTTATTATTATTAAGTCAACAGCTAAGTAATGGATATGGATAGGCTTAAAATGTCAATATTCCCATATTTTCTGAATAATAGAAGTCTTCATGGAGAAATGAGAAGAAATGTTTGTGTTATTTCTAAGGATTTGAAAGTAAATTTTATTCACAGTCCGTGATCTTTTAAAATATCTATTTTTTCTGTTTTAACTTGAAAATCAAACCACGCGTTTAATACACGCGATATCTTCTCTGGTCACGTGAACCTACAAATGGATATGATGGGTCAAATTTTGTAAACAAAAGGCTAAAACTTATATTCATAGGCATGATAAAATTTGATAGGTGTTAAAAGTAATATATTTTAATATCATTCTTAATACGTTTTTAGGTGATTATTCGATGTTAATTGTAACATCCCTAACCTCGTCCCATTGCTGGAATAGGATCACAGAGTATTACCGGTCATTTCAGTACATTTGTACTAAAGTCATGAATAAATGAAATTTAACATATCCAATCATAGCTTTAATGGGCCCACAGTACCTATTAAATATAGTTAAATAAACCGGAGCTCGATTGTAAGCTTAGAAAGTTTCTCGTTTGATTTCAAATTTTTCGTCTTTTAAATAGTTCCACACGCCCGTGTGGCCTACTTAACACACCCGTGTGGCTTGGGACACACCCGTGTCCTCAGCTCGTATGCAACACTGACTTTTAAACACGGCCATGGTTCACGCCCGTGTAGCCTGCCCGTTTACTAAACTGACTTTAAGACACGGCCGTGGCAACCAAGGCACACGCCCGTGGACTAACTTGGTTGTAACTATTTAGGTGCAGGGGACACACGGCCTAACAACATGCCCGTGTGACAAACCATGTGGATTCGAAATGAACCTTATATTCTAAAAATTACCAACCCTGCAATTTGTAGACAGCAAGTACTATAAAATTTCTTCATTCAACCAATCCAGATATAATTAAACACACACTTAATACTCATTAAACTATCGTTTTATAACTTAACACATATACTCAATAATGCCTTAAACTAAACCATTCAAAATTTGCACCCATGTGCCATTGTATTCAATTCAAAAGATTTTACATTATAGTATTCTCCTTACAACTGTTAATTAACTATTATCATTCTTCATTAACATAACTTATAACCAAAATAACATTAAACAACCTAGGTACATGCCAATCATCATAGATAGATACATTACCAAGTATTGAGTTCGGGAGTTCACTCGGATGCTGAGATCTTATCTACTTTGTACCTAACCTGCGCACGGAAACAAACCGTATGCTGAGTTTACACTCAGTGGTATTTCTATAAACTAATACTTAAAACAATAATAAGCCATGTACAAACATTTTAGCTTTAAGCTTTTATTTTACAAATCTTAATGGCTTATTCGCCTTCATCTTATAATTCATAAATGTAATTAAACAATTCTTCATATACCTTTTATAATGTTCAATACTTTCATTAGTCATACATCAGCATGCCATTATATTCATTAACAGTCATCATTCAGTCTTATAACATCGTATATTAGTCTCAGTCACATAAACGATAACAGTCAGTCTTCAGTACTTTTATTTATCCCTATTAACATAACTCGAACCTAAACGAATACGCAGATCCAACCCACACATCGGGGATATTATACAATGTTTCATCGCCGGCGAATATACACCGTAATGGTAACGATAATATCCACAATCGGTACAAAGTACCTCTTCGAAACGAATTCGAACGATCCACGAGAGATCGACATGTATAGTGTCTCATCGACACACAGTCAGAATATTCTTGAATACTCCTAATCCTATGGCATGCCAATTATATCCGACTAGCCCGACACTGTTAATAGGGTATAAATCATATCACTATAATACAGAAACAGCAGCAGTTCCATTATAGCATTCTTTATACATTCTATAATTAAGAATAGCAATTACATTGTAATAAATCATTAAGCATAGTTTATAGAAATACAAACCAAAATTCTCGGGTTTATTCAATATCCTCGATCACTTTCTCCTTTCCCTTTTTCGATGATGTTTTCGGTGCTACGTTGGCTACATAAAATTTAACATTTAAAATTATCAATATATGTTATTTAATAACACACCCTTTAATTTTCCATGTAACTTTTACTATATTTCCAATTAGGTCCTTCCACCATAACCATTCTAAAACTCTTAAATTTTCAGCATAAAACATTAATTATGGAGTCCTCTCAATTCAATCCCTACTACTACGAAACTTATATTTCTCTTTACAATTTAATCCTTCTCCCACTTCTAACTTGAATTTCTATCAAATTAACACTTAATTCTTCTATTTATTCAACTTAATCAACATCTAAAAATTCAATAACTTTCCAAATTTCAACATAACTCAAGTAGTACTTCTTCCTAAGATTCCATAGACACCAAAATTGTAGGAAAATAGATCAAATTAACTTACCACTTAAGCTTCAAACCTCAAAACCCTAATTTTTCCTTTCTTTTTCTTTCCCTTTTTCTTTCTTTCTTTTCCTGCTTCATTCGTGATCTTCTTTTTCCTTTTTCTTTATATTTTATTTCTTTTTATTTCTTTTATTCATTCTTTATTTTATTTTATTATATTATATTTAGTAATAATTATTTATTTACTTATATAATAAGTAAATACATATATACTCACACATTTGTACCAATTAAATTAATACACATATATTTATACTTACCACACACTTGTCACCTTATGGTATAATTTCTAATTTAGTCCTTTGACCTTCCTATAATTTCTAATTAAACTTTCATACTTTATTCAATCTAGTCCTTACATTAATTTAGCTTTAATTCAAGCTAATTCACTTAACCAAAGTCTAATTGACTACACTACTAGCTTCGTAAATATTTCTAATAAATATTTACCAATTCATTTTACAGAAATTATGACCCAAAAATTTAATTTTCCGATGACCTTAAAATTTGGGTCGTTACATTAATAGTGAATTTTATGCTCATATTCCTTTAAATTTATGATTTTATACTTAGGAGAGCATTTGGGAGCAAAATGAGCGAAAACTGAAAAATTGAAGCGAGTTACAGGAGCCACATAGGCTAGACCATTTCACATGATCATGTGAGCCACACAGCTGCAATACGGCCATGTGGCAAGCCATGTCAATTTTTGGATTTACATCTTTTATTTTATTTTATTTTATTTTATTTTATTATGCATTTTTTTGTTATGGCTTTTAATTATTTTTTTCTAGTTTGTAATCTCTTTATATTATTTATTTTTGTCTATTTTCTTATTAGTTACTCGGAAACATGTACTCCATTTATATTCACCTACAATTCTAGTTTTCACTATTCTAGCGAATTCATCCATATTTAGGGTAATTTTAGTTCTCTCTCTCCCTTCTCCCTCCCTTATGATATTGTGTTTCTTCTGTGATTATAATTGTTTGTACATTGAGGACAATGTACATCTTAAGTGTGGGGAGGTTGTTTATATTTTTATGTGATAAAATCATTAAATTGTTGTTTGTGTTTAAGTAATTTTCTCACATCTATCATTAAAGTTAATTTTTTTTTAATTTGGAGTTTGTATTGATTTTGTTTTGGAATAATTTGTGAATTGTGTGATTTGTACTTTAAGGCACAAAAGAGTCAAGCATGATAAGTTATTTTTCAGAAATTATTATTTTAGGTTGTATTCCTGAACTAAAGAATTATTTAAAATTTTAAATTTACAAGTTTAACATCAAAACCATAATTTTTTTGTGAGCTTCTGAGTCTATAGAGCATATATTTTATTTCGTGCTCATTTTATTTTTAGTTGTGAGTATTTTGACTTAATTTGTTATTCTAGAACTTGCTTCGGTTATACATGTCGAGACCACATTATTGATTTGATATACTAAGATGATAGAGATAGTTAAGATTGAACCTACCTAACCTTTAATCAACTTACCTGTTGTATTAACCCCAGTAAACCCCGTTGATCCTAACACATTCTTTTTCTAACACGTTAATGTTAACCCTTAACCGATATATATGTTGTAAAATTAACTCTTTTATTGACTCTTTTTTTGTTGAGATTTGATTTGGTTAGTTGTCGACTATATTTCATTATTTGCATTGTTGAATTTTACTTTATTCTCTAAAAAACTAGAAAATGAAAAAAATCAAGAAATCAAAGAAAAATTAAGAAAAATTGATTGAGCTTGAATCATTAGTTTAATTTTGTGTTGAAAAGCTCATTTTTATTATTTATTGTTGATGTGAATTCTTTTAATTCAGCAACTGATTATTTTTTCTAGTCTGGTAACTTATCAACTCGACCCTCAATTATAACCAACCTTTCTGACATTTTCTATGCCCTTAACCTAAACCCTATTACAACCTTGTAAAGACCTCTTGATTAGTGTGTCATCTCATTTTATAGTCATGGAGATTTGATTTTCAAGCAAGCCTATGATAATGACATTTCTTGTTTGACTATTGAGTGGATATTACATAAATGTTAACGCTTTGAGTGCTTTGAGTGAATCTTTAGTGAGAATGTTGTTTATTATTGAATTTGAATTTCAGGTATTTATTGAGATAGGGGAGATGCCTAATATTTTTAAAGCTTGAAACTTTCTGCTTGAATTGCTTGTGTTGTTTAGTGTCATTTTAGTGTGAATTTCCATTGCATGATTATTTATAGATTATCCTAAGAAATTATCGGTGAAAGTAATAAATTAAGAGAAGTTAACTTGAATGTGGGTTGAGAATTTTGCTTAAGCACAAGCAAACGCTTAAGTGTGGGGATATTTGATAGGTGTTAAAAGTAACATGTTTTAATCCCATTCTTAATACGTTTTTAGGTGATTATTTGATGTTAATGGTGAATTTTATGCTCCTAATCCTTTAAATTCATGTTTTTATACTTAAGAGAGAATTTGGGAGCAAAATGAGTGAAATCCATAAAATCAGAATAAGTTATAGGAGCTATATGGGTTGGACTATTCTAAAAGGTCGTGTAAGCCACACGGGCTGTCACACGTCCATGTGGCAGGCCATGTCGATTTCATGAATTGCACTCCAAACAGTAGAAAAACATGATTTTTAGGTTTTTTCAGGCATTCTGAGACCTATATATGACAAAAATAAGAAGATAGGAGTGAGCCATCATAAAATATTCAAAAAAACATGTAACACCCAAACTTTGAATATTTGACTAAGAAATGCTAGTGTAAATGAATCTCTGTTTCTTTGGTTTCGTGCTCTGCTTATGTGTTAGAGGTTAGGATTTCGAGTCACGTCTTTAGAGCTTTGCTATTTTATTCTAAACTAACCTCTATATTTGAATTGTTGGCTTAAGATTAATTTTGTGAAAATTTGTGTCAACGATGAGCTAAATGGTTAAGCTTCTGTATACTTTTGGATATTGTGTTCAATTCTCGGCATATGCATTGGGGAATATTTTTGCTTATTGTCAGAATTCTGATTGGTGGTTAAAAATTTAAATTTAACGTTTCCTTTTCTCCTATCCCTTCCTCAATTTTTTTTCTTTTCTTTTTTGTTTTTCTTGTTTCTCTTTTATTTTCTTTTATCGGTCGTTAAACTTCATGTTCCTTATCTACTATTCTAGTCGAGTTAGTACAATTTTTGTGATGTCAATTGAAATTTAATTGTGTATTTCTATTGTGAATTCTAAGAAACAACGGTTTCGTACTATCGAAATAGTTCCATGTTAGTGGGTTGAAGTCTCTTCATTAAGCAGTTTTGGTTTATTTGTTTTAGGTGTGCATGTCGGAAGTAGTGTTTCCCAACATGCTAATTTGAGTGGGTGTCGTTGATTCGCTGGTAAGTATTGGTTTCGTTAAAGTTTCGTGTCAAAGTTTTTGCAATAGTTCAGTAAGTGTTAAATTGTGCAAATTTTGTTATTTTAGTCGATTGATTGATTCTAGTTGGCTAATTTAGGCTTCAGGATTTCTCTACGTTGTTTCTGTATTGAAAATACTTCAGGTGCGTACCGAAAACTCGAGTTCTTTTACGAATTTTAGACACTAGAAAATATGGCTGGCAATGCCACATAGTCGTGTAACTTATTGTCCACAAATTAGAGATGCATGAGCATGTGTCCAAATCGTGTGTGGGGAATCTCTAGTGCAGAGTTCCCACGAGTCAGAGACACGGGCGTGTGTCCAGGTCGTGTGACTCACTATTTGCGATTTAGGACTACATGGGTAGATGATATGGGCGTGTGTCAGGTTGTGTGAGACACATGGGCATGCATACGGGCATGTGTCATGCCATGTGGAGCCACATAGGCCATCCATTTAAGCTGTGTAAAACCACACGGCTGTGTGGCCCAGAAATTGAATTTTGCCCTTGAGCAATATGCGTCATTTGAAATGATTGTAGGCCTTCTGTAAGGTCCGTATGTATTGAATTAAACTGTACATGCCATGATTTCATGATCTGAAACTAAATATTGATAGATCTATTGTATATTGCATATGGTAACTGTTACTGATATTGAATTATTCGGTATGAACATTAGCTGTATTTAAGTGGTCGTGTACGATTTTGTATTAATTGTTATTTAAATTTGCATTTACATTGGGTGGAATTGAGTAAAGGAGGAATTATTCTATTTTGAGACAATGGTTAAACCATTAGTATTTATATTCTGATTTGGCAGTTAGTTTGCAACTATCGGAACGTGTCATACTGACACTGTGTGGTGTGTATGGTTGGACGAGTGTTTAATACCCTGATTGATGTGTTGGATTAGTCAGAGATAATGTGTAGTGGGTGAGAAATAGAAAAACTGCATATATTTTGATATGTTCTTTCTTTAAGAATAGCCTAACTTACTATGTCTGAATTACTATAATCTGTTAAATTGAATGATCTGCCTTCTGGATTTGACTCTAAAATCAAATATTGGGACCTTATTGGTTCTAAACTAAATCTATTGAATATAGAATTAATTTTTTTGGAAATCACTAACTTATTTCTTCTGCTGACTAAATTATAGGTAAATCACAGGCTTGATCAGTTTGGCGGATCGTGAGCTCGATCATACCCCTTATCTATTGTAGTGTTATTGGCTTTTTTAACCTACTTTCAATAATTTCAAGATGTAAAGTATTTTAAGAGTATAAGTGATGTATTGTGCTCTGCATTTGCTAATTTCTTCTAGATTGGCTTAAAGACTTAAATTTCGATAATGTGTTTTGAGAAATATTTGAGGTAGCTTCCCAAATTTGGCCTTATTGCCTAGGCTGAGTATGGGGTGTTACAAAACAACTCGAAAAACACCATTGAAGTTGGTACTGAAGTAGATTTCCATCAAGATTGAAGATTCCCTTTTGATTTCTTTGGAGATTATTATAAGTTTCTTTATTTCTTGTGGTTATACTGTATTTTGGATATTTTTATTTGCTAGCATGAACTAATTTTCTAAATACTTAGGGAGATAAACCCTATGATGGATTCTACAACACCCTAAAATAGGGCCTAGGAGTTTTAGGGGTATTTTAGAAATTTTAGCCTTAGAGTGTTCGGAATTTTACAACATGGTATATCGGTAATATTTTCAATTATGGTTTTTAGAAAATCAAATCAATTTTTGAAAAAATGTTTTAGAAACCTTTAATTTTAGAAATAAGACTGATTTGTTACAAAGACAAATTTGTGAGCATTTATGTTACAGTTTTACCAATTTTAAAATTGAACCTAAAAATCACCCTCACCTACAATTTTCACGTTATTTCTTCTCTTTTGCTTGTTAATGCCACCCCTTGCTCTTCCAACCTCTCCTCTTCAATTTTCTTTGTTAAATTTTTCACTCTTTTGATTTCCATCATTCCCCAAGTATTAAACCTTCATAAATCCTCAAGAAAACATCTCAAAACTCCATATACTTTATCATCTTCTTCACGTGTGAGTTTTTCGGGTTTTGGACAAATTTTCATTTTTCTTCCATCAAATGTAACCATTTATCTACCTATTAGTTTTTAATGTTAATTAGTCTTTAAAATTGAATTAATAGCCATTAAATCACATGTTTTGATTAAAAGCCGAAAATAGAGTCATTAATGGTGAATTTCGGGATTTTGAGTAAAAACGTGATTTCGAAGTGCTTTCTTATTAGTTTTGACATGATTAATAGGTTTCTAAACTTTCTTTGAAGTTTCGTTAAGTATTTCTTGGGTTTTAATGACTTTTTGGAAAATAGCCATAAAAGATGTTGAAAAAGTCGATACAATAAATTGAGTATTTTATTATAGTTTAAAGGTTGGAAATTAGTCGCAGGTGAATTATAAGATGAATGGAATTGGTTTTAGGCGAAAAGACAGAGTATAGACAGAGATATTCAAATTTAAAGTTTGTTATGTTAAAGGTTTCGGTTACATGAGAACTTAGTTTAGGCTTCTTTTTTTTTTGCTTGTGGTGAGTCCTTAGCTGATTTTTGAATGTATTTTTGTGTGAATTATTGTGTTGAAGCTTCAGATTTGCTAGGGCTATCTACGAGTAAGGAAAAACTAGTTTAAGCTTTCGACTTTTCGACGAAAGCGTAATTGGTGAGTGTTTGGAATCATTGTTCATAGACACGAGTCATGTGTTATTTGGGAATTTAGTAGTAGCCTAAACCCCTACTCCAATTCTGAGTGTAAGCTTTCTCATACTTATGATTATCTTGTGAATTATGTGCTTATGTGAATGTGAATATGTGAATTAGGATGAAATGCTATAACATGTGATATGTGGTTGTGATAACTATTGTGAAAGTGCAAATGTGTACATGTTATGTATTTGTTAAATATTAGTGACAGTGTTTTGCTAAATATGTAAATATGCAATAATAGTGCACAGATAATTGGTAAGTGATATATGTTTATTTTAGATATTTTGGCCTTGTGATCTTGAAACTATTAGATATAGTTGATATGCCATAGGATTGTGAGTAGTCACCTATATGTACAGTAATTTTGGGCGTTGAGGCCCTGGAACATGCTGGAGGATAAGGGAATGTGAGGTAAGCTCCATTCAACGGGACATGTGAGGGGAAATAAGGAGAGTGTTAGCTATATGCTTCAATTATGAGATTTTTTCGACTGTATGAGTCATTTGGTATGATTGGAGATCCATGAATCCGATGTGTGGTGATAGTGCCCACTCTATGTTTCATACCTCAAGAGCCAATTTATCATTATACGTGATTGTGTGAAATGTGATACATGATTAATGGATTGTGTTATATGATATATGCTTGAATGAGAGTGTAAATGCTATTTAAATGAACTAATAGATTATGCATGATTAGGTATTATATGACATTAGACATAAGAACGTTGTATTTGTATATATATATGGTTGTGTTGTAGATGCATGATAACATGTTTGCATAGTGATTATTCTAATCATTCACTGAGCTTGTTTAAGCTCATCCACTCTTTTCAACATATGCAGATTAGTGACGTTTCAATGTGAGTGGTGTGGTTTTTCCAAGGGAGTGATCCAAGGAAGACTTGTTAGTATTTCGTAGGTGTTCATTGCTTATTTATTTACATTTTGAGGAATAAGGCAATATGGTAAACCTGTTTATAGCCATGTTAGTTCTTAACATTTTGCTGGTTTTTGCTTTTGTTTATGGGTTATAAATATGCTTAGGTTTATGAACATTGATGATGGCATGATGTTTTTTGCTCGGACGCATTTCTGACATTTTGAACTGTTAAATTTAGTCATTTGGATGATTATTTGTCAAAGTAATTGATTCATGATGTTTAGAAACTAAATTGGAATGGACTAAATAATTTTGTATGCTGTATTTTTTAGGTTTATAGCAGAGGTATTAATAATCTGGTTTTAAAAATGATACCTCTATGTTTTGAAACGTTTAGGGAAGTCAGAATAGAGATTTGGTATTGATATCCTTGCACGAGTATCGATACTTGGGGTAAATTTATCAATACACTATGACAAGTATTGATAATCTTCGACAGTATGATTTTTGTGCGAGAAACAAAATACAAGTTTGGTATCAATTTTTCAGGTGGTATCAATACCACTTAAAGAAAATATCAATACCCTAGGAGCAGTATCGATACCTACGTGTTTAACTTTGAATTCTGCTAAGTGGTCCAAATGCTTGAATATTTAACAAGGTAAGTTACATTGATGTATGTCCAGCATGATTTAATGATGATTAATTCATGTATGTCTTAAAACCCCATGCAAATGCTATGAATGACATGTGTCAGCTTTAACATAGTGAACACTGTAACGTACAAGTAGTGAGACAGTGGTGTGGCATCTTTATATTCGGGCTCGGCGACCAGGCCAAGTATAGGGTGTTACAAATTCTGTCATTTGATTTTTTATTTTACGCAATAAAGATTTGGATCTTGTTCTTAATTATGTGTAATTAATTCTTGGTTTGATATTTCTAGATTATTGATCCATATTTAATATGCTTAAATTAGAAGAGGAACAGACCCTGTTTATGAGTAGATCTAGTGTAATTGAGTGGAGTTGCATGCAATCCTAGAAATAAGATATACAAATCTACCGGATTAGAGTCAAATCTAATATGGGAATCCACATATTAAGTTAATGTGATAATAGGAGTTTTAATTAGAAAGAAAATTGAATTAATCAACATAGAGTCAGTTGCTCTTATTTTTGAAGAGAGATATTAGCATAATTTAGAGATTTCTCCGGATCAAGATACTAAGTGAAGAAATTGTGTAATTTAGATTGATAATGACAGATGAAGTCTAGGTGAATTCTTTCTTGGGTATTATTTTGCTTCTTGGTTGTTAATAGTTTATTTTCCTGATTTGTTCTTTGTCGCGTTCATAATTAATTTTAGTTTTAATTAATTACTCGAATTTATCGGTTAAATAATAGAAAGATGGTAATTACTAGTACTTTTAGTCTTCGTGGGAACGATATATTTGCTCACCGTAGCTATACTATTAATTGATAGGTGCACTTGCTTTAATCAAATTTTTAATTAATTTACGACTACATCAAAATTCTAGTACAAAATCAATTAATTTTATGCTAATTACAACAGATTTGCTATTAATTGGATATTTAGCTTTCCATTCACATGCCATATTCTCTTATACACGTAGTCAAGTTATATATTTGATAAACTAAAAAAATTAAACATTAAAAAATAAGTACAGAAAAATAATTGTTGTCAACAACATTTTAGTTAAGTCGCAAGACGTAATTTAATTTATAAAATTTGTTAAGTATATCATTAAAAATTAAATATTGAATTTAATTAAATTATTTGATAATGATAATGTAATTTTAAATGAAATAGAATAAGAAAATAATTAAAAATTTTCAACATTTTTATCAAATAAAGCCTAATTTAATTAGATTAAAGTGACATTGAAATATCTATTTGAACCAACCCAACTTGAGTTACTATTGGATGATAAAAAATATTTTTTAATTAAATTAATTTTGAAATATATAAATACTAATATAAAAACAAAATTTAATTTCTTTTAATTGTGAAAATGGTCACCAGAGTTAATCCAAATTGAACTTGAAGCACAATCTTTCAAAAATAAAAAATAAAAAATGGATCGTTGTATAATCTACAAACTTCAATCTTATCCCCCTTCATAATATTTCTGATTTCATCTCTACCGTCACATCCATGACACTAACTGCAAAGGTCAAGCCAGGGGCTGGGAATGGCTTTGCCCCTAAAATTAAAAATATTCAATTTAATTTCTTTAGAAATAATTAAATTATAAATTAATTTTTGATAAAATTGTAATTTTTTCTTTTCAAGATATGAAAAAGCTCTATTTAATCCTCTCCCTTCATCAACAAATTTAAAAACTTTGATTTCCAATTCAAAATTTTAAAATAATATTTTCACAAAAAAAAAAAGGTCAAAAGTATGTATAGGGTAACAAGGAGATGAGCGTCCATCAAAGAACTGTATCAAACTTGTAAACCATAAACCCTAGTGGTTTCTTAATTATATATTAATAATCCATTGCTATTTTGACGAAATTTACGTGTAAATGAGTTGCTTATTGGTTGGTCGGTTGATCCTACGTATAGTCACGAGCATGAACTGTATTTGTAATTCATAGAGTTCATATTATATGTTTGTAAAATGATTTAGTTTAAACTAATGCGAAACAATTTTTTTATATTGTATGTTATGAAAAATAATTAAAATAAGTGATACCACAACTTGTCAACTCTATGTTTTGATGTCGACAACCATTTTCTTCCTTTTTTGTAAGCTTATGTGTCGTCGTGTTTTGTTTTGGAATTTTCGAAAATAATTCGTAAATTCATTTGTTTTATTGTTTTCGAACTTGTGTGCAAAAACAACAGCCAGCAAAACGCATTGTAGCAGTGTCGATCGAATCCAAAGCTTGATGGGTTTTTTCTTAGGGGACCGTTAAAAGGGAGAGTAGTCAATTTACACCGATGCAATATTTATTAGCTTCACAGACTTGTACGATTTCGTATATGAATATGGATACCAAACCCGTCTATAGGTTTAGAGTTTAAATTTTATAAGTAGATAAAATAATATTAAATTATTTCGAAATTCGATCTAACTTAGGAATGAAAGCTTAAAATCACAAGTGATGATGTAAATGGTAGAAAAAACATTAAATTATTTTGAAATTCGATCTAACTTAGGAATGTAAGGTTAAAATCACAAGTGATGCTGTAAATGGTATATAAAACATATCTCTAATTTAATTTCTTCACATAGGTATCTTTAAGTTAGACATAAGATTGAGCTCTTAACAGAGAAAACTAGTGGTGTGGTAATAATTAAAGGTATAACTTGTTCTTTGACCAAGAATAAGCCCAAACTCAAAATAAAAAAATTTCCTAAATAAAGAGAAATCATATTCATTTGTAGTGAGCGAAGATAGGAAAGGGACCCCACTGACGATGAGCTGCATGCAAAAAGTCAGAGGCATGAGACAGATGAGAAAGAGTTATATTATTTGTCTAAATGTGAATTTAATTAAATAGATTATAGTATATAATTAAGTTTACTATTTAAAATTTGATAATGATATTTATATTCAAAGGGTAAATAAAATAATTTCTTTAAGTTGTAAAACCAAATAAATTACCAAGTTAATAGTAATGAGGAGGCAATAGATGATTTGACTGATTAATTATTAGGTAGAATTTTGTAGTCCCCACTTTCCTTTATGATTTTGACTCATTATTTGTCAACGGTTTTGGTTTACATAATGGAAGCAGTCAGTTCCTGGGATCCATAAATCCGAATCCGGTTTTTTCCCCAAAACTTGCTCCTGTAGTCTTCCCTTCCCTCCATTCTCTCCTATAAATACATCAAACTCCAAACCCCCCCTCCTTCATTCACATCCCTATTCCCTCCCACTTGCTTCATTTCCTTTGTTTATTAGGTGGGTACTCGGTCTTTCTTCATTTCTCTCATATTCATATGCAAACATTAACTTATATTGTGAATTATTTTTGTTGTTGTTATGAACAGGGAATTCATGTGTCCCCCTGCAATGGCACTAACTAACGATGATGAGTTCCAGAAAGGAGTGAAGCATCTTTTCGAAAATGGAGTTAGCAAACTTCCCAACAAGTACATATTGCCAGTTTCGGATCGACCCAAAGTAGATAAAGAGCATCCAAATGCGGCTAAGTCTAGTCTTAAACTGCCTGTAATCGATTTTGGTGAATTACAAGGCCCGAATCGGTCCCAAGTCCTCAACTCCCTCTCCTCTGCTTGCGAAGAATATGGATTCTTTCAGGTGGTGAATCACGGTATCCCCATTGAAGCTATAAGAAGCATGATCGATGTGAGTACCAGGTTCTTCGGTCTCCCGTACGAGGAAAGAGCAAAGTACATGTCATCCGACATGACCTCGCCTGTTCGATATGGGACTAGCTTAAACCAGAGAAAAGATTCAGTGTTCTGTTGGAGAGATTTCTTAAAGCTTGTCTGCCATCCATTGTCGGATGTTCTCCCTCATTGGCCATCCTGTCCCATGGACTTTAGGGAAGTGGCGGCTACCTACGCAAGAGAAACCAAGTGGTTGTTTATAAGGATCACGGAGGCCATCCTGGAGAGCCTGGGCCTGTGGGGTGCCACCACTGAGGAAAAGACAGAAGAAGATGATGAAATACTAAAGCAGTTCCATGATGGAAGCCAGCTAATGGTGGTTAACTGTTTCCCTCCCTGCCCTGAACCTGACCTCACCTTAGGAATGCCACCACACTCGGATTACGGTTTCTTGACCCTTCTTCTCCAGGATGAAGTCGAGGGTTTACAAATCCAATACAAAGGCAAATGGATCACTGTTGAACCTATGCCCAATTCCTTCGTGGTTAACGTCGGTGATCACCTTGAGGTGACCTCTAATTTCAACTCATTTAGCAACGGGGCTTATGTTATATGATTACTTAGTTTGGTTTGCGTTATTTGCAGATATTTAGCAACGGAAGATACAAAAGTGTGCTGCACAGAGTATTTGTGAACCCAGCAAAGCCACGACTATCGGTGGCCTCACTGCACAGTCTGCCTTTCAATTGCATTGTTGGACCATCACCTAAACTGATTGACCAAGTAAATCCACGGCGTTATAAAGATACAGATTTTGCCACTTTCCTTGAATACATTTCATCTTGTGAGCCCAAGAAAAAGAATTTCTTGGAGTCTAGGAAATTGACATGAGCCCAGAAATTGGAAAGAAAACAATGTGTGTTGACTTTTGTTATAGCATATTACCAATTAATTATTAGGTAGACAGTATTAGTTGAAATGCATGTATATTGTTTAATTTGAATTTATATTTTGTTTTGTTTTTCTTTAGGTCAACTATAATGTGAGAAAAAAAAAAGAAAAACCCTTAGCCTGCCTTTACCCTACGTTATAAATGCTAGGTTCCAGAAATAAAGACCAAAGACAAATGGGGAGTTGTACTATCAAACATAATAAAATGTATTCATAAGCATGGATAATATCGAAAGATTTAATTGGTTTAATTCTCTTGTTTTCACCCAAATTTACAAAAATAGAGATAGAAGTGAAAATAAATTAAATAATGTTTATTATTACTAAGTTTATCCATTATGGTCAAGATGAAAAAATTACTGTAAATGGATTTGTAGTTTAACCTCGTTAATTATAGGATTAAAATGATATTTTTCTGGTTTTTCTTACTTTAATTATTCTTTCTTTCAAAAGATTTCAAAATTATACATAACTTTATTTCAATGTGTAATTTAATACATGAACTTTAATTTAGTGTAATCATACACATAAAACTTTGATTGCATTTCAAATGTATACATGAGATTTTAATTTTGATCAATCATACACATTTGAAAAAATAAATATATCAATATATTTTTATATTGGATAAATATAATTATTTGTACATGCAATATATAAATATAAAATGATACTATCTTAATAATTGTGTTAATAATTTATGAGAATCAGCTCAATTCAAAATTATATGTATAAAATTAAAATTTATATATAAAATTACACATTAAACCAAAGTAAATTAATTTTTTTGTCTTATTTGGAAAAAGTGAAACAAACTCATTAACGTATATAAAATGTTAGTAATTACCTAATAGCAAAAAAAAAAAAAAAAAAAAAAAAAAAAAAAACAGCTAAATAAATAGGCTATTTTAAACACTGTTAATCCGAACCCCAAAACATCATTACAACAACATTCAAGTGGAAGCCTTGAATTAAAATCCAAATTATATATATTTAAAAAATATCAAAAGAATGATTAAATAACAATAACGAGCATCCATGATTAAAAGATTAGTCATTATTATTACTGATAAATACATATTTTAATTATAATTAGAAAGAATATCAATAATCATAATTAATTATTACAAAACATGATTAGATTAATAATCGAAATATATCTGAATTTTATTTAAAATAAATTTAGATAAAATTAATTATGAGACATAAAATCTATAACGAAAATTTAGACATAATTTATACAAAATAAGACATATTATGAACTCAACCTTATCAAAATCATTTACAAATCGAAATTCATTAAATGGAAAGAGGGGGTCACTTTGCTGATGAATACTTTTATTTGAAAGTGCATAATTTCATCAAAAATTATATTAGAAAGTTTATAAAACATTTGATCGTTAAAAAGTAGAATTTGGTGAAATTTTCTGTTGAAAATTGGTTATGGAATTATGGGTTTAAAACAAATTTATCACTTTCTTTTCTGTTTTCTTCAATTGCCCGACCCATTCTTTTCACGTGGTGGAACTTATCGTATAAGAAATCTATGAAAATGATATATGTATATACTAATCGTTAGATTGTACAAAGTAAATACAATTAGATACATGTATATGAGAAGATTAAATATTTTAAATTATTGGTTTCCAAATCTTTCCGCCGTAATAGGTTTCATGTAAAGTAAGTTCTAAATCCATATATATTTATATTCCTTTTAAACTTTGAATGGTTTATTAATAAACATATCTTTTTATTTGCCACAAGAACACATGCTGAAAGATTATATATATATATATATATATATAACTTTGCATGTGTTTGAAGACCAAAGACCGAAGTTTGAAAGTGTAGTAAAGGGGGGGGGGGGGAATGGTCAATTCAAGCCGGCATAGCATGCTACGTAGTGATGGCTTGGAAGGGTTTGTATGCATGACTTTATATGTAGTGTAGGCCAACATGTTTTCTTGACTTTGGACCAGCTGGGGCGAAGAGTAATGACTTAGCTTAGCTTGGTCTACCGAGTTCGACATGCTTGCCACTCATGGCTACCATTCATTTAATTTGATGTTGTTAACTACATTTAGTCGAAAGACTTTACCCACTGGTTTTTTTTTCTTTTGGTCTAAAGTCAGTCTTCTAATATGGCTTCACATAATTAAGGCTTTTGGAATGAACCTAACAATCAATATTGACTAGAACAAGAACGAGAAGCAAAAATGACAACAGTTGATTATACTAATCTGAAAAAAAAAATACAAAATATATTTTTTGATAGTTACAAAAACTGTTAGAATTAAGGGACTCGATTTTTATTTAAATAAAATACAGTGGTAAAATAAAATAAAAGTAAAATCCATATAGAACTACACTTCTTTTATTTTATTTTAGAATAAGATTTTTTAAACCTTATTAAACTTCATCTGTTTGATTTTGATTAAAATAAGGTGTTTCAATCTTACTATACTCCTATTAGAATATGGTTTTACAAGCCTATAAATAGATATAGTCTACTCCTCTTGTAATCATTCGAATTCGACATAGTGAATTTTCTTCTCCTCTGCCCATGGTTTTTTCTCGAAAGGGTTTCCACTTAAAAATTGTGAGTTCTTTATTTTTATTTTTTTTTCTTTGCGATATATTTTCATTACCGACATTCTATTTTTTACAAATTGGTATCAGAGCTTTCGGGTTGTTCATCTCAATCACGGTAATGGCGTATTTGATGTATGAAATTTTGTTGTTAGATTGCAAAACCAGATTCGCGTTGTGGCAGATAAAGATGCATGCAGTTCTTGCACAAATAGACTTAGAGGAAGCCCAGATAGGGGCAGATAAGATGCCTTCGACATTAACGGAGGAAGAGAAGAAGCGCAAGGATCGAAAGGCATTAACATTGTTAAATCTGCATTTGTCTAATTAAATTTTGCAAGATGTGATGAAAGAGAAGACTGCCGCTGGATTATGGAAGAAGCTGGAACAAATATGTATTTCGAAAACTCTAACCAACAAGTTGCATATGAAGCAGCATCTTTATGCTCATCGTTTAGAGGAAGGTGTGTCTGTGCACGAACACTTAATAGTGTTTAAAGAAATTCTTTCAAACTTGGAGGCATGGAGGTTCAATATGATAAGGAAGATCTAGGGTTGATTCTACTTTGTTCGTTACCCTCATCTTATTCAACCTTTAGAGACACAATTTTATCTAGCCGCGAGTCTTTCACAGTTGATGAGGTTTATAATTCTTTGACCTTATATGATAATATGAAGCATCTTGTGGTTAAAATTGACTCCTAGGAAGAGGGTCTCATTGTTCGTGGGAGATAAGATTGGAATGCTAATGATAATTGTGGAAGGACACAGGAACAGAATCCTTGCGGTAAATTTAAGGGTAGATCGAAGTCTTCAAACAGATATAAAACTTGTAACTTCTACAAGAAGAAAGGGCACATTAAATCTGAATGTTATAAGCTACAGAACAAGATCAAAAGGGAGGCTGCGAATCAAAAGGGAAAACAACCAGAAAATTTTAGTGAAGCTAATGTTGTAGAAGACTACAGTGATGGTGAACATCTAGTCGCTTCTATTAACAATTCTAAAGTGAGCGAGGAGTGGATCCTTGATTCGGGCTGAACCTTCCAGATGAGTCCCAATCGAGATTGGTTTACAACTTACAAAATAGTTTCTGAACGTGTTGTTTTGATGGGAAATAATGCTTCGTGTAAAATCGCAGGTGTTGGAACAATTAGTGACATGCGACATGTTCTAGAATTGAAGAGAAATTTAATTTCATTGAGTACTCTTGATTCAAAAGGGTACAAATACACAGCTGAAAGTGTGGTTTTAAATATTTTCAAAGGTTCCCTCATTGTGATGAAAGGGCAGAAAAGACTGCCAAGTTATATGTTTTGCAGGGTTCTACCGCTATTGGTATGCAACTATCGCTTCCTCTTCATTGTCAGATGATGATATTAATGAAATTTGGCATATGTGCCTAGGGCGTATGAGTGAAAATGGCATGGCAGGATTGAGCAAAAGAGGACTTTTTGATGCGTAAGGAATTTGCAAACTGAAGTTCTGTGAGTACTGCATTTTTAGAAAGCAAAGGAGAGTTCGATTCACCAGAGTAATCCATAACACGAAGGGAAAGTTAGAATATATTCATTCTAATCTGTGGAGGCCATCCAGAGTGCATTTGAGAGGTGGAGCTAATTATATGCTAACTTTTATTGATGATTTTTCTATAAAAGTTTGGGCGTTCTTCCTAAAGTAGAAAAGCGATGTGTTTTCTACATTTAAGTCTTAGAAAAATATGATTGAAAAATTGACGGGAAAACAAATAAAACATCTCCGCATAGATAATGGCTTAGAGTTCTACTCTGATAAGTTTAATAAACTGTCTAAGTTAGAAGGGATTGTGAGACACTTGATAGTTCGTAATACTCCACAGCAAAACGGTGTTGCAGAACGAATGAACAGAATGATCATGGTTAAGGTTCAATGTATGTTGTCAAATGTCAACTTACCAAAGTCATTTTGGACTAAAGTAGCCTCTACTGCATGTTTTTTGATCAACCAGTTTCCATTCGTTGCCATTGATAAAAAGACTCCACAAGAGGTATGGTCTGGTAATCTTCCTGACTATTCTGATTTAAAGATCTTTGGGTGTCCTACGTATGCTCATGTTAATAATGGAAAGTTGGAACCGAGATCCATTAAATGTGTTTTTCTTGGTTATAAAACTGGTGTAAAAGAGTATAAGTTATGGTGTTCTGAAAATAGAAAAGTTATGATTAGCAGAGATGTTGTTTTTGATAAAACTACTATGCTACCTAACTTATCTCTTAAAGACTCTTCCAATAAAGAAAATCAAAAGCAGGTGGAGCATCAGATTAATCCAGAATCTACAACAGAGTTGACTCCTCAAACCAATACAAAAACTCATAATATAGTTGCTTCTTCACCACAATACTCTATCGCCAAAAACAGAACTTGAATAGAAATTAAACCTCCAAAGAAGTATGCCGAGGCTGACCTAGTTGCTTATGCTTTAAATGTGGCTAAAGATATAGATGCAAACCAAGAGCCATCTAATTATTCTAAGGCAGTTAGTTGTGAAGACTCAGAAAAGTGGATGTTTGCTATGTATGAGGAGATGAAATCACTCCACAAAAACAGAACATGGGATATTGTGAAACTTCCTAAAGGTAAAAAGGTTGTTCGTTGTAAATGAGTGTTTAAAAAGAAAGAAAGAACTCCATAGTTTAAGAACCCAGATATAAAGTAAGGCCTGTTGCAAAGGGTTACAATCAAATTCCAAAAGTGGACTTCATAGATGTGAAGCATAATTCGATTCGAGTTTTGCTTGGTATTGTGGTCATGCATGATTTGGAGCTTGAGCAGTTAGATGTAAAAACTGCATTTTTGTATGGAGAACTTTTGGAAGATATTTAAATGCAACAACCAAAGAGGGTTTTATAGTCTCAGAAAAAGAGGATTATGTTTGCTTGCTGAAAAAGTCTCTTTACGGTTTGAAACAGTCACCAAGATAGTGGTACAAGAGATTTGATTCCTTTATGGCTTCTTATGATTTCAAAAGAAGTAGCTTTGACAGTTGTGTTTACTTTAAGAAAAATAGTGATGGTTCTTTTGTGTATCTACTCCTTTATGTTGATGACATGTTAATAACAGCGAAAGATAAAGGAGAGATAAGAAAGGTCAAAGCCCAACTAAGTGAAGAATTTGAGATGAAAGATTTGGGACCAACAAAGAAGATACTTTGAATGAAGATTCTCAAAGATAGAAAAGTAAGTAAATTGTACCTAAGTCAGAAGGGGTACATTGAGAAAGTTCTTTGCAAGTTCAATATGCAAAGTACTAAGCTTGTTAGTACTCCTTTGAAGCCCATTTCAGACTTTCATCGGCTTTGTCTACACAATCAGATGATGAGATTGAGCACATGTCACATGTTCCATACTCTAGTGCAGTGAGATCTCTCATGTATGCTATGGTTTGTTCACGTCCAGATTTATCATATGTAGTTAGTGCAGTTAGCAGATACATGACGAATCCTAGTAAAGAACATTGGAAAGCAGTTTAGTGAATTTTAAGATATTACGAGGTACTACTAATGTTTACTTACAGTTTGGAATAACTAGAGATGGAGTCATTGGGTATGTTGATGTTGATTTTTCTAGAGACCTTGATAGAAGAATATCTATTACAGGTTATGTCTTTACAATTAGAGGTTGTGCAATCAGTTGGAAAGCCACTTTGTAAACTACAGTCGCTTTGTCTACCACTAAAGCTGAGTACATGGCGATTACTAAGGCTTGTAAAGAAGTTATTCGGGTGAAGAGACTCTTTAGTGAACTCAATGAAGTCCTTCAAATCAATACAATATTTTGTGACAGTCAGAGTGTCATATTCCTTACAAAAGATCAAATGTTTCATGAGAAAACAAAATACATTGATGTTTGGTATCATTTTGTTCGTGATATTATTGCTCGTGGTGATATTGTTGTGAGTAAAATTAGTACTCATGAAAATCCTACAGATATGATGACTAATTCACTTCCTATAATCAAGGTTGAGTATTGCTTAGACTTGGTTGGTGTTCATTGTTGAAGTTAAACCCTTAAGGGGTTTTATGGAAGCGGTAGAGAACTTGTTTGTTGAGAGTTCATAATGAAGAACTTGTTCATTGATAATTCGTGTCAAGGTGGAGATTGTTAGAATTAAGTGACCTAAATCCTTATTTAAATAAAATACAGTGGTAAAATAAAATAAAAGTAAAATCCATATAGAACTACACTTCTTTTATTTTATTTTAGAATAAGGTTTTTTAAACAACCACTGTATTTTATTTTATTTTATTTTTATACAAAGCCCATGCTTGAATTTCTGATTTTGATGAATATTTTGAGTTATTCCTTTGATGAATAATTGAGTTTTGTGATGTTAGTTGATGAATTATGAAAGATATGTTTTGGATTAATATGTTTTTTATTGGAATTTTTGATGAATTTGAGTAATTAGGGCTAAATTGCAAAAATAATTAATTGAGGGACTAAAATGTGAAATAAATAAAATGTATGGACTTGTATGAGCATGGGTAACGTTCAACCTTAGCATGGTGTGTGCAAATTTTGCATGTTTTGTGTTTTGTGCAATTTGGACTAAACTGTAAAATGTGTAAAATGTTAGGGGCAAAATGGCAATTTGCCCATTTATTTGTTTTCGGGCTAAATTGAATGAATTTGTGTTTGAATAAGTTTAATTCGAATATGTTTAGATCAAGAACCAAAGAAATCGAATTTGGATCGGGGAAAAACCAAAGTTATTAAATAGCCATTCCATTTTAGTCGTCATTGTTCAAGGTAAGTTTATAAGCAAATAGATGTTGTTAAATTTCAATATATGTGATCTATAAATAATTGTAATGATTATTAGTAAGTTATGAATCGGCATTGAGTAATGAAAAATGTGATTGTGGTATGATTTGTGAGTTATATGATCTTATAATTCAGTTTTATAATGGTACATTTTTTAGTTGGCATCAATATGTGATTACGTGTAAGACCTCATTTAGGACGTTGGCATTGATATGTGATTACGTGAAAGACCATGTCTAGGACATTGGCATCGATATGTGATTACGTGTAAGACCACGTCTGGGACGTTGGCATCGATATGTGATTATATGTAAGACCACGTTTGGGACGTTGGCATCGATATGTGTTTACGTGTAAGACTATGTTTGGGACGTTGGCATCGATATGTGATTACATGTAAGACCACGTCTGGGACATTGGCATCGATATGTGATTACGTGTAAGACCACGTCTGGCATGTTGGCATCGATATGTGATTATGTGTAAGACCAAGACTAGGACCTTGGCATCGATTTGTGATTACAAGTAAGACCACGTTTAATACGTTGGCATCGATATGTGATTCTAATAGATGTGTGCGAGTAAGACCACGTTTAATACGTCGTCATTGATATGTGATTCCGATATGTGTGTGCGAGTAAGACCACGTTTAATACGTTGGCATCGATAGGTGATTCCGATATGTGTTTACGAGTAAGACCCTGTCTAGGACAGTGGCATCGATATGTAATTACATGTAAGACCACGTCTGGGACGTTGGCATTGTACAATATGTGCGACTATCCGAGTATCCTATTTAATTCCGAATCATTCAACGGGCAATGTTAAGTAAAGACTGAATGCGAAATCGAATTAAAAGGTACAGGTATTTGTTAGCTAATGTATTGAAATTATGGTAAGTTTTGGTATGTGAAGTGATGATATGAATCATGTTATAAAGTTGGTTATATGTATATTGCATGCAAATCTATATTAGGCAAAATGATATAACTATGTGATATTAAAGTGTGAAACATGTGTATACATATATGAATTTGTATATATATTCGTCTATATTGTCGAAACCATTTTTTAAAGGAGTGTTCAAAAAATGGGGATCGACTTTTGAAAAACGAAAACGGGAGTTGCCACCAACCTTTTTTAGGTGTGATTGGATCACCTTATAAAACGTTTTGGTTTACAAAAATTAAGAAAATAGGTTCGGGAGTCGGTTACGTACGAGGAAGGATTAGCACCCTCGCGACACCCAAAATTGGTACCAAATTGAATAGTTTTCTGTCTTAATGTCAAAATTTGAAAGGATTTAAAAATAGGATCCCCTTTTTAAAACCGGAATTATTTAAGTTGAAAAATCGAGATCCCTTAGCTCTGAATGAATACAAACATCACATCCAGCATGATAGGACACGATATTCTCAAACTCTCATAACTGAAATCATCTCGTGATTTATAAAATTTATTTAGAAGGATACTTTAGACATTTAGACAAACGGGAAATCGCAACCCAGCATGTTAGGGCACTATTTCCCGAATTCCTAACTACGAAAAATATTGCCTCATTTTAGAAAAACTTTTGGATAAAATATGACAATTAAATGAAATATATTTTTTAAAAATAATGATTTTAGTAAAATTTAAAAAATAATTTACTAAGAGTAATAAAAAAATTATTTAAAAATGAAATAGTTTGATATGATACTAAAATTATTAAAAATTAAAATATATAAAAAAATCAAGGAAACATGGATTAAATCAAAATAAAAAGGGTTGAAAAACGAAGATAAACAAAGAATAGAATATGAACAAACCGTAGAAAATAAGAATGTAAGAGGGAGAGAAATTTGAGTGAAAGCTCTCGAAAATTTTATTGTTTCCCAAAACTCCAGTGAAGTCCCCCCTCTTTTATAATGAGGGGAGAGGCCTCTATTTATAGTTGAACCTCCTCAAATCCAATGGTACAGATCAATTACATCAACAGTTAAGATTAAAAGGTATCTACAAATTAAATCTCTAAGATTACAAAATCATATCTTCTAAGATTGCATATCATATCTAATATTGCAATCATATCTAAGATTGTATCATATCTAAGATTGCATATCATATCTAAGATTGCAATCATATCTAAGATTGTATCATATCTAAGATTGCATATCATATCTAAGATTGTATATCATTGAAGATTATATTTTCATATGAGTCAAGCTTGTAGATGGACCTTAAATCTTTTCAAGTAATGGGCCATTCCGATCGGGTCAAATTATATTTGTAATTCTTGACTTAACTTGGACTTCGTTTTTTTTTGGTTTATTATTTTTGTTTTTGGACTTATTTCTGGGCCCGGGCAAAATTAAGTGTTTACAGCTGCCCCTCTTTGCTCATTGCTGTGTAACAGGAATAGAGCAAAGACTATAAAAGGACCAATTTTGCCCGGGCTCGCCGAGTCTTGAGTTCTTGATCCTTGATCTTCTTTAAATGGCCTCTTGACGGCTTCAATCTGCTTCACTGCAACTCAGGAAGGCGATATCTGCTATCTTCAACTTGTTCCCTATAAACACAGGGATGCCATGTTAAAATCTTTGATCTGCTTCGCTGTAAGCACAGGAATGTCAGATCTGCTATGTCTTCGATTTGCTCTCCATCGAATATAGAGATGCCAAATCTGTTTCTTCAATTTGTTCTCTGACAATACAGAGATGCCAAATCATCTTGGATCTGCTTTAGTGTGAACACCCGAAGGCTAGATCTGCTATGTGTCTACTCTCCGTCGAATATGGAGACGCCAAACTTCGATTTGTTCTCTGACATTACAGAGATGTCAAATCATCTTAGATTTGCTTCATCGTAAGCACGTGAAAGCCAAATCAGCTATGTCTTTGATTTGTTCCTTGTAAGCAAAAGGATGCCAAACCATCTTGGATCTTGCTTCAGTGTAAACATCTGAAGGTTAGATCTGTTATGTGTCTGCTCTCCGTCGAATATGGAGACGCTAAACTTCGATTTGTTCTCTGACAATACAGAGATGCCAAATCATCTTAGATTTGCTTCATCATAAGCACGTGAAAGCAAATCAGCTATGTCTTCGATTTGTTCCTTGTAAGCACAAGGATGCCAAACCATCTTGGATCTTGCTTCAGTATAAACATCTGAAGGTTAGATCTGCTATGTGTTTGCTTTCCGTCGAATATGGAGACGCCAAACTTTGATTTGTTCTCTGATAATACAGAGATGACAAATCATCTTAGATTTGCTTCATCGTAAGCACATGAAAGCCAAATCAGCTATGTCTTAGCCTGTTACCCTACTGCTTAGGGGGTTAAGGTGCATCAATCTTCATTGTCCCTTGAAAGACATAACCTGTATAATGTGTATGAGTTCATGCCTAATGATTAGGATGCTATGATCGTAGTGAATCAAATGCTCCTAATTAAACCTGTTATAATGCAAAATGTTTATGAACATGACTCCTATTCCAGACATCACCATTCATTCTTTCGTCGAAGTTTATCCTTATTTCTCTCGAAATATCATTCTTACTCAGCCTGTGGGTTTGTACCATTCTTCAAATGCTATGACTCACCAAAAATGTCTGTAAGATGATCCTCTCTTAGGATCGAATCGTTTGATTTGTCCAGTCATCATTTTTGGACTAAAGAAAGAATTTCCTCGAGTTCTTTCGAACCTCATTTACGTGAATTCTTCGAACAATTGTTCTATTTTAGTTTCTTGTATTATCTACAAATTTCCAGAGTAATGAGCAAAACTTCATTTGTGAAAATTATTTAGTTCATCCATCATTATTTTAATACAACATACTTTAAGAATAATAGAAGATGAATTTAAGCTTGAGAATAATTAGATTGGAACGAATTTGTCAAAAAAATACAAAGAAAATTAATCTGAAAGCCTATCTTTGAGAAGAAAGAGAATCTAAAGATAGTAAACAGGACAAAAGTTAGATGCCCTAGATATCGCCGCTTAAGCGTTTATACGCCAGCTCCATGAAGACTTTCTTGAGTTCAATTTTAAAAGATCCAAAGTAGTTTGTTTATGCCTCGATATGTAACATACTTCACTTCTCGTTGAATCCGATATAGCAAGGTCACTGCATGACTTTCCAAATTTGAGCTGCCCTTTCGGGTTTTCAACTCAAAACCCCTTTGGTCTCAAGGCGCCCTTTGCGGGTTTTCACCTTGGCCTCTCCATTTTTCTTTTTTCTTTTTTCTTTTCTTTTTATTTTTTTCTTTTTTTTTTTTTTGAAATACCAAGGCGCCCTTTGCGGGTTTTCACCTTGGCTTCCCTTCTCTTTCAGACAAAGTATTTTTTCACTGAGTCTGAGTTCACTGGGTTGGGTAAACTTTTCCCATCCATTTCCGTTAAGATCAATGCACCGCCAGAGAAAGCTTTCTTCACGACATACGGCCCCTCCCAATTTGGCATCCATTTCCCCCTAAAGTCCTTTTGAATGGGAAGAATATTTTTTAGTACAAGGTCTCCCTCGTGGAACTCTCTGGGTCGAACTTTCTTGTCGTAAGCTCGCATCATTCGCTTCTGATACATATGGCCATGTCGAATGGCTCTTAGCCTCTTTTCCTCAATCAAGTTCAACTGGTCATATCGGGATTGAACCCATTCAGCTTCATCTAACCTTATCTCTGTCAAAAATCGAAGAGAAGGTATTTCTACCTCAATAGGTAACACTGCTTCCATCCCATAAATTAACGAGAATGGGGTTGCCCCAGTAGAGGTTCTAACAGATGTTCGATAGGCCAGGAGTGTAAACGGTAACTTCTCATACCAATCTCTATAAGTTTCAGTCATCTTTCCCACTATTTTCTTAATATTCTTTTTGGCAGCCTCCACTGCCCCATTCATTTTTGGACGATAAGGGGAAGAATTGTGATGCTTGATCTTGAACTGGTAACAAACCTCTGCTATCGTTTTGTTTTTTAAGTTCACTGCATTGTCAGATATGATCTTCTCAGGCATTCCATAGCGACAAATGATCTCTTTCTTCAAGAATCGACTCACCGCTGACTTAGTAACATTCGCATAAGAAGCGGCCTCTACCCATTTTGTAAAGTAGTCAATTACTACAAAGATGAACCGATGCCCATTCAAAGCTTTCGGTGATATTGGTCCGATAACATCCATGCCCCACATGGAGAAGGGCCATGGAGAAGTCATAACATGCAAAGGTGAAGGTGGTACATGAATTCTGTCTCCATAAATCTGACACTTATGGCATTTCTTGGTATAATTAATACAGTCCCCTTCCATGGTGGCCCAATAATAACCAAACCTCATGATTTGCCTTGCCATTGTGAACCCATTGGCATGCGTCCCACATACACCTTCATGAACTTCTTCTAAAATTAGCTTAGCTTCTCCAGCATCGACACATCTCAAAAGTACTTGGTATTTCCTTCTCTTGTATAGGATATCCCCGTCCAAGACATAATCACAAGCTAACCTTCTCAAGGTTCGTTTATCATTTTCATTGGCCTGTTCAGGGTATTTACGATCCCTCACATATCGTAATATATCCTGATACCAAGGGTTATTATCTTTTTCTTCCTTCTCAATGTTGCAACAATGAGCGGGAGCCTCGTAGACACTCATTTGAATTGGTCTCATCTCTTCTTCTTTATTCGCCTTAATCATTGAAGCCAAGGTTGGTAAAGCATCTGCCATCTGATTTTCGTCTTGTGAGAGATAATTGAAGGTGATGTCATCAAACTCCTCAAGTAACCCCAAAACTACCTTTCGATAATTGATCAATTTAGGGTTCCTTGTCTCCCATTCGCCTCTAAGCTGATAAATTACCAACGCAGAATCTCCATATACTTTTAAGGTTTTTATACCTCGCTCTATAGCTGCTTGAAGTCCCATAATGCATGCTTCATACTCAGCCATATTGTTTGTGCAATCAAAGTTCAACTTGCACGTAAAAGGGTAATGATCGCTATTCGGGGATACCAAAACTGCCCCAATTCCATTTCCAACTGCATTGGAAGCCCCATCAAAATTGAGCTTCCAAGAAGAATCTTCAGTTGTTGCTATACACATCAACTCCTCATTTGGAAAATCAAAGCTCAATGGCTCATAATCCTCTAGAGCCCTCATCGGCCAAAAAAAATCGCTACCGCACTTCCTTTTATGGCCTTCTGAGTTATGTAGACTATATCAAATTATGAAAGCAAAATTTGCCATCTCGCCATTCTCCCATTTAGAGCCGTTGACTCCATCATGTATTTCAACGGATCAAGCTTTGAGATGAGCCAAGTGGTATGGCATAGCATGTACTGTCTTAATCTCCGAGTGGTCCAAATCAGCGCACAACACAACTTTTCAATTGGTGAATATCTCATCTCACAGTCAATGAATTTCTTACTGAGATAATAAATTGCCTTCTCCTTTTTCCTTGACTCGTCATGCTGACCAAGCACATATCCCATAGAATTACTGAACACTGACAAGTACAGTATTAATGGTTTATTTGGGCTAGGTGGAGATAATACTGGAGTATTTAACAAATATTGCTTGACTTTTTCAAAAGCATTCTGGCATTTCTCATCCCAAGTACCTTGATTGTGCTTTCTGAGGAGGTGAAAGATGGGATCACATTTCTCGGTTAGTTGTGAAATGAACCGAGCGATGTAATTCAACCTTCTTAGGAATCCTCGAACTTCCTTCTGAGTACGTGGTGGAGGTAACTCTCGTATGGCTCTGACTTTGTCTGAGTCGGCTTCAATTCCCTTTTCACTGACTACAAAGCCTAATAACTTTCCCGATTTGGCTCCAAAGGTACACTTTGCTGGGTTGAGCTTCAACTAAAATTTTCTCAACCTCAAGAACAATCTTCTCAAGACCTCAATGTGCTCTTTTTCTGCATGCGACTTGGCAATCATATCATCAACGTATACCTCAATATCCTTATGCATCATGTCATGGAATAAGTTTACCATAGCCCGTTGGTATGTTGCTCCTGCATTCTTCAGTCCAAATGGCATTACTTTGTAGCAAAAGGTACCCCATAAGGTTATGAAAGTGGTTTTATCCATGTCCTCTGGATGCATCTTTATCTGATTATATCCCGAGAAGCCATCCATGAAGGAAAACAATGAATATCCTGTTGTGTTGTCCACCAAAGTGTCTATGTGTGGCAGAGGGAAATTATCTTTAGGGCTAGCTTTATTTAAATCTCTATAATCAACACACATTCGTACCTTTCCGTCTTTCTTAGGAACTGGTACAATGTTAGCTACCCATTCGGAGTATTTCACTTCTTGCAAGAATCTTGCATCGAACTGCTTCTTGACTTCATCCTTTATTTCCGAATGATGATCTCGCCTCATTCTGCGCAACCACATTTGGGTGACTTACAATCTTGTCTTATCGGAAGATGATGCACTAAAATATCAGTACTCAATCCGGGCATATCCTGATATGACCAGGCGAAGACATCCTTGAATTCTCGAAGCAACTCAACCAGACCATTTCTTGTGTCCTCGGTAATCAGTGTTCCAATTTTCAACTCCTTTCCCTCTTCTAGAGCTATATTCTCTATTGCCTCTTTCTCATGAGGCATGATTTGTTTCTCCTCCTGCTTTACCATTCTTAACAGATCGAGAGATACGTCATAATCTTGAACATCTTCAAAATCCTGAGGTTCCTCTAAACACATGTCTTGCTTGCAAGAGAAATCAGGAGTTGTAGTATCAATGCTCATATCATTGATATTTAGGGATCTGAGAAGTATAAAGAATATACAAAGAATGAATGAATTTAAGAATAATTATTTATGTACTATGAATGAAAGAATAAGAACTGTCAAAATTTGATGGAATATTGATTGATAAAAATGAAGCAATACTCGTTTGGATAAATAAGAAGTTATGTCTTATTAAAGAAATGATAAATGATCATAAGCCTATTTCACAAATGTAATCTTATTACTCCTAGGCTTTAGAATAACAAGAATGTTTGAGAATTACTCTGAAAAATTCCTAAAGACGACAGGAAGTTCTTCCGCAGTCCAATTGTTCAGAGAGCTTCCCGATTTGTAAGGGCGAATGCCTTCAAGGTTCCTTTGTTCTAGTCCTTCATCATGCACAGCATTAATTTGATGACTCTCTTCTTCAAGTAATCCTCTTGGTATGAAGGTTTTAGTTATAGGAGGGAATGTTATCGATTCCCACCCCACTTCTCTTCCATCTAAACGCGCCCTTCTCCTTTCTTGGCGTTTCTCAATGTCCTTCCTCCTTTGCTTATAGTCTGGTTTGAAGCCCAAACCAAAGCGATCCTTTTTCTCAATCATCTTTGGGATCTAAATCTCTCCTTGCAGATGCTTTCCTAAACCTCTTCCTGGTAAGGCTCCTCTTCCTACCATCATTTGTAGGGCCATCTTTGTGGTTCTTGCCATCCTTGGCACCTATAGCTCACTTCCTTCTGAAATGAAGGTGGCATTTACAAACTCTAAAGAGTGAAATGAACACTCAATAGATTCTTCATTTGCCTCAACATAGGGGGCCTTGCTAGTGACTGCTGCTATAATATCCTCTTCCACATTAATAGTTATTAACCATCCATCTGTCACCAACTTTAATTTTTGGTGCAATAAGGAAGGCACTGCTCCTGCCGAGTGTATCCATGGTCTCCCTAATAGACAATTATAGGAGGGCTTGATATCCATCACCAAGAAATCAACTTCATAGGTATTTGGCCCGATTTCCAAAGGGATATCAATTCGTCCCATCACTCTTCTTTCAGTCCCATCGAAGGCTCTTACCACATTGTAACATGTTTTCATATGCGAACTATCAATGGGTAATCTATTCAATGTAGATAATGGAAGGACGTTTAAGGCTGATCCGTTATCAATGAGTACACTTGGAAGCGTGTATCCCTTGTACTGAGTAGTGATGTGCAAGGCCTTGGTTGATCCTATGCCCCCAGGTGGGATTTCATCATCATTGAAGTAGATGAAATTATCTGCGCTAATATTATTCACCAACCGGTCCAGCTTGTTTTCAAATATGTCATGGGTGACATATGTCTCGTTAAGCACCTTCATCAATGCCTCCCTATGCGCCTTAGAACTCAAAAGTAGAGCCAATACTGATATGCGAGCCGGCTGCTTGTACAACTGCTCGACCACATTATATTCACTATGCTTAAGGAACTTCAGAAATTCCTTAGCCTCCTCCTCCTTTACCGGCTCCTTGACGGGCATTTCAACTTCTTTTTCTTTCTCCACATTAGCATTTCTTGTTTTTGTGGACTCCTCTCTGATGCCTACAATATCATACCGCTTCCCACTCCGCGTATGGGAACCCTCAATTTGTACATCCTTAGATGCACCGGCTACATCTTCTTTCTCCAGTAACGACACATGGCAGTTATAACTCCATGGTACCCTTTTGTTATCCTTATAAGAAAAGGATACAGGTTTATGGATTACAACCTTGAGCCTAGTTTGCGTCCCCGCTTCATTATTCCCTGGCAAGGAAATAATAATTCTTGGCCAGCTAATTTCTTGTTGTTTATCTTCCGACGCATTTATTTCTTTTATATAAGAGCTACCTTCAAAAACTTGCAGCTCTTTATTATCAATGAAGCCTTGCACCAAGGCTTTGAATTCTTCACAATTTTGGGTCTCATGACCCTCTTTTCCATGGAACTCACAGTAGTTCCTCATTTCTTCTCTTTCTTTCTCAGAGGTTATCATCCCTCTTTCACCATCTCTTTCCAAATTTCCCTCAAAGGCATTCTCACCTCAGCAACATTTTCCTTGATTATTCCTTCCCTAGTTTCATCAATGGCATTCACTCCTTGATTGCCATGATCTGGTAGCGAATTTTCAGCGTTAGGGGTACTGTCGAATCTCACCACCCCCATCTTGATAAGCCTCTCCACGGCCTTCTTGAATCCAGTGCAATTCTCAATTGAATGTCCTGGTATTCCCGTATGATATTCGCATTTAGCATTTGCATCATACCACTTGGGGTACGGTGGCTGTAACGGTTTCAAGTGAAATGGAGCAATAGCGTGTGCATCATATAAGCTTTGATAAAGCTCACGATACGTCACAGGGATAGGCGTGAATTGTATCCTCTCTGAATTTTGTCTTTATCCCGATTCCTATCTTTGAGTACTTTACTGGCCACTCGTAGCCACTTTGGGTGACTAATCATGGATCGCTTTGAATTGAAGCTACTTGTGTTGTTCACTTCATTATCTTTTCTTCTTGGGGCCGATCTTTTGGCTGCTTCCCCCTCAATTTTGCCACCCCTTATGGCATTCTCAATCATTTCTCCTGCCATAACTATGTCTGCAAAACTTTTGGTAGTGCTTCCAATCATGTGAGTAATGAATGGAGCCTTCAAAGTGTTAATGAACAACATGGTGGTTTCTTTATCCAACAGTGGTGGTTGAACTTGCATTGCCACCTCTCTCCATCTCTGTGCGTATTGCCTAAAATTTTCATTAGGCTTCTTTTCCATGTTTTGCAGAGTGATCCTATCAAGGGTCATGTCAGTCACATGATTGTACTGCTGCATGAAGGCTTGTGCGAGGTCCCTCCATGAACTTATTCTAGCCCGGCTCAACTAATTGTACCACCTGGCTGCCGCTCCTACTAAACTGTCCTAGAAACAATGGATCAACAACTGATCATTGTTTACGTACCCGGTCATTCTTCTACAGAACATCGTAACTTGAGCCACTGGGCAAGTAGTCCCGTTGTATTTTTCAAACTCCGGCATCTTGAATTTGTGAGGAAGCACCAAGTCTGGGACCAAACTTAAATCTTTGGCATCGACTCCCTAATGCCCTTCAGCACTTTCTAAGACCTTAAATTTCTCCTCCAGCCATCGGCAATGTTCTTCTAACTGTTTTGTAGCTTCGGCTCTCAAATCTTCCTTTTCAGCTATATCCAAATCGAGAATGAGAGGATTGGTAGGGTTATCGCCTAAATTGAATCCCGAGCCAGTTGGGAAATTTATAGGAATCCCAGCATCAACTTGACCCTGTTGAGGCCTTATTGTGACAGACGACCCACGAGGATATGCCTCATGTTGAGTTTGTATGTGAGGTGGAGTGAAACCAGGAGGAGGACCCTCACTCTCTTCTCCAGCAATTGCCATGGGAGCCTTTCCCTTATCAGTGGCCCTCAGTAGTTGAGCCATTTCAGCTATCATATTCCTCTAAGCCTCTAGCATATGCTCTCTCATTGCAGTCTGCATCTTGGCCAATTGGTCCTGCATGTCCTTCTGTAGCTGCTCAAATCTTTGGTCCATATTCTTCGATTTAGCATGTGTACCGTAGGGATGTGTTGCTTCCAGATTTCTTTTTCTTACTCTCTTTCTTCCTTTATAATTTTAACTTAATTAGGGTCTTTCTATAAACTTGAATGCATATGATGTAATGAAATGCAAATGCATGAATGCCAAAAAGATGTCGATTCTGACTCAGTTTCATTTTAGAAAACGTTATTTAAGGAACAAAAATCTTTTCATAAAACAGATTACAAATACACTTTTACCCTTAGGCCTAAAGTTTTAACCCTATCTAATAACAATGCTAACTCTCGTCCCTTGTCTAACGATGACTCATACATCATACTCAGCGTTCTAGCTTGTGTTGCCAACTCCTGCAAGTGTTCAGTGACCTCTCGAATCAAACTAAGGCCTCTCCCATGATATGATCTCTATCTCCCACTTGACTCAAAGATGGTGAAGTTCTCCTTCCACTGTTCTTCTTCTCTCGCTTGAGCTGCTCAATCAGACTCACGACTGTAGTGCTACTTCTAACTCTCCAATGTTATGCTTCATATTCTCAATCTTGTCCAAGCTTGCCTTTAACTCGATTGCAGAGTTACGACTTCGGTAATGATGAAGGGATCGTCCAAGCTCTGACACCTTAACTTTTAACCCTTGATTTTCCTTCTCTAGGGCCTGATTACGAGACTGCATTTCTTGGAACTTTTTCTCCCAATACTCGGCCTTGGCTCTTTCTTCTTGAATCTCTTGTTGCCATTGCTCTGAAGATCTTCCCAGTCCGACCCTTTTCAATGTCATCTGAGCTTTCTTATAATGTGTCTTTAGGTCATCTCGATCTTCCTCAACTTTTCTCTTTTCCTTTTTCATCTTCTCAACTTCCATCTTTTGAACGTCAACATCGAGATTTAAGCACATTTTCTCCTCTTCAAGCTTCTCAATCCTCTTTTCTAGCTCTGAATTCTTCCTCTCAAACTCTTGCTTCAGAACCTTTAACTCCGATAGGATCACTCGTAAGTTCTCCTCCAATGATCGAGCCTCTCCCAAAATCGGCCTAGGGATATTATCGTTGAATCTCTTACTAAACCAGCCCTTATACTCGAGGGTTGACGTCGAACCTTCAGTCAAGATCTTCATACATAAAGGCTTCTTCCAAGCCTCAGAAATCTCTCGCATCCTCTTCTTATAGTGATCTCCTTTGTAAGAGAAATCACTCTGGGCTAAACCCTGTGTAGCCGGTATGAACTGCCTTGCTCTATATTGCCTTAAAACAAGCAACGGTGTATATCCCACAACTCCTCAAATTCCTGGCAAAGGGACCCAATCAAAACTGCCGCATCGGTAAAGGACTTCACTAGGAACCAACCAAGGAGCCTTCCACATAACATCCTCCTCTCGAAGATTCTGAAAAATGTCTAACCATCTCTCCTCCGAAATGTCATCTCTCCTCGGTACGTCCACTGCTTCCTTTAAGGGAGAATAACCCTCAAAGAAAACTCGACAAGGAACCCTATCGAGCTTCTAGAAGTGACTATGAAACCGAACTAATAGCAACTGTGCACAGCCAATGAATCTTTCTTCACCAGCTCTTCGGCATGCGCTCAAGGATCTTATTGTTTCAGCTAGGATCACAGGCACAGGCGTATTCTGTTTACTAAGTCGATCAAACAAATCTGCGACTGACTCATCTATGTGCCCCAACACCTTTGGGAAGATCACCATACCATAAATACTTAAACCCAAGACGTCGACCTTTTTCTTCACATCTAGATGCATCAATATCAAATCCCTCAAAACGGCCCATGAAATGCACTTACTATCACCCTTTTGCTGCACACGAGCTACAGCCCACTGCTCACTCATCCCAGTAATCATCACCAATTTCTTCGTAAAAAAAGGAAGGCTAGCAGGCCTAACATAAGCCTTGTAGCCATGAATCCTTGAACAACGCAATAAAGTCGTATACTCCTCTAAAGTAGGTACAAGATCAACGTTACCGAATGTAAAGCAACTATAAGCAGGGTTCCAGAACTGTACCATAGCTCGAAACAAGTGTCTATCTACCTTGACATCTAGCAAATATGGAAAGTCTCCATAACTCTGATAGAAAAGTTGCTTAGCATTATCATCCCACTGGCCCAAATGTTTCTCAGCTCCTGCAACTCATTCTGCATCGAATTGACACGAGTGAAGTCTCGTAACTCTGACGTATACCCCTCGGTGACACTATCTCCTTTCTCTAACTGGGTTTTCTCTGACCAGGTACAAACAGAAGCATTGTCCTCCACTTTTTTAAGGTATTCGTTCCTCATTATAAAACTTTCTAATCTAGAAATCGAGCCTTGAATCGACACCTTTAAATGCGGAATGTCATGCAATGACAACAAAATAAAACATTAAGTCAGTATCATATATATATAGGAAAGCGATAAATAAATCCTTATAAGGGTAATTTTTTAAAGGTTATCCCTATTATCCCTAGGACAAGCACTTAAAAGTTCACTATATGAGTTTTAGTTCTAAAGCAAAGGTACCTGAACCAGCAGATTCCTCGGTCCTTACCCACTATAGGCTCATATAGACCGAGTTCAGTTCAGGGGGACACTTTTCCCTATGGCCATACGGAGATGAAAATCTCACGAAGACATAGGTAGATTATCCCGGAAGCAATCCACTAGCTCATACGAAGGTGAAAACCTTACGAAAGCGTAGCTTCTCACTCCCACTTAAAGGTATGACCACAACGGTCGTGCAAATGCAATGTATAGCAATACAGCAACAAACATATGCAACAAACACATGTAAAAAGATTTAAGTGTTCCAAACTTCTGACATTAAGACAAAAATACTCAATTTCTTGGCTTGACTCTCTTATAGGTCCCCAGCAGAGTCGCCAAGCTGTCGAAACCATTTTTTAAAGGAGTGTTCAAAAAACGGGGATCGACTTTTGAAAAACGAAAATGGGAGTCGCCACCAACCTTTTTTAGGTGTGATTGGATCACCATATAAAACGTTTTGGTCTATGAAAATTAAGAAAATAGGTTCGGGAGTCGATTACGTACGAGGAAGGATTAGCACCCTCGCAACGCCCAAAATTGGTACCAAATTGAATAGTTTTCTGTCTTAATGTCAAAAATTTGAAAGGATTTAAAAATAGGATCCCTTTTTTAAAACCGGAATTATTTAAGTTGAAAAATTGAGATTCCTTAGCTCCGAAAGAATACAAACATCACATCCAGCATGATAGGACACGGTATTCTCAAACTCTCATAACTGAAATCATCTCGTGATTTACAAAATTTATTTAGAAGGATACTTTAGACATTTAGACAAACGGAAATCGCAACTCAAACATGTTAGGGCACTATTTCCCGAATTCCTAAATACGAAAAACATTGCCTCATTTTAGAAAAACTTTTGGATAAAATATGACAATTAAATGAAATATATTTTTTAAAATAATGATTTGAGTAAAATTTAAAAATAATTTACTAAGAGTAATAAAAAATTATTAAAAATGAAATAGTTTGATATGATACTAAAATTATTAAAAAATTAAAATATATAAAAAAATCAAGGAAACATGGATTAAATCAAAATAAAAAGGGTTGAAAAACGAAGATGAACAAAGAATAAAATAAGAACAAACCGTAGAAAATAAGAACGTAAGAGGGATAGAAATTTGAGTGAAAGCTCTTGAAAATTTTATTGTTTCCCAAAACTCCAGTGAAGTCCCACCTCTTTTACAATGAGGGGAGAGGCCTCTATTTATAGTTGAACCTCCTCAAATCCAACGGTACAGATCAATTACATCAACGGTTAAGATTAAAAGGTATCTACAAATTAAATCTCTAAAATTACAAAATCATATCTTCTAAGATTGCATATCATATCTAATATTGCAATCATATCTAAGATTGTATCATATCTAAGATTGCATATCATATCTAAGATTGCAATCATATCTAAGATTGTATCATATCTAAGATTGTATATCATATCTAAGATTGTATATCATTGAATATTATATTTCCATATGAGTCAAGCTTGTAGATGGACCTTAAATCTTTTCAAGTAATGGGCCATTCCGATCGGGTCAAATTATATTTGTAATTCTGGACTGAACTTGGACTTCGTTTTTTTGGGTTTATTATTTTTGTTTTTCGACTTATTTCTGGGCCCGGGCAAAATTGAGTGTCTACATATATGATGATATTATGACCTTGGAAGTAAATGATAACTTTGATAATGAATATATATGTATTTCGGCCATGTTAAAGTTGATACATGAAGTATATGTTGCATATGAATTTGCAAGTTTGAGATTAAATGTGATTATGATAGCATGAATTGATTTGGTTAAATTGAGTTGATTATGTCATTGAGATGTTTATTTGCTTATGATTTACTAAGCTGTGATAGCTTATTGTGTGTATATGTTTGCTTCTTTTTTTTTAGATTTTGGAGACTAGTTACGGGCTCAGGGATCATCAGTGAAGTCTATCACACTATCGTCTATTTATCGATATTTTTAAAAGCTAAAATTTGAACCTATGGCATGTATAGGCTATACTTCTTTTCGAATATGTTTGAAGTGTAGTATATAATATGCCATGCAAAAATGGCTAATTTGATATATAAGTAGTTGCTATCTTGATCATGGTTCTTGTGTGTGCTAAGTTTTGTTTGTATGCTATGCTCAAATGATGATTTTATTTGGTTTGGTTGAATCGACTATGATATATATATAAGTATGAATTATGCTTGATATGTTGCCTATTGTTTAATGATTCGGCTATGTCTTGTATTTGATAGTAATGATTTAATTTGGTTGATGAGTGTATTCAGTTAAATGTTGAATTTAGGTAAAGAAATTATTGAATTGATGATTCGGCAATGTTATGTATATATATATGCGTGAAACATTTTTTATTTAGTTTTGCCATGTATTTTGGTAACAAGGTGATTCGGTTATGACATGTGATAAATGTGAGTTCAATATGCTTTCATTAAGTGAAGAAATGAATATGAATTATGTTAGTAAATTAATCATGATTCGGAACTTATATATATAAGCATATGATGTGTTGGTTTGATATGTATATTTAGTTGTGCTTATCCAAAAATGAAATCATTGAATTGGTATTGAATATGAACTTTGTTATTTTGCCAGATAAGTGATATTAACATGTTTAGATTCAGTTTTGGTGTTTTAAAGTGTTAAACAAGTGTTTGCTATGTTATATGTATATATATACATATTTGTGATGTGTTTGATGTGAAATTAAAATAATGGTTAATATATGGATTTGATTCTATGTGAGATTACATGCAAGTAATATAATTGAGTAAAGTTGAAAGTAGACATTAAAATAAACATAAGTAATTGTAATAGGCCTATTTTGACCGCCCCGGACCCAAATTAGACAGGCAAATAAAATAAATATTAGAACAGTCCAAAATACAAGCCCAAATTACTTAAAACCCACTACCCAAATTCTATGAACTCAAATAGCCCAAATCCATTTAACCCAACTACACTAGCCCAATTACACTAGCCCAAAACCCTAATGGCTTGATAGGCCAGCACCTAAACTAGTTTCAACAAAGCTGAAACCCTAGCTAACCTTCAGTGTCGCGCCTCTCTACTGCCATCCACGTGCTTCTATAGCGCACTTGGTGCTCGAGGGCTGGCTTTGCCCACTCCTTGCACCAAAATGGAAGCCCCCGCTCGTTGACCTTCCCCTCAACCTGCAAACAAACCAAAAGAAGAACAGAAATAGAAACAGCAACACGCAAAGGCAGACAGCAACAGAAACAAACAAAAAGAAACTGACAATAATATGTATTCGGCTATAAAAAGCTCTAAGACCCAATGTAATATTTTTACAGACAAATTGAATACAAAAAAAAAAGTGATTCAAAGCATTCAAATAATAACAAAGCAGTTGAAGAAGAAAAACAAAGTTCTAAAACGTGCTAAGGTCTTTTTTTTATCTTTTTTATTTTCCTTTCTTTCGAAATCATTTATATACACACACACATTTCTTTATTTTCCCTTTTAAAAAAAACTTTAAAAGGGGTGACTTTTTGAGTTCTGGCCGCCGTGCACGGTGGTCGACGGCGGCGATCCACTGGAGCTCTCGCTGAACTTTGAGGGCCTTTAGAGAAAAGGGTGAAAGGTTTTTGTTTTTTTGGTAAAGATGGGGTTGAAAATGAAAGTTTTTAGAAAAAAATTGGCCATTTATAATAGAGAGAAACGACGCCATTTCACCTTGGCCATTTAAGTGTCAAAACGGCACCGTTTTAAGGCCAGGATCCGCACGTCGACCCGACCCGCTAGCGAAATCCGTGTGTTTTTATTTTATGGGCTATTTGCGCATTTAGCCCTTCCGCTTTTTAATCATTTCACGATTAAGTTTTTACCTATTTCTAATTTTGACCCTAAGATTTATTTCGATTGCATTTCAGTCCATGTTTAAACGACGCCATTTTGGAAGAGAAGGGAAAATTGACCTTTTAGTCCCTACTTATTATTTGCGCGTTCAATGTGGTCCTTTTCTTTTTTATTTATTTCGGATTTGCTCCGAATTTCTGTTTTAAGTTCAAATTAATCCCTTTTTGGTTATTTCGATTATTTTATTATTAAACTAATTTTATTATTATTATTACTATTATTGTTATTTTTTATTATTATTATTATTATTATTATTATTACTACTATTATTATTACTATTGTATTATTTCTATTATTATCATTATTATATTTTTTTTTTGTATTTACCTATACGTTATTATTATTATATTAAATAATTTAATATTATTTTTTAACACATTTATTTTATTTTATTTTATATATCATTACTCTTATTATTATCATTTTATCATTCATTTTATTTATATCCTTTTAAATAATTTCAAACTTTAGAATATTTATTATTTGTATTATTGTTATTATTATTAATATTACCACCATTATTATATTATTAATATTACTATCATTATTACTAATATTATTATTTTTAAATCCCTTTTTTACATGATAGTTATTTGTTTACTCGATTACTATTAGTTTTTTAAAATTTTGAATTTCTTAGCTTACTTATTATTTTTCTTTTTATGATTAACTTGTTCATTTTATTCGTTCATTCTCGTTTTCCTTGTTGTTGCTTAAAGCATTTATTTTGTTACGCATATTGCCACCATGATTTATTTTCACAACAAATTTGTGTTCCATTAATTTCACTCGATACATAAAATTTTCGTTTTTATAAGCAATCTTTCGTATTTTGGAACTCGAAAAGTTGTTCCCTAACTTACAGGGTTTCAATTTTCTTGATAAATTCGAATAAACGAATGTTTTTAAAAGCAATTTAAATATTCTCGAAATTAAGAAAATATCGTGTTCTAACTTACGGAATATGATTTCCTTCTAAAATCGAGATAATTGAATATCTTTTAAAATAAATAAATTTTTTGGCGTTTATTCACGTATCGAGAATTTAAGACATTGTGTCCTAACTTACGGGATGTGATTTTTGTCGATTAACGTGAAATATGCTCTTTTTCTCGAAATTTTCAATCGAATAATATTTTAACAAAGGATCGTATTTTTAAAATCTTTTCAAATTCTCAAATTTTCGACACTATGAGACTAATTAATCAACTACGTTCCAGTTTTGGGTGTTACGAGGGTGCTAATCCTTCCTTGTGCGTAACCGACTCCCGAACCCATCTTTCTGAATTTCGTAGACCAAAATCGTTGTTTAAATAAATCAAACCGTTTATTAAAAATAATCACTTTTACAAGGTGACCCGATCACACCTCATCAAAAAAGATTGGTGGCGACTCCCATTTTTTCGTTTTCAAAATCAAGTCGACCCTCTTTCAAAAAAATGGTTTCGACAGTAATAAGCATGATTACATTCGGCTAAGGCTTTGTAAAATGACCAAATGAATAGTAATTTAAGTTATAAGGAATCATGACTGTTTTTATGCAAAATAGGTGAATGTGAATGGTTATATCTACTGTGATGGTTAGGCCATTCGGTGTTCTTTTAATATATGTTTAAATTGATACAGGACCTTTTAGTCTTGTGCAATCTATTTAGATGAAATTATAAGTAGACTTGTTTATGATTTAGCTATTTGAAACCATATATATATATATAGTAATGTATTTATACCATGAATGATTTGGTTAAATTTATTATATCCTTATTGTGCCGAATAAAGTTTTGCTAAAAATGATATGTACTTAAATATGTTTACATTATATAATTCATGTTTGTAATAATTGATTGAATTATTTATAATATCTTTGATATGCGTTTATGCTATGTGGTAAAAAGATATATTTGGCATTATTTGCTTATGAATTATATAACTGGATATATGTTTGAAAAATGTTATGATATGATTCGTAAAGAATTTAAATTAGTTATATATGTTAATATTTGATTGTTTTAAGAGTTTGAGCAAGTGTACGCATACGATTGCTCGGAATTTGTGTCTTGTCCGGTAATACCTCGTAACCCTATTCTAGAAACAAATAAGGGTTAGGGGTGTTACAAGGTTATAATGACATGTATAGGTGAACTTATGGTTGATGAGTTTTTGAATATTAATTGATATGTTTGGCATTTATATGTCGTTTTGGGTGATGTAGCCTTGGTATATTTTATGCCTTGTTGATATGTGTTAATTTGATAATATGTTAAAGCATGCTTGAATGACCAAAGTGATATACAATGAAATGACCTCAACATGGTCAAGATATGGTATGTTTTGGAAAGGTTTCGAACTAGATATGGCATGAATCTAATATCGTATGGTAATTATGTTTCAATTATGATATGTTTTGGCATGGAAACAAGTTAATTGATAATTGGATAAATATGCACATGTATAGGTGTTTTTGGTTGATGTTTTAGCCATTATGTATTGGCTTGTAAATTTGGTATTTTGAGTGGTTGAAACGGTTGATATGTGGATATATGTATATAGCCTTTTGATGGATGACTTTATAGTTTTTATGATATTTAGATAATGGAAGTTGAACATGGTCATTTTGATATTAAAAATATAGTTGGTATTTATAGCTTATGATGCGAAATTTCATATGGTAAATTTAGTACATATGAGTGTGGATTTGATATGTGTACAAAATGGTAAGTTTTGGGTAAACTAAGCATTTAGTTATAAATGTTCAATTGTTGTGATTGAGGTGCCTTTTGGGCATATTGGTTGTATGATTATGTACCTATTTGGATAGCTTGTTGTTGCATGGTTTGGTGCACTTTGGGATGACTTATTTCATATGCTAAATTGGTTATAGGTGTGTGCATGAATGGGTGAGAAAAATGGCTTGGAAATGGCCTATTTTTCGTCCACACGGTCAGGGACACGGGCATGTGTCTCAGCCGTGTGTGACACAATGTCAGGCGACACAATCGTGTACCCCCTATAGGTTTTTAAAGGTTGCATTTTGAGAGTTACATGGCCCGGCACATGGGTGTGTAGCTTGGCCGTGTGACCCAAGTGAGAGAGTTACACGGGCACGGACATGGGCTAGGACACGGCCTTGTGTCCCTACTTCAAATGCCCACACAGTCTGAGACACGAGTGTATGTCTCAGCTGCGTGAGTCACACGACCTAACCACATGGTCGTGTGACCCTTAAAGTTTGAAAAAAGTTCTTCTTTCTCCTGAAAATTTTATATGTTTTCGATTTAGTCTCGACTTGTTTCTAATGTGTTTTTAGGGCTTCGTGGGCTCGTGTAAGGGACAATATGTATGTCATTGATCGGTTTTGCTATGATTGATGTTGTGAATTACATGTTTAAAATTTTTTGATAGTTTTGAAACGTAAACTTCTGTAATGCTCCGTAACACTATTCTGGCGACGAATACGGGTTAGGGGTGTTACATTTAGTATTTCTAAGGACAAAATCACCTACTTGGAATTGCTTCTTCTTAACCTTAGAGTTGTAATACCGAGGTACTTATTAAACTTGTGTTACATTCTTAATCTCTGTTGCTTTTCTAAATTCATTAGTGAGGTCAAGGTTAAGTCTGACGGCCTCCTGATTGGCATCTTCATTAAAATATGTTGTCCTGTATGAGCGTGTACCAATCCTAGCGAGAATTATTGCCTTCATGCCATAGAAAAGGGAAAACACAATTTCTCTTATTGCGGTATGAGGCAAAGTTCGCAAGGCTCATAAGATTCCTGGCAACTTTTCCAACCAAGCACAATTAGCCTCACCAACTTTTTTTTAAGGTCATTAGAATCTTCTTATTCATTACCTCTTCCTACCCATTTGTTTCTGGTGTATTAACAAAACTCTAAGCCAAAGCAATCTGAAGATTTGCACAAAAAATTTTGAACTTTCCTTAAAACTGTGTGCCATTGTCTGTGATAATCAAGGGAGGTACACCAAACCTGTACGCAATCGATTTCTAGAGAAAAAATTCCATTTATTTCTCTGTGATGGTCAGCAAAGCTTCAGCTTCAATCCACTTTGTGAAATAGTTTACAACCACCACTATGAAGTTTTTCTATGCTGCAGCTATTGGGAATGGATCGAGGATATCAATTCCCTATGTCACAAATGGCTAAGGGCTCGACATGACTTGAAGAGGTTTTGTTGGTTGTTGCTGCACCTGGGCATATCTCTGGTAGTAATCGCACGTGTGAACCAAATGATGTGTATTCTTTTGAACCGTAGGCTGATAATACCCTTGTTTGGAAATTTTTGGGCAACCAGTCTTCCACCCAAATGGTCACCACAAATGCCTTCATAAATTTATTGCATTACATACTCAGCCTCAGATGGTGATAGACATTGTAGCAGCAGATACGTAACCCCTTTCTATATAGTTCACCCCTTAAAAGCATATACTTAACAATTGCAAGACAAAACAAATTGTTTTAACTCGCTATGTAATTGAGTAATTTAACAATTATGTACACAGTATTCAAATGTCTAATTTATCGATTTAAAGTTTTTTTAGGCATATGTAATTTGTGGTAACAACATACCTCGCAACTTTGTGTTGTAACTTTGCAAGCTCTTTCTTGTCCAGATTATCGTACGTTCCTTGTAATGTGTGAACTAAAGGAGTCATCCATGTCTCCTTTTGATTTATACTCAAAACTTTTGACATGTCATAGCTCGGGGTATCCCTGTATTCTTGCAAAATTCTCCCTCTTTGCTCAATGATAATAAAGGATGTCAGTTTAGACAAAGTGTATGCACGTGTGTTGTCACTCATTGTGAGCTGCTTTATCTAAACTTTGCCAAATCTTGTGAGCAGTTGTACTGTGACTGAATGATATCTCTTTAACACTACCTCATTTACCTTGTACTAATCATTCATTTACTTCACCACTAATTGTGAATCTATATGGATAATCAGATCCTTCACTCCTAATTGGCGTGCTAGTGCAACCTTGATATCAAAGCTTTATATTCTATTGCGTTGTTGGATGTTTAAAATCCAAAAGATAATTTGTACTGTCATTCATTCCCACTGGGATCAACCAAAAGTACTCCTACTCCTAACCCTAGCTTGGCTGCGGAGCCATCAACATACGCTAACCACCTTTTTGAATTATCGGTTATATCTACACCCTCTTGAGGTGGACTAACTGCTAGGTTGTGTAAAATAGATGGAAAAGAGATCCTAGAATAAAGTGTAAGTTGGTTATAAATTATCATAAAACCAATAGGCTACATTATTGTTGTTCACCAATTGTTCACAGGAAATTATGAATATCATACACATTTCATTTCATAAAATATTCATAGCTCATATTTCAAGTTACACACTATATTACCTATTGGATCAACAAGCTTATTGAAAGAGCACTCAACTGTAAAGCCAGTTAATATCTGTCCTTTTATTTCTATTCTCGGGGCAAACTCCATGCCAAATTCAGCCAGCTCAATACTCCACTTCATCACCCTTCCTGAGGTATCAGCTTTAGATAAACCTTCCTCTATAGGCTTATTAGTCATGAGGACAACTGGATGAGCCTAGAAGTAGGGGCATAGCTTACGAATTGCAACAATTAGAGCAGAGATGACTTTTTCAATTTTTGAGTACCTCTGTTCACCATTGTGGAGAACCTTACTAACGTAGTATACTATGAATCGGTGAATGCCTTTGGCTCTAACTAGGACCACTGCAATTGTTTCCTCTAAGGTAGCCAAGTACAAAAATAGGGTTTCTCCCACTCGTGGTGACTTCCGAAGTGGTGGGGAGGTGAGGTTTGTCTTAAGCTTTTGAAAGGCTATCTGACACTCCTCATCCTATAAAAAGGAGGTCTCAAAGCTTTAAAAAAAGGGAGGCATTTGTCCGTCATCCTAGAGATAAACTTGTTGAGTGCCACTATTCTTCCTGTAAGGCACTCAATATCCTTAATAGTTCACGGATGATGAATTTCTAATATAGCATAGATCTTCTCTAGGTTCACCTTTATCCTCTTCTCTTAGATTATAAAACCCAAGATCCTGTTAGCTCACACACTGAAAGCACACTTCTCAAGGTTCAACTTCATGTTGTGGGTCCTCAAAACTGAAAACACCTCTAAAAAGTTTTGCACATGCTCTTCCATAGTTTCACTATCTACTAACATATCATTGGCATAGGCTTTAAGACCACGCCCTATTTGCTCCCTAAAAATTCTGTTCACCAGCCTCTGATAAGTTGCTCCTGCATTCTTGAGACCAAAAGGCATGACCCGATAACAGAATAACCTTTCCTTAGTGACGAATGTTGTTTTTCTTGGTCACATTGATCCAAAAAAATTTGGTTATAACCTGGAAAGACATCCATAAAGCTAATGAACTTGTGACCTGCAGAAGCATCAACCAAACGGTCAATCAAAGGTAATGAAAGCTATCCTTGAGGCACGTCTTGTTAAGGTCAGCATATCAATATACAACTTCTATTTGTGTTTGCCATTTTAACGACCACATTTGAGACCCAATTTGGATATTCAACTTCCCTGATAAAACCTACAGATAACAATTTGGCTACCTCTTGCCTTACGGCCTCTACCACCTACGAAGCAAACTTTCTCTTTTTCTACTTAGCTGGCTTCGCTTCGAAGAGTACATTTAGTCTGTGGACAATTACCTATGGGTTTATCCCTGGCATATCTACTGCTGACCAGGAAAAAACATCGGAGTTCACCTTCAAACACTGAACCAAAGTGTTCATTTCTTCAGGCAATAATGCTGAAGAAATTTTTATTGCCTTTTCTTCATCAACGTAAAATAGTTGTAAAGTCTCGGTGTGCTCTGCTACTTCATGTTTTTTACTTCTCTCCCCATTCCTCACATCTAGGCTATCCAAGTCTAAGGCCTGACTAGCTAACTCTGTCCCTTGCAAACTCTGCCCCCGGGTTACGGGCTCACGTGCATGTTTCATAGACAACATATGACACTGCCTTGTTGTTCGCTAGTCAGATTGCATGAACTTGATCCCTATCCTTTTTTGAAATTTGATCTTCATACAAAATGTCGCCACCACCATCTTTGTTGTTCTCATAATCAAGGGCTCAAAAATGGCATTATATGCTATAGGATGGTCCGTAACAAAAAAACTGGACATATTCTGTAGTTGTATGCTTACAATCTTTCGGTAAAGTGATAGAACTGAGTGGTTCGCGAAACCATACAACGGGCTGCCTTGGATAAAGCCTATTCCTTCAACCCCATCTTTCAATAAGCTTCCCAGGTTAGAACCTCCACCACACTCCCAATGTCAACCAATTTTCTTCTCACTTCAAAACCTATGATCATTTCAGATACTACCATCAAGTCATTCCCTTCTTCGTTACACACAAGCTCATCGTCGACATTACCAAACTCAATATTCCAATTTCCCTATTGACGATGCCTCTTAGGTGGATTTATTGACATAACATTCCTTATGTGAGCTTTCCTCTTCGTATTAAAACTTGCCTAATCCTCATTTATGCCTACAATCACATGGATATTACCCTTGACCTTTTGCTTACCCATGGGATTGCCATGCAAACTTTGACCCTATTGGGAAGTACCTTGATCCAGAAATTCGGCAAGCTCACCATTTCTCACAACCTCTTTAATAGCACCCTTCAAAGTAAAACAATTTACAATTTTGTGCCCCGCATAATTATGGAAAGCACACCTATCCCTAGAATTTGACCTCATTGTACTATGCTTCATAGGAGATGGCTTAGGCAAGATGCCTAAACTCTGTACCTAGTTCAAGATGTATGTACGAGTAGCGTTCAATGGAGTGTAGGCCTCAAACCTACCTTGAGGGATGTGCCTTCTTGTCTACTCAGGCTAAGATCCCTAAGTAGTCCTAGGAGAATTACCTTGTGCAAGTGCTCTCTACTACCTATCACCTCAGGCACGCAGACCATGGTTGGGTGGCTTTTGCCTACTACGAGGTCCTCTCTCTGTGAACTGTCTACCATATCCTTGAACTGTGTCACACGTTGCCCTCTTAATCTCTTCTGCCTCCGCGATCTTGTAAACTCGCTCATACAAGTCCACTGAACTTTGGGGCCTATTATTAATAAAAGAGTACCGCACTTGTTCATTCTGCACTCCCATAATGAAGGCATCGATAGCCCATTAGTCTTCAAGGTTCTTCATATTCAGTGTTACCACATGAAATTGCTTCATGTAGTCCTAGAGAGACTTTGCTTCTCTTTGTTTTACAAACATTAATCCCATAGGGATGCTCATGATCATCTTGTGAGCCCTAAACTTTCCTAGAAACATCTGACCCAATTGAGAAAAACTTCACACGGAGCCTTGATAAAGGGACAAGTACCAATCCTTTATACTTTCCTTAAGTGTTGTGGAAAGAGCTTTACAATTTGTAAAGTTCGAAGCTCCCAATACATTCATATAATTGTTATATTGCATCAGGTGGGCTCGTGGGTCTCTCATACACTCGAACATGTCTTTTTGGACCTTAAAATCATGTGACAGACTTATTACTGCTATCTCCGAGGCCAACAGATTGTTAGAATAGAAAATCCAGTTCATGTCCCTAGACTCAAGATACAATGCCCTCACATCTCGCCGTAATGCACCCAACTCGTTCTCTCATTCCTTTGCATGCAAGCCTAGACCTTCATCTTGCATGGTCACGTTATCATGAAAATCAAAATTATCATGTTGTACCTTTCTTTTAAGTTTCTCATTCTACTTCAATATCACCTGTTGGAAAGTCTGTTGTTGCTCAAATTGTGCATTTTGTGCAGCCATTTATTTCCTCATCAATTTTATTTTCTCCTGAAGAGCAAGAAACTGTTGTATTGTTATATTTTCAAATTTAGTCCTCTATTTCCCTTCTCATTTTTTTCAATTCATGCTTTAAATTTTGTTTAAATTTTAATTTAGTCTTTTATTTATAAAAGTTAGCCCCTTTATTTCCTTTTCTAATTTCTAGCATTTATAATTTGTGCTATTTACATTTTCGCCCATGAATTTCCCGATTGTTTTATTTTGGTATTTTATTTTTAGTTATTGATACTATTAATACTATTAAGTAATTATCATTTCTAATTAATATTATTTTTGTTAAAATTTGCTCAAATATTAATATTTTATTTAATTATATTATTATCATACATTGTTAGATTATTTCACTATTATTATCATTATTATCATATAATATTATTAATTGAATATTTTTATTATTGTTGTTGTTATTATTTCTTATTATTGTATTCACTATAGTATTGTCATTTCATTCCATTATTTGTGCTGTTATTTTGTTAATACATAATTTTGCCATCATCGTACATTGTAAATTATGGTACATACACTCATCCATTTTTTGGCGTTAGCATATAAAAATAATAATTAAAACCGAGGCAATGTTCGTTATTTTTGGGATTCGAGGAGTCGTGCTCCTAACTTACAGAGTATGGCCTCTTCCTAGAACTGAAATAACCAAATATCTTATTTAAAATTCAAGACACATAGGACTTAGGTAATAATCAAATGACGAGTATTCTTTTTTCGAGGATTCGAGATATTGTGCCCTACCTTACGGGACATGATCTTTTTATCTCGATTAACTCAAAATAAAAAGGCATTTTTCCATAAAATTTAATTTATTTAGCGATATTTTAATCAAATCATGGAAGAAGGGGATTGTATTTTAAATTTTCTTTGAATTCTCAATTCTCGACACTAAGACATCAAATAATCAACTAGGTACCAATTTTGGGCGTTATGAGGGTGCTAATCCTTCTTCGTACGTAACTAACTCTCGACCCCATTTCCTAGATTTTGTAGACTGAAAATCATCATTTTAATAAATCTAACATTTTATTAAAATGACCAAGTTTTGACGTGATCCAATCACATTTAATTAAAAAAGATTAGTGGCAATTCCATTTTTAAAATAAAAAGTCAATTTCAAAAAAAAGGTTTCAACGGCTTGGCGACTCCAGTGGGGACATAATAAGATAGTCGAGTCGCGAGTTGATTACTTTTTGGTCTTTTTGTTGAAAATTGATAATTCGGTTTAAATTGACGATCCCTTTCTTGCATTTCATCATGCATGTTTTATTTTGGTGGTAAATAATGTCTTTGTTATCTCGGATTACATAGCCATGGAATACATTTATTTATTGGTTCGAGAGTTTCTCTTTGTATGTTTTTATATATTGCATGGCATAATCATTCCATTTTACCCTTCTTAAGTAGGAGTGAGAAGTTATTCCTTCGTGAGGTATTCACCTCCGTATAAGATAGTGGATTGCTTTCAGGATACATCCGTACCTATGTCTTCATAAGGTCTTTACCTCCGTACAGACATAAGGAAATACATTCCCCTGAACGGAACTCGGTTCGTATGAGCCTATAATGGGTGAGGATCGAGGAATCTGTCAGTTTAGGTACCTTTACTCTAGAACCAAACCGCATGTAATAAACCCTAAGAGCCAGCCTTAGGAAGAACTATGCCAAACCTTTACCGGTTACCTGAATAGATTACAAAGAAGAAACATTTTTAATTGTTATTCCTTACTCTAATTTGTATTCCATCTTTATACAAAATTTACTGACTTGTTTCATTTTGTTTTGGCTGTGGCTGCATTGCATTTTCATCTTAGAGGAAAGATGTTGATTCGTGTTCAATTGCTAAATAGAAAGCTTGCCATGGAAAATGGATTTCTTGATAAAATAGAAGACAATGAGACCGTACGAATATGGTCAGAGATAGGGACCATGTTCTGAGCAAAGCTTTAGCCTAAGCATAAGAAGTTGCTAACCATTTGCAAACCCTAGCTGTTCAAGCTGACATTCTAAGCCTGAAATATGAATTAAAGTCGGATCGAGGAAGAGAATTAGCTTGGCTTCTTGGGAAAGTTAAGGTTTTGAGTGTTAAAGCGAATCTGTATATGTATCCGCTTTATGTTAAGAAACTTGATTTCTAGTAAAGTTGTTCTAATGGAATTGAACTAGAATCAATGCCTTTTTGCATGCATCTTTTCCATTCATTAGCATTACATTTCATTACATACATTTCATTACATAAAAAGTCCCCTAATTAATCAGAAATTGTGGCAATTCCCTCTAGAGTGGGTTTGGCAGAAAATGGTAAATGTGGGCTTGATCATTCAAAACTTAGAGGAGGTACTAGAAGGAGTAAAGAACTACTACAAGTTTCATACCGCAGAAGGACATGAGATCCAAAAATGCATCAAATTCAGAACTCTAGTACAAAGTTTAATAAATAATAAGGAATTAGAATTCCTTAAAGATATTGAGGATTCAAAGGAGGAAGATGTTTGTGCCTCCGAAGAGGGAACTAAGGAAGGGAACCTATCAAAAATTTGTCCATACACCCCTAGATATGTTTTGAAAAACTGTATTGTAGAGGAGATCCTTGTAGTTTTTAGGACTATTTTAGTGTAATGTTCAGAACATACCTACTGCTCTAAGCCTAGGAGCAATATGGATGCTTTTATGAAAAGACGCATGTTCATTATCTTTATTTTAATAAAAACAATGTATTTTTATGTCCCATTTGGCAAAAACTTTACTATTTCCTTCATTCATACTCATCCCACGTAGATATTCATCCCTAAATTTATTTGTTCTTTGGGTATTCTTTTATTCCTATAACAGGTCCCCAGATATCAATGATACGAGTGACGCTGCTACTGACTCGGAGTCTCCTTTTGAGTAGGATATGTGTCTAGAAAAACCTCAGGACTTTGAAGATGATCGAGATTATAACTTGTCTCTTGATTTGTTAAAGATGGTAAAGCAAGATGAGAAACAGATCTTACCTCACAAAGAGTCAGTAAAAATTGTGAGCTTAGGGAATGAATAAAGAAAGAAAGAGGTGAAAATCGGAACTTGCATTACTACAGAAACAAGGTGAAACCTCGTTGAGTTACTCTAAGAATTGAAATATGTTTTCACATGGTCGTATCAAAACACGCCTGGTCAAAGTACTGATATCGTGGTACACAGGCTTCCCACAAAGGAAGAATGCAAGATGGTTCAGTAAAAACTTCGAAGGATGAGGCCAGACGTATTGTTGAAAATAAAAGAAGAGGTAAAGAAACAATTTGACGTTGGTTTCCTACAAGTGGTCAAATATTCGGAGTGGGTAGCCAATATAGTCCCCATCCCTAAGAAAGATAGGAAAGTGCGAATGTGTGTAGATTTCATGGATTTAAATAGCCAGCCCGAAGGACAATTTCCCGTTGCCCTACATCGGAACTTTAGTGGACAACATGACAGTTCATTCACTATTCTCTTTCATGGATGGTTTCTCTGGGTATAACTAGATAAATATGCATCTGAAAGATATGGAGAAGACTACATTCGTAACAATGTGGGGAACATTTTGTTATAAAGTGATGTCGTTTGGACTGAAAAATGGAAGGGCAACATATCAAAGAGCCATGGTGCCTTTGTTTCATGATATGATGGACAAAGAAATTGAGGTTTATGTTGATGATATGATCACAAAATTTTGAACAGAAAAAAACCATATGAAAGTCTTGAGGAAATTATTTTTGAGGTTGAAAAAATTCCAACTAAAGCTAAATCCAGCAAAATGTACTTTCGGGGCCACGTCGGGTAAATTGCTGGGATTTATAGTCAACAAGAAAGGGATTAAGATTGACCCGTATAAAGTCAAGGCCATATAGGAGTTACCACTGCCACGTACCAAAAAAGAGGTTCAGGGTTTCTTAGGGAGATTAAGTTACATTGCCCGATTCATTTCACAACTAACCGAGAAACGTGACCCCATATTCCATTTCCTTAAGAAACATAATCTAGGTGTATGGGATGAGGAATGCCAGAAGACCTTCGACAAAGTTAAGCTTTACTTGTCCAATGCCCTAGTGCTGATGGCACCTAGCCTAGATAAACCGCTAATACTTTACTGGCAATATTTGGAAATTTTATGAGATGTGTACTAGGAATACATGATGAGTCAGGGAGGAAAGAAAGAGCAATCTATTACCTGAACAAGAAGTTCATTGAATCTGAGACAAGATATTTTCCAATCGAGAAGTTATGTTGCGCCTTAATCTGGACTAGCCGAAGATTGAGACAGTAAATGTTGTACCATACGACTTGGCTCATCTTGAAAATGGACCCTCTAAAGCACATAATCAAATCGACCACATTGAATGCAAGAATGACTCGATTGCAAATTTTGCTCTTCGAATTTGATATAATCTATGAAAAATAGAATACAATAAAGGGGAGTGCAATAGCACATTTACTAGTTAACAGAGTTCTAGAGGATTATGAGCCTTTAAATTTTGATTTCTCGAATGAAGATTTGATGTATATTGCGACCACTAAAGAAGGTGCTCCAAAAGAATATCCTTGGAAAATGAATGGCTCTTCAAACACTATGGGTAATGGAATCGGGGCTATCTTGGCATCTCCAGACGGAGATCACTATCCTTTCACCAGTAAACTTAATTTTGATAGCACAAATAACATGACGGAATACAAGATGTGTATCATGGGTATCCGTGCAGCTATAGAACGCAAGATCAAGGTACTAGAGGTATATGGGGCTTTTGCACTAGTAATTTATCAAATAAATGGTGAATGAAAGACGAGAGATCTGAAGTTGATTGATTACCGAAAGTTGATTCTTTATTTAATTAAGGAGTTTGATGACATCACCTTCTGCTACCTTCCGCGAGATGAAAATTAGATGGTCCATTCCTTGGCTACCTTAGCCTCCATGGTCAAAGTGAACAAATAAGAGGGTGTAAAACCTATCTAGATGAGCATTTATAAGGCCCCGACCCATTGTTACAACATTGAGGAAGTAGAAAGGGATGATCACCCTTAGTACCATGACATTTTGCAATATGTAAAGAATCGTGAATACCTTGAGTAGGCAACCGAGAATGATAAAAAGACTCTAAAAAGGCTAGCCAATAAGTATGTCCTAAAAGGGGAGGTCCTCTACAAAAGAAGAAAGGGTCAGGTGTTACTGAGATGTGTAAATGCTACTAAGGCGAAGAAAATCCTAGAAGAAGTCCATGAGGGTGTTTGCGGAACAAATACTAATGGTTTTACAATGGCCAGGAAAATTATGAGATTCAGATATTATTGGTCCACCATGGAAGTGGATTGTGTTAATTATGCCAAGAGGTGTCATAAATGCAAAATTTATGGGGACAGAATTCATGTGCCTCCTTTACCTCTCCATGTGATGACTTTTCCATGGTCTTTCTCTATGTAGGGCATGAACGTCATTGGGCCAATCTCGCTAAAGGCTTCTAATGGGCATCGATTTATCTTTGTGGACATCAATTACTTCACCAAATGGGTAAAATTCACTTCTTATGTTAATGTCACAAAATCGGTAATTAGAAAATTCTTGAAGAAAAAGATCATATGTCGGTATGGAATGCCAGAAAGGATCATATTTGGTAATGCATTGAATTTGAACAAATAGCACGATAGCAGAAGTTTGTAGTCAATTTAAGATAAAACATCACAACTCATCACCATATCGCCAAAAAATGAATGGTGTAGTGGAGGCAGCTAATAATAATATTAAGAAGATTGTGGGGAAAATGAAAGAGACTTATAAAGATTGGCATGAGAAATTACCATTTGCCCTCCATGCTTATCGAACGTTTGTCAGAACCTCCACCAGGGCAACACTTTTCTCATTGGTTTATGGAATGGAGGCAGTCTTGCCTATTGAATTCGAGATTCCTTCTCTCCAAGTTTTATTAGAGTTGAAGTTAGATGAAGCAGAATGGATCCAATCTCGATATGATTAATTGAACTTGATCGAAGAGAAGAGGTTAAAAGCTATCTGTCATGGTCAGATGTACCAAAAACAAATGATGCGAGCTTATGATAAAAAAGTCCACCCCAAAAGAGTTTCATGTGGGGGACCTGGTATTGAAAAAGATCTTTCTCATTAAAATGACTTCAGAGGAAAATGGATGCCAAATTGGGAGTATCCTTATGTGGTAAAGAAATCTTTTTCTAGAGGAGCACTGATTCTAATCGAGATAGATGGAAAAGAAATACCCAATCCTGTGAATTCAGATTCAGTCAAAAAATACTTCACCTAAAAATAAAAAAGGGGAGAGGCCAAGGCTAAAACCTGCAAAGGGCATCTTGATGTCAAAGGACTTTTAAGTTGAAAACCCGAAAAGGGTGACTCAAATTTTGATCCAAGAACGGGTGTGTAATAGTCGTTTCCCCTCAAAGGTAACAATGAGGGAAAACTTTACATCTTGGGACATCAACAAAGTACTCTAGATCTCTTAAACACATATTAGGCTGAGAATGGTCTTCAACAAGTTTGCTTGGAGAAGCTCATACTACGGTATCTGGGGCACCTAATTTCATCTTACTCACTTTGTGTTTTGGCAGCGTTTGCCACTTTAATTACTCTTTTCATTAAGAGCTTTGCCCTCAATAAATTTTAGTCTTGTCCATTTTTACGACCTTTTTTTAAGCATTTTTTGCATTGAAATAATGATTAATGGACTAACAATATTAAAGTAAAAGGATTTTTTCATAATGCTCTGAAAGATTTCTAAATAGTACAGGGACCTGAAACAGGACCACTAGTTAGAACTAACCAAATTTGAAGGTTGGAAAGAGCTTAGAATGAATAGTCTAGATTGTGATTACCTCTTTGGGCTTCCTGTCAAAAATACCAGACTTGAACAAGAGGGCATAGTAACATATTAGTGATAGAATCTTGACAAACAACGAGCAATGTCAACCTAATCACTAAAAAGGGGACCATTCTCGAAAATTACATTTTGCATTCATACAAATATAATTCATATACATCTAGTTAGGAGCATTTGATTCATTTCGATCATAAAATCCTAATTACTTGGCATAAAATATTGGCCTATGAAATGGATTCTACAGGTCCCTAGACAACGGTGTAACAGGTCAGTGAAACAACAAATCATATACCACTGAAGTTCAGTAGGTCGGATTGAAGCTACCATAACGAATCTTATCTCCTTGAAGTTACAGTGGAGCAAGATGAAGCTACAAATCCTATACCCCTAAAGTTGCAGTGGGTCGGAATGAAGCTACCATAGCAAATCTTATCTCCCTGAAGTTACAATAAAGCAAGATGAAGCTACAAATCATATACGCTTGAAGTTGCAAAGGGTCAGATTGAAGCTACCATAACGAATCTTATCCCCTTAAAGTTGCAGTGGAGCAAGATAAAGCTACAAATTTTATGCCCCTGAAGTTGAGTGGGTCGGAATAAAGCTACCATAACAAATCTTATCTCCCTGAAGTTGTAGTGAAGCAAGATGAAGCTACAAATCCTATGCCTCTAAAGATGAAGTGGGTTAGAATGAAGCTATCATAGCGAATCTTATCTCCCTAAAGTTACAGTGGAGCAAGATGAAACTATAAATCCTATACTCTGAAAGTTGCAGTGGATCGAAATGAAACTACAATAACAAATCTTATCTTCTTAAAGTTGTAGTGGAGCAAGATGGAGCTACAAATCCTATACCCTTGAAGTTGCAGTGATTTGAAATGAAACTACAACAACAAATCTTATCTCTTTAAGTTTCAATGGAGCAAGATGAAGCCATGATACTAAATCTTGCCTTCCCAAATTTGTAGTAAAGCGGATACAGTAAAGTAAAGTAATAGAGGAACTGAAAAAGTGGATTACTTAAAAAAAAGAAGCACCAGAGAAGTCAAGATTTAGTGAGACCGAACAGAATTGGTCCTATTTTAAATTCTTTGCTCCCTTTCCATTACACTGCAATAATCAAAGAGGGGCAGCTGGAGAGGCCCAATTTTGTTTAACTTAACAAAAATAATAATAATAAAAATAATAAAACATGTCCATTAACTAAAAGTCCATTTACAAAAAAATCAAAGAAACCAATGCCTGAAAGCCCAAAAACCTAAACTCATCAGAAAACCCTAATTTCTAAATGCCATCAGTGTCGTTGCCCTCTATCACGTCGGCAGGCATGTCTCCAGCTATTACCTGCACCTTTCCTTGCCACCACCACATGCAAAAAACAGAGAACAAAGACAGAAAAATAGAAAAAGGATAGAAACAGAGATAAAGAAAAAAAGAAAAGAAGAATATGTTGTAATATTCAGCTATAAAGCCGAAGCCTCCATGTAATTCAAAAAAGGGGAAGGAAATAGATTAACAAAAAAAAAAAGATAAAATAAAAATGAAGGTAGTTCATTTTTTTTTATTTTTTTATTTTTGCTTTTTCATTTCGAAAAACATAAAAAAAAAAGTTTAAGTTTTTTACTTACGACGCTCCATCTTCCACTACTATGGAAAACCAACTCCGATGCTATGGAAAACCAACTCCGATGTAGAAGCCTTTGAACCCACTAGGATTTTATCGAGGGCTTGTTGGACAAGGAGAAAATAAGGTTTCCAACCCTTTTGTCAAGTTTTGGCTTAATTTCTAGGGTTTTTAACCCCAGATCGGCATTCTATGTGAAACAAGGGGGTCAATGGGGTATTTTTCGAACTTCCAACCACAGGAGGCGGCAGTTGCCATCGCTAATGAATGGTGGTCACAGTAGAGTTGCGATGGCTATATGGCCGGATGAAAGGGAGAGCTTGAGAGAAAAGGGGGTGAAAGGAAATTTAAAAAAAAAACTGATTGAAAATGTTTTTTTTTAAGTTTTTTTTTATTTATATAGCCTTTGGAAACGACCGTTTGGGCTTATCTTTAGATGACCAAAAACAACGTCATTTAAGGCTGACTTGATGACTCGAGCTAGATTCCCCTAGGATTCATGTGTTTTTAAAGGGGAGGGTCTAATTACTGCTTTGACCCTTCCACTTTTTCGCTATTTTCCAATTTCGTCCTACAGTTTATTATTTCACATCTATTTTTGCCCTTTTATTTTATTCTTGTGCAATTTAGTCCCTTCACCCATTGATAGAATGACACATGTAAATGTAGTCGGGATAATTGCTCTCTGAATCCTTGTACTTTTCTATCCAATTTTAATTTAATCCTTTATATTATGTTTCTTTATAATTTAGGCTTTTAATTTTGTTATAATTTCAAATTTAGTCCTTTATTTCCCTTTTCTTTATTTTTTTTTGCAATTCATGCTTTAAATTTTGTTTATATTTTAATTCAGTCTTGTATTTATTTAAGTTAGCCCCTTTCTTTCTTTTTTTTTAATTTCTAGCATTTATAATTTGTGCTATTTACATTTTTGCCCATGAATTTCCCGATTGTTTTATTTTGGTATTTTATTTTAAATTATTGATACTATTAATACTATTAAGTAATTATCATTGCTAATTAATATTATTTTTTGTTAAAATTTACTCAAATATCAATATTTTATGTAATTATATTATTATCATACATTGTTATATTATTTCGATATTATTATCATTATTATCATATAATATTATTAATTAAATATTTTTATTATTATTGTTATTATTATTTCTTATTATTGTATTCACTATAGTATTGTTATTTTATTTCATTATTTATGTTGTTATTTTGTTAATACCATAATTTTTCCATCATCATACATAGTAAATTATGCTACATACATTAATCTATTTTTTGTTGTAAGCGTATAAAAAAATTAAAACCGAGGCAATGTTCATTATTTTTGGGATTCGAAGAATCGTGCTCCTAACTTACAGAGTATGGCCTCTTCCTAGAACCGAAATAACTAAATATCCTATTTAAAATTCAAGACACGTAGGACTTAGGTAATAATCAAATGATGAGTATTCTTGTTTTCGAGGATTCGAGATACCGTGCCCTAACTTATGGGACATGACATTTTTTCTCGATTAACTCAAAATAAGAAGGCCCTTCCCATAAAATGTAATTTAGTTGGCTATATTTTAATCAAATCATGCAAGAATGGGATCGTATTTTAAATTTGCTTTGAATTCTCAATTCTCGACACTAAGACATCAAATAATCAACAAGGTACCAATTTTGGGTGTTATAAGGGTCCTAATCCTTCCTTGTACGTAACTGACTCCCGAACCCATTTCCTGGATTTTGTAGACCAAAAATTTTCGTTTTAGTAAATCTAACATTTTATTAAAAGGGCCAAGTTTGGGGGTGATCCAATCACACCTAAATAAAAAGTATTGGTAGCGACTCTATTTTTAAAATAAAAAAGTTGATTTCAAAAAAAAGGTTTCGACATCCCCCATATGCAAACTCCTTGGTATATGCAAACTGGGATCGTAAATTACTCTTATTAGCCCTTCTGGTGAACCCCCACTACAAGACCTACATGCATCAAACTGGTAGTGCCCAACCGGGTCGCGGGTAAGCGATCCAGCCTGTACCCGAGTTTCAAGTTTGTGATCATAAATATGTAACACTACTACTATTTCATCGGCTTTCCCACTTTTATCATAAGTGAATAAACCATACTTGTTTCTACATACATATCTCCTCACTACACTGAAACTTTTCAACTTGGCATACTCTTGATAACACTCGAACAAAGCATCAATGTTATTGATTCACAATCCTCTAACCAACCCCAATTTCAAGTCCAAATCAAGGTCCTAAGGAACGATATCTTCTTCATTTAAAGACTCGACATCACCCTCCTCTTTAACACTTTCACCTATCATGTTCGATTCACTACCAACAATAATAAATGAATGATCACTACCTTCTTGTTATCGTCATCAGAGAAGCCATAAATATGTAAAAGTAGAAGTTTAGTGTGAAGAACTTGTCATGAAACATGAAAGCTTAGAGGATTCAACAGTATCACGAGGAAATGGTCTTGAAACATTTCTAATTAAGCAATTTTTTACCCTATAAAATACTTATAGAGGTTGTGCTTAACTAGATTCAATTTCAATGATTTCCAAGAAAGTGTGTTTTCTATAGAGAAATAGTTTGGTTAGCTAAAACTACTAAGAGGTCCCTATATCATGAATTGAATTGAATTTTTTCTCATCAACTTAAAAATGAGTAAATTAGTCCATATATGTTATATCAAAGAGTAAATTAGTTCTATTAAATATTTCATCCATTTTTATTGTTAAGTGATTATGTGGTTGAGGGAGCAACAAGATAACAACATGTAGTGTGCCATGTAAACCTCATGTTGATATGGCATTTTGCCACGTCTACAAGTTTTTAAAAATTAAAAAAAAATATTTCAAAAAATTGTCACACCCAAAAATTAGACCTAAAAGTTTCAAGGGTAATTTAGGAATTTTAGCTCAAACTGTGTTTGGAAATTCAAAACATGGTACACCAAAAATGTTTTCATCTATGGCTTTTAGGAATTTAAATCAATTTATGAAAATAATATAGATAAGACCTCCAATTTTAAAAAGAGGATTGTTTTGTAAATGGGTTAATTTAAAAATAGCTTTAAAATACATATACCAAGTTTTAAAATCAGCCTATTTCCCCCTTTTACCTTACTTTTGACGTTTAAAAAAAAGAGGAGAAACATTATTCATCTTTTTCTTGTACCGCCTATTAGGAACAAAAAATCTCAAACTTTCATCCTCCAATTTCAATATTCAAAAGCTTCAATCCCTTGTTTTCTATCATCCTCCTAGCATTAAAACCTCCTTAGAATTTCAAGGAAAGCATAAAAACACTATTGATTTTACCATTTTTCAACTTATGGGTTTTTCAGATTTTCAACCAAACACTCCTTTTTCTCTCAATGAATGTAATGTTTCATTTTCCTAATAGTTTTTTTATTAACTCTATCTATTTAAATCAATTTTTTATCTATTGAATTAAAGGTTTTGTGTAAATACCGAAATTTGGGCCATTAATGGTAAAATTTGGGATTTTGAATGAAATCGATGTTTTAGAGTGTTTTTAAACTCATTTTGATGTGATTATAATGTTTCTAAACTCTCCTTAAAGTTTCACTAAAAGATTTTAAGTTTTTGTTAAGTTTCATGAAAGATGGTCATTGTATTTCGAAATTTTGAAACCATGGATTTGTGTAGTTTTGTGTAGTTTGAAGGTTGGGAATTATTATTAGATATATAAATAGATTATTGGAATAAATTTTATACGATGGGAAGGAGTAGGAGTTGAGATTTTTGTGTTTCGATTAAGCTAGTCGAAATTTCAGTTTCAAGAAGATCTAGCTTAGGCCTACAGTTTTGGTTGGTTTAGGTGAGTTTGCAGCTGAATATTATATATGTTTGTTGTGTGGTTAATTTTGGTGAATATTTGAAATCATTGGAGTCTTCGACGAGCAAGGCAAAAGGAAAGGTAAAGCTAGTTTAGGTTTTCGGTGACTAGGCAAAATTGCGAACAATAAGTGTTTGGAATTGCTACTAGTAGACACGATTCATATTGTTAAATGGGAGCTTAGGAGTAGCCTAAACCCCTACTCTAAGTTCCAAGTGTAAGCTTTCTTATACCCCTTGTTTAATTTGCAAAGTATGTGATTGTGTGATGTGGATTGAGTATTAAGTTGTGATAATGTAACATGTGATATATATTGTGATAGCTCTTGTGAATGTGTTTGTTTTCAGCATATTAAACATGCCGAATGGTAGTGATAATGTTGTGTTAGCGACATAAATGTGCAATAAAAGTGTGTAGAAAACGATAAGTACATATGTGTTGAATTGTGGAATGTGATGTTGATGTGATGATAAAGTAAGTGAATATTGGTATGTGGTATGTGATAATATGATATTTAATATCTTCATATGTAAACAGATATGTGATGGCTCAATGAACATAGTTGTGGCACTTAAATTGCATTTAAATGTAAATCTGATAAGTATGAATTCTGTACAAATTGTGATGTAAATTGAAGTTTATTAACAGAGATTAAGTGCATAAGAACAATAATTAAATGTGTGTATTTGCAGATACTTTGTCCATGTGATCTTATGAAACCATTGGATATAGTTAGCATGCCATAGGATTGTGAATACTCACCCTTGAGTTTTATGATTTGGGCATTGAGGCCCCGTGACAAATTGGAGGGATAAGGGAATGTTGAGCCAAGCTCTGTTCATCGGGATATTTTGGTGTGATGGAGAGCGTTAGCTAAATGCTACGCTTTTGGGATATGTTCCACTCATTGGGTCACTGGGGTGTTGAAGATCCATGTATTAAATATGTGGTGGTAGAGCCCACTTTTATATTTCATAGCATCAAGTGCCAGTTTATCGTTGAATGTAATATTATGAAATGTGATGTATGCATATTATTATGTAATTACAAAGTTAGAAGAGTTGGAAACCGATGCATGAATATTTTAATATGTTATTATAGTTAATCGTGTTTATAATTGTGTTTTAGATGGTTTCATTTAACGCATGACAACATGTTTACTTGGTGGTCTTTTCGATCTTTCATTGAGCTTGTTTAAGCTCACCCACTCTTTCTAAACATTGCAAATAGTTAGTGTTGCGATGTGAGCAGTGCGAAATTTCAAGAAGGTGATCCAAGTTAGGCTTTAGATTTTGAGTAGATAAAACTCATATTATTCTTTGAACTATGGGAATAAGGCAATGTGGTAGATGTTTTTGGTTGATTATTATTATGTCTTAAATGGTTGATATGATTTTAGACTCCTAGGAATTGATGGATGTTTAACATTATGTTATTGGGTTGTCTTGACTTGAATTGCTGACATTGCTATGAACTGCAAATATGGACATTTTGATGTTGAATACTGAAGTTATAGATGTATGTTGAAGTGGCATGTGACTGAATATGTTAAATGCCCTGTTTTGCTGTAATTTTTGCTAATTTGTACAGAGGTATCGATATTCGGGCATATGTATCCATACCTCCATGTTAAAACGAAAGTGCAAGAAAACAGTAGCTCATTTTAGCATTGATACCAATTCTCGAGTATCGACACTTGGGGTAAAAATATAGACACTTTTTGAATTGTATCGATAAATTACTAGTTTTTAAATTTTTCAGAGAAACAAAATACTAAAAAGGTACCGATTTTTCTAATGGTATCGATACCTATCTTCATAAATATCGATACCTAAGTTTGAGTGTTGATACCTACGTGACTTTTTTGAAAATTTTCTTTAAGTGGTCCCTAGGCATGTTATTAACTTATTTTATGGTCAATTAATGTATGATTAGTAAAATTTTAATATCGCCTAAAGTATTTTAGACTTAAATCTTCTATAAATGCTTAGGTGCGACAATGATCGTATGAAAATGAGATTGTGTGGAATGTGTGATGTTGTGACGTTTGATGTGGCGTCTTGTTCTCAGGCTCGACGACCGGGTCGGGTATAGATTGTTACAAAAATATTTTTAATAATTATTTTAAAAATCACATCCAAGATGAATCTGGACAATTCATTTGGAACATGATTTTTTTTTAAATAATTATGGAAAATTATTTAAAAGATTTTAGATTTATTGAAAAATATTTAAAATTTATTGAAACCAACGTTCAAAATGAATTTGGAAAAATGGTTGTCAAGTTCATTCGTAGTGATCTTTTAAATAATTGTAAAAAAATATACAATTTTTAAAAAAAAATTATTAAGAATTACAAGAAATTATAAACAATTTTTAAATTTTTAAAAATTAATAATAAGAAATTATTATCAAATGTTACTATTATATATTTACCTATATTGAAATTATAAGAAATTAATAAAGTAAAACTCATCAATTTGAATATTTAAAAATATCTACTCAATTAAGAAGAGTAATATGTATATAGATAGATAGATAGATTTGAATTATTTAAATATACAATATGTGTATATAAAATCTTTTTTTATCTTTTTTATTATTTTTTAAAAAATAATTATTAATAATTTCTTACAATTCTCAATCATTTTTTAAGTAATTTGCTATAATTTTTTTTATAAATTTTCTATGATTATTTAAAAAACCAATCTATAATGAATCTGAACAAATAGTTATTCAGATTCATTCTAGATCTTGTTTTTAATCATTTTATTAACTTTTCATAATTTTTTGTGTAACTTTCTATAATTCTTAATAATTTTTTTATTTTTATAATTTTATAATTATTTTAAAAAATCACGTCTAACATGAATTGGATGTGAGTTTGGACAACAATTTGTTCCATGGCATATCAGCATAATATTTACATGGTACATCGCGTGTTGCTATTTGATTTCTCCATGAGCCACATAATCACTTAGCAATAGATATAGATGAAAATTTTAATATAATGAACAATTTACTTATTAATCTAATATATATATATATATATATATATACTAATTTATTTATTTTTTAGTAAAAAAAAAATAAACAAAATAAATTTGACTCACGGTAAAAAACCTCCATTATACTTTCAGCATTATGGAGGAACATGTGGCCTCCAGCACGATCCAGCTTCCTCCTAAACTCATCTTTAAGTTTAATACATCTACGAGAAGGCAACAATAATATTAATGCTAGTCCATTCATGGCAGCAAATTTGGAGGTTAGATTTAGAATTAAACCCAGTCACTTAATGAAAAAATTTCATACTTCTTGGGGTAAAATACCCTTTTCCCTTCCATTGCAAACAAGTGGATTTAGTATTCAAATTAAGGCATGATAGTAACTTCTTATTTCCAGTTTACAAATCTGTAGTAAACCCTACTTTAATGGTGAAAGTATATTCTTCTTTTATAATTTGGTACTACAACTATGTACTGCATGACTGGAGCTAAGTGAAAATTGTCCTTCAAAGCCATTACGCCATCAAATAAAAAAGAAAAAAGAGTATTGGAGTTCTCTGTTTCAGTAAACAAAAGAATTATACTGCTGGTGTCACTCAGAACATGGAATCTTATTCAGAATTTTATAACCCAAAAAAAAAAAAAAAAGCTATTGAACATCAACAACAAAAACAATGGCCGACCTATATTAAATATCATATTACTCTTTTCCAGGTTTCTAAACTAAACAACACCTAGTTCAAGGGTTAGAGATTCATCTGTTCCTACATTTTTCAATCTAGAAAATTTTCGAATAGTTGGTAAAAGTTGAGATTTAAAATTAGATAAACACTTAAGTTCAGTTTCATACTAATTTGAGATTTAAAATTAGATAAATACAAAATCCATCATGACAATAGCGGATTGAAAAAAAATATTTTGGCATGCAGGTGGCAGGAAGAGAGTGGTGAACAAGTCCCATTCTTAAAACATGACCCTTGACAAAGATGAGAGGTGCTATCCTTTCCATGTGATAAACAGGAAAGGAACCATCCATATATAAAAATCCTATGGGGGATTCAAAAAAAGAGTGCTGTCATCATATCTGGTGCGAATTAGGAGCTTTTGCAATGGCATATCCCTTGGAAGATGCTGAATCTAGCAACCTCCACTTCTCTCTTTTTTGGTTTCCCTTTTAACCAATAACTCACAACATCTTTTTAATATGTATTATTATGATGGTGTTTATGTTTTAATTATTTTATTTTCGGATTCCTATATAAGCCCATATGAAGCTTCAGTATAAAACCCCCTCTTTAATTATGCACACCATCACCAGGCCACCCCTTGCACCAACCAAGCAAGGGGTGACCTAGCTAGGGTCTTGATTCTATGCTGATGCTGCTTTCTTTTTCTTCCAAGCTTTCTTTCGTATCATTTGCTTGAAGGGAAGTACTTTCTCTTATAGGGCAGCTTCGATCCTTTGGCATTTCGGTTTCCACGGCAGCTTCTGGTTTTTACTTCATTATATGATGTTTAAAGCTCAAATAAATTCACCTAGGTCGAGTCAGATTATGCAATCTTTTGCTGTTTTCTTTGGTACTTTTCTATCCTAGTTAAATAATTATATATATTAGCAGTGGCCAATGTTTCAGTGGGCTGCAGACTGCGACTTAGTTTGTATTATCACTCGGCATTGATCTCTGTTTTGTATTTTAAAAGCTAGATTTGGGTCTGTGCTTAGCTGTGGCTTTTTCTTTAACATATTTGACATTGATGCACATAAATGTGAATGAAGTATGGAACCGAAATAAATTTATGCAAAGGTAATTGCAAAACAAAGTAGTTCATATTCTATCCGACTATACTATTAGATTTTTCTTTTTTTTTTGTTTAGTATTTGATTAAATTATTATTTAAAATTTTAGAATAAAACTATTAAAAATAAATCATGTCTAAGGATTGAGCTGAGATTAGTAAAATTAGGTAAATATATGCTGTTTTATCACTCAACTTATAATTCAATTGATGAATAAATTCTTTTATAAATATACACAATTTTTGTATCTATATAGTTGGTGTGTTGCTAAAAGTAGGGAAGCCCACATATTGCATTTCGGCCTCTTTATTGAAAAATGAATAAATTAATCCTTATACATTTCAGAATATGCAAATTAGTCCCTCCGCTATATTTTATCTATTAAATGATGACATAGAACATTAATTTAAATGGTTAATTACTAATTTGGTCCTTAAACTATAGCTAAAAATCATTTTTAAAAAAAATTCTTAACAATAATTCTAAATTTTTAAAAAAATTAAAAATAAGTATAAATTATTAAAAATATAAAAAAATTATGTTAAAACAAAATCAAACCCAAAAATTACATTCGAAGAAACTTTTTTTGGTGAATCATTGTTTTTTTTTTTTTTTTTTTTTTTTTTTTTTTGAATAATTGAGCTCTCTTTCAATAATGGGGAAACATGTAACACCCTAGCACCTGAACCAATCGCCGGATCTAAATGTATGATGTCACATTATGTTGTCGAAGCAACTCTGGCAAACTTACTACTTAACCACATCATACAATGAACAATTATCATATCAATCCTTTTATTCATCCAACATATTTATACACATGCATACTTAGTGTATAAAATCTTAATTTATCAAGTTACGGGGTTATGTTAATTCAATTTGAGAGTTAGGATTCAAATTCAAACTCAATTATCAAATTTCAATGTTGTGTCTCGAGACAGGGAACTTCATGTCTTGACACAGGCCCTATGTTATTTTTACTTTTTTGATAATTTTAGCTTCGATATTAACATGTCTTGAGACACTAGGAGTTTTGTCTGAGGCAAGGTCTACAGAACATCCCATGGAGGTCAATTGATTAAATAGGGCTCATTTGACCCCCTTGAACTGGCCCGACTCGTAGAACATATAAAGAAGCCCATCTATTTGAAGCATTGGTGGCCCATTGAAACACTCTAGTAAAACTAGAGTTACCAGGGTAATTATTGTAAATCTAAAGGGATAAAGATGTATAGAGTTTAAATCCCTTAGGACTCTCGCTTTGTAGATAGGCACAAATCTCACCTTTGATGTAATTTGATTTGTACTGCTGGATCTAGGGGAGCTCAACTATAAATAAAGCCCTTCCCCTTTATTTGTGATCACTCAATTGTAAACTTTCAAAGTAATAGAATACTTTTGAGAGCATTTACTCAAACACTTGGTGTGCACTATTTTTCTGTGGCTTTTTTGTTCGTTCGTGGCTTCTTTCCATTTCGAGCTTGCTTCCGCTTTGCTTTGGTGCTTTAGATAATTTATGAGAGAATTCTCATTTTTCGAGTGTAAGGCTGACTTAGGTGGATTTGAACCTAAGAAATCACCTAAGGTGGTTTGCCAGACTAAAGTTCTACCCTTGTGGTAGTTGGTATCCAAGCTAATGTTTGAAGGCACCGATTAAGATGACAAAAGGAGTAGACGAGCAAAATGTCCCGATGGAGATCTATGGGTGGTCTAGGAAAAATAGTAGATTGAGGGATATACTATTGTTTTTGGAAAATTGAGTGATCAATCTAGAGGAGTCCATGAGAGATATGAGGGAGACCTTTGAGGTAGTTGAGGGACGCACCGATGAGTTAGACTTGATGAAATAGCAACTCAGGGACTATGTAGTAGAGGCTTTTAGTGCCAATCAGAATGTGATGAAAGAGGCCCTTAATGCCGCCAGAGGTGATCAGACAGAGAAGAATGATTCTCTCAAAGCCAACCATGGTAATGGCTTTGAAGGACCAAGTTGTTGGATCTGGTGCCCTGAGTGTAGCATATTTGTTTGTAAACTTGTAATATTTTCGAACAGATTGGTTAACAAAACAAATTCATTGATTACATTAAATATACTTTGTACAACTATCCTTATGTGGTTTTTGCACAAAAAGCAAAATAGAAGTAAATGTTGCTCAATGGTTGTCTAATGTTTAGACTAATACTAAATGATATTACGTGGTCGGATCATAATATAAAAAGATAACTTATATTAGTAGACAAACCTAAACATGTCCTTAGTCTAATCGAAAATGAGCAAACTAATTGAAAGACTAATATGTTGTCTTTAAGTCTAATTGGCGAGATGCTTTGTCTTGGGCATTAAAGCAAAAGACTCCCAGAAGATAGAGACATACATGTGATTGACTGGACTAACAGGACATTGGATTGGGCCCAAGAAGAATAAATCCTAAAACTGTTTATGGATTTATTCACTTTGTGGCATTCATAATGTGGCATACCTAAATCCTAAGTGGATGACAAACTATGTACGTGTGACTCATATACTTTGATGTAAGTAAAAGCCTGAGTTCAAATAGTTTGATGAATGCAACTTATTTATACTTTTCTCAAAAATTGTAGGCCAATAAGAAGGCAAGTTATGATACGTATGACACTTATTAAATTTCCCTAAGCAAGATGAGTCATATTTATATGTGAGACTATGTTCTGAAAGGGGTTCTTCTTTCTTCTTCTTCCTCTTCCTCTTCCTCTTCCTTAAGTGGAAATTACTAATACTTTCTTTAAGTCTGGATGTATGTATTTACCAATAATCTAGAAGCCAATGTGATGTTATGATTAGTGGCTATTCCATTCAAGGGTAAGTATTACTATTTTGCATGTTAAATTCTGAAAGAGTAAGTTTGTAAGAAGTGCATAAACAGTAAGACATAATTATAAAGCGTTAAATGGGAGTTGTCAATGCTCGAATCGATAGAAAATTGTATACAAATGATTCTTAATGATGTTTCTATGTTTTTTAAGCAGAAGTTGTTGTAGTTTCATAATGGATGGTTGAGTTGGTAGTTCACACTACAGCTCGTGGATGCCAAGTGAGTTCTATATTGACTCCTACATGTATATTATTCATATTGAGCGTCATCTATAAAAAAATTGATTGGAATCTAGATCCGAAGTCATGAAAAGTATAGTATGTGATTATTGGTGTATGAGTATTAAAATATTGAAGTATGACTAAGTATGTATATGTCTGAAATGTATACTATGAGACGTGTGATCTAATTGGGTGTATGTCAATGAAATAAAATATGGAAGTTAGATTGTGTCAACGCATGAAGATTCTGTCAAGAGAGTCTATGTCTGTTTACCACAATAGTGTCTGATAGAGTCCATGGGGCCTAAAAACACGAAATCTGATATGAACTTTGAAGGAAAAGTCCATGGCGATGACATCGTCTGAATAAGAACTAAGGAATGGTGATTACTCAATGGGATTCTTTACGTGTCCCAAGACGATGATGAGCAGACCTCACGTAATGCAAGTTTAGGAAAATCCATATTGTCAACATGACAACAAGGAATAGCCTTTATGGCGAACTTTAAAAGAACAGCCTTTATGGCGAACTCTAAAAGAACAACCTTTGTGGTGAACTATAAAACAATAGCCTTTGTGGCGAACATTGAAAGAATAGCCTTTGTGGCAAATTCTAAAATGATCGCCTTAGTAGTATGTTCTATCTGGTTGTTTGTATAGTGTTTCTGTTGCGTCTGTGTGGCGTGAATTGTCAGGAATATCTGGTAAGCTATGAATCTGAATGTCTATCTATCTTGTAAGAGATGAGTAAATTATAGTAGTTTTGTAATAAGTATGACCAAGATACAGTATTGATATGCTCTAAAATAAGTATTGAATAAAGTCTTAAGGGTTTTCCATGAAAAAAAATATGTGTATCTGTATGTCAAGAAGGGTATCTTTTATGATGATTTGTAAGTATGAAAAGAAAGGGGTATCGCATCTTCTTCCAAATTTATTCTGAATTTGAGATAATGTTGTTTTGAATTATGAGATTCTATTATAGCATGACAAGGAGTTCATCTGGATGTTATAAGCTTTGAATTATTAGTATGGATATGTGAATAGAATTGGATCAAGGTAGGTTTGAGCGTGAACCACTGGTATGAAACTCTACGTAAGTATCCGTCATGTATATGTATCTGCCCAAGACAATGTCAATGAACTATTGTTTGAAATAAGAGTATGGGTTAAGGCATGCATTGATTGGAAGTGGTTTCTAAGAGTATGTTTTGTTAAGTAAGAATTATGGAACAAGAGATTTATGTGGTGATTGAAAGGATTCTTCAGCTAACAAGATATGGAAGATTAAATATGATAAGGGCATAGTAAGTGGCGTATAAAGGAATGTAAATACTGTGATGGTCCCAACCATAGTAAATGATACAGAGAAGTAGTTGACTCATAGAAATTTCCTACAAGATTACAAATCACCCATCAATGTATGGTTCATGAGCTCACGAAGTACTATTGTACTTACAATGTTTGTTATTTCTTTTCAGGGTTGTTGTAGAAGAGACTCCGCTCGAGGAACGGTGTCAGGAGTATGCCAAGTTTGTGGTGGAGTGAGCTATTATGCATACAGTGGATATGTGGCACAGTCTTAAATACATCCTTCGAGTCTGCTTTAAAATAATTTTCTTTCTTGTAGTGGTCTGTAACAAACCTGATGTAATAAGTACTTATCATATATATATATCATTTTAAATTTCCAAATGTTAAAGTTTTTCTTTTGGGAACTTCAAATAACAGTTTTAAAATAAATGAAAAATTGTAAACTGTTTTTGCTAAATGATTTGTATCGTTTAGTGACACCCGAGATCTGGATCCAGTGAATTGGATCAGGTTGAAGGCGTTACAATGGTATTAACATGTTGGATTCACCATCAAGTCATCATTGCAAGATACATGAGGCGGATGTCTTCAATAGGATGAAAATTTCTATAATAGGGTAGATCCTGTCATTCATTCTGATTCGATATAGAGCAATTGAACTTACGTGGAATTTGATAACCAAAAAAATCACGTTCTTAACAAAATGTTGAGTACCTAGATAACAAATGATTAACTTCCTTGAATGGTTATCTTTTGCTTGTCTGGGTGGTTAGGATGCACTTCCTCTTGGTGACACTCCATTTGTAGCAAGTAGGGTGCATCTTTCGGATAGTCTTCTGATCTGCCACGTGTCCTCATTCATGGAAGAGATATAACAATACTAAAATGTTATATTTATATTATATACAGCACAAATACCCTCTTCCCCTCGTTATTATTCTACAGTTACATTCATGTCATTTTTTGGAAGGTTTTCGATATTCAATTAGTGGCTTCAATACCTATTAGTATTGATCAGACATAAATCTTATATATGGCCATGGAACTTCATTGTTTGAAACTATGCATGAATAGCAAGAAGTCTAACTTAAAATGCCTAATGTTGAGGCTCCTGAAGGAGCATTCCCTCATATGTTGTCTCTTTTCAAACGTACACATTGAACGTAGTATTTTCTTCTCATGTTTTCAAAATCTGAAACTTTTTCTCATAATATTTCATCGTGTTGCATCCAATAAAATTTTTTTTCAAGAAAACAATTAAGAAACTAAAATAAGGCCAGCCAAAGAGGTTCTTATCATTATTAGTTATTAATAAAATACTTTTACTGAGTCTGTCAGGCAGTGATTTCGAGATCTGTTCTACTTTTGAAACTCTAAGACAGTGTAGAAGTAATCAATATAGAAAGCTCGAAAATGAGGGAAACCAGCAGAGAGACCAAGCTGTTTGAATTCATCTTGTGTCCTATGCTTACCCTTGGCCCTGTAAATCGTCATCACAAATATGTCACCTTCCAGGAGTGCCCGAGTCCTATGACTATCATCTGATTCCTTGGGCAACACTGGCTCGCATGCTATCAATTTCCCTCCCACAGGAAGTGCCTTGTAGCAGTTCTCCATTATCGCCTTACATTCATCATCTGTCCATGTTGTCAACACCCACTGCACCACCCATTGCCAAATTTGGTCAAATTAATGCCTTTGACGCTATTCATGGAATGACATTAATTCATAAGTATATATTATACTGAATAAGCATTACAACCCAAGATTTGAATCCTGGAATTGGTGCCCACATGATTATAACTCCCTAAATCTTACCACTGACCTTTGCATATATTCAAATATCTTATTTTTGAGTAATTTTAAATATCAAAATATTAAAAAAAAATATACATGTAGTATGAATTCATTTTACAAGATAATCCAAAAATCACCGTAAGCTTGGATTGGATCACCCAGTGCCCTAGAATTAATGTCAATGTGAATGCCCTATATATAGTAGGAATTCATTTTAAAGAGGGCTTTAAAGCTACCCTAGAATTAATGGACCACCCAATGCCCTGCCAACAGTGACATAAGTAATGTCAATGTGTCAATAAATAAGCAGATGAGGAACAAAACGACAACAAAGAGGCCCCAAACTGAAACCAAACTACAATTCAAAATTTTATTTTAATGAAAGAAAATGTGGTTCCAAGTTCCGAGATGACCCAATTGGTTGGAAATCTTGCCGTTGCGGTAGCAACGCAAAGATCATGGGTACAGAAAAGATATAGGTTAAATGACAAATTTCTCACTATAAAATTAAAACTTGCCATTGTTTTCTACAAATTAAAATTTGTCATTGAATGATTCTTAATATTTTGTCTTGGGACTAAAGTAAAATTATCACTATCTTTCAATTCAATATTTGAATTGTCACTTTATGTTTGTTTTATTTGAATTTTGATATCCAATTTTAATTTTGAATAATTTGAAGATAAAAAATTTAGTATCTATTATAATATTTAACAATAACAAAATAACTAATAAAAAAATTATTTTATAACAACTAAACTTAATTTTTAGATATTTTGTTTTTTTTTTTAATTTTTCAAGTCTTTCTTTCATGAAATAAAAACTTTATGTTCATTTATTATGTTCTAATATTCTTATAAATTATTTGTTGTTAAAATAAGATATTCAAAATAACCTCTCTCTTTTTTTCTTTTTTTTCTTTTTTCAAAATTATCTTCAAATTGTGCTCAATCTGAATAGTAAATTTTAATTTAAAAAACAAAGTGGGTGGCAGAATTGAAACAAATTTCTACAATGGGAAATTTGTCCATAATTCCAAAGTAAAATGTCAAATTTAACTATTCTTAACCCAAGAATAAATGTGCTAAATTCACAAAATTTAGCAGATTAAAAATATAACGAAGTTAAATTTTTTGTTACATTTAACTACAAAAGCAAAAGTTCCATATCCATACAATGAGTTTAATTAAAAAGTAGTTAATTATGAATAATCCTTTTATTTACTGTAAATAAAGTAAAAAATACCTTATGAATAATTTTATATATTGTTGGAACAAATTATGACATAAATTTATCATTTATTTTGACATCAATTAATATGGTTCACATGTCAAAAAGATAACTTATCCTAAAACTATTACTTTCTTTATTTTTGTCAATATACTATTTTAGAAACTATGATTCGTAATTATAAAAATCAAAGAAAAAGATTAGGTGAAATATGTAAATTATTAAAGAAAATATGAAATTCACCTTCATGAAGATTGCATCAGCTGCTGGAATCGACTCAAACATGTCACCCCCAACGTGAGTCACGCCTACAATCAATCAACACTTTAACAACCACGCACCCTTCAATTAATAAAAAACAATACCCAACCATTTCTTTTAATTATTTTAATAAAAATAGATTAATATCATATCTTAAACAAATTTCAAATTATTTTAATAACAGTTTTTAAAAATTAAATTAAATTATGCTATCATGTAATTTAATTTAATTAATTTTAGTTTTTATATTTTCATTTTTTGATATCTTGGTTTTAAATTACCGAGTAATTATCTCTTTAAATGATAGCGAAGGAGTAAAGGCGGTGAAAGTAAAATTGAATAGTGAACAAGAAAGCTGAAAAATCTGACCCGGAATACTAGGTGCTTTGGCAACGACCTCAGGCAAATCAAAGTTGATTCCCTCAACATGGGGATATTTCTGCAAAATCATTCGGAGGCAATCCCCCGCGCTGCCTCCCACATCAACTAATCTCTTCACTCCTTTCAACCCATCATAGCCGTCCAATATTGCTCTCATGAATGGCACTGAAACTCCTGACATCGCCTTTTGCATCAGCCCGTTCATTTCTGGTTTCTTCCCATAGTAACTATAAGCTCCCTCCCCATTCGCCTTTACGAATGGCTCCGATGTCGGATTCAGCACTGCTTCGTGCACCAATGGCCACGCTCTCATCAAAGCATCCTAATACATTTATTCCACTCAATTACCTTTCTTATTTCATGTAAAAGCCCATAGCTCTACTCTTCTACACATGACGGTTTCACTATAAATCAATCAAATGAAGGAGAGATCTGGGGAGAATCTGTGGTTGAAAGTGAAAAAGTGGGATAGGCCTACCTGGTGGTGCTGGAGGACATATGGTGCATAGGATAGACCCTCAGAGTCTGTTACGAGTGTTTTTCCGATGTCAGTGAGGGAGTATTTTCTCTCAGGGGAGTGGGAGTCGTCACCGCTGCAATTAAGGTGTTCATCGAAAACGCCGTAGCTTGTGAGCATACGGAGGATACGCTGGAGGTTTTCAGGGTCTCCGCCGCCGGAAGGGAGTACCCGTGAGAGAATCTGGACGGCGGAGAGAGGGGTGTTAGCGCCTCCTTGCCAGATAGCATCGGGTACGTTGAGGCGGACGATAGCGTTGAGAGACATGGGGACGCTTATCATGTTGGCCAGCTCCATAATGGCTAGCCTAGCTTTGTTACTGCTCTCCGCTGTCTGGACGTCACCCATTATAGGGGCTTCAATATCTCATATTCAATCTCTCGCTGCGCTGGTTCGATGAGTTTGAGTTGAGGTTTCGGTGGGTAGGAGATTTGAGATTTGATTGCTGTGGTGGGGGTACTTATGTAAGTCTTGTTATCTCATTTCGGGAGAAAAATTAATAATATCGCAACTTTTTCAATTTTCTTTTGTTTCTAAAATTGGTAATTTCTTTTACATTGATGGTTGAATTTTTTCTATTTAAGTTGGTGGCTTATAGCTGGTAATTGTTTTTATATTGGAGTTTAATTTTTTTTTATTTAAGTTATTCTTTGATATTTTTATAAAAACTATAAGTTTCATGTTATAGAAAATTAATAAAACAATAAACAAAAGTGGATGAAAATACATGAGAATTTTTCATTGTCTTATTTTCATTTACAAGGTTCTATTTATAAGCTCATTTACATTCAGTTAATAAATGTATTACATTTAATGAACTAAGTTTTCTTAATTACTCCATTTAATGATCTCCTGATTATAAATGAAGTAAAGAGTTTTATCTTATTACTTTAATATACTTAAGGGGGTTATAGACATCCATTTAATTTACAACACTCTCCCTTAGATGTCTTTTAAATAAGAATGTGCCTCATTAAAACCTTTATTAGGAAAAACCTATGGGATAAAAAACCTAATGAAGGAAAAATAGTACACAATCTCCTATAACAAGTTACCTCGTTAAAAACCTTTACCAGGAAAACCCAATGGGAAAAATCTTGGTTAAAGGAAAAGATTACAATGTGTTTTAGACTCCCTCTAATGGCAACATCACATTATATCTTTGAGTCGACGCATTCTAATCTTGTTTTGTAGTCTTTCAAATGTTGAAGTTGGCAATGCCTTGGTAAAAAGATTTGCTAAATTATTAGTAGAATGAATTTGCTGAACTTATGTCACCTTTCTTCTTAAGATCATAAGTGAAGAATAATTTTGGTGAAATATGTTTCGTTCTGTCACATTTGATATAACCACCCTTTAATTGAGCTATACATGCTGCATTATCTTCGTATAAGATAGTTGGCATATTTTTCTATAAAGGTAAATTACATATCTTCTAGAAATGTTTGGGTTAATAACCTTAGCCAAACATACTCTCGGCTTGCCTCATGCATTGCAATTATTTTAGTATGATTTGAAGAGGCAGCAACTAATGTTTGCTTTGTCGAACGCCATGATATGGTCGTACCTCCACATATAAACAAATATCCCGTTTGAGATCGACCTTTATGTGGATCCGACAAATATCCAACATCAGCATAACCAACTAATAGGGATTTTGAATCATTTGAATAAAATAACTCCATATCAATGGTCCCTCTGAGATATCTAAATACATGTTTAATTCCATTCCAATGTCTACGTGTTGGAGAAGAGCTAAATCTTGCTAACAAGTTTATAGCAAAAGCTATATTAGGTCTTATGTTGTTTGCGAGATACACCAATGCTCCTATGGCACTTAGATATGGTACTTCAGGACCAAGAAACTCTTCATCATTCTCCCAAGGACGAATTTGATCTTTATCCATATCTAATAATCATACAACCACCGGGGTACTCAATAGATATGCTTTATCCATATAAAATTTCTTTGAGATCATTTTCGTATAAGTTGACTGATGGACATGAATTCCATCTTTTAAATGCTCGATCTGCAGGCCGAGACAAAACTTTGTTTTTTCAGGATCTTTCATCTGGAATTCTTTCTTTAAATAATTTACTGCATTTTGAAGCTCTTCAGGAGTTCCAATAATATTTATGTAACACCCCTCGATTGTATCCGATGTCGGGATAGGGTTCGAGGCGTTACCGGTAATTCACCTTTACGAACTTACTCAATTGGGTTACTAAATTTCGCTCGTGATTTAACACTTTTCAAACGTGTGCACTTTGTCTCTTATACAGGCCTCCGTGGCCTAAAAACACTCTTAGGGGTAGTACGGAACAAAACCGAAATTGTTCAATAAACTTGGAGCATTTTGAGAAAATTTCCTTTAGTTAAAGTGTAATATTCTCGTAGGGCTTAGAACACGCCCGTGTCCTTTTTCCAGTATGCAACACGGCTAAGGCACACGCCCGTGGGCTTAACCCGTGTGCTACACTGACTTCAACCCCACCATTCTGTTAAATACACATGCCCGTGTGTTTAGCCCGTGCTCTAAGCTGTCTTAAAATTTCGGGTGCAGGGGACACACGGTCATAACACACACCCATGAGAGTAGCCCGTGTGTTACACACGGCCTAGACACACACCCGTGTTGTGACAGCCCTAACTTGACCCTAGTCAAAAAGTGGTTTCGGGACCACAAAACCGAGTCATAAGAATAATTAACTGTTAAATTTTGTGTTTATTATATGTGTAAATACATGTGTGAAAGTTTCATGCTTTGATCTGGTCATTTGTATGTGAAATTTATAAGATAGGACTCATGTGATAAAACTTGAAAGTGTGATAGGTAAATTTTAAAGTACCAAATAATGCATGAAATGATGACATGAGGGATTTGCATGTCAAATGGACCAATTTTGTTTAGTGGCCGGCCATAAATGATGGTTGATGTATAATATATGTTTTATTTTAGTATTATAATAACTGATGGCTTTATTTTTGAAATAAATTAATTAGTAAAACAATAAAAGATGATAAAAAAAAATAGATGTTCATCTTTCTTCTTGATTGCCGAATTTGGGAAAGAAAATATTGAAGAAGAAACCAAGGCATTCGGCCATGGCTATCCCAATTTAAGGTATGCATTGTGATTTTTTATTTTAATTGATTATGAGATTAAATTGATAAGTACATAGTTTATTTAACCCATGGTTTAAATTCATGAATCAATGAACAAATGTCCATTCAGCAAGTGCTAAATTGGTGTTATTTTGATAAGTCTTTGGGTAGATGTTAGTTATTTGTTAAGTAGCTTAAATGATGGTTGAATGAGTAGAATTCATGGTTGAAAAGTACAAATTGAAATTTGCTGTATGAGTGTATATGCATTTTGGAAAGAAAAATGTTGTTGTTTAGTTGAGTTTTCATTTGATATATATTCATTCGGTCAAAAGGGGGAGGAATAAGATGAATTTAAAATGTTGTGGTTTATTTTTTTTTAGTTGGTTAAATGATTGTGGTCATTGCCGAATACAATTGTGTTAGGGGAAATAGGATTAAATATCGGTTGGATGAACTAAATAAATAAATATATATTCGACTATATAGATTTGATGTGTACTTGAAAATATAATAAGTCTTGAGAGATTGTACTTGTGTATGTGAAAAAAAATGTTTAATGGATATTAGGCTAAAAGGAGTAAAAGGTTAAGTCATAAGAAAATTTGAGTGATATTCATATTTGGACATTAGGGTTATATGAACTTTGGTTATTTGAGTTATGTGTTATGTGAACTATTTATTTGATATACATAATCGGTCATTGTTTGGCAATAATGTAACCTATGTGTAATTTGCTACAATTGATTATGAGATGGAATTTGTATATGAAAGCTAAGTTTGAGTGGTTAGGGCCGAATGGGATATATAAGATATTAAAGCATGTTATAATTATATATTGGTGTATACGTGGTTGTAATTAATCCTCTATTTGAATTCGGTTAGATATGGTCATGGTATGAGTTTAGTAGGGTTAATATCTTAAAATTGAATGGAGTTTTAGTTAACTTTATGTGTCATGTGCGTTAAAATAGTTGATGATTTGGGTGTTATTATATGCATTTATGCTAAGGATTTTTCAGCTATGTTTTATATCTATGAAATGATTATAATGGATAATTTGTAAGAGTAATTTCGGCTTGTTAAATATGTGGTACGTGTATGACAATTTGTATAAACATGATGTATTGAAGTTACCCTATAAGATCGAAATGGGTAATTAAATTATTGGTGTGTATGTATTTTTATTCATTGTAACTTGGCATGTGAAATGGGTGTATGATAGTTAATATGTATGCTTAAGGTGAAGTGATAAAATAATTAGGTATATGGTTTGGTTTCACTATTGAGTATAAGGGTTAAGTGCTTTAAAAGACCTTTGATGTTCGAAATGATTAAATAAATTCATTTGTTTAAATTAAGCTCAAGAGCAAAGAGGAACTAGACCAGATAAGGGAAAGGAGAAAGCGAGCGAATAGCCTATCATAACTGTTCAAAAATATCCGAGGTAAGTTTTGAGTAATTACAGTTATTAGATAATTGATGTAATGAGATAAGCATGATAAATGAATTGCAAATTATTGTCTCTACTTGAATAAAGTTGTTTAATAAATAACTTGAGTTTATGGAATGTAATCGAATGGATATTAGGAGTTAAGCTGAGATAGTGAAATGGTTACGTGTTCTTGCATAAAAGTGTTGAATCGAAAGTTATATTGAAAGTGTGTTTTCGTTGTGTGCTCATACTCGAATGAAGAAAGTGAAGTACAAATGTGATATGATATGAGCCGAATTATCATGTGGGTAAATATGCTTAGCTCTCGATATATTATATATCCGAGTTAAATCCCGCAGGCATCGTGCTGGTAATGTATATCCGGGTTAAATCCCGCAGGCTTCATGCTGGTAATGTATATCCGGGTTAAATCCCACAGGCTTAGTGCTGGTACTATATCCGGGCTTAAAGTTCCGCAGGCTTTGAGCTAGTAACTAGATTCGGGTTTTGAAACCTAGCAGGCTTAACGCCGGTGATTCGAATGAGATTACAAATTCGTTCAAAGTAAACTATTATCGAATATGTATGATACATGGTAATGACCAGGTACGTATTATATATTGTTATGTGAATTGATTTCAAAGTGAGTCATTAGTATCAAACAACGATATAACTATGTGAATGATTAATATATCTATGAATAAAAGAAATGACCTATTCGATTGATGTCTGCCATTATATGAAAATATGTGAATTAAATTAGTTGTATAAGCCATAAAGTAAAGTGAAACATGTACTGAAAATTTCTTGTGTATTTATATTCGGCCAATAGTCTTTATGTATGGTATACTTGTGTATATTTCGCCTAGTGATTGTAGTTAGAATACAAATTTGGTAACATTCATTATTCGATTTAAATGACATGTTTTAATTGTTGAAATGTTTAAAACTTACTAAGCCTCGAAAGCTTACTCTGTTTCTTATATCTCTGTTTTATAGATTGTTGATTTTGGCCACCGACTCGGGGATCGTCAGCAGTTCATCGTACTATCGATCTTGTTGGTACAGTTATATTTTGGTCTCGATATGGCATGTGTAGGTTGGACTGCTGACAAAATATGTTTTGTAATTGTAAATATTTTGGCCGTATGAAAATGGCATTTATAACTTATAAATCTGTATGTATTCAGTTCGATTTCTGCTTTTGTTGTTAGATTATGTGATTGAAAAATTAAATGTTTAGCTTGGTAATACCTCATAGCCTAAACCGGCGATTGGACTCGGGCTAGGGGTGTTACACGTGTGTCTACCCATGTAGACCTTATTAGGCTATTTTTCAAGCCTTAAGTCACCCTCTACTAGCCAATTACGCTTATAGATTACTATAGCGTATATTTAGGCCAAAGATACGGTTTAGTCGATTCTAGGATTAAAGAAGCGTGTATGAGTCTAGCTATACATGCCATATAGTATTAATACGATAACATGATGAATTTTGATAGTTAAAAATGTGTTTTCGTATAGTAATGGATCCCGATCCCAATCGAGCTGTAGCTGATGATGTTGAGAGTGTAGCGCTTGCTCCCGCGTATGGGACAGCGCCGATGGACTCTCAACCTATTGAAAGCAATCAGAATGACGAGGCTAGACAGGCTTTTTATAGTGTGATGAATGACTGGTTCAACCAATACATTCAAACTAATACGGCTGTTCCACAACCCCCACTCCCGAATAATACGCCCCCTGCATCTATAATACCTCCGGTAATTGATTAGACGAGGTTAAATAAGCCTCCGGTTGACAGAATTAGAAAGCACGGGGCTACTGAATTTAAAGCTACAGATAGTGATGATGCCGAACAAGCTGAATTTTGGTTGGACAACACTATTCGGGTACTCGATGAACTATCCTGCACACCCGATGAATTTCTAAAGTGTGCTATATCTTTGATACGTGATTCTGCCTATTATTGGTGGAATACATTGGTTTCTGTTGTACCCAGAGAGCGGGTGACGTGGAAGTTCTTCCAAACTAAATTTCGAAAAAAGTATATCAGTCAGAGGTTCATCGATCAGAAATGAAAAGAATTTCTTGAGCTTAAATAAGGTTCTATGTCAGTTACTGATTATGAACGGAAGTTTGTCAGACTTAGTAGATATGCTCAGAAATGTGTATCGTCTGAGGGTATTATGTGTAAACGTTTTGAAGATGGGCTGAATGAAGATATAAAAATGTTTGCTGGCATTCTTAAAATACGAGAATTCGTAGTACTTGTCGAGTGAGCTTGCAAAGCCGAAGAACTTAGTAAAGAAAAAAGGAAAGTTGATGTCAAAATTGGAGAATTTAGTAAAAGATCTTCAGGAAAGTCTTTTCAACAATCATCGAAGAAATTTCGAAATGATTCAGGCCGATCAAAGAATACTTCGGGTTTTTCCAGACAAGGCCATGATCGACCCCCTTTGAATACACGAGCCACTTCAGTTGCCAGTGTTGGAAATGATCGACGGGATAGGACCGAGTGCAAGTATTGTGGAAAATGGAATTCGGGGAGCTGTAGATTTCATGACCGCTCCTGTTATAAATGCGAATCAGCCGACCATTTCATTAAAGACTGCCCGAGATTATCCGAGCAAAATGTGAACCAGAGTGGAAAACCGAGTACTACAGCACGAGGTAGACCACCTAGGAATTTGGGGAATGCTAGTGGCGGTCAGAGAGGGTCTAGAGATGCTACGACCAGATCCGAGGCTCGTGCTCCTTCTAGAGCTTATGTTATACGCGCACGCGAGGATGCTTCTTCGCCTGATGTTATTACCGGTACCTTCACTCTCTTTGATACTGATGTGATTGCTTTGATTGACCCTGGTTCTACTCATTCATATATATGTGAGACTTTAGCATGCAGTAAGACTCTACTTGTTGAGTCTGCTGAGTTCGTAATTCGAGTGTCAAATCCCTTTGGTCGATATGTGTTAGTCGACAAAGTGTGCAAGAAATGTCCCCTGATAATCCGAGGTTCCTATTTTTCGGCCGATTTGATGCTTTTATCGTTTAATGAATTTGATGTTATTCTCAGTATGGATTGGTTGACCGTTCATGATACAGTTGTGAATTGCAAAAGAAAGACTATTGATTTGAAATGTGCAAATGATGAGATAATCCGAATTGAGTCTACTGATAAGAACGGGTTACCAACAGTTATATCCTCGATGTTGGCTCAGAAATATGCCAAAAAGGGGTGTGAAGCGTATCTTACGTACGTACTTGATTAAAAAGAATCAGAAAAGAAGCTTGAATCAGTATCAGTGGTTTGTGAATATCCAGATGTTTTTCCCGAGGAATTGCCAGGGTTACCACCTGTTCGGGAGGTAGAGTTTGGTATCGAACTTATACCTGGGACGACACCAATTTCGATAGTGCCGTACCGTATGGCACCAATGGAATTGAAAGAATTGAAAAATCAGTTGCAAGAGTTAACGGATAGAGTGTTAGCTCGACCGAGTTTCTCACCTTGGGGTGCACCAGTATTGTTTGTGAAAAAGAAGGACGGAACCATGAGATTGTGCATCGACTATCGTCAGTTGAATAAAGTGACGATAAAGAATAAATATTCGTTACCGCGTATTGATGATTTGTTTGATCAGCTGAAGGGAGCTTCAGTGTTTTCAAAGATAGATTTGAGATCGGGTTATTATCGATTCATGCAATTCGAGACTCAGATATACCTAAAACTACTTTCGAGCGAGATACGGTCACTCACGAGTTCTTAGTGATGCCGTTTGGGCTCACTAATGCCCCTGCAGCATTTATGGATTTGATGAACCGAATTTTCAGGCAGTATTTGGACCGGTTTGTAGTTGTGTTTATAGATGACATCTTGATTTATTCACACGATGAAACCGAACACGCCGAGCATTTGAGATTAGTGTTGCGATTTTTCACGGGATAGCGATTATACGCTAAGTTCGATAAATGTGAGTTACGTTAAGAGAAGTTAGCTTTTTGGGACATGTAGTATCCGCGACGGGTATTCGAGTTGATCCGAGCAAAATTTCAGCCATACTTGATTGGAAGCCCCAGAAATACTACAAAGTTTGGAGCTTTTGGGACTTGGTTTGGTTACTACTGACGGTTTGTAAAGGTTTCTCGATGATAGCCACACCAATGACGAAGCTACTTCAGAAAGATATTAAGTTCGAATGGTCAGAAAAGTGCCAGAAAAGTTTCGACCAACTGAAAACGCTTTTGACGGAAGCCCTAGTGTTAATGCAGCCCGAATCTGGTAAAGAGTTTGTCATTTACAGTGATGCGTCCTTACATGGACTGGGTAGTGTTTTGATGCAAGAGGGTCGAGTTGTAGCTTACGCATCAAGGCAATTGAAGCCACATGAGAAAAACTATCCGACTCATGATCTCGAATTAGCTGCCATAGTTTTTGCTTTAAAAATATGGCGACATTACTTGTTCAGAGAAAGATGTCATGTATATTCGGATCATAAAAGCCTCAAATATTTAATGACTCAAAAAGATTTGAATCTGAGACAAAGACGTTGGCTTGAATTATTGAAAGATTATGATCTTGTTATTGACTATCACCCTTGAAAGGCTAACGTGGTTGCCGATGCTTTAAGTCGCAAATCACTGTTTGCTTTGCGAGCGATGAATGTTCACTTGTCTGTTTCATCCGATAATGTGTTAGTAGCAGAATTAAAAGCCAAACCGTTATTGATTCATCAAATATGTGAAACTCAGAAAGTTGATGATGAATTGGTGGCTAAACAAGCTGAATGTGTATCGAATGTGGATTCAGAGTTTCAAATTGACGACAATGATTGTTTGAGGTTCAGAAGTCAATTGTGTATTCCAAGAAATTCAGAAATTATTTCGATGATTTTGAACGAAGCTCATAATAGCCGAATGTCGATCCATCCTGGTAGCACGAAAATGTACAACAATCTAAAACATCAGTTTTGGTGGCCTGGTATGAAACGAGACATTTCTGACTTTGTTTCGAAGTGTTTGGTATGTCAACAAGTGAAAGCGGAACATCAAGTGCCTTCAGGATTACTTCAGCCGATCATGATACCCGAATGGAAATGAGATCGAGTTACAATGGATTTTGTATCTGGGTTGCCATTATCGTCAAGCGATCTGGGTTGTTGTTGATAGATTGACAAAGTCAGCTCATTTTATTTCCGTACGTACGGATTATTCACTTGACAAACTAGCCGAATTGTATGTTTCTCAGATTGTGAGGTTACACGGGGTACCTATTTCTATTGTGTCGGATAGAGATCTGAGATTCACATCGCGATTCTGGAAGAAGTTGCAAGAAGCATTGGGTACCAAGTTGCATTTTAGCACCGCTTTTCATCCCCAGACTGATGGTCAATCCAAGCGGATCATTCAGATACTCGAGGATATGTTGAGATGTTGCATCCTTGAGTTTAGTGGTTCATGGGAACGATATTTGCCTTTGATTGAATTCGCTTACAACAATAGTTTTCAATCAAGCATTAAGATGGCACCTTACGAGGCTTTGTACGGTCGTAAATGTCGTACATCGTTGTTTTGGACCGAGCTTAGTGAAAGTAAAATCTTCGGGTTGATTTGGTTAAAGATCTTTGAGTAAAGTAAAAAAGTAATCCGTGAAAGTCCGGAAAGCGATTTGGATCGTCGAAAAATGGTATGCAGATTTAAAGCGAAAAGACATTGAATATCAAGTCGGAGACAAAGTGTTTCTTAAAGTTTCACCTTGGAAAAAGGTGTTCAGATTTGGTCGTAAGGGCAAATTGAGTCCGAGATTCATCGGGCCGTATGAAATATCAGAACGAGTTGGGCCGGTCGTATACAGATTGATTTTACCCCTGAGCTTGAAAAGATTCACAACGTTTTTCATGTTTCGATGCTTCGACATTATAGATCCGATCCATCACACATAATTAATCCATCAGGGGTCGAAATTTAAACTGATTTGAGTTACGAAGAAGAACTGGTTCGTATTTTGACTCGAGAAGTAAAAGAACTACGAAATAAGAAAATCTCATTAGTGAAGGTATTATGGCTTAAGTATAGGGTTGAAGAAGCTACTTGGGAACTAGAAGAATCTATGAAGGATAGATATCCTAACTTATTCACCGGTAAGATTTTCGGGGACGAAAATTTCTTAAGTGGGGGAGAGTTGTGACAGCCCTAATTTGACCCTAGTCGAAAAGTGGTTTCGGGACCACAAAATCGAGTCATAAAAATAATTAAATGTTAAATTTTGTGTTTGTTATATGTGTAAATGCATGTGTGAAAGTTTCATGCTTTGATCTGGTCATTTGTATGTGAAATTTATAAGATAGGACTCATGTGATAAAACTTGAAAGTGTGATAGGTAAATTTTAAAGTACCAAATAATGCATGAAATGATGACATGAGGGATTTGCATGTCAAATGGACCAATTTTGTTTAGTGGCCGGCCATAAATGATGGTTGATGTATAATATATGTTTTATTTTAGTATTATAATAAGTGATGGCTTTATTTTTGAAATAAATTAATTAGTAAAACAATAAAAGATGATAAAAAAATAGATGTTCATCTTTCTTCTTGATTGTCGAATTTGGGAAAGAAAATATTGAAGAAGAAACCAAGGCATTCGGCCATGGCTATCCCAATTTAAGGTATGCATTGTGATTTTTTATTTTAATTGATTATGAGATTAAATTGATAAGTACATAGTTTATTTAACCCATGGTTTAAATTCATGAATCAATGAACAAATGTCCATTCGACAAGTGCTAAATTGGTGTTATTTTGATAAGTCTTTGGGTAGATGTTAGTTATTTGTTAAGTAGCTTAAATGATGGTTGAATGAGTAGAATTCATGGTTGAAAAGTACAAATCGAAATTTGCCGTATGAGTGTATATGCATTTTGGAAAGAAAAATGTTGTTGTTTAGTTGAGTTTTCATTTGATATATATTCATTCGGTCAAAAGGGGGAGGAATAAGATGAATTTAAAATGTTGTGGTTTATTTTTTTTAGTTGGTTAAATGATTGTGGTCATTGCCGAATACAATTGTGTTAGGGGAAATAGGATTAAATATCGGTTGGATGAACTAAATAAATAAATATATATTCGACTATATAGATTTGATGTGTACTTGAAAATATAATAAGTCTTGAGAGATTGTACTTGTGTATGTGAACTAAATGTTTAATGGATATTAGGCTAAAAGGAGTAAAAGGTTAAGTCATAAGAAAATTTGAGTGATATTCATATTTGGACATTAGGGTTATATGAACTTTGGTTATTTGAGTTATGTGTTATGTTAACTATTTATTTGATATACATAATCGGTCATTGTTTGGCAATAATGTAACCTATGTGTAATTTGCTACAATTGATTATGAGATGGAATTTGTATATGAAAGCTAAGTTTGAGTGGTTAGGGTCGAATGGGATATATAAGATATTAAAGCATGTTATAATTATATATTGGTGTATACGTGGTTGTAATTAATCCTCTATTTGAATTCAGTTAGATATGGTCATGGTATGAGTTTAGTAGGGTTAATATCTTAAAATTGAATGGAGTTTTAGTTAGCCTTATGTGTCATGTGCATTAAAATAGTTGATGATTTGGGTGTTATTATATGCATTTATGCTAAGGATTTTTCAGCTATGTTTTATATCTATGAAATGATTATAATGGATAATTTGTAAGAGTAATTTCGGCTTCTTAAATATGTGGTACGTGTATGACAAATTGTATAAACATGATGTATTGAAGTTACCCTATAAGATCGAAATGGGTAATTAAATTATTAGTGTGTATGTATTTTTATTCATTGTAACTTGGCATGTGAAATGGGTGTATGATAGTTAATATGTGTGCTTAAGGTGAAGTGATAAAATAATTAGGTATATGGTTTGGTTTCATTATTGAGTATAAGGGTTAAGTGCTTTAAAAGACCTTTGATGGTCGAAATGATTAAACAAATTCATTTGTTTAAATTAAGCTCAAGAGCAAAGAGGAACTAGACCAGATAAGGGAAAGGAGAAAGCGAACGAATAGCCTATCCACAATTGTTCAAAAATATCCGAGGTAAGTTTTGAGTAATTACAGTTATTAGATAATTGATGTAATGAGATAAACATGATAAATGAATTGCAAATTATTGTCTCTACTTGAATAAGGTTGTTTAATAAATAACTTGAGTTTATGGAATGTAATCGAATGGATATTAGGAGGTAAGCTGAGATAGTGAAGTGGTTACGTGTTCTTGCATAAAAGTGTTGAATTGAAAGTTATATTGAAAGTGTGTTTTCGTTATGTGCTCATACTCGAATGAAGAAAGTAAAGTACAAATGTGATATGATATGAGCCGAATTATCATGTGGGTAAATATGCTTAGCTCTCGATACATTATATATCCGGGTTAAATCCATGAGCATCGTCTTTGGTAATGTATATTCGGTTAAATCCGCGAGAGCTTCGTCTTTGGTAATGTATATCCGAGTTAAATCCCGCAGGCTTAGTGCTGGTACTATATCCGGGCTTAAAGTTCTGCAGGCTTTGAGCTAGTAACTGGATTCGGGTTTTGAAACCTAGCAGGCTTAACGACGGTGATTCGAATGAGATTACAAATTCAAATGTTCAAAGTAAACTATTATCGAATATGTATGATACATGGTAATGACCAGGTACGTATTATATACTGTTATGTGAATTGATTTCAATGTGAGTCATTAGTATCAAACAACGATATAACTATGTGAATGATTAATATATCTATGAATAAAAGAAATGACCTATTCGATCGATGTCTGCCATTATATGAAAATATGTGAATTAAATTAGTTGTATGAGCCATAAAGTAAAGTGAAACATGTACTGAAATTTTCTTGTGTATTTATATTCGGCCAATAGTCTTTATGTATGGTATACTTGTGTATATTTGGCCTAGTGATTGTAGTTAGAATACAAATTTGGTAACATTCATTGTTCGATTTAAATGACATGTTTTAATTGTTGAAATGCTTAAAACTTACTAAGCCTCGAAAACTTACTCTGTTTCTTATATCTCTGTTTTATAGATTGTTGATTTTGGCCACCAACTTGGGGATCGTCAGCAGTTCATCGTACTATCGATCTTGTTGGTACAGTTATATTTTGGTCTCGAGATGGCATGTATAGGTTGGACTGTTGACAAAATATGTTTTGTAATTGTAAATATTTTTGCCGTATGAAAATGGCATTTATAACTTATAAATCTGTATGTATTCAGTTCGATTTCTGCTTTTGTTGTTAGATTATGTGATTGAAAAATTAAATGTTTAGCTTGGTAATACCTCATAGCCTAAACCGGCGATTGGACTCGGGCTAGGGGTGTTACACGTGTGTCTACCCATGTAGACCTTATTAGGCTATTTTTCAAGCCTTAAGTCACCCTCTACTAGCCAATTACACTTATAGATTACTATAGTGTATATTTAGGCCAAATTATCCATTTGTAAATATGAAATTTTGATTAACCTCATTGCATGTGAACCTCATGTCATTGGTTCCATACATGCTAAGTTAATTATTATCTTGCATTTAATGATTTATATGTCTGCTTGACATATTAAGATTGGCTCGTTATTATAACTCATTGCCAATTATAACTAAGTCATCGCATATAAATATAAACATGCTTAGATTTGTAGGGCTTAGCCTACTTCATAATGAGTCAATTCCCATGGCCAAATACTAAAAGATAAACATATTTTTATATGCCTTTATTAGGCAAATCAAATGACATATATAACAAAATACTCAAAAATCCTATACATGCCATTGGACAAAATAGAAATGTCTTTATACCAAAGCTTGTCTAGTTGATAGTGTGTTGACTCTCCAATCGTCTTCCAATCCTTATGAGTCCTCGAGCTCTGAAAAGCAGGGAAAAGAGAGGGGTAAGCATTTACATGCTTAGTAAGCCCGTATAACTAGAAGATAAACTTACCGATTATTTAGCATACAACCATATTAGGCAATGAAACCAACAAGCATAGGATAGCTTCCCTATCATATGCACTCAACCATCGAGTTAGTTACATATCAATGCACCATGTAATTCATCTTAGATAAGTTCATCATTTAACATATCATCTATACATATTCCTTGTGATAGTCCCGTTGAGTTTCTAGGAAATCTCGATGGATCATCCATTTCCCATCAATTTGTACAAATGATCGTTTCAGTATGCACTCCCAGGAACCTCACATCTTACGGCAGGATTACCAGTCCAGGCTAAATCCCCCGTAACATAAACTCATAAGGTGATGTCGAGATTACCAGTCTAGGATAAATCCCTTATAACGACAAAAACCCTTAATGAGGTCGGATCTGAATTACCAGTCTAGGCTAAATTCAGACCCTAATCGGGTTACCTGTCTGGGCTAAATCCACAATTTCTTCGAGAGGCTCGATCACTCAAGGAACACCAGTCTAGGCTAGATCCTTTTTATACTTGAGATCTTCGGATTTACCAGTCCAAGCTAAATCTTTCTCTGCAACACATGTAGGATCTCAAGTCTTATATAAATCATGGTTTATCCATCGAATTCCCTTTCCAACCTCAACTGAGACATTATCCAACAATTCATTATTAAAGATGCAATTCATGCATTTTCATGCCATCAACAATGCAATTATCATGCATTCACAAAACATACAAATATGCATGTTACAGGTTTACTTCGAGTTATCCGAACTTACCTAGTATTCGTTTCGGAGCTGTGTTTTGGTTATTCCAAAACCTTACGTTTACCTCGATCGACCTCTGAAATTTGTTCCTCGGGGTCTATAACAACAAAATTATATTATTAATTCACTACATTACACTTTTCAAGTTTAATTTCTACTCTCGGTCCAAATGATCATTTTGCCCCTAACCTTTGACATTTTTACTATTTAGTCCTTAAGCTTGTGTAATGAAGCACATGGAATTTCTATCTTACCCAAGCCTGACCGAACATTTTTCTCTCTTATGGTAGCCCACATTTTCCATTATTTTCTCATTTCTACCACACATTTTAAAACATTTGCAAAGTGGTCCCTACAAGGGCTTTTCATGAAAATCACTTAGGAAAAGATGTTTATCACACCTTCAACTTTCATACCCCTCCATAATCCACCAAAATACAAGCAACTCATGCATGGGTAAATTTTTAAACATGAACCCTAGCATGAAATATGGTTAGAAATAGAGAGAGTAAGCTACCGAGATTCCAAAAATACAAAGAATATTAAAAACGGGGCTTGAGAGCACTTACTATTAAGCTTGAAAAGCTTGAAAACCCTAGCTATAGAGAGCATGAAATTTTTGGCAGTTATGGAGAAGAAGATGGCTGATTTTGGCTTATTTTTCCCAATTTATTTCATTAAAAAGCCAAATGACCAAAATGCCCTTAAGTCCTTTCTTTAAAATTTCATCCATGCAAGCCCATTTTTGTCAAAAAACTTAGAAATTGGGCAAATTGCTCCCCAAGACCTTCTAATTTATAATATAAAGAAATTTCATACAAATTGCTTCTAGAATCCAAGTTTTGTAATTTATTCAATTTAGTCTCTAATTTCCATTTAGACACCTTACTCAAGGAATTTCTTCATGAAACTTTAACACATGCATAATCTCATATTCTAGGTATCATAATAATCTTAAAATAAATATTTTGATGTCGGATTTGTGGTCCCAAAACCACTATTTCGACTAGGCCCTATTTCGGGATGTTACATTTCTCCCCCCTTAGGGACTTTCATCCTCTAAATTCTTACCAGTAAACAGGTTCGGATATTGGTTTCTCATCGTTTCTTTTAGTTCCCATGTAGCTTCTTTTACACCATGTCGGTGCCATAGAACCTTTACTAAAGTCACTTTTATTTCTCAATTATTTAACCTCTTGGGCCAAAATCTTGACTGGTTCCTCTCCGTAAGTCATGTCTGGTCTAATCTCAATCTCCTCTGGTGAAATCACATGAGAGGGGTCTGATCGATATCATCTTAACATGGATATATGGAACATGTTGTGAATCTTTTCCAATTTGGGTGGAAATGCTAAGCGATAGGCTAATGGTCCAATTCTTTCAGTGATCTCGTAAGGTTCGATAAATCGCAGACTCAGTTTACCTTTTCGACCAAATCTCAACACCTTTTTCCATGGAGACACCTTCAAGAATACTCTGTCCCCAACCTGGAATTCAATCTCTTTTCTTTTTAGATCAACATAAGACTTTTTCCTATCCGATGTTGCCTTTAAACAACCTTGTATTACTTTAACTTTTTCTTCAGTTTCCTTAATCAGATCCACTCCATGAATCTAATTTTCCTTAAGTTCTATCCAGTATAATGGAGTTCGACACTTCCTGCCATACAAGGCCTCATAAGGTGCCATTTTCAAACTTGTTTGGAAACTATTGTTGTAGGCAAATTCTACCAATGGCAGGTTTTTGTCCCAGCTGCCCTGAAATTCGAGGACGCAACATCGCAATATATCTTCAAGAATCTAAATCGTCCGCTCAGATTGACCATCGGTCTAAGGGTGAAAAGCTGTACTAAAACTCAACTTCGTCCCTAAGGCTTCCTGTAGCTTTTTCCAGAATCTCGAAGTGAACCTTGGGTCTCTATCTGAAATAATCGATAATGGTACTCCGTGCAATCTTACTATCTCAGAAACGTATAAGTCGGCCAGTCTATCAAGAGAATAATCTGTCCTTATCAGAATAAAATGAGCCGACTTGGTCAGCTTATCCACTACGACCCATATGGCATTTTTCTTTTTCAGAGTCAAAGGGAATCCTATCACGAAGTCCATGGTAACTCTGTCCCACTTCCATTCGGGAACCATCACAGGTTGTAACAAACTTGAAGGCACTTGATGTTCAGCTTTAACTTGCTAACATACCAGGCATCTTGACACAAACTCAGAAATATCTCTTTTCATAACCAATACATTTTCTTCAAATCATTGTACATTTTGGTACTTCTCGGATGAATAGACAAATGGCTACTATGTATTTCTTGCAATATTTTCTGGACAAATTCATCGTCTTTAGGTAAGCATACTCTATCTCTGAACATCAAACACCCATCAGGACTAATCCAGAAGTCTGATTCAGTCCTTGACTCACATTGAGCCCTTTTTACTTGCTAGTCACCATCATTAAACTGAGCATCATGAATTTCCTGTAGAAATGTCGGCATAGCCTCCAGCTCTGCCAAGACCGAACCATCATCAAGCAATGTCAAACGAGTATCCATGGCTCTCAAAGCAAATAAGGATTTTCTGCTCAGAGCGTCGGCGACCACATTCGCCTTTCCTGGGTGGTAGTCAATAATCAGATCATAATCTTTAATTAATTCTAACCATCTCCTTTGTCTCAGATTTAATTCTTTTTGATTCATCAAGTACTTCAGACTCTTGTGGTATGTAAAGATACGACACGTTTCACCATATAAATAATGCCTCCAAATATTTTAGGCAAAAACAATCGCAGCAAGCCCTAGGTCATAGGTCGGATAATTCTTCTCGTGAGGTTTCAATTGCCGTGAAGTATAGGCTATCACCTTGCCATCTTGCATAAGCACACAGCCCAATTCATTTAAGGATGTATCACTGTAGACCACAAATTCTTTTCCCGATTCAGGTAGCACTAAAACAGGAGCTTCAGTCAGCAATGTCTTTAATTTCTCAAAACTTTGCTGACACTTTTCCGTCCATTCAAACTTAACATCCTTCTGTAGCAACCTCGTCATCGGAGTCGCTATCATAGAAAATCATTTTACAGACCTTCGATAGTAACCGGCTAAGCCCAAAAAGCTTATAACCTCGGTTACATTTTTAGACAATTTCTAATCAACAATAGCATAGACTTTACTTGGATCAACTCGGATGCCTTCACCCGAAACAATATGACCCAAAAATCCAACTTCTTGGAGCCAAAATTCACTCTTGCTAAACTTAGCATACAATTGTTTTTCTCACAAAGTCTGCAATACAATTCTTAGGTGCTTCGCATGTTCTGTCTCATTTTTGGAATAAATCGAGATGTCATCAATGAACACAACAACAAACTTATCCAAATATGGCTGAAAGATTCTATTCATTAGATCCATAAATACGGCCGGTGCATTTGTCAGCCCAAACGGCATAACAAGGAATCCGTAATGACCATACCTCATCCTGAAAGCTGTCTTTGGCACATCTGATTCCTTGACACTCAACTGATAGTAGTCAGACCTCAAGTCTATCTTAGAGAACACAGTGGCTCCTCTCAACTGATCGAATAAATCATCAATCCTTGGTAAAGGATACTTATTTTTTATGGTTACCTTATTCAGTTGCCGATAATCAATATATAATCTCATTGAACCATCTTTCTTCTTTACAAACAACACGGGGGCACCCCAAGGTGAAAAACTTAGCCTTGCGAATCCTTTATCCGTCAACTCTTGCAACTGTGCTTTTAACTCTTTTAGCTTGGTTGGTGTCATTCTATACGGAGCGATAGCAATAGGAGTTGTCCCTGGCACCAATTCAATACCAAACTCAATTTCTCTCTCAGGAGGTAATCCTGGTAATTCCTCTGGGAATGCATCTGTATATTCACATACTACCGGTACAGACTCAATCTTCAACTCTGTTTCCTTCGCGTTCAGCATAAAAGCAAGGTAGGCTTCGTACCGTTTTCTCATATACCTTTGAGCAACCATTATCGTGATCACCGCTGACGAAGTATCTAAATCTCTTGAATCAACCCGTAAGATCTTACCATCTGGGCATTTCAATTTAATATACTTGCTACCACAATTCACAGTTACATCATGAAGAGCTAACCAATCCATACCAAGTATTACATCAAATTCATCAAATGGTAGTAACATAAGGTTAGCCGGAAAACAATGACCTTAAATCATCAAAGGGCAATTCTTACAGACTTTATCAACTAGAACCGATTTGCCTAGTGGGTTCGACACTTTAATAACAAATTCTGTAGGTTCAACGAGTATGTTCATATTAGACACCAACCTCATGCAAATGTATGAATGCGTCGATCCTGGGTTAATTAAAGTAATAATACTCGTATTAAAAAAGGAAAAAGTACCCGTGATAACGTCAGGAGCAGAGGCTTCTTCTCGAGCGCATATTGCATACGTTCTTGCCGGGGCTCTAGCCTCTGGTCTTGCAGTATCTTTAGCTATGAATCGACTGCCACTAGCACTTCCAGGGTGTTTTGGAGGTCTACCTCGTGCCATAGGAGCACTCGATTTCGAGGTTACTTCCACTTCTTTTTCTGTTCGATCTGGGTAGTCTCTGAGAAAATGATAAAGAGAACCACATCTAAAACACACACCGCTTTTTACTCGGCACTCTCCAAAGTGAAATTTGTTGCAGCTCTTACACTTCGACTTTTGATCATCTACACTCTCCACACTAGTTATCATCGGGGAGGAAGACTTTTGACTTCGTCGTTTAGGGCCCTTTGCTCTACTCGAATATCTTACTGATGAAGTGGAGCGTTCATGCTGGCTCCTGACTTTCTTCATGGAGAATAAGTGTGTTTTACCACTGGTCCTTTTACTCGCAACTCGAGCCTCTCCCTTTGCTTGCTTTCTTTCGTTATGAAGTTCCTCGGCTTTCTTGGCCCGATCAGCCAATGCAGCGAACTCCCGTATTTCAAGAATTCTGAACAACAATTTGATGTCCTCATACAGACCCTCCTTGAAGCGTTTACACATTTCTGATTCAGTTTGGACCTATTCAGTTGCGTACTAACTTAGCCGTACGAAATCTCTCTCATACTCCGCTACAGTCTTGTTCCCTTGTTTGAGTTCTAGGAACTCCTTTTGCTTCGAGTCTAAAAACCGTTGGCTATTAAATTTCTTCCTAAACTCTGTTTGGAAGAAATTCCAAGTAATATTTTCCTTTGGCACTACCGAGGATACGATCTTCGACCAATGGTATGCAGTATCCTTCAAGAGGGACACGACACACTTCAAGCACTCATCGGGTGTGCATGAAAGTTCATCTAACACCTGTGTAGTATTTTCAAGCCAGAACTCGGCTCTTTCAGCGTCATCATTGACTTTCGCTCTGAATTCCTTAACCCCATACTTTCTAAGCTTATCTACAAGGGCTTTACCGATTCTTACCGGTGCCATACCTCGTGGCACGTCCTCATCAGGTTAGTTAGAGGGCGGGGGCGGTCGTGGTATGTTGGGGGATTTCTTAGATAATCCCCAAACCATTCATCCATCATATCAAAGAAGGCGGCTCGGGCCTCTTCCTGGCCTTCAGACGTAAATCTTCTACTACTACTAGTCACATCTCGTTGTACGGAAGCTAGAGCATGGCTCTCGACTCCCTCTAACTCATCTTGTGCTCGATTGGAAGACATTTACAATATTCAAAATAATTTAAACAATTAGGAGATGTCACACTATCAACATTCGAATAATGGCATGTATAACGAACTTTAACATCTTCTACGGTAGTCCTAGAATTAACTAAACCATAGCTCTAATACCACAAAATGTAACACCCCTCGCCCGTATCTGACGCCGGGATAGGGTTCGAGGCGTTACTGGTAATACACCTTTACAAACTTACTCAATCGCAATACTCAATTTCGCTCGTAATTTAACACTTTTCAAACGTGTGTACTTTATCTGTTATACAGGCCTCTGAGGCCTAAAAACACTCCTAGGGGTAGTACGGAATAAAACCGAAATTGTTCGATATACTTGGGGCACTTTGAGAAATTTTCCCTTAGTTGAAGTGCAACACGCCCGTGGGCCTTAGAACATGCCCGTGTCCTTTTTCCAGTATGCAACAAGGGTAAGGCACACGCCCGTGGGCTTAGCCCGTGTGCTACACTGACTTTAACCCCACCATTCTGTTAAATACACATGGCCAAGGCACACGCTCGTGTGCTTAGCCTATGCTCTAAGCTATCTTAAAATTTCGGGTGCAGGGGACACACGATCATAGCACACACCAATGGGAGTAGCCCGTGTGTTACACACGGCCTAGACACACACTCGTGTGTTTGCCCATGTGGACCTTGTTAGGCTATTTTTGAAGCCTTAAGTCACCCTCTACTAGCCAATTACACTTATAGATTACTATAGTGCATATTTAGGCCAAATTATCCATTTGTAAATATGAAATTTTGATTAACCTCATTGCATGTGAACCTCATGTCATTGGTTTCATACATGCTAAGTTAATTATTATCTTGCATTTAATGATTTATATGTCTGCTTGACATATTAAGATTTACTCGTTATTATAACTCATTGCCAATTATAACTAAGCCATCGCATATAAATATAAACATGCTTAGATTTGTAGGGCATAGCCTACTTCATAATGAGCCAATTCCCATGTCCAAATACAAAAAGATAAACATATTTTTACATGCCTTCATTAGGCAAATCAAATGTCATATATAACAAAATACTCAAAAATCCTATACATGCCATTGGACAAAATAGAAATGTCTTTATACCAAAGCTTGTCTAGTTGATAGTGTGTTGACTCTCTAATCGTCTTCCAATCCTTTTGAGTCCTCGAGCTCTGAAAAGCAGGGAAAAGAGAGGGGTAAGTATTTACATGCTTAGTAAGCCCATATAATTGGAATATAAACTTACCGATTATTTAACATACAACCATATTAGGCAATGAAACCAACAAGCATAGGATAGTTTCCCTATCATATGCACTCAACCATCGAGTTAGTTACATATCAATGCACCATGTAATTCATCTTAGATAAGCTCATCATTTAACATATCATCTATACATTTTCCTTATGATAGTCCCGTTGAGTTTCTAGGAAATCTCGATAGATCATCCATTTACCATCAATTTGTATGAATGATCGTTTCAGTATGCACTCCCGCGAACCTCACATCTTACGGCGGGATTACTAGTCCAGGCTAAATCCCCCGTAATATAAACTCATAAGGTGATGTCGGGATTACCAGTCCAGGCTAAATCCCTTATAACGACAAACACCCTTAATGAGCTCGGATCTGAATTACCAGTCTAGGTTAAATTCAGACCCTAATCGGGTTACCCGTTCAGGCTAAATCCACAATGTACACATATTCTTCGAGAGGCTCAATCACTCAAGAAACACCAGTCCAGGCTAGATCCTTTTTATAGTTGAGATCTTCGAATTCACCAGTCCAGGCTAAATCCTGTTCTGCAACACATGGAGGATCTCAAGTCTCATGTAAATCATGGTTTATCCATCGAATTCCCTTTCCAACCTCAAGCGAGACATTATCCAGCAATTCATTATTAAAGATGCAATTCATGCATTTTCATGCCATCAACAATGCAATTATCATGCATTCACAAAACATACAAATATGCATGTTATAGGTTTACTTCGAGTTATCCGAACTTACCTGGTATTTGTTTCGGAGCTGTGTTTTGGTTATTCCGAAACCTTACGTTTACCTCGATCGACCTCTGAAATTTGTTCCTCGGGGTCTATAACAACAAAATTATATTATTAATTCACTACATTACACTTTTCAAGTTTAATTTCTACCCTCGGTCCAAATAACCGTTTTGCCCCTAACCTTTGACATTTTTACTATTTAGTCCTTAAGCTCGTGTAATGAAACACATGGAATTTCTATCTTACCCAAGCCTGACCGAACATTTTTCTCTCTTATGGAAGCCCACATTTTCCATTATTTTCTCATTTCTACCACACATTTTAAAACATTTGCAAAGTGGTCCCTATAAGGGCTTTTCATGAAAATCACTTAGGAAAAGATGTTTATCACACCTTCAACTTTCATACCCCTCCATAATCCACCAAAATACAAGCAACTCATGCATGGGTAAATTTTTAAACATGAACCCTGGCATGAAATATGGGTAGAAATGGAGAGAGTAAGCTATCGGAATTCTAAAAATACAAAGAACATTAAAAACGGGGCTTGAGAGCACTTATTATTGAGCTTGAAAAGCTTGAAAGCCCTAGCTATGGAGAGCATGAAATTTTTGGCAGCTATGGAGAAGAAGATGGCTGATTTTGGCTTATTTTTTCCCAATTTATTTCATTAAAAAGCCAAATGACCAAAATGCCCTTAAGTCCTTTCTTTAAAATTTCATCCATGCAAGCCCATTTTTGTCTAAAAACTTAAAAATTGGGAAAATTGCTCCCCAAGACCTTCTAATTTATAATCTAAAGAAATTTCTTATAAATTGCTTCTAGAATCCAAGTTTTGTAATTTATTCAATTTAGTCCGTAATTTCCAATTGTCTACCTTACTCAAGGAATTTCTTCATGAAACTTTAACACATGTATAATCTAATATTTTAGGTCTCAAAATAATCATAAAATAAATATTTTGATGTCAGATTTGTGGTCCCAAAACCACTGTTCCGACTAGGCTCTATTTCGGGATGTTACAATTTAGATCATCAACATAAATAACAATTATCCAAAAGTTTGATTCAGACCTTTTTATAAAAACACATGGGTAGATTGGATCGTTTTTATAGCTTTCCTTTAACAAATATTCAATAAGACGATTGTACCACATACGTCCAGATTGTTTTAATCCATATAATCTTTTCTTTAATATGATTGAGCAATTTTCCCGAGAAACTCTATATCCTTCAGGGATTTTAAATCCTTCTGAGATTTTCATATAAATTTCATTATCAAATGTACCATACAAATAATTTGTAACAACATCCATTAGACGCATGCCAAGTTTTTCACGTACTGCTAGACTAATAAGGTATCTAAACGTGATTACATCCACCACAGAAGAATATGTCTCTTCATAATCAATGCCGGGCCTTTATGAAAATCCTTTGCTATAAGTCGTGCTTTATATGTTACGAATTCATTTTTCTCATTTCGTTTTCGCACAAATATCCATTTATATCCTACCGGTTTTACATATTTAGATGTTTGGACTATAAGTCCAAAAACCTCACATTTAGAAAGTGAATTTAATTCTGTTTGAATTGTGTCTTTGCATTTTGGCCAATCTTTTACATTCCTTAATACATTTAGGCTTAGGATCCTCATTTTCTTTTGCTATTTCAATAGCAACATTATAAGAAAAATTGTTGTCGACAATTATATTTTTTCGGTTCCATCTTTTTCCTGAAGTAACATAACTTATTGAGATTTCTTCGTTATCACCATTTTTAGGCACCTGAACCTCTTATGGGGGTTTTTTATTAGTTATACCTTTGGCCTTTTCTTGGGCACTTGCCTCCACAATATTATCATCTTGAATAATTGCTCCTTTCCTTTTACAAGTATTTGTATATTTGGAATCGATTGGCCTTCCACACTTCAGGAGTAGATTACTTTCTTTTGCACTAACAATTTGCCCTATTGGGATATCAATTTGTATTGGAGCATTTTCAAGTGGTATGTGAGATTTTGTAATTCTTTTTAGGTCAGTAAATGAATCTGGTAGTTGATTGGCGATGTTTTGCAAATGTATGATCCTTTGAACTTCTTGTTCACATTGACTTGTGCGAGGATCTAATTGAGATAATGATGAACCATTCCATGTAATTTCTTTTACCAGTTGTATTTTCTCTCCCCCTAATGTTGGGAATGTTGTCTCATCAAAATGAAAATCAATAAATCGTGTATTAAATAAATCTCCAGTTAGTGATTCAACATATTTAATTATAGAAGGAGATTCATAACCAACATATATTCCTAGCCTCCTTTGAGGACCCCTCTTTGTGCGTTGTGATGGAGCAATTGGAACATATACTGCACATCGAAAAATTCTAAGATGGAAAATATTTGGCTTTTGACCAAAAGCCAATTGAAATGGGGAGTACTTATTATAACTTGTTGGCCTTAAGCGTACAAGTGCTGCTGCATGCAAAAGAGCATATCCCAAGCTGTAACAGGGAGCTTTGTTCTCATAAGCAATGATTGAGCGATTAGTTGGAGGCGTTTGATAAACGATTAAGCTAAACCATTTTGTGTGTGAACATGAGCTACAAGATGTTCAAATTTATCCCAATTGACATACAATAATCATTAAAAGCTTGGGATGTAAACTCACCAGCATTATCAAGACGAAAAGTTTTGATTGCATAATCTAGAAATTGTGCTCTTAATCGAATTATCTGAACGAGTAGTCTCACAAATGCCAGGTTGCGAGTCGATAATAAAGACACATGTGACCACCTATTAGATACATCTATTAATACCATAAAATATCTGAATGGTCCACATGGTGGATGGATGGGCCCACATATATCACCTTGAATACGTTCTAAAAATACGGGAGATTCAATCCCAACTTTAGGTGGTGATGGTCTAATAATAAATTTTCCTTGAGAACAAGCAACACAAGATAAATCCTTGAATTCAAGAATCTTTTGGTTCTTTAATGGGTGTCCAATTGAATTCTCGATGATTCTTCACATCATAATAGATTTGGGATGGCCTAATTAGTCATGCCAAATAGTAAAAGTATGTGGTTCTACAAACTTCTAGTTTGTAGTAACATGTGACTTAATTGCACTAATATGTGTATAATGTAAACCTGATGAAAAAGTAGGTAGCCTTTCCAAAACATATTTTTTCCCACATTCAACATATGTAATATATAGATATTCAATATTTTTCTCATTCATAGTCTCAATATGATATCCATTAAGACGAATATCTTTAAAATTCAATAAATTTCTTTGAGGGTTAGTGGAATATAAAGCATCATCAATGACAAATTTTGCACCTTTAGGTAATAATATAATAGCTCTTCTAAAGCCTTCAATAAGTTTTGAACTACCCAATATTGTATTAACATGGGTATTACTCATTGTCAAATGAGAAAAATATTTTTTATCTTTGAGTATCGTATGTGTTGTAGCACTATCTACAAGACACATGTCTCCATTGATTTTGGGTCCATCAAAATTTTGTTAAATATTCATATTCTTCATAAAAACAAACAAAATATAATATGAGAAACATTGCAAATATTTATTAAATATATAAATTATTCTTTATGCAAGAAAATAAAACATACTTAAAACAATATAAAAATGTCAAAATAACATCAATTTTTCTAATGATTCTCAAAGAAATCTGCCACATCTAGGTGAGTTATATTATTAAGGTCATTAAATTTATCACCCTCTAGACATGGTTAGTTTTAGTATTACAGTGAATATCTTCATCTTTTGCCTCCATTTCATCATTTTGGGATATAAAATTTGTCTCCATATGCTTTCCCTTCTTTTTAATGGATGATTGATAAAGTTTTACTAAATGCTCAGACGTACGACAGGTACGTGACCAATGCCTCTTCATACCACATTGGTAGCATATATTCTCAACAATCTTTGAAGAATTATTTTGACTACTTTTTTCTTGTCTTTCATTGTTATTCTTTTTATGGTGGTTAGAAGTATCGATGTTATGACCACCATGATAATGATTACTAATATGTCTTCGACCACGTCCCCCACTACGTCCACGACCACGGCCGCGACCTCTATATTTTCTATTTTTATAATTATTGTGTACTGCTACATTCACTTCAGGGAATAGTGTAGAACCAGTGGGACGAATTCCATAATTTTTCATGAATAGCTCATTATTTTGTTCAGCCACCAAAATGTATGAAATCAATTCAGAATACCTTTTAAAACCTTTTTCACGGTATTGCTGCTGTAGGAGCACATTAGTAACATGAAAGGTTGAAAATGTTTTCTCTAACAAGTTCTCATCAGTTATGTTTTCTCCACATAATTTTAGTTGAGAACTAATTTTGAAATGTCCTGAATTATATTCACTTACAGTCTTAAAATCTTGCAACCGTAAGCACATCCAATCATAACGAGCTTTAGGGAGTATCATAGTTTTCTGATAGTCAAATTATTATTTCAAATTTTTCCACAACTCAAGAGGGTCTTTCACAGTGAGATATTCCACTTTTAACCCTTCATGTAGATGATGACGGATGAAAATCATTGCTTTTTTCTTATCTTGATTAGATGCTTCTTTATCTACTAATATAGTATTTCCTAGACCTTTAGCATCTAGGTGAATTTCAGCATCTAACACCCATAATAAATAATTCTTACCTGAGATGTCTAAAGTCGCAAATTTAAGTTCGACAAGATTTGACATTATAATCAGTTGAATCAAAATAAAAAAAATTAGTAAAATAATAAGTATTCTCAATCGTAAAATAATTCAATTATATATACCAAATTTGTTAAATAATAATATGTATGTCAAATATTGACATAAAAAGGAATAGTCATAATGATAACTTAACACAAATTACATTAATTGAAATTTCTTTTAGTAAAAAAAAACATGTATATATAATAATCATTATTAGATTTTAGTTGAAAAAATAAATGTGCAAATGTTACTCAAAGCAAATATTTCATCTAGAAAATAAAAAAAAAGAATTATGAAAATACGTATACCGTTTATAGTTTAACGGGAGTTATACGGGTAAATTATATAAAGTCGAAATGACATGAACTTCACTATGAACTCGTAAAAGCTCGTGCTGATAACGTGTTATAGAAAATTAATAAAACAATAAATAAAAGTGGATGAAAATATGAGAGAATTTTTCATTGTCTTATTTTCACTTATAAGGTGCTATTTATAATCTCATTTACATTCAATTAATAAATGTATTACATTTAATGAACTAAGTTTTATTAATTACCCCATTTAATGATCTCCTGATTATAAATGAAGTAAAGAGTTTTATCTCATTACTTTAATATGCTTAAGGGGGTTATAGACATCCATTTAATTTAAAATAAGTTTTAATGTGGAAATAATTGTCAAGTTCAAACCTCAATATAGGGACAATTGTCAAGTTCAACGACTAGCTTGGACAAAAAAAAGTTTAAGCCCTACTGTGAAAACAATTGCCTAATTCAAACCCAATGTGAGAATAATTACTAAGTACAATGCCTAACTTGAGCAAAAAAAATAAAAATAGTTCAAGTCCTAATGCGAGAATATTTGCTAATTTTAGCCTCAAATAGTGGTTTAACCCAAATAATATTAATAGGGTAAAGTATAGAATTAGTCATTCAACTATTAGCGTATTTCTATTCTAGTCACCAAACTATAAAAATTTTCAATTTCATCATTAACATTTTAAATTGCTTTTGTTTTGGTCATTCTTCGTTAAATAGTTAATGGAATTGATAACATGACCCTTTTTTCTAACTAGTATAATAATAGCACATTTAATCCTCAAAACTTACGTATTCTATCAATTTGTTGATCAGTGTCGTTTAGCCACTGTCACTTGGTGCAATAATCTGTTGCTTCATGGTCTTTCGGTTTCAGTTGTAGGCCCCGAGGGAGAGAGTCAGTTTGGCGATAAAGTTGAGCTCAAGCTATGATGTTTTTAGAGAAAGCAATGGTCCAAACACTCTATAATCAACGGTAAACATGTTGATGTCTTTTAAGATCTCAAGATTGCTAAATTCAATGGCGGAAACAAACCCATCTTTGAGTACTATGTTGTTGTTGTTTGCAGTAAAGAAGTTTTTTTTCTTGTTAGGGATCTAACGAAAGAAGCTTGTAATAAACTAGTTTTAAGTGTCACAAGGCTAGAACTTTAGTCTGGCAAACTGTGTGACCTTGGGCGATTTCTTTGCTTCAAATCCACCTAAGTCGGCCTTACTCTCAAAAATTAGAATTCACAAAGGAATTTCTCTAAGGCACCGAAAAAAATTGAAAGCAACTAAAAAAGATAAAGGGACTTGAATCGTACAAAAAATCATAAGAAAATAATAGCACACAAAGTGTTTGAGTAAATGCCCTCAAATGTATTTTCTTACTTTGAAGTATAGATTGAATTACATCGACAATTGTGTTGGATGTAGTGCCCTAAGTGTAGTATATTCGTTTGTATACTTGTAATTTTTTTCAAATTACTTTAATAAAATTATTCATGAATTACATTAATACCCTTTGTATGTTGTCCTCAATGGTTTTTGCATGCAAAGCAAAATAGAAGCAAATATTAGCTCACTGGTTGTCTAATGTTTAACTAATACTAGTGGTATTATGTGGTCGGATCGTAATACGAAAATACAACTTATATTAGTACACGAACATAAACATGTCCTTAGTCTAATCGGAAATGGGAAAACCTATAACCCCTTGCCCGACCCGATCACTTGGTCTAAGCTACAGGTTGCCACATTCGTTGCTGTAGCAACTACAATCAAATATACCGTAAATAAATCAATCAAACATACAAACATATCATAAACACATTCTCATTATGATACATAATTAAATTCGAGCCTTAATCGAGCTTACGAAAGCTTAATTGTTAACCCGAGCATAAAATATGACCAAATTGTAAAGTTTTAAAATTCCAGGGCCAATGTCGTGACGTCACTTACTCCACATCATGACGTCTTCAAATATTTTTTCATGTTACAATGTCAGACCATTTGACGTCGTAACATCACATACTGTTGGTCAACGTTGCGACGAGGAAGATTGCTTGTTGGAACGTAGACTTTGTTTTTGATAAAATTTGAGTCATTTGGTACCTATTTCATGTCAACCTCTCAAATTCTAAGTTTGGTGCATAATTGCACAACTTACCTTCATGAAAACATACCAAGAACACATACTAAACATTTCATTTTACCTTTTCAAATCAACCAATTCAATAGGCCACAAGTTAACATCAAAACGTATCAATTCAAGTTGTTCAAACACAATCTACTCTACCATGCTTTTACCCATTTAATGTCATCATTTTACCTATACCATTTCATTCTCAAACATACCATTTTAAAGCCATCCACAATGTCACAACAAGTTACTAAAACATATATATACATGTTAGCATTAACCTTGTCAAATTCAAACATTAAATAGGATTCAAACTAAGTTAACATTCCAAGCTAACACATATAAATACCTATGTACATGCCATATAATCAGACTTTTAAACATTTGAAAGACTACCGAATCAAAAATGAGATAGTGTGAGCTTCTTATTAATCTACTAGGTAGGTTCTGCAAGTCAACAATCTACAAGGAAAAAGGGAGGTAACGGAGTAAGCATATCAAATGCTTAGTAAGCAAATAGGTATTTAAATGACATTAGTGTCTATCTACAAAATGAGAGTCCTAAGGGATTTAAACTCTATACATTTTTGTAACGACCCGATTTCTAGTTATGTTAGAAAATATAATTTCAAGACCTTTTTTCGTAAATCGAGTCCGTAAATATTAAATAGGAATATTTACAAATTTAACATTTATATGAATTGAAATTATGATGGTTAATTTAGCCAAAATTGTGTTTAATTAAGGCCTAGGGACTAATTGTAAAATCCAATCAATATGGATTTTTTTAATTGGTAAATGGCTTGGGGACTTAAATTGAAATTATCTAAAGGGCCAAAATGGTTAATAAAGCATTAATAATCATGTGTTAGTAAATGGTAATGATGGTTTTGGATTAATTAAGTAAATCAAGGTTAATTAAGATTAAAACATAATTAATTGAACTAATTAAAATTTAATCTATATATATGTAAATTATTGGGAAAAGAGATGAAGTATCATCTTCTTAAACTCTCTAAAGATGAAACAAAGGAGAGGACACCATTGTTGTTTTATTTAAGCTTTTTGGCCTTAATTTCAAGTAAGTCCTTATCCTTTTTTTCTTTGATTTTTATATATATATTTTTATCTTGGAAGCTTGATTAAGCTAACCCAAGGATTAATTTGGTTAATTAGTAAAGTTTTATAAAGTTTCAATAATTTAGAAATTGATAAAATTAGTGTGAAATTGATAGAAAATAAGCTTAATTTAAGAAAATGGACTAAATTGTAAACATTAATTGATAAATTCGTACATTAGGGACCAAATTGAATAAATATAATTTTTTCATGAAATTTTGGTACGGATAGAAAATAGGTCCTTAATAGATATATGCGAAGTCGAGTTTTAATTCGAATGTTAAATTGAGTAGATTGTAAAATATGTTGACTTTGTAATTATTATTATTGTAACAACTTATTTTCGGTGAGATCGGAACAGTGGCTTCGGGATCACAAATTCGAGCCAAAAATAAAATTTTATTTTATTTTTATTTTTATTTTATGGTTGGCATCATGATAGGAAGGTCACATGAAAATTTTGGTACGAAAATTTTACTGATTGTGTGTTTAATTAGGGAAAGGACTAAATTGCATAAAATGTTAAAGTTGAGTTCTATTAGCTATAGGTACCAAATAGCTATGAAATTCAAAACTTGAGGTCCTTGTATAGTAATTAGACCATTAAAGAAAAGTATGTAGATATTTTAATGACTTATCCATGGAAAAATTAGAAAAGGGTGGGGACTAAATTGGAAATCAATAAAATTAATAGATGATAATTAATTAAAAAGAAAAAAATCATCTATTTTCATATCATCTTCCCCAATTTTTCTATGGAAACCCTAGGAGAAAGGAAGAAAACTTTTCAAGCATAAATAGGTATGAAATCAAGTCCTGTTTTTAGTAATTTCTATATTTTTAGAATCGGAAAAATGCAATCTTTCTATTTAGGGGATCTATTTGAAAAGTTATTAAGGTATGAAATTTGGGTCATGGATGAACATGCTGAAAATTAGAAATTTATGGTAGAAAATGAAAAGTTATTCATAGATAAACAACTTTTACAAAGCAATTTTTGATGAAAACTTGATTTAGGGACTAAAATGAAAAAGTGGTAAAACCCATGGAAAATTATGAAATTTGTGAAATGTATGTGCTTTAAATGTAGTATATAAATTTTGGCTAGGCTTGGAAAAAGGGTTAAATTTCATGAATTTCATTTTTTGAACCTATGGACGAAATCAAAATTTTTGAAAAAGATAAGGGCAAAAAATGATAATTTTGCCTAGGATGTAATAGGATGCAAATGTATATGAAATGTGATAGATTAATAGTTAAATTTACCCATATAGATCCGAAAAGACAAACTACGGAACTAGATCGAGGAAAGCAGAAGGTTTCGAATTAGTTGAAATTCAAATACGAACCATTTTCAAGGTAAGTTCGTGTAACTTAAATATGTATGTTAATATGCTTGAATTGAATTGTATGATTGTGTTTATATGTATGAGATGATATACATAATGAAGTAGTCATAAGTTGTGAAATATGGACAAATTGTCATGTTCCAATTGAATGTTGAATTTCAATTGATTAAGGTGATTTCTTGAATAAGAATAATATTGCATATGTTGCAGATAGAATTTAGCTCGGACGGGTAATTCTAATGTAGGCCCTCTTGAGCTTAGGTTATAAATTAGATTTAGCCCGGACGAGTAATCCAAATGAAGCTCTCTAGAGCATATGCTATGGATAGGATTTAGCCTGGACTGGTATCCTGCTGTAAAATGTGCGGCTCAAGAGTATGCCTTTTTATTATGTACCCTAATGGGTACTTTTGCACATGAGTATATTATCCGAACATCCATTGAAATTTCAATAGTTTGACAAAAAAGACTCTTGAAGTGTGGAAAGGTGAAATTAATGGATGCTGGTAATATGATGAGCTCATCTATGTTTACTTGATTCTTATATGATGTTATGTGATTAACTTGTTTGATTAAGTGTTTGTGTTTAGGTAAACTCACCCAAAATTTATGAGAAAAATGGCTATGTATGTTTATATTGATAAATATGATTGGTAAGTTTATTTTCAATTGGACGAACTTACTAAGCATAAAATGCTTACTTTGTTTAATTCTCTTTATTTTATAGCGCTCAAAAGCTTGTGAAGGTTGAAAGTTGGTCAGAGCAATCATCACACTATCCACTATCTCATTTTGGTATAAATAGAAATCTCAGTTTGGTATAATGGCATATATAAGCTTATTTGGCCAATGATGATTTGTAATTGTTATTTTGTAAACTAGCCATTGGAGTGGCTAGTGATGATCTAACTTGGTTATCTTAAAAGTTATGTTTTGGTAATTATACAAATGCTTATTATGTGTTGGTTTGATGGAATTATATTAGCATATAAGTTTATATCCATTGATGCATGAGATAATACCACATGATTGGTGACTAATTTTATGTGAATATGATGTTGGATTGGTGGATATATGCTTGTGAGTTTTGGTGCAAGAAAATGGTAAGTTTTGGGTGACAAATGAAACTAGGAAATGGCTTTATTTTGTCCACACGGGTAGACACACGGGCGTGTGTCTTGGCCGTGTGTGACACACGGCTCGTCCCATGGGCATGTGGTCCGACCGTGTGTCTCCTGCACCTTAAAAATGAGAAAAAGAATGTTCAGAACTGGGCACATGGATAGAGACACGGGTGTGTGTCTCAGCCGTGTGGTTGACACTTCCTTGAACACGGGCGTGTGAAAACTGCACCTAAATTTCGAAAATAAAACACAGCCTAGCACATGGGCATGTGACTTGGCTGTGTGACTTCAATTTCTTCATACCTTATAAGTCAGAGAGTTACACGGGTTAGAGACATAGACGTGTGTAGTCACACGACCCGACCACACGGGTGTGTCCCTAGACCACACGGGCGTGTGGGTACTGTTCATAAGCAAAATTTTAAAAATTTTATGGAAAATTTTATGAGATCCTGATTGAGTTCGGATTCGTTTCTAATGTTCGTATTGGGCCACGATGGTCCATTTAAGGGACGATATGATTGTTTTCGAATATGAGTAGTACTTTTACTTGATTTATCTGGGATGGTTCTGTAAACTCCAATAATACTCAGTAACCTTGTTCTGGCAATGGATACGGGTTAGGGGTGTTATTATTATTATTATTATTATTATTATTAGCTAAAGATGACGCAGGGCTATCGAGAAGGAAAAGAAAGGTGAGAGCCGATGACGAGTAACTCGAGTCTTCGATTTGTATTTCTATTATTCAAATCATTATAATTGTTACATATTTATACTGTTTTGCATAATATGATTTTGGTGTGAGTTGAAAATGATTATTTGAATTGAATTGTTATGATTAAGATTGATTATCGAAATAGAAGACTAAATTGAATAAAATTATAAAGAGTGTAATTTGATAAAAATATGAAATTAACTTTGAATTAGGATGGAATATATTTTTTTATGTGATAAATTGATGAATTGAATTGTGAATATGATAAAGTGTAATTTTTATTATTTGATGAATTGAATAATTGGTTACCCTATTAACTGTTCGGGCAAAGTTAGATATAGTTGGCATGCTATATGTAACGCCCCAAAAATTGGGCCTAGAAAGTATTGGGCCTTGAGTCTGGGTTCGGGTAGAAGACGGCCCGAATAATTCGGATGTTCTAGTTAATTATTATTATTATTATTATTATTATTATATTTAGCTTAGTTTAGTAAATAAATAAATAACTAAGGGCTTATAGTGGGGAAAAGTCTGGGGCCCGGCCTATAGCTTTAGCAAAATTCTCAAATTTTGCCTTTTAAGAGAATCTAGGCAGTAGGCCTTATTAATAATTTGGGCTGAGTTTTAGCATAAAGGAGCACCTGGCCCAGTGGCTAAGCACGCTAGGAAGGCATGGGAGGTGCCTGGGTTCAAGGCACGGCGTGCGCAAATGGTTGTTTTTTTTACAACCAAGGATTACCGCAAGGAGGCCTTATAAATATCTCGGGGGGAAAGGTGACACAAAAGAGGCACGTGGTCAAGTGGCAAGAAGGCGTTAAGAGTGTGCATGTGGTTAGGGGTTCGAGTCTAGTAAGTAGCGATATTTTGTTTTATTATGATGTTAGTGTGATCTAGAGGCTACTGATCGAAGGCTTGGACAAGTGGAACGACTGGATCTAAACCTAGTCGCTAGTTTCGGCAAAGGTAGGATCTCTAGTGTCTAAAGTGTTAATGGCCGACTGTTGGTAAGGAGATTTGTATACAAGTTGTTATGGATTCGTTGTTAACGTATTAGTAATTGACTATAGGCAACTCGCGTGTGGAACTCGTCAGCGTTTCGTCGCAAGCAGGTGTGTAACTGACACCCTCTCATAGACTAGATCGGCAAAAGCCGAAAAGCCAAAATGCCAAAAAATCGGTATTTTATGGACTTGCGAGTGTGCGAATGCTCGTGAGGTAGATCGATTAACATATTTGGTAAACTATAGTGTTTAGACTATAGAGTGCATGATTTTTGTGCCTGAGATATTTTTTGGGCTTAATGGGCCAAAATTGGGATAATGGGCCAACGGGCCCAATTCGGTAAGAACACTCGGTAAGTGCTTCTGTTAGTACGTGAATGGTGAAAATATGCATGAAAACCCCCAAAATAGATAAATTACTAGAATACCCTTAAGTATGAAAATTATCGTTATACCCCTAGGTGTAAAATGACCATTATACCCCTAGGGTTAATTTGACTGAAAAGCATGATGATCTGATTTTGTATGATGTATACCATGATTTGTATATCTGTTGCATGGGGACATGGGTTATATTTATGGAGGAAGCGTCCTAGTGGATATGCCACAATTATCTGCTCGTGGCTCGCCACAAATATCCTGCTCGTGGCTCTGTCCCACAAATATCTCAGATCTGGTGACTCTGTCACACTATCTGTTCTGGCAGCCATGCTGCAAATTCTGTGGCGTGTAGCGGTTGGGTGGGTCGAGTAGTCTCCCCACATGGTGTAAGGATGGTACGGGGGTGTATACGGTTGGATATGGTTGGGTTTCTGCATAAACATGTAATTTCGCTTACTGCTTTGTTATGGGCCTATGGGCTTCATTCTGAAATCTATTCTGGGGCTGAGGCCAATTTAATTTGTTTCTGTGGTTTGAACTGGTTTAGACTATGGTTGGGTTATTTTACACACTGAGTTTCCCAAACTCACCCCTTATTTTCATCCACGTAGGTAATCCCCAACCATAGTGGGCTTAGAGCTGTGAGGGATTCGGAGTGGCCATGAGTTCTGCAAATTTGGTTTTCTTCTGGAGAATTGGAAATATTTTTATTTACCTTTATGATTTGGGTTTTAAGTTGTAATAAGTCCGCTTTAATGATTTTTAATTATTTTTAATATGTTTTACTAGAATAGGTATAATATTATCTTAATCACTGAAACTGATTAGTTTTAGGGTGTGTTTTCAAAAACAGTAATTGATTTTAAAATATCACGACAACAAAGCAAAACTTCTGCAACGGAAATGTTTTGTAAAGTTAATCATTTTTTCTTAAACTGGACTTAAATGAATTGGTTTCCTAAGAACATACACTAAGTTAAGGTGTGGCAATGGTGGCCTGCATGTCTAGGATTGGATCCGAAGGGAGCTTGGTACTTAAGCAGTCCGATGGACTCACTTCCTCTTTTCCGGTTTCCTACCTGGTGCACAGCTTCCATTCACTTTAGCCTATAATGAAATCATCCTTTGAACATTAAGTACGATTTTTGGACTAAAAATAGAAAATGTTTTTAACGTTCCGATGTGGCACGTCGAATCCAGTCATAACGTCTAGGCCGGGTCTGGGGTATTACACTATAGGATAGATTAAGTACGGGTTACTTCAGCTATATGTCGATAAGTGCTAGGCGTACTTTTCTTTAAACGTTAGGATGAGTGCAGGGCACAACTTATATTTCAATTATATCGATGAACATTGGGTGTAATCTATTTATTTCGGATGTTCCAATGAGGCACTAGGTGCCAAATTTATGTATTGGTTGGGATGTGTAAATTTGTTTGAGTCCGAGTCATGTTAATAGGGATATAAAGTGTGAATTAGTTAATTATTATTGGAAATGATTAAATGTTACAAAGTTGTACTACAAATACTTATTTATGATATTTGATTAACAATAGCATGTGAAAGACCATGCTAACCGGTTAATGAGACTAAGGGTCGATATGGTAAGATAAGGAATGACTGATTTGATTCGAAATTGAAATATGAATATGATGGTATATGTTAAATTGAGTAGGGATATGAATATTGATGATGTTGGTATGGTATTATCATCTAGCTTAATAGTGAAGTATTACATAGTTGATTCATTTGGCATAATTGGTATGTTTGTGGCATGTTATAAAGATATGTGTTTTGTAGATTAACATGATTTGCATATGAAATGATATTGTATATGAATTGGTTGGTATTTAAATTTGAAATTGATTTCCTTTCACACTTAGCCTTAGAGGCAGACTTAGAGAAACTTTTCCATATCCTTGCTTTTTTATGGCTTACGAAAGTAATCACCTTTGTAACGCCCCAATTTTTGGGCCTGGAAGTATTGGGCCTTGAGTCTAGGTTCGGGTAGAGGACGGCCCGAATAATTTGGATGTTTTAATTATTATTATTATAATTATTATTATTACTTAGTATGTTTAGTTTAGTAATTAAATAAATAATTACGAAGGGAAAAGGTCCAGGGCTCGGCCCATAGCTTTAGCAAAATTCTTAAATTTTGCTTCTTAAGGGAATCTGGGCAGTAGGTATTATTAATAATTTGGGCTGAGTTTTAACACAAACAAGCACCTGGCCCAGTGGCTAAGCACGTTAGGAGGGCGTGAGAGGTGCCTGGGTTCAAGGCACGGCGCGCACAAATTGGGTGTTTTATTTTAGTATGCAGGTGGCGGTTGGAATAAGGGTTAAGAGGAGCTGCGAGCATAATTCAACACAAGGAGCGCCTGTGGCACAGTGGCAGCAGTGTGCTGGGCACGCGGAGAGGGCACGGGTTTTAGTCCTTGCGCGGAAAATTCCATTTTATTTTAAGGCAGACTAGAACTGAAGCAGGTAAGGGTTATAAATTAATTGAGAGAGGATTATGTCATGAAAGGAACTTCGGTGGAGTGGCAAGCAGCGTATGTGTGTGTTGGAAGGTCGCAGGTTCGAGATGTACAGCAAGCAAATTCTCTTTTTATTTCGCACTTAATCGGAGCTTCAGCAGGTAAGGTTTATAATTAATTGTGACCCTATATTAGTAAAGAAGGAAGCATGGTGCAGTGGCCAGCAGCACGGGCGTAGGCACAAGGGCGGACAGAGGTCTGGGGTTCGAGCCTTAGCTCACGCACAGAAGGCTTGGGTTTTGCTGCTCATGTGGGGAAGGAGTCGGAGTCTGATCCGGACTCTCCTGGCAGCATGCTGAAGCGATGCAAGGGGTGGATAAGGATGCTGCTAATCGGTGGAGGATTTCGAGCTGATTAGGGGATTGGGTGAGGATGATATAAGGGAGGAAATTTAAGAGCTAATCAAGGACTTGGAGTTGGCCGAATGTTGGACTCTTGAGGGGCAAGAGTTGGCCGGCCAAGGGTCTTTAGTATAGGCAATTCGGCTAATTCTTTGTGCCATTCTTTTTCCCTTGTCGAATATTATTTCCCTCTCCCCTCTCTTTCATTCATCTTTTCTTTTTCTTTTCCTCTCATAGCCGAATCCATACTCTTCTGTTTCTGTCTCTTCCCTTATTTTTTTCTTTTTTTCATTATTTCTTAATAGTCGAATCTTATTATAGCCAAACCTCTATTCTTTTTTTCCTTAAAAAGCAGAAACCCTCATACTTGTAGTATAGGAAGCCGAATCTTAGCTACTTGAATCTGCTTCTTCTCGTAACTACGGTGGATTGGAGTTAAGATCATAGATAGGAGCACTTTTCTGAACCGAACAACGATTGGTAAGTTTGTCGAATAGCTTTCGTTAATTATTTATGATTTAAGATAAAAGTCGAAACCCCTTAAGGGTGGCTAACGTTTGGACTAAGGGTGTTGGTGCCTCTTTCTTTTTCATTGTATAAGCGTTAGCGTGGGCAAGGGGGCGTGTAGTGAAGGGTTTGAAGACTGATTCAGATTGGATCTCTAGATCTAATCTATATTTTGGCAAAAAGGTAAGAACTCAAGGGTTTAAGGGATGTTGGCCAAATTTGGTAAGGGGGAATAGTACGTAGTTTTGTTTACGGTTTGTGGACTAACGTTTAGTAACTCGATTGTATGCAATTCATGAGTGGACCGCGCCAGTGTACCGTGACAAATCAGGTGTGTAAACGACACTCACTCATAGACTAGATCGGCAAAAGCTGAAAAGCTGAAATGCCAAAAAGCTGGCATTTTGTGGACTTGCAAGCGTGCGAGTGCTCGTGAGATGGTTGATTTGTTAATACTGGTAATCTGAAGCAGTAAGATTGCAGAGTGTGCAATTTCGTGCACTATGGTATATTTGGGCTTAATGGGCCGAAAACGGGTTAATAGGCCAACAGACCCAATTCGGTAAAAACGCTCGGTAAGTGTTTCTGTTAATACGTTAATAACTATAATAAGCATGAAACCCTAAAAAGACTGATAAAATTACTGAAATACCTCTGTAAGGTAGAATTATCGTAATACCCCTAAAGGGGTAAATTTATGATTACTCCCCTCGAGGGTAAATAACTGTTCTTACGCTATAATCATCGCTTTTTCAAAGCATGCCTTGTTAATTATATATATTCTGCATACATGTCATACTACATGGGGTTGGGTTTTGTTATGAAGGAAGAACCCGTTCTGGTGGCTGTGCCACATATTCTGATATAAGCAGCTTTTGCGGATTATAGTTAGTGCCGCAACCGGTGCTAACACTGTAAGTGTAGGGATGGCGTGGGTGATTTATTCCCCACAGGAAGTGTAGGGATGGATGGAGGCAAGTGCAGGGTTGGATGGGGTTATCATGCATTAATCATATGAGACTATTTTGTTATGGGCCAACTGTATTGAAATGGGCCCAACTGTGTTAATATGGGCAAGGCCCAATACATCTCGACTTGTAATAGGGCTACGGCCCAGATTGATACTGATATGGGCTAGGCCCAAAGATACTGATCTCATAAGGGCTATGGCCCAGATTAATATTGATATGGGCTAAGACCCAGTTAACTTTGATTTTTGAATAAGGCTTAGGCCCAGTAAAGCTTCAACCGATTTAAGCTCTAGTTGGGTTTACTTTACACACTGAGTTTTCCAAACTCACCCCCTAACTTTATCCATGCAGGTGACCCCCAACCATAGTGGACTTGGAGCTGGGAGGGATTCGGAGTGGCCACTTGTTCTGCAAACTCGGTTTTCTACTTGTGTTTTGATCAGTTTTTCTTTACTCTAATTGCTTTGGGTTTTGAGTTGTAATAAGGCCGCTTTAATTATTTTTAATTGCTTTTAATATGTTTTGATAGCTTAGTTACGATATTGTTTTAAATGTTTGGAATTGAATAGCACTAGGGAACGTATTAAAAAGATTACCTGATTTTAAAACATCGCGAATCAAGACAAAGCTTCCGCAATGAAAACGTTTTCAAAATACAATAAGTGATTTCAAATTGTTTAAAACGGAATGGTTTTCACTGAATAATCGCTCAGTTAAAGTGTGGCAATGGTGGTGTGCATGTCTAGGAGTGGATCCGTGGAGAGCTTGGTACTTAAGCAGTCTAATTGACTCACCTCCTCTTTTTCGGCATCCTACTTGGTGCACAACTTCCATTCACTTTAATCTATAACAAAATACTCTTTAAACACTAAGGAAGATGTTAGTTAAAACATGACTTTTACAGAAAAGGAAGATGTTAGTTAAAACATGACTTTTACAGAAACGTTTCAATGTGACACCCCAGATTCGGCCATAACGTCTGGGCCGGGTTTGGGGTGTTACAACCTTTCATTCTTACCAGAACCTTCAACATGGCTTGTCCTCCCGTACATTCACTTTATACCTACTCTGTCCAATTTGTAGATCCTTTGGCATTTAACAAAATGTAGATGTCAGCTCATTGGCGGGCTTCTAACCCTTCCATTGTTGGATACACTCCAATCCATAATTTTTCTATGAAATCGTAATTTGGTGGTCTCTTAAAGTCAAACATCACCTAACTAACATCTTCTCCAGTTAAATTCTGGCAAATAGTTTTGCGAATCTTAGATTTGTTCATACATTAACTCTGTCCACCTAATGGGTCAATTCCTTTTCGTCACAGGGCAACTAAGATAGTCCATGAATGTTTTCATCACTACCTTGGCGATGTATCAAGGCTATCACTCAGATTTCAGAGTTCTACTCAAATAACGACAAAGGTTTATCTACCCTACTCAAAAAGGGTTGTCACTAGACAGTCATATGACTCGCTCTAATGGGTAACAATTGGAAAATATTCTGGCCTTGAGAATACTAAAGGATTCTCCCTTCTCTCGATGCCAACAAGTGTCCTTCATGCATTGATGGACTTGAATGCCTCATTACCATTCATTAAATTTTTCCATAACTCTATATGTTCTCTTCTAGTTATAAATAAACCAGAATGCTAAGTGGAAGGTCATAAGTCTACAGGCCTTTGGCTTAGCCAATGCATCTGTTATCCCTCACTTTTCTTCTTCCTATCCTTCTTTTTCTCATCTAATTACATTATTAGAGTATAGTTCTCCTAATACTCCAGATGTTAGAATCTAAAAAATAAATCATTTATCCACTGCCTTCCTTTATCTATGCACTGGCTAAATCCTCAATGGAAGGCATAGGCAAGGCGAAGGTTCCTGATTTACAAGGACACATCAGTTGTTACAATATGCTGGGTTACTCATCATCCCAAGAAATTTGTTTTCCCACCTTATGTCTCTTCTTGGGGCGAACCGAGGAAAGTGTCAATTGGGCGGCGCTAATGGCTACCTCATCTCCCTTGAAAGAGATATTTTATCATCAGAGATTATACACCTCCATTTCCGATCAATCTAGAACAAGGCAAGAATCGGCCTAAAAAACTAGAGGAGTCCTTTTCCTTAACCTCCCTGTTCCTTTTTTGGACCCTACTCATTGTGAATCCTATTGTAACATCATGGGGAGACCACGTTAGCACCGCTCACTTCTATTTTCTTTTATTGTTAGGAATCCGCCTCCCTTCTTTAACAACTCTGGTGGTTTCCTTTCAACCATTGACAAGGTGGGGAAAATCCTAGACTGCCCTTTAAAGTAAAAGTGAAGCTAAGCGGGCTTAACTCAAGATGTAACACCCCTAACCCTTATCCCTCACCAGAATAGGGTTACGAAACATTATCGAAATTTACAGCTTAAATACAAATATTTCACAACCATTAATACACATATAAATATTCATTCATTTGTCACTCATATTGTTCCTTATATGGATCCTTGAGGCCCAAAATATGCGTTAGAAATAAATCAAAACCAAATCGAAAACTCAGAGGATTTTTCCCTAAATTTTAAAATATTTCTTAAGAGGAAGGAACACACACCCGTGTCTTAGGCCGTGTGGGTATTCGATGTGAGGCACACGGCCATGTCCCAGCTTGTTTCCAATTTGGGGTTATTGGCTTGAATCATACGGCCAACCACAGGCCTGTGTGCTAGGCCGTGTGTGAAGTGTAGAGGTCAAACGGTTGAGTCACGCGCCCGTCTGCTAGGCTGTGTGCAAAAACCTAGGCATTCTCTTTTGAAATTTCAAGGTGCAGGGGACACACAGCCAGACCACATACCCATGTTCCAGATCGTGTGTCACACATGGCTGAGACGCACGCCCGTGTAGACGAAAATAGGCCATTTTAAGGCCACTTTTCTCACCCTTTTAAGATAACAACCTGCACACAACAATTCATATACTAACATATCTCAACCAAAAAACCAATTCAAGCTAGAAGATATTCTCAATATGATATAAAATCACCAACACTTCATTTACTTAGACTTACCAAAATAACTTTATTCATTGATTTACTAAATACCACTACTAAATGCATGCATACAAACATATATATATATATATATATATATGTATCATTCACATTCATAATTCAAGTTTAACTCTTTTATATTCAACTCTATACATGTCATATAACCCATAGGATTGTATTACAAAATCTATCGGAGAAATCTGGATAGTGTGTCCCGATGTGTTGACCTGATCCTCCAATCTCACGTTAATCTACAAGAGACATTAACAACACAAGTAAACTTAATGAGGCTTAGTAAGTTCATAGGCTTTAAAAATTAATCTTACCGAACATGCTATAATAATTCAATAAATAAGCATTTCACTAACATTTCTTTCCATTCACAATTTCAAATGATAAATTCACTTGATTGAGCTCAATATCAATAAATACTTAAATTCTATCACATTGATTCCATATGTCACTTACCAATATTTGTCAAATTAGAGAACGTCTTACGGATTTGAGTACATTGTTTACTTGATGCCATAGTCCAACTATGGTCTTACACATATATTGCCATGGCCCTACCATGGTCTTATACTCGTAATGCCATAACCCAGTTATGGTCTTATCATCAAGATGCTATAGCCCAACTATGATCTTACACATATAAATATAATGCCATAGTCCAACCATGATCTTACATTCACAGTGCTATAACCCAGTTATGACCTTTTCACTAAAATGCCATAGCCCAACTATGGTCTTACATTTAAACATTGCCATGATCCAACTATGGTCTTATCCGTCAATTCATCTTTTGTCACAGAACGATCGTACTCAATCCTGCGTTCCACTTAATTTGAACTTTCAATTCGATTTTCATAATATTACAATAATCATAATTTAAATACAGAGATATGAAATAAGACATTATATCATTCTTAAATTAACAATTAATCATGAAAGTTTAACCATATAAGCTTACCTGGGGTAGTTTGTAGAAGTTGTAGAAATTCAGGGACTAATCTATTAATTTCTCCTTTCCACGTTTACCTTCGGATTCTTGATCTATAATATAAATTTTTTCATTCATCAACATCAAATTCAAATCTAATTCACTTAACAATTTATGCCTTTTAATTTTTGAAATTACACATTTACCCTAACTTTTATAATTTTTACAATTTAGTCCCTGATCAATTAACCCATCAATTGAGCTATTTTTTTTCAATTAACACTTTATGTAATTATTTTAGGCTACTATACAACCTTTGATATTTATAATTTTAGCACCAAACCCTAATTCTAAACTTTTTCACAATTAGGTCCTAAAATTAATTTCTATTGAAATTACTTGATAAAAGCATCATATAATAAAATTAAAGCTTCAATTCCATGATAATTCATCATAAATACCCAGCACTCATCAATGGTAACTTTCAAAATTACCCATAGAATCAAAAAATAATTAATTAAATAGTTGGACCTAGTTGTAAAAGTCACAAAAACACAAGAACTTCAAGAAAAAGGCAAGAATTGAACTTACATGGTGAAAAAATATGAACAATCAGCTTAGAAGAACTCTTTTATGGTGTTTTGCTGAAGTTTTAGAAGAAAAATGTCTAGAATTCTCATGAGAATTCAAATTTTATGCTTAATTTTATAAAATTTCCAATTTTACCCCTTGTTCACACTATTTCCTTTCTAATTTCTATATCCTGCCATCCAACCTTAATAAATTAGGCCCAATTGCTCTTTAAATCCTTCTTATTTATTATTTGGGCTATCTAGTCACTATTTCTTTGATTAACAAATTTTACACCTTTTTCAATTTAATCCTTTTTAATTAATTAACTATTTAAACGTTAAAATTTTCTAACGAAACTTTAACGCTAACTCATTGAAACTCCGTAAATATTTATAAAAATATTTACAGCTAGATTTATGGAATCGAGGTCTCAATTCCTCGTTTTCGAAACCAATTAATCGAATAATTATTTCTAAAGCACAAATCATTAATTCTTAACTTTCCTAAATTCACAATTAACTCATAAATACTAAATAATAATATTTACAAGCTCACTTATCGAATTTTAGTGGTCTCAAACTACTATTTCTGATACCAGTAAAAATTGAGCTGTTACACAAGAGGGTCAGCTATTCTAGCTGACAACAACGTGTACAACTCCTTAGATTCATAGAAATATGTCTATCAGAGTTGGGGGTTAGGGGGTTTACCTATGCCCTCCTTGCTTGGAGGCCTAAATTCAAACCTTTTGAGGGTTTGAAAAAGAAAAAGGGATTCGTGTGAGTTGTGCCCTGATGAAAAGGTGCACTTGCAAAATAGGGAGTCTCTAGTCCCTTGAGGAATGTACAACAGACGCCAAGCCCGACATCCAAAGGTACATTCCTCAACTCTCTCGTCTAATCCCTATTTAATCCTAACATAAAGGTCTTTCTCGTTAAATTTCAAACTTACAGCTAAATACTCCCAATGCTATAAGTTCATTCGATGCAAACCTCATAACTCCATTTGTAGGCTTACTAGTGGCGTCCTCGAGTTCGACCCTCCTACTCCTTTAATTCCAATTAGAAAATTTTTAGAGGAAGGGATCCGACAAATTTCTTATTTCCAAGAATTAGGCATAGTTATTCCTAAATCATTTTGAAGGACTAGCCAAGAGGAAGTGAAAACACCATTGAGGCGGCAGCCAACTTGGTGAACAAAAATGCTTAATTCCCTTTGTATATTTTCTTTAATGAAATTTTCTTTTCTCCAGCACTTGTACTTTCAATCACTGTATTTACTTATCCTTTCTTTATATCCCTCTTTTTTGATTCATCTACTTTTACTTTCATTTCTGTCTGCCAATTTAGGCGAATATATCTACACTCAGTACATGATAACTTAATAAAATAAAAACTTGAAGGACTTAGCCAGATCAACATGATGCACATAAGGGGTACTTCTTCCAATTCCTACATCCAAAGGACTGACTAAATCGTGCTCTGATACAACTAAATTTGTAACACCCTTACTCAACCCAATCGCCAAGCCTGGATATAGAGTTCACAACAAAACCAGATTGGTCCTAACCGTAACTTTTAAAGATGGACTTTATTACTTATTAGTAAAGATTCTTATAACAGAAACCTTAAATTAAAATAAAAGTTTACTATCTTGAAATTCCAGACTCTAAGGAAACTATCGAGTTACAATATATTTGACCCCGAGGCAAAACCAATGAAGGTATCACCTTCCTATATGCATGAAACTTTACTGACAATAATCCTTGATGTAACACGATCTGGCTTGGTCCATCGCTGAGTTCCTTATCCTGCGAGCCTTGCAAAACACAAGCCAAAAATTTGATAAGTTTAATGAAATTAGTGAATTTCTTTATATATATAATATAAAAACATAAACAAATCCCATCTTGGGAGGTTTTAATTGAAAGGGGACAAACATACTACTCCTTTTTTGGCTTAAACACTCATATTTTATCCGAAGTGGCGAGCTCCAAGTCAACTTCTGTATTTCCTTCTTGGTGGATCGATCGCTTAACAAACATTACTTGTGTAATACCCCCAACCTGAATCCCTCGCTGAAACCGGGTTACGGAGCATTATCAGAGTTTATAGATTAAACAAACACAAATTTCAAATATTTCATATCATCAAAACAAGTCATCAAAGCATCATTTTAATCCAAATTATAAACATATCAAATCCAAATCAATTTTGCCTAGTTCATGAGCACTTAAACATAAAATTAAATTCACATGCACATATCTAGATTTAGTTCAATTTACCATGCCATAATATGGCTTAAAAAGAAACGCATATTTATATGTATAAAACCAACAAAAATTAAACTTATAACCTTATTTACAATCAAACCTCAAAATAACTATTATTCAGACACCCTAGGTACATGCCGACACAAAGGATAAACATCAACACATTTGAGTTCAGGATTGTTGTTGGATGCTGAATCGGCGATCAAAAGTTAAGTACCTAACCTGCGCACGGGAAATAAAACCGTATGCTGAGTAAAACTGAGTGGTATTTTTATAATCCAAATATTTAAAGATAAAATAATATAGTAGGCATAATTAAATATTAAGCACAATTGAATATTTAAAATTCACATTTATTGATACAATAGCATTAACCATTCAATTCTCAAATCATAAATACATCATTTTATACCATACTCAATTCTCAATATTTTCCATAAAATAGCTTCTCACAATATAATACACATTTCACTTAAACAACAATAATGTTTATTTAATGTCCAATTCATGAATACACAATTCATGTGTCTTAATCCATATTTCAATTCACAGTCCCATTTTCATTTCACATATAATATCATCCAACATCGATCATAGTGTCATTTCATTTAATTACCCCTATTAACACGACTCGGACTCAAACGGATACACGAATCCGACCAAAACACACCAGTTTGGCACTCAGTGCCTCATTGGATAATTCGAATTAATAATTTGACACCCAGTGTCTTATCGGCTAAACCAAAGTAAATTGGCACCCAGTGCCTTATCGAATTAATCCGAAGTAGTAAATTGACGCCTAGTGTCTCATCGACTCGAAGTTGAAGAAATCCCTAAACTCTTCCAATCCTATGGCATTCCATCTATATCCAACTCAGCCTGATACAGTTAATAGGGTTTCCATTCACTTTTCTAATACAATCAATATTCATTTCAATTCAAATAATCAATATAATCAAAATATATATACCAATTCAATTCAATCAATATAAATTCAATAAATTCATCACATAACGAATCAATCCATTTCAATTGCAAAACACAATAATTCTCACTCAACACATACCATATATATAAAATTGAATTATAACAATTAACAACTAAGTTTGGATTATAGAAATACAAACCAGAAATTTTGAGCCATTCGATGTCGACTTTATCTTTCCTTTTTTTAGTCGAGGATTCCGATACGACGTTAGCTACGAAATTAAAACAATTATAATCCATCAATACAACACAATTCAATTTCATATTGAATATTTCAATTTTTACTCAATATTTGCCTAATTTCCAATTTAGTCCCTAAACTAAGACTAACTTTTATTCTTCACATTTAATTCTTTATTTTCATGCAAATTCCACTTTAGACTAAATTCAACTCCCTATTTTCACATAAATTCCTAAATTTTGAATTTTGTACAATTTAGTCCCTATTACACAAAATTTACTATTTTTTCTACAATTTAATCCTTTTTCATTTCTAGCTTAAAAATATATCAATTTGGTCCCTAATACTAAAATTATTCAACATAGACAATACTTAAAAAAACTCAATAATTTCTAAAATTTTGACATGGGTCGGGTAGTATTTAACACCGAGATTCCAAAAATATAAAAATTACAAGAAAAAAAGATTAAATTGACAAACCAATTGAATTTGGAACTTTTGAAACCTTAAGACCCTTTGTCTGTTTCTTTCTCCTTTTTCTTTTTCTTTTTTTCGTTTTACTTCTCTGTTTCGTTTCTACCTTTCTATTTCTTTTTCTTTCTTTCTTTCTTCTGTTTGTTTTATTATTATAATATATAATATATACTTATATATTAAGTAAACTTATTTTAATATAATATATATTAAATTCACAATTTAACTTATGTCGCCTCACCTTAAAAACAATGGCATAATAGCTTATTTAGTCCCTTTTAGTTTTTGTTTAATCTATAATTCAACTTTCACCTTATATGCAATTTAGTCCTTATGCCTATGTACTCTTAATTTATGCAAATTCACCTAACCAAAACCTAATTAACTACACTACTAGCTTCGTAAATATTTTTAATAAATATTTACGAGTCTAATTTACGGGAATTGAACCCGGTAATGCACTTTGTTTTAATTTGGTCCTTTTTAATTAATTAACTCTCGAAACGTTAAAAATTTTCAACGAAACTTTATTACCACCTTAATGACACTCCGTAAATATTTATAAAAATATTTACGGCTCAGCTTATAGAAACAAGGTCATGATACCTCATTTTTTAAAAGCACTTGAACTTAATAAATCATTTATATAACATAAATTATCAAATCAAAAACCTTTTTTTAAAAATCACATTTGCAACACCCCAAACTCGGCCTAAACGTTAGGGCCGAATTTGGCGATGTCACATGGAATGGGATTTGAAATCGAATTTATCAAGTTAAAATTGTTTCTGTTTATTAGTGTCTATTTATCTTTCGTCAATTTCAAAATCATTTTCTCATTAATTTGATTCGTTTAAAAACATATTCTGCAGTTTAAAAGTACATGAAAATAGTTCAAAAGTCCCAAATTACATCAAAAATAGAAAATAAAAACCATAAATGAAATTAAAGCAGTTCAATAGACATGTGGTCACCGTTGAGTCCTCCGCCGCACCGATCCATCTAGGTCTGGGGATTACTTGTACAAATAAAACAGAAAGGGGTGAGTTTACGTAAACTCAGTGTGTAGTTCCCACAGAAGACATGCATACAGTCAAACAACAGTTATCAATCAAATGAAGTCTGGGGCTTAAGTCCATTACAGATTCAGATACAATTTAGGCATTAGCCCATTCAGGTACAGTTTCAGGTATAAATTAGGGCCTTAGCCCATCTCAGATACAATATGCATACAATAACAGAAATCAATATCCTACCCAACAACCTCTACACACCACCTATGACCATTCATACACTCCATGTGGGGTTTAAAACACCCATCCAGCCCTACATACCAAGTCGTACTGAATTCGACACATATCAATAATATTGCAGCTGAGCTACCAGATAATAGGCATGAAAGCCTTTCAGTACACTTCCTCCAATAATCAATCATCCCACCCCAATGTAGATGCAACTAAACATGTTCAATGCAGACATACAGAAATACATGCTTACATGCTAAAATTCAGTTATTAGTCATACATACGGATTAGTAAACATGCATAAATTTTAACATGCTCAATACATACATTAAATATTCAGGTCACACGATTTAGGGTCTAAGTAGCGCTTACTGACCTTATAGTGGGTTCACAGTTGACTTAGGCGACCCGTGCACCCATAGGAAACATTTTAGCTAAATGGGCGTACACGGTCATATAGTTTGCCCGTGTGGGCCCACATGCTCGTGTGGCTTACACGCCCAGATTGGCTTTAGCCTATGTGGATCACACGGCTTGGCCCATATTCCCATACGCCCCTGTGGCCCATACGGCCCAATTCGATTAAGCCCGTATGTCGTACATGGCCGTGTCATTCACACACAGCTTACCATATGGGCAACCACACGTCCGTATGGCATCGACAGTTTGTAATTTGGCTTTCACCAAATCCCGTTTTCTACATTTTCAGGTACACACCTAGTATTGGTTTGTTGTGAACCCAATCCTAAGCCTCTCGAAACCATCAAAGAAGAACCTTCGTTGACACTTACTAAACCAAAGCAGCGAGTTTCACCCCTCACGACCTTCGTCTACACCATCATTTGTAATAGAAGTTAGATTCTTAATCGATCATAATTTAACAACTACTACGAACAAAAACAAAAGACTTACCAATCTCGCACTCGAGTAAATCACTTTGCTAAGCGAAAATATGAATTAGAGAAATAAAAAGAAAATAAAAAAGGGGAAATTCCAAAGGAAAAATTGGTACAATGAAGGGAACAAGACGTCAGAAGGAGAGAGATTTTTTGAAAAAGCCAAAAAGAAAGAAAAACGAGGATAACTCACAACTCCCCATATCCTTGAAATCTCTCCACTAAACCCACTACTCAGAATTTTCGTTCACCCGAAACTTTACAAGCCAGCAGAGCAAAAATGATTACAATCACTCTTGCACAAAGACTCGAACATAAGGCCTCCAGCAAACCCACACTCCATCTAACCACCAGACTAGCAGGCCCATTCTGATGTGAAATTACAAGTAATTAAATATAAGCCCATTGAACAAGTGTAAGGCTTAAGTCAGAAAAAATACCAAAATTTACCAAAGGTAGGGCTTGAACTTGGGACCTCTCATACACACCCAGAACACTTAACCACCGAAGCAGACATATATTTGTATCAAAAACTTACAAAAGCAAAATTATAAAATTTGGAGCGTTACAACATTTGACTCGTAAATATTATTATTTAATATTTACTAACTTACTTGTTGAATTTGGTGGCCTCGAAACCATTGTTTCTGACACCACTGAAAAACAGGTTATTACAACTCTTCCCCCCTTACAAAAATTTCGTCCTCAAAATTTCTCACCTGGTACAAGCTATTAAGTCAAGTCTTCATTCCACCTTTTTAATCGAAGCCCATAAAAATCAATCATAACTCATATAATTTCCAAACTCATATCAAAACTCATTTTAGAATTTGATACTAGGCTAGAACTTAACTGAGTAGCGCTGATTTTCTCCTGTAATTACTTTATCATTAGTAGTATAACTACTGAGAAATTCCCAGTAATCATCTGCAAAACATAACCGAGAAACCCAGTTTATCAAACTTTGATTGATGCTTCTGATGTGGTTGCATCTGTAACTTTCAACTGATATTTGTTCCCCTTTTTCCAGGAAAGCGTCAAGCAATATCATTTTACACAAGTGCGATAAGTTCAACAATCGGGATGACTTTAACCCATAATAACATTTCCCGATTAGAACTAACCTAATAGATATATTTCTGTATCAAGTCTTCTAGAATCAAAATATCTGATTCTGACTATCCGTCTATTTACCTATAATGCACAAAATTTATTCCTGAACCTGAGGATAGACTCAAATGCGTATAACTCAATTAACTTTTCAATGAATAACCCACTCTGATTAAAATAACTGAGTCAATTTTATCTATCAGATAATAACATTTCAAAAATCCCTTCTTCTTGTTGTCAAGACAACCCAGGCATACAATCTATCACAATTTCCTTAGAATACTAATCAAAGATCCTTAAAAACTGCATTAACTTAAACGAAACATAACATCCCGTTTTAACTTGTTGAAATTAATCAACATTACCTAAGGAATGAAAACCAATATACAAGTTTGAGCTTAATCATCCACCGTCTATTCTTTTGTCGATGTCAACCCTTTCACGAAAGCTAGAAAGGGATTATATATAATCAAGCTATTTCAATTATTAACATCGAAGTTTTGAACAATACCGAAGCCACAACCATCAGATAGATTAAAAACCATAGTGCTATAATAGGACCAACGTTTCAACTGTATAGATAGAATAATACCTCAACATTAATAATGCACTCCAAAATAAAAGAGGAAAACCGAAAGTAGTCCCAATAACAGTCAGTACAGTAATACAACTTTTATCATCTGAGATCTATATCATCAAACTCCCATGATTGAATCAGGATTTATAACAGTAATAAATATAATTACCTCCAGCCAATGAATATCTTTTATAGATAAACCATGTTTGATAAATTAAATAATAAGAATGATAAGAAAACCAAGAGAATGAAATCCAAGATGTGAAGCTATACTAAATTTCTGAGAATAAAAACCACATTGAATGATAAAGAGATCAATGATATCCCAGAGAAAGTCCAAAAGAAGAATATCGCTCATACGCACTAGAAACAGTTGTGACAGAGATAATGTAAATTTCATATATGTAATTCAGAACATCAACTAGTAGAAGTAGAAAATAGCTTCATATGAGTCTTATCATCAAGTCTTCTATCTAACATAATGGATTAGAAAACCAAAGAAAGATAGAGCACTGTCGATCATGAATCAACCAGACTAATAATAGTTCTGTCTAACATTATGATTAGCTAACGTTATCTTATGATAAGAATCACCTCTGAAGATGAATTATTACATATACCTTTGAGAATAAATGAACATATAGAATAACCAGAAGAGATCACTATAAGATACTCAACTATAACAACTGCATTCAGATATCTTTGCAATTTCACCACTATCCCACTGTGTAACAGTTCGGTTTAGACCCTAATCGGAATAGTGGTTTTGGGACCACAAATGTGTTTGAAAAATATTTTAATATTATTTGTGGTGTCTATAGAATTTTAATTTATATGTGTGAAAATTTCGTGTGAAAATTTTATCGTTTGTGTGCTCGATTTAATTAAAAGGACTTAATCGCATAAAACGTAAAAGTGGCTAGATAATTGTTAAAGTGCTACATTGCTATTGTTTTTATAATGTGGAGTCCTTAAGGTGAAATTTCACCCTTGAAATCATGCATGGACGATATTAGATATGAAATATATAGTTTGGTTATTAATTTTAAAAGGTTAATATGGTAAAAATGCTAATTAATAATGTTATAATAAAACAAAAAATTAATAAAGCCATGCAATTGTTCATCTTTTGTCCGATTATAACAAAGAAAAAGATAAAGAAAAGAGTTTTAAAGGTTTGACCCTTGTGTTCTTCAAATTAAGTATGTAATTTGTTTGGTTTTTGATAATTTTTATGTTTTTGAGATCGTTGCTTTGAGTATTAGTTAGCCCATGCTTGAATTTTTGAATTTGATGACGTATTCATGAAGTGCCATTGTTGATAGCTTGATGATTTTTTGTGTTTAATGATGAAAAATAAATATATTTTGTTAGATTGTCAAGTTTAATTAAGTGATTTTTAATAAAAATGTCTATTTATGACTAAATTGTAAATTTTTTAAATTGTGTAAGAGTATGCCCAAAGATCAATCATGAGATGGTTGAAATGACATACTTGATTTACCATCTTTATTAATATAAGGCATTTCCATTATTATTTCAGTTTCTTTTCTGTGTGTATAAATAAACTATTTTATAATAATGTCTTGAGAATAATATGATTGTTCTTAAAAGATCCTTAGTCAAGTATTATTGTTGACTAGGACAATGCATTAAGACTAACATGTAGTTGATTGATGATAAAGAGTTGTCATTGATATGGAGTATCAAAATCAATACATGAATATGTGTGTTAGAGAACAACATATTGGATTGACCCGCTATGAGTATGTTTCTTGGATTGTTATGTAATTGTCACAACATTACTCATAGTGATTAATATGTATATAATCCTCAGACTTGAGATCATCATTATCCCAACATCGTGAGTTTTATATTTTAATACAGTCAAATGTACACCGTAACTGGTTGTTCTATAAAGGCTGATGTTGGATATACCACAATCTATGTAGAGGGATATGGCTGATCAATATAGAATAAGTCCCTCCTACATAATGGGATTAATATCTTAGTCCACTTGATTGAGTGAGACTAGAAATGCATGGCCATGCTCAAATAAGTTGATATGAGATGTCATACTTATTTGTATATCATATTCTACTCAAGATATCAAGAAACATGAGATGGACTATGCAAGTGTGACTATTCCATGACTTGTGTTCATTCCAGAGATAAAGGACTTAAGGATTAATGCATGAAAGGTAAATCACAAAAGGTTATGTCGAATCATGACTTCTTATAACTTAGGTAGCAATGATGCATTACTAGATGCCATTCATTGTATGTAACATTAGAATCGTTCTAGTATTACTGCTAATGTTACAAGAGCCTACAGGGTCACACCATATGGTTGAGATGATCGGAATAAAACATAGTTGGTATTGTGTTTGGTTGTCACATGAATTAAATTAATTATAGAATTAATTTAATTGGGCAATCAAATATCGAACATATTATATGTATAAGGATGTTGTACACATAACGAGAACATAATTCTATTAATATATGAATTTGGTTCGTATATAAATTTAAAATAAATATAGTTTACCGAAATCTTTATTATAATTAATGTAATTATAATTTTCGGTTAAAATATTGTTATATTTATTTATTTTGTGAATTAAGGTTCGTTATAAATGTACCAATTAAAAAGGGGAGTTACTGTTATATATAAATATAAAAACCCTAAACCTTACTTGGTAGGTCTAGTAGCCGTCAAAGCAAAGAAATCTCTAAAACAATTTTGGAGACTTTTTCCGTTCATTATCAATTGGGTGGACTACGTAGAGGTCGGCATCTGAAAAGTTGTGACTTGGTTCGATAGTGATTCTGTATTCTCATTTTCGAGGCATCGCTATCTACTCAGATTGAAGTTTCGGTAATTTCGAAACTATTATCATAATTTTTCCCCCGATTCGTTCCTCGCACATGGATCCATGGTTTGGATTGCCAGAATTTTATTTTTTCACTGCACCTTGGGGGCACCGGCGTTCCAACAATGGTATCAAAGCCACTTGTGTGATACGAACTCGGGATTAAATACTTGGGTGATGCAATTATATAAGATGCATGCTTTAATTTCGTTACGTTTTTTACTATTCAAATTGTCTAAGTATATTCTGATATCTGTTCCTTTCGATAATTGATTAAATGTTAATCATGGTGTTATGGCCTATTCAGTTTTATGTTATTACTGTTTAACTTTGACAAAGCTGTAATGATGCGATGGTGGAATTTACAATGTCCAGTAAGAGTTAACCGGCTAGTGGAACAAGGGTTGTTTCGGTATGAAACCTCAAGGATTAAAATCTTGAAATCACCATTCTGTTGATAAAATTTATCAAACCGTGAGGTTTCATTTGATTGAGGTATGCGGTCTATACCACGGGGGCTCCATCCCCGCACCCTTGGTCCGCTTCTTCCGACCACCTCAGATCCCCATCATCTTCCAATATGTTTTGTAATAAATAAAACTTGATGGGCCATAAAAGATGGAAAGGATATTTTATAATTCACTTAGCAGAATGATGTATGCTATTTTTGACATGCACAGTGTTTGAAATGCATAGTTATAGCCCGATGACCCATTTGATAAAAGGTTGTAATTTTATAAAATACGGTCTGCGTTTCGTGCCTTACTATTATTCTCTTGTATTTCTCTTCTCATCTTACTCCCTCGTATGTAAAACGAGTTTCTACATATTGTAAGTTGCAAAAGTTACTATGGATTAGACGAGAAGGAAGATAGGCCAATTAGTGTGGATCGACAGCTTGTGAGACGGCTTACACCTTTAGGTTTCCTTTTGGTTCTCCCATTGGCTTGGGTTGAACCACCATAGTTTATGGCCTATAACTATTGCATTTATTTATTGCTTTATTTATTCATGTATGAGATGCTATGGATGTCTAAAGCATGCAAATTAGGTAATAATAAACCTCATTAATTGATGAGATCAATTAAAAGATTAAATGGACTGAAGTAGACCATAATTGGTGAGATGCAACATCTTTAATAAAATCCCTCTATTAAAATATTAAGTCATCATGGCCTTCCAATTTTTTCCTTCGTTAAGGCCTCGATCAATACTATGTAGGTTATGCCAAAGCAAGTACTAGTATTTATCTTGGTTAAACGCGAAGAATAAAAAAGTGATATTCACTGGTTAAAAATTGGTTAATGACTTAACTAGGTTACTCTAATAGGATTAGAAATCTAGAGGCAAGTAATTTGGATAAATCATAAGATGATTAGAACAAGAGTTGTTCACCAAATTGTAGGAGTTACATATGATGTAATTAGAAAATGATTGCTTACCTAAATAACCATAATCTTAAGAGTAAAGCCAAAGCTGACTTACGAAGAGGTGAAATATGGATCCTTAACCCACTTGAAATATTTTTAAGAAAGTTTTTCCGAAATTAATATATGAGGGTTATTAATTTTAAAATAAAATAGTGGGAACATTTTTAATAAAGTCCTTTTAATGATTGATATAAACATGGTAAATTTATTCACACGCATATTTTATTGTTATAGATATATTATGGCTGCAAACAAAACACTTTCATTGCGACCGGTCCTTGAGAAGGATAAATTGAATGGTTTGAACTTTCTTAACTGGTTTCGTAACTTGAGGATTGTCCTCAAACAAGAGCAAAAATTATATGTCATTAAACAACCACTTCCTAATGAACTATCTAGTAATGCCTCGAGAGCTGATAGATATGCTCACAAGAAGTATCTCGATGACATGGTAGACTGATTGTGTTATTTTGTGATAGGTTTTAAATATTTATAATTAATCGTTCTTGAAACTAACTATTATCACGATGTAGGCAAGTATACCTATCGAACAGTTGTATAGTTTTAGCAAGATCGGATTGTCGAACCCAAAAGAACTAAAAATACTAGTAATGACTGTCTTTTTATTACCTAGCCTAAGAATAAGGGGGTTTGTTTTAACTAACTAATTTACTAAACCAAGAATTCATAGAAAATAGAATTGGGGGATTACTTTTGGAAAACGATTGAATTAAGACAATACCTAAGGAAAAATCTACCTAGACTTCACTTGTTATTTGACTCTGAATCAAACGATTTATTCATTTGACTTGATCCGTAGAAATCCCTAAGTTATATTATTATCTCTCTCGAGACTAACAACATCTAACCCTAGGTTGAATAATTGAAATCTCTTTCTAATTAACTTTATAGGGTTGCATTAACTCGATCTATGGATCCCCTTATTAGGTTTCACCCTAATCCAAAAAAATCTTATCACCCTATCTCTAGGCGCGCAATCAACTCCGCTTAATTATGACAAATGTACTCTTAGACAGGGTCTATCCCTCCTCTGCATAAGAGCTTACTTGAATCAATATCCTGAAATATCAAAACAAGAATGACGAACACATAATTAAGAACAAGTCAAATATTTATCATATAATTCAGAAAATAATAATAACAAGATCTGTCTTAGGTTTCATCCCCCTTAGGTATTTAGGGGATTTAGTTCATAACTAAAAAGGAAAACATCTTAGAAGAATAGTGAATATAAAACATAAAGAAAAACCCAAAACTCCTGAAGGGGAATTTGAAGGGAGATCTTCAGTCTTGACGGTGAATCTGACTTCTGAGATGGATCAATCGGCTTTCCTTGAGAAATTCCTTGCTTCCTCCTGTGTGTCTCCCCTTTTCTCCTCCTTTAAGGTGTATTTATAGGCTTTAGAATGCCTAGAAGCCCTCAAAATTAGCCTTTTCCAAATTGGACTCAACTTGGGCTCGGCAGGGACACGCCCATGTGACACACCCATGTACGATTACTTCAGGCCATGGTCAAGCCTGTTAAAATAGCACGGGCCTGTGGTCTACCCGTGTGAGTCATGCTTCGATTCTGCCAAATTGACACAGTTGTATGGTCTGCCGGTGTGAGGAAGTCCAGGCCGTGTTGATTTCGTATGTTGGCCCATTTTCTCTGTTTTTGGCCTGTTTCTCGTTCCTTTCGCTCTCTTAAGCTCACCTAAGTGTAAAACATGAAATTAAGGCATTAGGAGCATCGAATTCACCAATTCTAAGGAAAAATCATCCATAAAATGCGCAAAGCATGGAGTAAAAATATGTATAAATGACGGTTTATCAAATACCCCCACACTTAAGCATTTTCTTGTCCTCAAGCAAAATCTTCATCTCATAATGAAAACAAATTCTTCTCAACTTATAATTTCTATTGATAATACCTTAAAATAATCCATAGGTAATCAAACATTAAAAATTTGACTAAAAGAACATCAAAGTTTCAAACATTCCAAGTTGAGCATTTTTATCATGAAAGCATAGGTGTCTCCCCTTATCTAAGTAATTACCTTTGATTCAAAATATCACAGAGTTTCACATCCTCACTAAAGATTCACTCAAATCACTCGAGGTGTTTAAGGACAATAAATGAAGCACTCAATAGTTAATAATGAAAAGTCATTACCATAGGCTTGCATGAAAATCAAATCTCCACCACTATAAATTGAGATGAAACATCAATCAAAAGGTCTTTAGAGGGTTGTAATGTGGCTTTGGTTAAAGAGTGTGGTTAAAAGCTAGAAGAAAAGGTTAGAATCGCGATTGAATTGAAAAATTGCCTAACTAGAAAAATGACTGGTCATTAGTTGATTACAAGTGAGCTTCTTCTCAGAATGTGGAATTAACACTCAAGCTCAAAAAATGGTGAATTACTATTAATAAGTATGCAAGTATTGTTGTTGTTGTTGTTTTTTTTTAAGAACAAGTCAAATACAAAATAAAATAAAACATAGCTAAACAACTATTCCAACTCAAATCTCGACAAAAATAGGGATCAAATTAATTTAGGGGATTTCAACAATGAGTTATGAGTTAATATTGAGGGTAAATCAATGAATGGGTTGTTAGGCTCAAGGGGGTTCACTAAGGGTTAATTGTGAAGGTAAGCTTTTATGGAGTGAGTGGGTTAAACCTAAGTGCCTTTATCATTTTGACATATCAAATCAAATGGTGTGGTCTTGACATGCATAATCAAGCAAGTTCTAGAATAACAATTCAATATCGGATCACTCATAATGAAAGTGAGCATGGAAGAAATAATAGATGCTCTTAAAGGCTCAAAATCTCACAAAAATTATGGCTTTTTGATGTTTAAACTTGTGAATTCCAACTTAAGATAATACTTAGACTTAGAGAAACAACCTAGAAGTTTTTAATTCTTCAAAAATCAACTTATCATGCTTGATTCCCTAATGTCTTAAAGTTTAAACAATCAATGCATAAATGCCTATGTTTTAATTCAAGACATATCATTAAAAATCATGAGTTAATTAAAATTCATTCTAATAGTGATATGAGTGATTCACGTGAGAATAAGACATATTCTAATGGTGATCTAAAAGACCCCCCCACACTTAAGATGTACATTGTTCTTAATGTACAAAGATAGATATATTAAAAAAGATAAATTTATGATCATAAGATAAGGAGAGAAGTGAAACTTCCTGAATGATGAATGAATTCCTTGAACTAGAGTATTTGGAGAATAAATGGCGTAAGAGTGGGGGAGGATACTCCGGTGATGGTAGAGGTTCATTAGTCCATAAGTCCTGCGACAAAAGAATATTATATTTGTTAGTAGCTATAGTCATGGTTGAGCAGGACATGGCAGTCGTAGAGAACCTTCCCGGTGGAGTTTTTAGTTCCTATGTGAGGATGAGCTTAGGAGCTCTTTTATAGCTGTGACAAAATCAGGAAATTTTTTTAAGAAATGTAAGGAAATAGAATTACTCGTAATGAAATAGCTGAAGTTGGTCATTGTAAAATAAAAATTATAAAATCTAATAAAGATAGGCGTAAGGAAAAATAAAAAGGAGTCTGAAGATAAAATAAAAGTAAAAACATAAAGTAAAATAATTAATGAAAGTTTTTAAACATCTTCATCGCTAGATGGTTCGCGAGGTGGGGGTGGCGTTGAGATGTGAAAATGTTGAAAAATCTGACGTAGAGTCGCATCAATGTGATTAAATATTTAAAAACATTGCTGCTCAAATCGTGTAAGACACTCAGAGATGTCAGCGTTTGAAGCCGCCGGATGAACTAGACGAGAGGGGCGTGGTGGCTGAGACGGTGGGTCATCGTGCTGTGGAGGGACATCATCAGTAATGTCCTTGGAGGCTTCCTCCTCGGTAGATTGGGCGAGACAATATTGATGAGGGTAAGTTCCTTGGGACTTTTCGATCATCCTCATGCTTAGCATGCTCGAGATGCCTTGTGGAGACATCTGGCCAATTAGGGTCAAGGATGATTCTTGGGTTGCGATGTTGAGGAGCCCGAAGTTTCGCGCCAGTCGCGTCATATAGGGTCCAATAGAGATGACCCCTTTCCGATGTCGCTCATCTGGTAGCGAATGGCAAGGGCGAGAAAGTAGGCGAGGTCGAAGACGTGCCCGTGTGACATACACCATAAGTAGAAGGCATTGTCGGTGGTGACGATGTCGGTGCTCTCTCTTCGCCCTGTCAAGGTGTGAGATAGAATAGAATGTAAATGCCTCAAGGATGGAGGGAGAGCTGATACCTTGGAGTGACTGGGGTCGTAGGTGGCCAAATGTGGTACGAGTGCGCCCTAGCACCGTAAGGGAGAACGGTGGATGTGACGGTTGAGAGAATATAAGTCATTTTCTTCTTTGAACTCCTCTATATATAAGCCCAATGCAGTACCGAATTTTGGGACGCTTAGCTGGCGGACTAATCTGCCTAGGCGAAATTGGACCTTGCCTGGATCATCGTAATTTGTCATTACGGTCTGAAGATGAAACGTTGAGCATAGTTCCATCATAAGCTCGAGATACTTCGGCTTGATGATCCCAAAGAAAAGCTCCTAAGGGTCGGTGGTTAGGAGGGCTCAAATCGCATCAGCCAACTATACTTATTCTACTGCAACCCAGTCGATGTAGCGGCCCGTAGTTAAAGTTCGCGCCCGGAGTATTTGGTAAAGTTCTTCTTGGGGCCCAATGGGGAACTGCAGAAAAGGGTGGCAAATTTTCGCGGTAGGACCCGAGGAAGATAATGCCCCCTTCCTTCTCTTCGAAGCGGGGATGATAATTTTTTTCCTTGTGAAGATGACATTGTACTTGCAATCAAAACCATTAATTCATCTTGAGGAATGGTCAAAGTAAAATGAAGACAAAAAATAAAATAAAATAAAACTCATAATTTCAGCCACAACTACTAAGACTAACAACTTAATCAAAGCAATCAATTTTATGGCATAAGAATGGTAGAGAATTTCATGGAATGCAATCATACTTGACGGATGAAACATGTCAACACAAAATGCATGAGTATGTCTGTTATTTTAACCATGAATAATTACTTTAAACTAGTCAAATGAGACAGGGAAATCATGTAATGAGTAAGAATTTCACATGAAAAAGATGATAACTACTCTAGATAATGAATTTTCAGTGATAGAAAGATAAAAATAACATATAAAATGTAGATTGCTATGATAACTAGCATGAAAAATGAGTGCAATTAAAGGGAAAAGAGCAAACGCTAGAAAGAGGAGAATGGGCGTAAAAAACGGGGTTGGAAGCGGCGCACGGGCGTGGCGGGGCGGGCGTGTGGACTTGCAGCAGCTAGGGATTTTGGGTGAAGAAGACAATGAATAGTGCAGCCTATTTATAGATTTTGGGGCACACGGCCAGGGAACACGGGTGTGTTCCCCAATTTCAGCCCGTGTGTTTTGCATTTTTGAATTTGGGTGCGTCTGGCATTCGGCCCACGCCCGTGTATTTTGGGCGTATAGATACACACGGTCGTGTCACACGATCGTGTTTGGCTTCGTTTGCTTCTCCCACGCTCGTGTATGTAGGCGCACGCCCGTGTTAATTTAACAGGTTCAACCATGGTTTTGCAACACGGGCATGGCGAACGCCCGTGTTATTTTGGCAGGTTCGCCTATGGCAATGTCGCACGGCCGTGGTGTTTTATCGTAGCCCGTGTTTGGGAAAAATCTCTGCCCTGTTTCCAGACGATCCTCAACACGCCCGTGTGCTTGGCCGTGTCTGTGAGGAAAACCTGTATTCAAGATCTCTATTAGTAAGTTAGGTGTTAAATACTAAAATTTAAAGAAACTAATATTGTTAGTGCCCAGGTTGCCTCTCGAGAAGTGCTTATTTATAGTTTAAGCTCGACTTACCTCTCCATTGAATGGTCATAATGGTTCGAGGAGTTTATACACCTCATTCCTGCTACCCATCTTATCAAAATAAGGTTTTAGACGTGTGTTGTTTATTTTAAAAGTGCCGAACTCGGGATGACTTACCTTAACTGTACCAAATAGGAAAATGCTAAGTACCGTAAGAGGGACTTCTTCATTCGATTTGGTAGTGACAATGTGAGGATCTGCGGCTTCTAATAAAATTTTATCTCCAACCTTAAGTTGATTTAGAAAAGTATTCTCGTTCTGGCGTAGTTTTGGTTTATCGGGCGTTCTTGGTTTATGCGTCCGCCATTCGTCTAGCTCCTCGATTTGTAGCCTTCGATCTTCATGAATAGGTCTTCTAATATTGCTTGAGAATGACTCATGTACTTCCTTCAGACTCATTTCCTGCAAAGTAGGTTACACCATATTGTCAGTTTTAGTAGAATAGTTTAGACAATCACCTTCAATTTCTGATGTGTTGCCAGAATTGTGAGCTTGAAGGGTGATTGTTTCGTCTCCCACACAAAGTGTGAGCTCACCTGTGCCAACATTAATAATCGTTTTAGCAGTTGCTAAAAAGGGTCTTCCTAAAATCAAAAGAGTGTTGCTATCCTCTTCTATGTCTAGAACAATAAAGTCAACGGGAAATATAAATTTATCGATTTTAACTGGCACATCTTGAATAATACCCCTAGGAAATCTTATAGTTTTATCTGCTAATTGTATGCTCATCCTAGTCTGTTTGGGTTTCCCAAGACCTAATTGTTTGAACATTTTGTAGGGCATGACGTTAATACTAGCCCCTAAATCAGCTAATGCATTATTAACATCTAAACTACCAATTAAGCAAGGAATTGTAAAACTCCCTGGATCTTTTAATTTCTTGGGTAGCTTATTCTTTAGAATAGCTGAGCAAACTGCGTTTAGCTCCACATGCGACGCCTCGTCCAACTTCCACTTATTTGCTAAAAGCTCCTTTAAAAATTTCATTGTGTTTGGCATCTGTGATAGAGCTTCAATAAATGGTAAGTTAATGTGTAATTTTTTTAAGAGTTTAAGGAATTTGCCAAATTGTTCATCTGAGCGGTCTTTTCGCGTTAGGGTATGGCACAAGAGGTTTGTATTCAGTACTTATCGATTTCTATTCTTTGTGGTATACCTCACTTTTACCTCTGCTTATCTCAGTATCTTGCCTTGGTTCAGGTTCAGGTGTGACTAACCTTTTCTCATCTTGCCTATCAATCGCGTTGAGTTGCTCCCTTGGATTCGATTCTGTGTTGCTTGGCAAGCTACCTTGTGATCGTTCAGAAATCAACTTGGCAAGCTGTCCAATCTGAGTTTCGAGCCCTTGGAACGATGCTTGTTTATTCTTAAGTACTGTCTCAGAATTCTAAAAAAAAGTTTCTGAAACCGATATAAACTTTGTGAGCATATCTTCAAGTTTCGGCTTCTTCTCTTGTTGGTAGGGTGGTTGTTGGAAGCCTGGAGGGAGTCTCTGATTGCTTTGGCCTCCCCATGAGAAATTTGGGTGGTTCCTCCAACTTGCATTGTAAGTGTTACTATAAGGATTTTTTTGAGATCGAGGATTGTTACCCATGTAATTTAACTGCTTGTTGTCCATGTTGTAACCATATGGCGAGTATTCTGAACTACTTGATCCACCTCCATTTGCTTCGCACTGCATTACTGGGTGAACCTGTGAAGAACTAAGAAAACCATAAATTTTATTATTCAAGAGTTCTACCTGATTAGAGAGCATGGTGACCGAGTCGACGTTATAAACACCGGCTGTTTTCATTGGTTTTATCCTCATGACTTGCCACTGATAGTTATTCAGTGACTTCTCCTCTATAAATTCATAGGCAGCTTCAGGTGTTTTATTGTTGATGGTTCCGCCAGCAGTTGCGTCAACCATTTATCGAGTCGAAGGATTCAGGCCATTATGAAAGGTTTGAACCTGTAGCTAGAGTGGTAACCCATGGCGAGGGCATCTTCGCAAAAGATCCTTGTATCTCTCCCATGCATCGTAGAGTGTCTCTAAATCCATCTGCACAAAAGAAGAGATATTATTACGTAATTTAGCCGTTTTATCTGGCGGAAAATATTTTAATAAGAAATTTTCGGTCATTTGTTCCCAAGTAGTAATTGACCCTTGTGGTAACGAGCTCAACCACTGTTTAGCTTTGTTCCTCAATGAAAAGGGAAACAACCGAAGACGTATGGCATCATCAGAAACACCATTGATTTTAAATGTATCACATAATTCTAAAAAGTTTGCCAAATGAGCATTGGGATCCTCATCCTGCAAACCATCAAACTGAACAAGTTACTGTACCATTTGAATTGTGTTAGGTTTTAGTTCAAAAGTATTTGCAACTACAACAGGTCTAATTATACTCAATTCAGTTCCTGTTAAAGAAAGTTTAGCATAATCATACAAAGTACGTGGAGTAGGATTCTGATTTACTGGATTAACAACAATCGCATGTGGTATCAGGTTTTCCTGATTTTTAGCCATCTCCTCGGTTGTGGCTTGTATATCGTCCTCTTGCTCTTTCTCAAGGTATATTAGGCTTCGCCTTATTTCTCTTCAGTTTCTGTGAACTGTGCAATCGATTTCTTCGTAAAAAAGTAGTGGTCCTGACGAGTTTCTTCGAGTCATAAACTATAAAAACCTGCCAAGAGAAAGAAAAAGTAAATTAATAATAATAAAATTAACTTGCAAGGAAAATAAATGGCTAAAGTAATAAAAATTGAGTGTTCCTAATATCTTAGCTCCCCGGCAACGACGCCAAAAACTTGATCGTGTTATTTCGTGACAGGTTTTAAATATTTATAATTAATCATTCTTGAAACTAACTATTATCACGATGTAGACAAGTGTACCTATCGAACAGTAGTATAGTTTTAGCAAGACCGAATTGTCAAACCCAAAGGAACTACAAGTACTAGTAATGACTGTCTTTTTATTATCTAGCCTAAAAATAAGGGGGTTTGTTTTAACTAACTAATTAACTAAACTAAGAATTCACAGGAAATTGAATTGGGGGATTACTTTTGGAAAACGATTGAATTAAGACAATACCTAAGAAAAAATCCACCTAGACTTCACTTGTTATTTGACTCTGAATCAGATGATTTATTCATTTGACTTGATCCGTAGAAATCCCTAAGTTATATTATTATTTCTCTCGAGACTAACAACGTCTAACCCTTGGTTGAATAATTGAAATCTCTTTCTAATTAACTTCTTAGGGTTGCATTAACTCGATCTATGGATCCCCTTATTAGGTTTCACCCTAATCCGAAAAAATCTTGTCACCCTATCTCTAGGCGCGCAATCAACTCCGCTTAATTATGACAAATGTACTCTTAGACAGGGTCTATCCCTCCTCTGCATAAGAGCTTACTTGAATCAATATCCTGAAATATCAAAACAAGAATGACGAACACATAATTAAGAACAAGTCAAATATTTATCATATAATTCGAAAAATAATAATAACAAGATCTCATCTTAGGTTTCATTCCCTTAGGTATTTAGGGATTTAGTTCATAACTAAAAAGGAAAACATCTCAGAAGAATAGTGAATATAAAACATAAAGAAAAACCCAAAACTCCTGAAGGGGAATTTGAAGGGAGATCTTCAGTCTTGACGGTGAATCTGACTTCTGAGATGGATCAATCGGCTTTCCTTGAGAAATTCCTTACTTCCTCCTGTGTGTCTCCCCTTTTCTCCTCCTTTAAGGTGTATTTATAGGCTTTAGAATGCCTAAAAGCCCTTAAAACTAGCCTTTTCTGAATTGGACTTAACTTGGGCTCAGCAGGGACACGCCCGTGTACGATTACTTCAGGCTGTGGTCAAGCCTGTTAAAATAGCACGGGGGTGTGGTCTACCCGTGTGAGTCGTGCTTCAATTCTGCCAAATTGGCACGGCTGTGTGGTCTGGTCGTGTGACGAAGTCCAAGCGATGTTGATTTCATACGTTGGCCCATTTTCTCAGTTTTTGGCCCATTTCTCGTTCATTTGGCTCTCCTAAGCTCACCTAAGTGTAAAACATGAAATTAAGGCATTAGGAGCATCGAATTCACCAATTCAAAGGAAAAATCATCCATAAAATGTGCAAATCATGGGGTAAAAATATGTATAAATGATGGTTTATCATAGACGTTGGATGTCTTATGCTTGCCACTATGAATCCTGAGCATCAGAAGCAACATGAGGACATGGCTGCTTATGATATAATCGAGCACCTAAAAGAACTTTATGAGGGGCAAGCATGACAAGAGAGGTTTGATATCTCTAAGGCCCTATTCCAATGCAAGCTGGCTGAAGGAAGCCCAGTAGGACCTCATGTCTTTAAGACGATTGGCTATATTGAAAGCTTATCTAAGCTTGTGTTTCCATTGAGCCAAGAGTTGGCCACTGATGTTATTCTTCAATCGTTGCCGGATAGCTACAGCCAGTTTGTCTTCAATTTCAATATGAATGAAATTGACAAGACTCTGCCCTAGTTGCTTAGTATGTTATGAACTACTGAAGGCAACATGAAAAAGGTTGGACCCAAGCCCATACTGATGGTTCGTAATAACAAGGGCAAGGGAAAAGCCAAAGTTCAAACAAATCCCAAGGGGAAGGGTAGGCCCAAGCCTAGAAAAGGAAAGGCTGCACTGAAACCTAAAGGTGGGGTGTCTAAGGAAGGAAACTACTTTTATTGTGGTGTGACTGGACATTGGAAGTGGAACTGCCCTATCTATCTTGAGGAAATCAAGAAGGCCAAAACAAGCGAAATGTCTGCTTCAGGTAGTTATGTTATTGATATTAATTTATCAACTACTACTTCTTGGGTATTAGATACAGGTTGTGGTTCTCATATTTGTACTTCTGTACAAGGACTACAAAGGAGTAGGACTTTGGCTAGAGGAGATGTGGACTTGCAAGTTGGAAATGGAGCAAGAGTTGCTGCATTAGCTGTGGGAACATACATTTTATCTTTACCTAGTGGATTTGATTTATGTTTAGAGGATTGCTATTTTGTGCCTAGTTTGACTAAAAATATTATTTCAATTTCTTGTTTAGACAGAATTGGTTTTGAGATAATTATTAAGAATAATTGTTGTTCCTTTTATCTAAATAATGTTTTCTATGGTTCAGCACAATTGTTAAATGGCCTCTATATTTTAGATCAAATGAATCCCATTTACAACATAAATACTAAAAGATCTAAAATAAATGACTCAAATCAAACTTATCTTTGGCATTGTCGTTTGGGCCACATAAGTGAGAAACGCATATCCAAACTCCATAAAGACGGTCTCTTAGATTCATTTGTTTTTGAAAAATTTGAAGTATGTGAATCTTGTTTATTGGGAAAAATGAATAAATCTCCTTTTACTGGTAAAGGTGAACGAACTAGTGATTTATTGGGCTTAATACATTCTGATGTATGTGGACCAATAAATACACAGGCCAGAGGTGGTTTCCACTACTTCATTACTTTCACTGATGATTTCAATAGATATGGGTATGTTTATCTCATGTGTCATAAGTCAGAGGCCCTTGAAAAGTTCAAGGAATTCAAAAATGAAGTACAAAATCAACTAGGAAAAACTATCAAGACACTTCGATCTGATCGAGGTGGAGAGTATTTGAGCCTAGAGTTTGATGATCTTTTTAAGAAATATGGGGTTGTCGCACAACTTACTCCTCCTAGGACTCCTCAATGGAATAGAGTTTCTGAGAGAAGAAATCGAACTCTGTTAGACATGGTTCGATCCATGATGAGTCATGCTGATCTATTGACTTCCTTTTGGGGACATGCACTTGAGACAGCTACTTTCACACTAAATCGTGTTCCATCTAAATCAGTTCAAAAGACACCATATGAGATGTGGACTGAAAAACGTCCCATTATGTCTTTTATGAAAATTTAGGGTTACGAAGCTTATGTTAAACGTTAGACGTCTACTAAGCTTGAACCCAAATCTGAAAGGTGTATTTTTGTGGGGTATCCAAAATAAACCAAAGGATATTATTTCTTTAATCCCATTGAGAACAAAATGTTTGTTGCTCGGACTATTGTCTTCCTAGAGAGAGAATTTTTTCTAGAAAAGGAAGTGGGAGAAAGATTGAACTTGAAGAAATTCGAGAACCACAAGATACCACTGAACTAGAGATAGAACAACAGCAAATTCCACAAGAAATTGAGGAACAAGTAACTGCTGTAGAAACACAACTACCGCGCAGATCTTTAAGAGAACGCCATGCACCTGAGAGATATGGATTTCTCATTACAATGCATGGTGACATTCTTCTTTTAGATCAAGATGAGCCTAGGACTTATCAAGAAGTGGTGACGAGCCCAGACTCTGAGAAATGGCTTGAGGCCATGAGATCTGAGATGGATTCCATGTATGAAAACCAAGTATGGACTTCGGTTGACCTACCCGAAGGGGTTAAACCTATAGGGTGCAAGTGGGTTTTCAAAAAGAAAACCGACATGGATGGTAATGTACAAACATACAAGGGGCGATTAGTTGCTAAAGGTTTTCGCCAAATTTATGGTGTTGACTATGATGAAACCTTGTCTCCTATAGCTATGTTTAAATCCATCAAGATCTTGCTTGCCATGGCTGCATTTCATGATTATGAAATCTGGCAGATGGACGTCAAAGCGCTTTCCTTAACGAGAAACTTGAAGAGGATGTGTACATGACACAACCTAAAGGTTTTGTCAATCCAAAGGATGCCAGAAAGATATGTAAGCTACAAAGATCCATTTATGGAGTAAAGCAAGCATCTCGAAGTTGGAACCTTCACTTTAATGATTCTATCAAAGAGTTTGGTTTTATCAAAAATGAAGATGAGCCATGTGTTTACAAGAAACTTAGTGGGAGCACTATCACATTCTTGGTACTGTATGTGGATGACATACTTATCATGGGAAATGACATACCTACCTTGCAGTCTATTAAGACTTGGTTAGGAAGTTGTTTTTCTATGAAGAACTTGGGTGAAGCCACTTGCATCTTAGGAGTCAATATCTATAGAGATAGATCGAGACGACTACTAGGTCTAAGCCAAAGTACATATATAGATAAAGTACTGAAAAGGTTCAATATGGTAAAATCTAAGAGAGGATTCCTACCTATGAGACATGGTATTTCACTCTTGAAAGAAATGTGTCCTTCAACTCCACAAGAGAGAGAACGCATGAGTAAAATTCCATATGCTTCTACCATTAGATCTATCATGTATGCCATGTTATGTACCCGTCTAGATGTTTTATATGCCTTAAGTATGACGAGTAGGTACCAAGTAGATCACGGTAAAGGTCACTGGACCACAGTCAAGAATATCCTTAAGTACTTAAGAAGAACTAAGGATACATTCCTAATATATGGAGGTGAGGAAGAGTTAAGTGTAAAAGGTTACACTGATGCTAGCTTTCAAACTGACAAGGACGATTCTCGATCGCAATCAGGTTTTGTGTTTTGCCTTAATGGTGGTGCTGTGAGTTGGAAGAGTTCAAAGCAAAGTACAGTAGCTGATTCTACAATAGAGACCGAGTATATTGCAGCCAGTGAGGCAGCAAAAGAAGCGATTTGGATCAAAAATTTCGTTACTGAACTAGGGGTTGTGCCTAGCATATCAGATGCTATAGAACTCCGATGTGATAACAATGGAGCCATTGCACAAGCTAAAGAGCTCAGATCTTAACAACGATCCAAACATATACTTCGGCGCTACCATTTTATTCGAGAGATTATGGATCGAGGGGATGTAGAGATATGCAGAGTACCTACAGATGATAACATTGCTGATCCCCTGACCAAGCCTCTAACACAGCAGAAGCATGATCGTCACACTAAGTCGCTTGGTATTAGATATATGAGTGATTGGTCATAGTGCAAGTGGGAGATTGTAAGAGCATGCCCAAAGATGAATCATGAGATGGTTGTAATGACATACTTGATTTACCATGTTTATTAATATAAGGCGTTTCAATTATTATTTTAGTTTCTTTTCTGTGTGTATAAATAAACTATTTTATAATAATGTCCTGAGAATAATATGATTGTTCTTAAAAGATCCTTAGTCAAGTATTATTGTTGACTAGGACAACAATAAGGCATTAAGACTAACATGTAGTTGATTGATGATAAAGAGTTGTCATTAATATGGAGTGTCAAAATCAATGCACGAATATGTGTGTTAGTGAACAACATATTGGAATGACCAACTATGAGTATGTTTCTTGGATTGTTATGTAATTGTCACAACATTACTCATAGTGATTAATATGTAAATAATCCTCAGACTTGAGATCATCATTATCCCAACATCGTGAGTTGTATATTTTGATACAGTTAAATGTACACCATAACTAGTTGTTCTATAAAGGCTAATGTTGGATATACCACAATCTATGTAGAGTGATATTGTAACACCCCAAACCCGGCCCAGACGTTATGGTCGGATCTGACGTGTCACATTGAAGTTTTTAAGAAAACCCATGCCTCTTTCAGCGTCCTTCTTAGTGTTTTAAAAGATAGTCTTTGCTAAGTTAATAAAGTGAATGGAAGCTGTGCACCAGGTAGGTATCCGAAACAAAGGAGGTGAGCCATGAAGGCTGCTTAAGTACCAAGCTCTTGACTGGATCCAATCCTAGACATGCTCACAACCATTGCCACACTTTGGTACGAGGTTAGATTTTGAAAAAAACGAGTTGGAATTCATTTAAGTAGATATTTTTGATAAACCGATTAACTGTATCGTTGTGCTATTTTGAAAACAAGTATCATTTTGAAAACGCGCCCTAAGTCTAACCCATTTTGGATTATTATCAGTAAAATATAGAGTATAAAATAAAATAATCCCAAAAAGATAATTAAAATGGCCTTATTACAACCCAAAACTAAATAATAATAATAATTTTTTTTAAAAAAATCGGTTACTTATTGCAAAGTTCGAAAGTGATCACCACGGCCACTCTGAATCCCCTCCGGCTCCAAGTCTCCACATCAAGGCTCACCTGCAAGGTTAAGGAAAGGGGTGAGTTTGGAAACTCAGTGTGCAATAAACCCCTTTCAGAGCTTAAACTAATATCAGCATACTGGGCCTAAGCCCTAATTCAGTCTCGACATATACTAGGCCGAAGCCTTTCGTTTAACGGTTACTGGGCCGAAGCCTTTATTGTAAACGGTATGGCCCATAGGCCCATTTCAATATCACATGTAATACCAATGAATGTATGCAATCCCATTTGGTGAGACTGCTCAACCCACCATCCGCTACTCTCCACCCGTGCCAACCAAGCTCTCCATGTGGGGAATAACTCAACCCACCCAACCAAACTCTCCACTGGCAGCATAGCTGCTTTATCATATAACTGGAGGTCTAGCCTCTTTCAATAACTGGGGAAAAGCCCTTTAAGCACTTCCTCCGTTTATATAAAACCCAACCCATGCATATAATGAGTATATCATAGCATATCATGTGCATTTCATAACATATCATGTGCATATCATGTCATATCATGTATAACAATATCTCATGCATCATATTTATAATTAAACCCTAAAGGGTAAAATGGTCATTTTTACCTAGGGCAAAATAGTCATTTTTCATATTATAAGGGTAATTTTGTAATTTTACCAAATATCAGGGTTTTCCATGTTCATTAACAATTATCAATATTTTTGAGTGTTTAAACATGGTCTTTAATCCACTTTATCAAATTCGGGCTTTTGGGCCCAAAACTCCTAATGGGCCCTATGAATGCTGATTTAGCCCACTAAGCCCACTTAACCAAAATTTTACAACAATACTAACCGTGTTAACATGCAACTTTTCCAAATTTCATTTTCTATCAATTTTACCCAAATGGGCCCGAAAGCCCATTGGGCCCAATTCTAGCCCATTGAGGCCCAACTTACCATCGTGCACAAAATTGCGCTCTTACCTGTTCCATCGATCCAAACATCGATCTTATCGTATTTATAGCATCTATAACCAAATGCAAAATCACAAGTTCCCGAAATGCCGAAATTTTAGCATTTCGGCTTTTCAGCGAATATTAATCTAAGCTACTACGAGGGTTGTTACACACCTGTTTTGTGACGTTTGCTAACAAAGTCTCCCATGACAACCTACAATTAATCACCACCATTCTTAGTTTACAATCCATGCTTATCAAATCCAAAATCCACCTTACCATAGTCGGCCAAAGAACCCCTAATAGCCATAGATCACTTACCTTCACAGGGTTTGATGATTCGATCCAAGTTTATCCAAACCGATACTCCAAGCCTTGCTGCTCCTCCAAAGTTGTCTATTTCACTACACAAACCATAAAAGTCGAATGAAAAGGCCCGATGAGGCCTATACCTCAAATCGATAACCTCCCTAAACTATAGGGGGTTTCGGCTTTTCTTAACATTTACACTACTGAATCAATTTGGAAAATGAGTACTTACCACAGTCTTCCCTTCTGCACTGTTTAGACCTAAAATAGACTTTACCCTCAACCACTTAGCAGCCTTCGAATCCTAGAGGTCTACAGGTTCGGCTATGCCCCTAGAACTAAGGTATTTCGGCTTTTAGGACCAAGAAAAAAAAAGGTGTGGTGGCTTGTATTGGTGTTGCCGTCGGGGACTTTTAGAGTTTTAGCGGATGAAGGGATCGGTCACAACAAATGAAGAGAAAAGAAGGATGCTGGTCTAAATGAAATCGGCACAACCAACTTCAGAAGTTTCGGCTCTTGTGGCTATTCGGCAAGGGTGATGAAAGGAAAGAAAGTAGTTGTTTGGTTTTGGCAAAAGAAGAGAAAGAAAAAATGGATGAAAGGAGTGGTGATTTCGGCTAGAGAAGAAAAGGAAGAAAAGAAATAACCCTATGATGTTTAAACAAAAGAAAACGGCACAACTAAAGCCACTAATGCCGAAATACTAACCTAAAACCCCTAAGCCAATTTCTCCTCCCTAAATTCCCACTATTCGGCCAACACTAAGCCTCCATTCAAATCCCCAAAATCTCTCCCCTTATCACTCCTAAACTCATGCATTTGACTGATTCAAACTCTCTCTAACAGAGTTCTATTCGACTTCAAACTCCTGCATGCTCAAGACATAAAAATTGCCAGCTTAGTGAATCGAACCTTGGCCTTCCCCCAACCACTTACACGCCACTTTTTAGCTCCTTAGTGGCGTCACTTAACCACTTTGCCAGGGGCTCTCTTGTGTTACATTTTACCCCAATCTTTTAATAAGGCCACCTATTCAATGTCCCTAACTCCTTAAGTCCAAAATTCAAAAAATTCTACTAGGTTTTAGCCAACACATGAGCCTTCCATAGGCCCATTTACACACTCCCATTATGAATTTCACAACCAAATACCAAATTTTAAAAATTTTACCAAATTCTCGAAAATTATGAAAATCCTGAAAATCAGGGTGTTACAGATATGGTTGACCAATATAGAATAAGTCCCTCCTACATAATGGGAGTGATATCTTAGGCCACTTGATTGAGTGAGACTAGAAATGCATGGTCATGCTTAAATAAGTTGATATGAGATGTCATACTTATTTGTATATCATAGTCTACTCAAGATATCAAGAAACATGAGATGGACTATGCAAGTGTGACTATTCCATGACTTTCGTTCATTCCAGAGATAAAGGACTTAAGGATTAATGCATGAAAGGTAAATCACAAAAGGTTATGTCGAATCATGACTTCTTGTAACTTAGGTAGCAATTATGCATTGCTAAATGCCATGCTAGATGCCACTCATTATATGTAACATTAGAATCGTTCTAGTATTACTGCTAACATTACAAGAGCCTACAGGATCACACCATATGGTTGAGATGATCAGAATAAAATATAGTTGGTATTGTGTTTGGTTGTCACATGAATTAAATTAATTATAGAATTAATTTAATTGGGCAATCAAATATCGAACATATTATATGTACAAGGATGTTGTACACATAACGAGAACATAATTCTATTAATATATGAATTTGGTTCGTATATAAATTTAAAATAAATATAGTTTACCAAAATCTTTGTTATAATTAATGTAATTATAATTTTTTATTAAAACATTGTTATATTTATTTATTTTGTGAATTAAGGTTCATTATAAATGTACCAATTAAAAAAGGGGAGTTACTGATATATATAAATATAAAAACCCTAAACCTTGCATGGTAGGTCTAGCAGTCGTCAAAGCAAAGAAATCTCTAAAACAGTTTTGGAGACTTTTTCCATTCATTGTCAATTGGGTGGATTACGTAGAGGTCGGCATTTGAAAAGTTGTGACTTGGTTTAATAGTGGTTCTGTATTCTCGTTTTCGAGGCATCATTGTCTACTCAGATTGAAGTTTCGATAATTTCGAAACCATTATCATATTTTTCCCCCCGATTCGTTCCTCGCACATGGATCGATGGTTTAGATTGCCGAAATTTTATTTTTCCGCTGCGCCTTAGGGCACCGATGTTCCAACAAATTGAGGGTTCAAAATTTGAAATAAATGAAACATGTGGGCTTATATGGACTAGGGGTAAATTCGGCCTAACATGGGTGTATTCAAATTTTGAATATTTGGTGTTTTGTGAAATAGGGACTAAATTGTAAAAAATGTGAAATGTCAGGGGCAAAAGTGTAATTTTCCTATTTATTTTTTTTGGATGAATTTGATTGAATATTTGATTAAATAATTTTAATCTATATTAATTTAGATCAAGAAAAGAGAAAATCGAATTTGGATCGGGGGAAATCTAAAGTTGTTGAATAGTCGACCTGGTCTGTTCGTCTTCATACGAGGTAAGTTCATAAGTAAATATATGTCATTAAATTCGATTGTATATATTATATTTGTGTTGAATTGAACTATTGCTTGTATATATATGTTCAAGCCGAATTTTTTTAAGTATGGAGAAGTATTTATAAGCCTGAATTGATCGAGTTACAACGTCCGAAAGTCCCGTACGAACCTTAGGAATAGTTAGGATACATATGTCATGACATAGGATTTCGATATGTGATTTCGTGTAAGACCATGTCTGGGACGTTGGCATCGATTGTGATTTGGGTGTAAGACCCTGTCTGGGACAGTGGGATGTTGGTGTTGTATGAACTTTTCGACTATCCGAGTATCCTTATTTATTCTGAATGGTTCAACGGGCAATATCGAGTTAAGATCGAATGTACTAAGTTAAATGATTGAATAGTAAGGTAAGTTTATACTTATATGAATATATGAAATGTGTATTTTGAAAGTGAGAGTTAAATATACTTAGAATTATATTTGTATTCGGCCAAGTGGAAAAATAATGTTGAAGTATATGTATGGATATTTGAAGTTGCAAGCTTGATAATTGTATTTGTGATTATGATTACTATGATTAGGTTTAATTAAATTGAATTATAAATGTCATTGAAATGATTTATTTGCTTATGACTTACTAAGCTATTCAAGCTTACTCTCTGTGTGTATGTTCTTTGTTTTTATAGATTTTGGAAGCCAGTCACGAGATTGGGGATCGTCAGAGAAATCTGTCACACTATCAATCACTTTCGTGGTATTTAATAAGTTTTAACTTAAACCTATGGCATGTATAGCTAGTTAATATGTTTGATTTTGAAGTTTGTTATATTAAAGCCATGCGAAAATGGCTAGAAATGATGTCTAAGCTTAGGTGATTTTGGTTATGACATGTATATATGTGTGAAGTGGTTTTTATGATTTGAAATTGTGGTTTGATATATTAGATGAGAAATATGTATGTTATATGCATGTGATGTGTTTGGAAAATGTTTGAGGTTTAAAGTAATGTTTCGTAAAGCTCATGATTGTTCATTTGGTAAATTTGATATATGTGCTTGATGAATTATGGCAAATGACATATAAGTTGATTAGGTAATGCTTACGTTATATGTTCATGTAATTAATTTGGTTGTTTGTGAGTTAAATGGTAGGTTGTTCAATATAAAAGTATAATCAGCTAAACTTAGTTAAAATAAAAGGTATATGGCTTATGATTAGTTCATTTTGGTAAGCTTGGTATATAGATGAGTTTTGGTTGTGGTTTGTTAATGATGTTAATGATGATGATATTCGGTCATGTATTAACTTAATTTGTAAATATGATTTACGGTATAATTTGTGTGATGGAATGGTCTTGAGATTTAGCTTGATTAAATCATGTGATTAAGTGTTTAGTTATATATATTAATAATGAATTTAGTTGTATTTGCTATGTGAGAACTATGCAATGCTATAGGTTTTGGATTATTAGATATGGTTATTTTGAGTTGGTTTGTAATGGTATGATTGCATTGATGAATTGGTTTGGAAATGGTAGATAATATGTGCATGAATATTTAGCTAGGGTTTTAGGTTCATAATGATAAATATGCAATATAGGTATTTGGTATGTATATATATACTAGTGATGCTGTATGCATTGGTCATTATTTTTATGATTTGTAATGGTAAAAATAAATTTAAATCACTTTGTGTTATTTATATAAGTGGTTGTATATTCGGCCATGGTATTTGGTTATCTAGGTTCGATTTAGAATGGCAAGAATGTGTATATTTTTTAATTATTATATGGAAGTTAATTTGCATGACTCATTAAATATTGAATTGATTGGTTGTGTAAATGCATTATAGGCATATTCTTGGCATTCGAATTGGGTTATATTTGATAAGTTATATGCGTATATGACTAGTATATTTAAAAGTTAAACTTGACCATTTTGTGTTGTTGATATTATCACATATGTTAATTTTATAAAAAGCCATATGATATGATTTATTTGGTTTAATATGTGCATGAATAGAGTTATGAAGAAGAATGTTTGATTTTCATTAGGTAATCAAATACCATTAAGGTGATGTGCTTATGATTGGAAGTATATATATATGTTGTATGACTTTGAGATATGATTCGTATATGCATTATTATTAACAATGTATGTTTGAAAATTTATCAACCATTTGCTTTACATATATTAATACGATCTGTGCGAATATGTGAATGTTCGGAAGCTGTGATTTGTGCGGTAATGGCTCGTAACCCCAAACCAGTGACAGATATGGGTTAGGGGTGTTACACACTGACTACTACAGTCATCAATGATCCCATATTATCCCAATCACTAAAGAAATAAATTCAGAAGAAATTTCGATTAACCTGTTCTTTAAATACCAAACCTGAATAAGTTGATTACTCGTGAATAGCTTCTTCCTTAATAGTGACATTGCGTATCCCAAATAATCTTCAGAAAAATCTAATATCTCTTCTAGAACTCTCTTTACTTGATACCCATCCTCGGCTCTGGCCGCGTTATTATTCATTCAACTATTGAACTCTTCAGTTTCACATTTGTAAGCTTAATGAATATAAATATTGTAAATTTCATTGTGTAAGATTGTACAGGTGAGGGGGTGAAGGTCGTAAAGCCTCAAAATTTGACTCTCATATATACACATATAACGTAACATTTATCATCAACATAATCATTATAATCATTCGACATTTTCAACTATAAAACAAAACAAATATATATACATATATATATATATATATATATATATATATATCAGCATCCAAATTTCGACTCAATTATGGCATGTACCTCTAGTCTCAATTCCGAGCTCGATTTTGCCCGAGAATTGGGTAAACCTGCAAAACTCTGATACCACTAAATGTAACACCCCCAACCCGTATCCCTCGCCGGAACTGGGTTACGGAGCATTATCGGAGTTTATAGATCAAACAGACAGAAACTTCAAACATTTCATATCATCAAAACAAGTCATCAAAGCATCATTTTAATCCAAATTATAAACATATCAAATCCAAATCAATTTTGCCTAGTTCATGAGCACTTAAACGTAAAATTAAATTCACATGTACCTATCTAGATTTAATTCAATTTATCATGCCATAATATGGCTTAAAAAATAAACACATATTTAAATGTATAAAACCAACCAAAATTAAATTTATAACCTCATTTACGATCAAACCACAAAATAACTACTATTTAGACACCCTAGGTACATGTCAACACAAAGGATAAACATCACCACATTTGAGTTTGGGATCGTTGTTGGATGCTGAATCGGCGATCAAAAGTTAAGTACCTAACCTACGCACGAGAAGCAAAACCATACGCTGAGTAAAACTCAGTGGTATTTCTATAATATGAATATTTAAAGACAAAATAATATAATAGGCACAATTAAATATTAAGCACAATTGAATATTTAAAACCCACATTTATTTATACAATAGCATTAACCATTCAATACTCAAATCATAAATACATCATTTTATACCATACTCAATTCTCATTATTTGCCATAAAATAGCTTCTCACAATATAATACACATTTCACTTAAACAACAATAATGTTCATTCCATGTCCAATTCATGAATACACAATTCATGTGTCTCAATCCATATTTCAATTTACAGTCCCATTTTCATTTCACATATAATATCATCCAACATTGATCATAGTGTCATTTCATTTAATTATCCCTATTAACACTACTCGGACTCAGACAGATACAGGGATCCAACCAAAACACACCAATTTGGCACCCAGTGCCTCATCGGATAATTCGAAGTAATAATTTGACACCCAGTGTCTCATCGGCTAAACCGAAGTAAATTGGCACCCAATGCCTCATCGAATTAATCCAAAGTAGTAAATTGACACCCAGTGTCTCATCGACTCGAAGTCAAAGAAATCCCTAAACTCTTCCAATCCTATGGCATGTCATCTATATCCAACTCAGCCTGATACAGTTAATAGGGTTCCGATTCACTTTTCCAATACAACAAATATTCATTTCAATTCAAATAATCAATATATTCAATGTATATATACCAATTCAATTCAATCAATATAAATTCAATAAATCCATCACATAACGAATCAATCCATTTCAATTGCAGAACACAATAATTCTCACCTCAGCATTTACCATATATATAAAACTGAATTATAACAATTAACAAATAAGTTTAGATTATAGAAATACAAACCATGAATTTCGAGCTACTCGATGTCGACTTTATCTTTCCCCTTTTTAGTCGAGGACTCCGGTATGACGTTAGCTACAGAATTAAAACAATTAAAATTCATCAATATAACACAATTCAATTTCATATTGAATATTTCAATTTTTACTCAATATTTGCCTAATTTCCAATTTAGTTCCTAAACAAAGACTAACTTTTATTCTTTACATTTAATTCTTTATTTTCATGCAAGTTCTACTTTAGACTAAACTAAACTCCCTATTTTCACATAAATTCCTAAATTTTGAATTTTTCACAATTTAGTCCCTATTACACAAAATTTAATATTTGTTCTACAATTTAATCCTTTTTCATTTCTAGATTAAAAATCTATCAATTTAGTCCCTAACACTAAAATTATTCAACATAGACAATACTTAAAAAAACTCAATAATTTCAAAAATTTTGACATGGGTCAGGTAGTATTTAACACAGGGATTCCAAAAACATAGAAATTACAAGAAAAATGGATTAAATTGACTAACCAATTGAATTTGGGACTTTTGAAACCCTAAGGCCCTTCATCTGTTTCTTTCTCTTTTTTCTTTTTTCTTGTTTTGCTTCTCTGTTTCGTTTCTACCTTTCTATTTCTATTTCTTTCTTTCTTTCTTTTGTTTGTTTTATTTTTATAATATATAATATATATACTTATATATTAAGTAAACTTATTTTAATATAATTTATATTAAATTCACATATATTTAACTTATGTCGCCTCACCTAAAGAATAATGACATAATTGCTTATTTAGCCCCTTTTAGTTTTTCTTTAATCTATAATTCAACTTTCACTCTATATGCAATTTAGTCCTTATACCTAATTACTTTTAATTTATGTAGATTCACCTAACCAAAACCTAATTAACTACACAACTAGCTTTGTAAATATTTTTTAAAAATATTTATGAGTCTAATTTACAGGAAGAGTCCCGGGAATGCACTTTTTTTAATTTGGTCCTTTTTAATTAATTAATTGTCGGAACGTTAAAATTTTTCTACCAAACTTTAATACCACCTTAATGACACTCCGTCAATATTTAGAAAAATATTTACGGCTCAGTTTATAAAAACAAGGTCCTAATATCTCATTTTCTAAAACCACTTGAACTTAATAAATCACTTATATAACATAAATTATCAAATCAAAAATCTTTTTTTAAAAATCACATTTAACTAGTAAATATTAAATAATAATATTTACGAACTTACTCGTCGAATTTGGTGGTTTCCAACACCAGTAAAAATGGGCTATTAAAACTTCGTCAATTTTATGACCGGTCAACATGTTGTGGCAATTCCTAGTCATCTCGTTATACTTGAGAATTCTCACATTCCTACACATAACACCTTAAATGAAACTCTCGTTACTTGGTTTCCTTGTTGTTGGTTCTTTTTATTTCATAAAATACTGGCATATTTGCTTATAATCCCTTAATGAAACTGCTACAAATCCACGTCATTCCGGTGGACTTAACCCTATTTCATCCTACCTACCTCTACCTTTTACTCAGGTTGAAATGTTGTTGAATTACTTCCTTGTAATTCGCCTTATCTGCGCTACCTTACTTTCTAAGGTGTATTATGATCGTTTGCTTTGGACCGCTTGAGCCTACAGTTTCCAGTGTACTATTATCTGTACCACCGTTTGAGTTTGTCATCTTTCTTACATGATAGTTCTTTGTGGAACTAACTCTATGATGAATGTACTTGCCATTTGCTTCCTCAAAGAGGAATGGTCTTAACAAACATATCTGTCACTTGGATTAATCTTTTTAGTATCTCTTTCTGACAATGGGTTCTAATTGACCCCTCTTTATCATAAAAACTACCTGAGGTACCTATGATTGAACTTCTAACATACTTAGTTCCATTCAGAACTTTTAGATGGTTCTTAATGGCAGATCTATGGATAAATCCTCTTCTATTGCCCTTATACAAGGCCCTACTGGTACGCCACTTCCCATTTCTAATTCTTGTTGGGTTATCACTCATATGCCATACCGACTTCCATGATTATTATTTTGGTGGTTTGTTCCCTTTTCTGCTACTTTTACCTTGTTTGGTGAACTCTTCGAAACCTGTTTGCTCGCTATTACTCACCAACATTTGCATTTACTTTTGACCATTTTTCCTTATATATAATTCTCCATAATTGTCGTCTTAGCAGTCCATCCCACGTTTAATGTCCCAATAGACTACATATGTTGTCATAGTCGAGCCATGGTCTTACACATTTTTACCCCATGTTTAACGTCCTAGCGAAATACCCCGTGTTTAATGTCTCGATGAACTACATTTGTTGTCATAGCCGAGCTATGGTCTTACACTTGTAATCCCATATTTAATATTCTAACGAACGTTCCCGTGTTTATTATCCAGTCAGACTACCCCGTGTTTACTATCCTGGTACACTACCCCGTGTTTAATGTCCAATAGACTGTACTGGTTGCCATAGCCGAGCTATGTTCTTACATGTTAGGCCTCTTTTGAGGTCTCACCCCATAGGACCTTACCGTCGTCACGATGTCACCCCATAAGGCCTGTTGATCGCCATCGCGGTATTGCTCTATGGAACCTAATAATTGTCGTCATGGTGTCACCCCGAAGGACCAGTTGATATCAATCCATTTCTTATTTAACCTTGATGCTCGAACACCAAAATGTCCCCTCGCAAGGCCCAAAGCTTCACACATTATGATTGCACCTAACAACACCGTATGGTGGTATCTTAACGAAATTTCATTTCTCTATTCATCCATCCATTCCTCCATTTTGCCATTCCTAACCTTGATGCTTGAACATCGCATTGTTCCTTTCGTAAGGCCCGGAGCTTCTTACATCACGATTTGTACTCAACAACTCTGTATGGCAGTATCTAATAGAAATTTTCATTCTTAAATCCTAGCTTCATCTATGCCATCAATTCTTTTCCTCCGTACTCCACAATTTATAAGCATGCAAGCATAGGCATATGAGCACGAATACATAATAACATGGAGTATGCCAAACTTAGCTATGTGTTACCGCAACCATTCCATGCATACCGACACATTTGTGGATACTTAAATATTTACCCGACTATTTGTATACGTAGTACTCTCAAACAACAGAGATCATACATCATCATAAAACTCATTCTAAACTCAACATAGATTCATGACAGTCATACAACAACCCAGAAATAGAGTATAGAAACTTACCTGATGCTCTTTGCCTTCTTAACTCAGCTTTTTTAAAGGTTCTTGAAGATTATTAACTTTGTTTCTTAAATTTACAAGCATCGAAGGAATTAGGGCTTTACCAGTTCACTAAATTTTCTAGTTTTTCAACTTAAACCTCCTGGTCATCGTTCCATGTAGAGCTTGTAACAACCTATTTTCAGTGAAATCGCAACAGTGGTTTCAGGACTACAAATCCAAACCGGAAAGAAAAATTATTTCTATATTTTTGCATGATTTGCATTTAGATAGGAATATCATGTGAAAATTCTGATAAGAAAATTTTATCGAATTAGTGCTTAATTACGGGAAGGACCAAATCGCATAAAATGTAAAAGTTGAATTCTAGTAGTTAGAAGGATCAAATAGCTATGGAATTCAAAACTTGATGTCCTTATATGGTAATGAGACCATTAATTGAAAGGTAGTAGATATTTTTTATGATTCATCCATGGAAAAATTAGAAAAGGCTAAGGACTAAATTGAAAAGTGATAAAATTAAAGATGATAATTAAATTAAATAGAAATATCATCTTATTTTATATCATCTTCCCAAAAATTTGCATGGAAAACCTAGGAGAGAGAGAAGAAACTAATCAAGCTTAATGGGGTAAGTTTTCTTGTTCTGTTTTTAGTAATTTTTATATTTTTGAAACCGGGACAGTTTACTCTATCTATTTGGGGAATTAATTTGAAAAGTTATCAAAGTATAGAAATTATGCCATGGATGAATATACTGAAAATTTAAAATTTATGGTGGAAAATGAAAGGTTGTTGATAGATAAACATCTTTTACAAAGTGATTTTTTATGAAAACATGATTTAGGGACTAATTTGTAAAGTTGTGAAAATTGAAGAAAAATCATAAAATTGATGGAATACATGTGCTATAAATTGTATATTGAATTTTTTTTAGGCTTGGAATAGGGAGTAAATTGTATGAATTTCATTTTTCGAGCCTAGGGACAAAATTAGAATTTATGGAAAGTTTAGGGGCAAAATGGTAATTGTATCTAGGATGTAAATTGAGTCCAATTGAATATGAAATGTGATAAATTGATGATTAAATTAATTTATATAGATCCAGATAACTCAAATTCAAAGTTAGATCGAGGATAGGAGAAAGTTTCGGATTAGTAGATCTATATATGCGAACAAGTGTCGAGTGCTCGAAAGCTCGCGAAGGTTGGTGAATGGTTGGAGCATCATCACACTATCCACAAGCTTATTTTGGTATAAATAGTAAACTTATTTTGGTATAATAGCATGTATATGTTAACTTGACCATAGATGGCTTGAATATGTTATTTGTAATTTAGCCATTGGAATGGCTAGTAATGGTTTGTTTTGGTACTTATAAAGCATTATGTCATGATAAATACATATATGTTAAGTATGGATGATCAAGTGATGTTAAATGTTTAGGTTAAACTAAGGTAAGATTATTATATATACAATGTTATATCAATTAGATGTTAGAATTTGCTTGAAATCAATGCTTGAATTGGTTGGTATTTGGATGTAAGTTTTGGTGCAGGATATTGGTAAAATTTTGGGTAAGAAATGAAGATAGAAATGGTTTTATTTTGTCCACATGGGTAGACACACGGGCGTGTGCTAGACTGTATGTGACACACGGCTTGGTATATGGGCATGTGATTAGGTCGTGTGTCTAAGCCATGTGTGCTACACGGCCTAAAACACGGGCGTATGTTTTGGCTGTGTGAAACCTACACCTAATTTTGAAAATTTTAATTAATCACATGGCCTAACACACGGGCGTGTGGCTGGCCGTGTGGTACAAGTCAGAGAACTACCTAGTTTTGAACACGACTTACAGTACGAGTGTGTCCTAGGGTCACACGGGCATGCCTCTTGGACCATACGGGCGTGTGAGCCCTGCATCTTTGAAAATTTTTTACGTGAAAAATTCTTGGAGTTTCCAATCTAGTCCCGACTCAATTCTAATACTTGTTTTGGGCCTCGAGGGTCCATTTAAGGGATGTTATGAATAATTTTGGTAAATGAATAGTAGTTAATGTGAATTATTTGTAAATGTTCTGAAAGTTTCGATAATGCTCCATAACTCTGTTCCGATGATGGATATAGGTTAAGGGTGTTACATTTATTGGTATTAGAGCTACGGTTTAGCCGATTCTTGGATTAAACGTAGCAAGTATGAGTTTAGCTATACATGCCATTATATAATTTGTGATAGTGTGATATCTCCTAACCATTTTAAATATGTTTTCATATAGTAATATCATCCAACCAAGCTAAAGATAAATTTGAGGAAGCTGAGAGCAATGCTTCAGCTTCTGTTCAAAGAGCTTCATCTAGTAGTGGAAGGCCTATATCTGAGGATCGAAGTGAGGAGGCAAAACAAGTCTTCTTTCAAATGATGAATGAATGGTTTACTCAGTATATAAGAACAAATCTTTTTATACAACAGCCTCCTCCACCTGCTCCTCAACTGGTTCTTGAGATGCCAAAAGGTACTGAACCTGTTAGAACTGGCAAGCCTTCGATAGATAAAATTCATAAGTATGGGGTAGAGGAATTCAAAGCTACTGTAGATGATGATCTAGAAAGGGTTGAGTTTTGGTTAGAAAATACTATTCGGGTTTTAGATGAATTATCTTGCACACCTGCTGAATGTTTAAAATGTACAGTATCTTTACTAAAAGACATAGCTTATCATTGGTAGAATACCATAACTTCTGTGGTACCGAGAGAAAACATTACATGGAAAATTTTCCAAACCGAATTCAGAAAGAAGTATATTAGTTAGAGATTTCTAGATCAAGAAAAAGAAAGAATTTTTAGAGCTCAAACAGGGAAACATGACTGTATCTGAGTATGAGTGGGAATTTGTTCGGTTGAGCAAGTATACTAGAGAGTAGGTTCCAATCGAGGCCAATATGTGCAAAAATTTTGAAGAGGGCTTAAATAAAGACATTAAACTATTGATTGGTATTCTTGAATTAAGGGAATTTGCAGTACTGGCTGATCGAGCACATAAAGCTGAAGAATTGAGTAAAGAAAAGAAACAAGCTGAGAGAGAAGCTCAGGTTTCTTGTAAAAGAATTATGAGCAAGTTACAATCATATGTTTCAAAGAATTCAAAGAAGTATTATGATCGTTTTACAACATTAGAAGGATATTCAGCAAAAGAGCGAGGCTCTCAACGCTCTAACTCGAGATCCTTATCTGCATCTGTAACCAGTGTTGGTAGTGTCGGTAATTCTAAACCAAAATGTAAATTTTGTAACAAATTTTATTTTGGGGAATGCCGGTTGAGAAGTGGAGCATGTTATAAATGTGGCTCTCTTGATCATTTTCTTAAAGATTGTCTGGAAAGGGTTGAAAGAGATATTAAACAGCTTTCAAAGTCGAGTAATCCCGCTTCAAGGGTAGACCACCTCGTCATCCCGGCAATGTTAATGTTAACCGAGGTACTACAAGGGATACAACAGTTAAATCTAAAGTACGAGCACTGGCAAGGACATATGCTATTCGTGCTAGAGAAGATGTCTCTGCACCAAACGTCATTACTGGTACATTTTCTCTACTTGATACTGATATTACTGCTTTGATTGATTCTAGTTCCACACATTTATACATAGGCACAAATTTAGCATTTGTTAAAAATTTACCTGTTGAACTCACTGAATTTGTGGTTAAAGTTTTGAACCCCCTGTGCCAGTATGTTATGGTGGATAAAGTCTATAAAAATTGTCCATTGATGGTAAAGGTTTATTGATTTTTAGATGATTTGATGTTATTGCCATTTGATGAATTTGACATGATTTTGGGAATGGACTAGTTAACCTAACATGATGCAGTGGTGAATTGTAAACATAAATATATTGTATTGAAATGTCAGAGTGGTGAGTTACTCCATGTTGAATCTGATAAACTGAATGGGTTATCTAATGTGATTTCAGCAATATCAGTACAGAAATATGTCAAAAAGGGTTATGAAGCTTATCTTTCTTATGTGTTGGACGCTAAAGTATCTGAGTTGAAGATTCAGTCAATGCTGGTTGTATGTGAATTTCCTGATGTGTTTCCAGAGGAATTACCCGATTTACCATCGATTAGAGAAGTGGAATTCTCTATAGATCTTGTTCCGGGGACAACACAATATCTATAGTGCCCTACAGAATGACTCCTACTGAATTAAAAGAATTGAAAGCACAGTTACAAGAACTTATTGACAAAGGTTTTCCTCGACCTATTTTTTCACCATGGGGTGCACCGATTCTATTTGTAAAGAAAAAAGATGGATCGTTGAGGTTGTGCATTAATTACAGACAACTTAACAAAGTTACAATAAAGAACAAGTATCATTTGCCTCGCATTGATGATCTATTTGATCAATTGAAGGGGGCCACTGTATTTTCAAAGATTGATCTTCGTTCTGGTTACTATCAGTTACAGGTAAAAGATTCAAATGTGCCAAACACAATTTTTAGAACCAGGTATAGACACTATGAGTTTCTTGTGATGCCATTCGGTTTGACAAATACACCTGCAGTATTTATGGATCTGATGAACAGAATTTTCAGACCTTATTTAGACAGGTTTGTGGTGGTATTCATTGATGATATTTTGGTTTATTCCCGAGATGAAAATGAACATGCTAAACATCTGAGAATTGTGCTGCAAACATTACGTGAAAAACAGTTGCATGTTAAATTCAGTAAATATGAATTTTGGCTATGGGAAGTTTGTAATACCCCTACCCGTATTCATTGCCGGAATAGGGTAAGAAGTATTACCAGAGTTTACAAATTAAATTTTTTTTTAACTCAATATATCCCCCTTTTATAGATATCTAACCTTCCCTGTAAATTTTAAACCGAGACCAATCCACATCAACCAAACCAATTCAACATATTTTCAAAATAAATTCATGCATATTTATAAGATAACATCATCACATACCCAAAACCAGGTTTGTTAACCATACCAATGGCTAACTCTACATTCATTTCACAAAATCATTTACTTTATTAGCTTATACATGCCATTGATTTCCAAAATAAAGTTTCTTTATATACCAAAATCACGAGGTTGATAGTGTGATGTATCTCTGACCAAATCCGATCTCCGAGCTCTTAACACTACAAAACAGGGAAAATGAAACAGGGGTAAGCACTTTGTGCTTAGTAAGCTCATGTAACAAGAATTATACTTACCTAATATTTTCAATACAATACAATAAACATTTATATATCCATTCAATGCATTATTACCCTAATATGCACAAACTCAACATTCAAGTTAGTACAATAATTTGCATGTACCAATAATATATACCATGATTTCTATTTCCTTGTTATTTTTCCATATTTATCCCGTTGAATTTCTCGAATTTCGATGGATTTTCAGAGGTACACTTTTAGTGTACAATTTCGGTCCACAATTTATATTCATGTGCACACATTTCCATTTCAGAGAGCACACTCTGCGAACCTCATCCTTACAAATGGGATTACAGTCCAGCTAAATCACTGTAATATAAACTCATAGAGTATTGTCGGGATTACCACCCAAGCTAAATCCCCTGCAGCAACGACAATTACTCTAATGAGCTTGGATCTGAATTACCAGTCCAGGCTAAATTCAGACCCTAATTCGGATTACCCGTCCGGGCTAAATCCATTTTCCACATATTCTTCGGGAGGGCTATATCAAGATAGGATCACCCGTCCGGGCTTGATCCTTTTTACCGTCAATTCCTTTTTCAGAGATCCATCGAATTTTCCTTTCATTCAACTGGGATTTCTTCTTTTTTTTTTTATTATTATCAAATATATCATTGTTTTATCAATTTTCATACAATGAACATTCAAATCATATTCATATCAAAAACATACATTTCAAGCATTTAAGAATATAACTCAAGTTACATGAACTTACCTTGATACTTGTTTGTGCACAAAAATCTACTAATCCTGAACTTTTTCCTTTCCTCGATCTAGCTTCGTATTTGAATCTTCTGGATCTAAATAAATAAATTTAATTATCAATTTAATACATTTCATATTCATATACAACATTCTCTATAATTCAACTATTATTTATAGTTCATTCAAAGCTGTCTACTTAAGTTATAGCCACTAAATTATTTATAACTCGAATTACAGAACTTCAAATTAAGTTCCGTTAATTTTCCCTGAAACTAGACTCATATATCTTCTTACCATAAAATTTTCAGAATTTTTGGTTTAGCCAATCAGTACAGTTTATTCTTTAAAGTCACCCCTGTTCTGCTGTCTAACAGTTCTGATCCTTCTTCACTAAAAATTAATTATCTCTTCATACAGGATTCAAATGATATTCTAGTTTATTTATATTAAAAATAGACTCATTAAGGATTCTATAAATATAAATTTAAGCTCCTAATTATTTTTCTTTAATTTTTATGATTTTTCAAAGTCAGAACAGGGGAACCCGAATTCATTCTGACCTTGTCTCATAAAATTCATTATATCTCAAAATTTATAAATCTATTGCTTATACTATTTCTTCTATGAGAAACTAGACTCAATTAGCTTTAATTCCATATATTTTTCATCTTCTAATTCGATTTATAAAATTTATGGTGATTTTTCAAAGTTAGTGTACTGCTGCTGTCCAAATTGTTTTAGTGCAAACTGTTTATTACCATTTTTCCCCTAAACTTTTAATAAATGAGAATTTCGTCCCTACTCAATTAGTCTCTCAATTGAGCTTATTTTTCTAAATTAACATTTTATTATATCACCTTAAACTAGTTTACAACCTTTAGGAATCATAGTTTCAGAAATAGACTTTAATTCCAAACATTTTCACAATTAGGTCCTAAAAATCAATTTTCCATTGAAATTACCTAATAAAATCATCTCATAAATAAATTAAAACTTTAATTTCATTCTATTTCATCATAAACTTACAGAACTAAATCATGGTGACTTTCAATTTCATCCATGAAATCAAAAACTAATGAATTTAATAGTAGGACCTAGTTGTAAAAGTCTTAGAAACACAAAAATTATAAGAAAAAGGCAAGGATTAACTCACTTGGTACAAAAATTATGAAATACCAGCTTAGAGAACCCTCCTATGGCGTTTTTAGCTGCTGGAATTGAAGAGAAATGAAGAGAAATCTAGATATTTCCTATTTAGTCCTAGCTTTATTTAGTTAATTTTGCAATATTCCAATTTTACCCTCAATTTATCAAATTCCCTGCTGATTTCATGCCCTTGCCGTCCAGCCCAAATAAATTTTGGGTCTAATTTTCTTTTAAATCCTTTCTCATTAGACTCTTAAGCTATTTAATCATTCTAGCAACTTTTACACCTATTACAATTTAGTCCTTTTCATTTAATTGACTACCCAAACATTAAAATTTCCTAACGAAATTTTAATACCACATTACTAACATTTCATAAATATTTATAAAATTATTTTTGACTCGGTTTTACGAGATAAAGGTCTCGATACCTTGTTTTTACCCAATTTTTTCAATAATTTATTTTTCTAACTAACCACTAAATCGGTAAAATTTTTCTATCAATATTTTCATACGATTTTCCTATCATATCAATTTTCATGCAAAAATATTGAAATAAATTTCTCTTTAAATCGGATTTGTGGTTACGAAACCACTGTTCCGATAATTTTGAATTTAGGCCATTACAACTCTCCCCCATTTTAGGATTTTCGTCCTCGAAAATCTTACCAGTAAAGAGGTTTGGGTATTGTTTTCTCATTGCCTTCTCCGGTTCTCATGTCGCTTCCTGAATCCCATGCTTTTGCCACAATACTTTCACCAAATTTATCTTTTTATTTCTAAGCTCTTTTGTCTCCCGTGTCAATATTTTGACCGATTCTTCACCGTAAAGTCATATCCGTTGAATCTCCACTACATCGGAGAAATAACATGTGAAGGATCTGATCGATATCGTCGTAACATAGATACATGAAAAACATTATGGATTCTATCAAGTTCCGGTGGTAATGCCAATCGATAAGTGACCGGTCCAATTTTTTCTATGATTTCATATGGCCCGATAAATCTTGGACTCAGTTTACCTTTTCGACCGAATCGGAGGACTTTCTTCCAAGGAGACACTTTCAGAAATACCTTGTCACCGACTTGAAATTCAATCTCTTTTCGTTTAAGGTCGGCATATGACTTTTGTCGATCAGAAGCTGCTTTCAAGCTATCTCGGATCACCTTTACTTTCTCTTCGGTTTCCCGAATCAAATCAACTCCATGTATCTTTTTCTCACTCAGTTCAGTCCAATATAATGGTGTTTTACATTTCCGACCATACAAAGCTTCATATGGTGCCATTTTAATACTAGATTGATAACTATTGTTGTAGGCAAACTCAATCAAAGGTAAATACCTTTCCCAACTACCTTCAAACTCTAGTACACAACATCGAAGCATGTCCTCTAATACCTGAATTACACATTCTGATTGACCATCTGTCTGAGGATGAAATGCAATACTAAAATGCAACTGAGTCCCTAATGATTCTTGCAACTTGTCCCAGAAACGAGATTTGAACCGAGGATCTCTATCTGAAATAATAGAGACCGGTACCCTATGTAACCTGACAATCTCAGATACATATAATTCAGCCAACTTATCTAAAGAAAAATCCATACGTACCGGTATGAAGTGTGCCAACTTTGTCAACCGGTCAATGATTACCCAAATAGCATCTTTCTTCTTCGGAGACAAAGGTAATCCCGACACAAAGTCCATTGTGATCCTTTCCCATTTCCATTCCGGTATCGTAATTGGCTGTAGTAATCCCGAAGGTACCTGATGTTCAGCTTTAACCTGTTGACATATCAAACATCTCGATACAAACTCAGAAATATCACGTTTCATCCCCGGCCACCAATATATCCTTTTTATATCATTATACATTTTATTACTCCCCGAATGTATAGACATAATACCACTGTGAGCTTCGTGCAAAATATTTTGTGTAAGCTCTGAATTCTGAGGTACACATACTCTACCTCTAAATAATAAACAACCATCAGAACCAATTTGAAATTCAGAATCATCACCTGACTCATACTGTGCCCGTTTAACTTGTAACTTCTCATCATTCTTCTGAGCTTCACATATTTGCTGTAAAAATGTCAGTTTAGCTCTTAATTCTGCTAGGATTGAACCATCATCAGTCAATGATAACCGGGTATTCATAGCTCGCAAAGCTAACAGAGATTTCTGGCTCAAAGCATCAGCTACAACATTAGCTTTACCCGGATGGTAATCAATAACCAAATCATAGTCCTTTATCGCCAAGCCACCGCTACTGCTCAAATTCAAATCTTTTGTGTCATCAAATATTTCAATCTTTTATGATCGTATAAATATGACATTTCTCACCATACAAGTAATGCCACCATATCTTCAAATAAAAATACTATAGCAAATAATTCAAGATCATGTACTTGGTAATTTCTTTCATGTGGTTTAAGTTGTCTTGAAGCATAGGCTATTACTTTACCTTCTTGCATTAAGACACAACCTAAACCATTTAATGAGGCATCACTTTGTAAATAACAAATTCCTTACCCGGTTCAGCCGCACTAATACAGTGCTTTCGTTAGTAGATCTTTCAATCGGTTGAAACTCACGACATTCATCATCCCACTCGAACTTTACATCTTTCTCGTTCAAGGCTTTTTTTTGGCACATCCGACTCCTTTACCCGTAGCGATAATAATCGATCGAAGATCAATTTTTGAAAACACAAGAGCACCTTTCACCGATCAAATAAATCATCAATCTGGGGTAACGGTACTTATTCTTTATGGTTACTTTATTAAGTCATGATAGTCGATATACAATCTTAAAGACCCGTCTTTCTTTTTCACAAACAGAACCGGAGCACCCCAAGGTGAATGACTCGGTCGAATAAAACCCCTATCAACAAGCTCTTGCAACTGTGTCTTTAACTCTTTTAATTTCTGTAGGAGCCATCCGATACGGAGCTATGGAAATCGGAGTAGTTCCCTGAATCAAATCTATAGAAAATTCCACTTCTCTTTCTGGTGGCAATCCTGGTAATTCCTCCGAAACACATCGAAAAATTCACATACTACCGAATCGCCTGTATTTTTACTCGAGATACCTTGGTGTCAAGTACATAAGCCAAGTAAGCATCATAACCTTTTTGACATACCTCATGCTGCCATTATTGAAATCATATCGATAACCCCTCTGTCTCGATCGATTTAACCCGAGCCACTCACCATTCGACATTTTAGCACAATATATTTTTGTCTACAATTTACTACCGCATCATGTTTGGGTTAACCAATCCATGCCCAATATCACGTCAAATTCATCAAATGGCGGAACATCAAATCACCGAAACAATAACCCCTTACCATCAAGTGGACAATTTTTACAAATTTTATCCACCAAAACAGATTGACCCAGGGTGTTCGAGACTTTAACCACAAATTCGTGAGGTTCAACAGATAAATTTTTAACAATTGCAAGTTTAACACATATATATGAATGCATAGAACCAGGATCAATCAATGCAGTAATATCAGTATCAAGTAAAGAAAATGTACCAGTAATAATATCAGGTGCTGAGGCATCTTCTCTGGCATGAATGGCATATGTCCTAGCAAGTGCTCGTGCTTCAGACCTGCCTGCAATATCTTTCGTAGCTCCTCGGCTACCACTGACATTACCAGATGGTCGAGGTGGTCTACCTCTCAAAACTGGATTACTCGGCTTCGATATCTGTTGAGTTTCTTTTTCACCTATTTCTGGACAATCTCTGAGGAAATGGTCAAAAGAACCACATCGGTAACAAGCCCCGCTCTTTAATCGACATTCACCAAAATGAGCTTTATTACAGTACTGGCATCTCGGCTTAGGAGTGCCAACACTACCAACACTGGTCACTGATGGAGTAGAAGGTCTTGGATTAGTGCGTTGAAAACCTCGCTCTCTGCCCGAATACCCAGTGGCTGAGATAGAACGATCCTGATACTTCTTCAATTTCTTTGAAGCAGAAAACTGGGATTTTTCCCATCGATCTTTTACTAAAAATTCGAGCTTCCTCTCACTGCTTTCTTTTCTTTGCTCAATTCTTCTCGCTTTATAAGCTCTCTCTCGCCAATGTAGCAAACTCTCGAATTTCAAGAATTCGATCAGTAGCTTAATGTCTTCATTCAACCCTTCTTCAATCGCTTTGCACATTTCAACTTTTCCGATCGTACCCATTCTCGAGCATATTTACTCAATCGAACAAATTCTCTTTCATATTCGAATCTTGATCGACCATTACCTGCTTCAACTCAAGAAATTCTTTTCTCTTACGATCGAGAAACCTTTGGCTGATATATTTCTTTTAAATTCATTCTCAAAGAAACTCATGTAATTTCTTCTTTCGTAACAATTGAAGCTTTAGTATTCCACCAATGGTAAGTTGTGTCTTTTTAGCAAAGGAGACGGCACATTTCGACATTCTTCGGTGTACAAGATAATTCCTCCAAAACCCGAGTAGTGTTTTCTAACCAGAATTCAGCCCGCTCGAATCATCATCAACTGCTTTGCTCAAATTCTTCTACCCATATTTTCAAATTTTATCTCTGGAGCTTTTCCTTTTCTCGATGATTCAGTGACTGCACTTTGTGGGATCTCGGGAACCGGTGGAGGAGCAGGAGTGGGAGCTTGACCTTGCTGCACTACAGGGTTAGTTCTTAAGTATTGATTAAACCATTCATTCATCATTTGAAAGAAGGCTGTTTTTGCCTCCTCCATTCAACCCTCTGTCTCGGGCCTTCTACTACTAGTTTCTTCTCTTTGTACTGAAGCCGGAGCATGACTCCCAGCTTCCTCGGATTGAGCTCGGTCGGATGACATTACTATAAGAAAAACACATTTAAATGGTCAAGAGATATCACACTATCAATAATAATTTAAATGGCATGTATAGCTAATCCCGTATTTGCTACATCGGTCCTAGAACCGACTAAACCGTAGCTCTGATACCAATAAATGTAATACCCCTACCCGTATTCATTGCCAGAATAGGGTAAGAAGTATTACCAGAGTTTACAAATTAAATTTTTTTTTAACTCAATATATCCCCCTTTTATAGATATCTAACCTTCCCTGTAAATTTTAAACCGAGACCAATCCACATCAACCAAACCAATTCAACATATTTTCAAAATAAATTCATGCATATTTATAAGATAACATCATCACATACCCAAAACTGTGTTTGTTAACCATACCAATGGCTAACTCTACATTCATTTCACAAAATCATTTACTTTATTAGCTTATACATGCCATTGATTTCCAAAATAAAGTTTCTTTATATACCGAAATCCTGAGGTTGATAGTGTGATGTATCTCTCACCAAATCCGATCTCCGAGCTCTTAACACTACAAAACAGGGAAAATGAAATGTAGGTAAGCACTTTGTGCTTAGTAAGCTCATGTAACAAGAATTATACTTACCTAATATTTTCAATACAATACAATAAACATTTATATATCCATTCAATGCATTATTACCCTAATATGCACAAACTCAACATTCAAGTTAGTACAATAATTTGCATGTACCAATAATATATACCATGATTTCTATTTCCTTGTTATTTTTCCATATTTATCCCGTTGAATTTCTAAATTTCGATGGATTTTCAGAGGTACACTTTTAGTGTACAATTTCGGTCCACAATTTATATTCATGTGCACACATTTCCATTTCGAGAGCACACTCTGCGAACCTCATCCTTACAAATGGGATTACTACCCAAGCTAAATCCTCAGTAATATAAACTCATAGAGTATTGTCGGGATTACCACCCAAGCTAAATCCCTCGCAACGACAATTACTCTAATGAGCTTGGATCTGAATTACCAGTCAGGCTAAATTCGGACCCTAATTCGGATTACCCGTCCAAGGCTAAATCCATTTTCCACATATTCTTCGGAGAGGGCTATATCGAGATAGGATCACCCGTCCGGCTTGATCCTTTTTACCGTCAATTCCTTTTTCAGAGATCCATCGAATTTTCCTTTCATTCAACCGATTTCTTCTTTTTTTTTTTTATTATCAAATATATCATTGTTTTATCAATTTTCATACAATGAACATTCAAATCATATTCATATCAAAAACATACATTTCAAGCATTTAAGAATATAACTCAAGTTACATGAACTTACCTTGATACTTGTTTGTGCACAAAAATCTACTAATCCTGAACTTTTTCCTTTCCTCGATCTAGCTTCGTATTTGAATCTTCTGGATCTAAATAAATAAATTTAATTATCAATTTAATACATTTCATATTCATATACAACATTCTCTATAATTCAACTATTATTTATAGTTCATTCAAAGCTGTCTACTTAAGTTATAGCCACTAAATTATTTATAACTCGAATTACAGAACTTCAAATTAAGTTCCGTTAATTTTCCCTGAAACTAGACTCATATATCTTCTTACCATAAAATTTTCAGAATTTTTGGTTTAGCCAATCAGTACAGTTTATTCTTTAAAGTCACCCCTGTTCTGCTGTCTAACAGTTCTGATCCTTCTTCACTAAAAATTAATTATCTCTTCATACAGGATTCAAATGATATTCTAGTTTATTTATATTAAAAATAGACTCATTAAGGATTCTATAAATATAAATTTAAGCTCCTAATTATTTTTCTTTAATTTTTTATGATTTTTCAAAGTCAGAACAGGGGAACCCGAATTCATTCTGACCTTGTCTCATAAAATTCATTATATCTCAAAATTTATAAATCTATTGCTTATACTATTTCTTCTATGAGAAACTAGACTCAATTAGCTTTAATTCCATATATTTTTCATCTTCTAATTCGATTTATACAATTTATGGTGATTTTTCAAAGTTAGTGTACTGCTGCTGTCCAAATTGTTTTAGTGCAAACTGTTTATTACCATTTTTCCCCTAAACTTTTAATAAATGAGAATTTCGTCCCTACTCAATTAGTCTCTCAATTGAGCTTATTTTTCTAAATTAACATTTTATTATATCACCTTAAACTAGTTTACAACCTTTAGGAATCATAGTTTCAGAAATAGACTTTAATTCCAAACATTTTCACAATTAGGTCCTAAAAATCAATTTTCCATTGAAATTACCTAATAAAATCATCTCATAAATAAATTAAAACTTTAATTTCATTCTATTTCATCATAAACTTACAGAACTAAATCATGGTGACTTTCAATTTCATCCATGAAATCAAAAACTAATGAATTTAATAGTAGGACCTAGTTGTAAAAGTCTTAGAAACACAAAAATTATAAGAAAAAGGCAAGGATTAACTCACTTGGTACAAAAATTATGAAATACCAGCTTAGAGAACCCTCCTATTGCGTTTTTAGCTGCTGGAATTGAAGAGAAATGAAGAGAAATCTAGATATTTCCTATTTAGTCCTAGCTTTATTTAGTTAATTTTGCAATACTCCAATTTTACCCTTAATTTATCAAATTCCCTGATGATTTCATGCCCTTGCCGTCCAGCCCAAATAAATTTTGGGTCTAATTTCCTTTTAAATCCTTTCTCATTAGACTCTTAAGCTATTTAATCATTCTAGCAACTTTTACACCTATTACAATTTAGTCCTTTTCATTTAATTGACTACCCAAACATTAAAATTTCCTAACGAAATTTTAATACCACATTACTAACATTTCATAAATATTTATAAAATTATTTTCGACTCGGTTTTACGAGATAAAGGTCTCGATACCTTGTTTTTACCCAATTTTTTCAATAATTTATTTTTCTAACTAACCACTAAATCGGTAAAATTTTTCTATCAATATTTTCATACGATTTTCCTATCATATCAATTTTCATGCAAAAATATTGAAATAAATTTCTCTTTAAATCGGATTTGTGGTTACGAAACCACTGTTCCGACAATTTTGAATTTAGGCCATTACAAAGTTGGTTTTCTTGGACATATTCTATCTGCGGAGGGTATTCGAGTAGATCCAAGTAAAATTTCAGGTATTGTCAATTGGAAGCCACCGAAGAATGTGTTTGTAGTCTAAAGTTTTCTAGGACTTGTTGGATATTATTGAAGGTTTGTAAAAGGTTTTTCAATGATAGCTTCTCTGATGACTTGATTGTTGCAAAAAGATGTAAAGTTCGAGTGGTCTAATAAGTGTCAACAAAGCTTTGATAGGTTGAAAGCCTTATTGACAGAAGCACTTGTGTTAGTTCAACCTGAATCGGGTAAGGAATTTATAATTTATAGTGATACATCGTTACATGGTTTAGGCTATGTTTTGATTCAAGAAGGTAAAGTAATAGCCTATGTTTCAAGACAACTAAAATCACATGAAAAAAATTAACCGATACATGACCTTGAATTGGCAACAATTGTGTTTGCATTGAAAATATGACAACATTATTTTTTGGTGAAAAATGTCATATATTCACTAATCACAAAAGTTTGAAATATTTGATGTCACAAAAATATTTGAATTTGAGACAACGTAGGTGGCTTGCGTTATTGAATGGTTATGAATTGGTTATTGATTACCATCCGGGAAAAGCCAATGTGGTTACTGATACTCTAAGTAGAAAATCTCTATTTGCCTTGCGAGCTATGAATACTCGATTGATGCTAGCAGATGATGGTTCAATTATAGCTGAGTTAAAAGCTAGACCGATGTTCTTGCAACTGATTTTTAAAGCTTAGAAAGATAATAGTAAATTACAAGCGAAATGGATACAGCGTGAATCGACTTCTGATTCAGAATTTTAGATCGAGACTGATGGTTGTCTGTTATTCAGAGGCAAATTATGTGCACCAAAGAATTCGAAATTGATACAGAAGATTTTGAATGAAGCTCATAATGGTAACATGTCTATTCATCCCAGTAGTACAATGATTTAAAGAAGATGTACTGGTGGCCGGGAATGAAACGGGATATTTCTGAGTTTGTATCTAAATGTTTAATATGCCAGCAAGTAAAAGTTGAGCATCAGTTGCCTTCAAGATTATTACAGCCAGTTACAATACCGGAATGGAAATGGGAAAGAATTACCATGGACTTTGTATCGGGATTACCCCTGTCTCCAAAGAAGAAAGATTTCATTTGGGTAATTTTCGACCGATTGACAAAGTCTGCACACTTTATGTAATATCCCGAATTAGGGCCTAATCGGAATAGTGGTTTTGTGACCACAAATCCGAGATAGAAATAATTATTTTATAATTATTTTGATGTTTACGATATGATTGCATGATTGTGTGAAAATTTCGTGACGAAATTCTGTGCATAAAGTGCTTAAGTTGAAATTAGGGACTAAATCGAATAACTTGCAAAACTTGCATTCTAGAAGTTTTTAGTATGAAATTACTTTGGAATATTAATGAGGAGGTCTTAAATAGCAATTTGACCAATTTCTAAAATTTTGGACAAAAATGGGCTTGTACATGAAAATTTTCAAAGAAAGGTATTAAGGGTATTTTGGTCATTTAGTAATTAAAAGATTAAAAAAAAGGAAAAAGATGGCAAAATATGTCCATCTTCTTCATTAGGACGAAAATTAAAGGGTTCTCCATAGCTAGGGTTTGTTTCAAGATTCCAAGCTCCATAGTAAGTGATTCCAAGCCCGGTTTTTAATGTTCTTTACGTTTTTGGAGTCCCGGTAACTTGATTTAGCTTATGCTAGCAATAATTTAGCCTAAGATTCATATTTGGAAAAATACCCATAGGTGAAATTTGTGTATTTTGGTGTTTTATGATAAAATATGAGGTTTTAAATTATGCTAGACAACTTGTGCTACTCGATTTTAAGTGAAAACGGGTAAAAGGGCTTAATCGGTAAAAATACCTAATAGTTGTAAGTACATGTTAGAATTAGAATTTGATGTTTCCATAGAAGGGAAAAATGATCAGCATGTCATAAAACATAAGAAAATGGGATGAAGTTTAATTCCCGAGCCTAGGGGCAAAAGTGTAATTTTGCAAAAGTTTAGGGGCAAAATGGTAATTTTTCCAAAGTTCGTTTTTGGGGCTGTTTTGATGAATGTATGTATTAAATAAGATTAATTTGGCATTATAGATCAAGAGAAACGAGATTCAAGCCGTGATCGAGGGAAAAACAAAGTTTACGAGGAATAGGCTTGATTGCTAATATTTTATATCGAGGTAAGTTCATGTGTAAACGTAGTAACATAATTGTCATTTTAAGTAATTTAATGTTATTTATGTGATATGATGATTAATATCATGAAATATTATGCTTTATGGTTATTATGGAATAATATGTAAATTATGAATTGCTACCGAGTATCGGTTTCGATGTTCCGTGGAAGACGGAAAAGATGTGTAATCGAGGAAAGAGCCCGTTTGAACCTTGGGAATAGATTAGAATACAAGTGACATGTCACTAGGATGGTTGGGCATCTAAACTCGTTGAGTTGAGTCCGAGTTCACTTATGGATGCAAATGTCCGAACTCGTTGAGTTGAGTCCGAGTTCGTGAGATGTAACTAGGCATCCGAGCTCGTTGAGTTGAGTCCGAGTTCACTTATGGATGCGAACGCCCGAGCTCGTTGAGTTGAGTCTGAGTTCGCTTATGGGCGGGTTACATGGTAGCTTGGCTACATATGTGGCACTTATGTACAAACTTTCCGTGTATTTGAATTATATTCCGATGTGTTCAACGGGTGAATCTTAAAAGAATAAGGAGAATGCCTAAAACGAAGGTGACATGTTGGTAAGTGTGGTAAATGAGAAAATTTGACAGGTATGTGCTTAAATCTTCGGGTTGAGAACTTGGTATGATGAAATCGTAGCATGATATTAAATGCAAATGTAACATGAATGTCTTGGTGTTGTTTATGCAAATGATGTTTTTATGTGGAATTGCATGATTATGTTACTTACTATTTGCATGTGAACTTATTAAGCATTTATGCTTACTCCTTCCTTTTCTTTCATTGTAGTTTTGATAAACCGGCTTGAGAATCGGGATAGGTCAAAGACTTGTTTACACTATCCGAAGGCCTAAATTGGTAAAATGGCTTGTGTATCTTGAATGTGGCATGTATGGCAAAATACTCACTTTGTGTAAATGATCTTATGATATAATTATGCTTTGGCAAGAAAAGAGTTTGTGAATGATTAGCCATTGGAATGACCAATCTAAATCATATTTGATACCATCTATGTTTAAAATGCTATCTAGTCCATGAAAATTTATAGTAAAGTAAAATTTGCTATAAATCAGAATATTGCTGCAGCAATGACGTGAATTTGAAAAATCATTAAAAATATTAGAAATGGACTTAAATAATGAATAAGTTATATAATCTAAGCTTAATGAGTCTATTTTCATATGGATGGAACAAAACAGGTATATGAATTATATTCTATGAGATGTTTAAATTTTTGTAAAACAGGGCCAAAGCGATTTATGGATCCCCTGTTCTGAATTTGGAAATTCACCTTAAATTGTATCAAAATAATTATAAGTCATGCTTTATATGTACAGATTCCTCATAGATTCTAGTTTTAAGAGAAAGAAACAGCATAGTCATTGAAACTCTGTACAGGGAGATATCTGATTTGAAATACATAGAGGTCAGAGCAGTCGTACCCTAAAATAGGGGAGAATTTAACTAATAAAATGTACTAATTCGCCCAACCAAAAATTCTATAAAAAAATTAGTAAATATATATATTAGTTTAGTTTCAGGGAAATTTTACAGAATTGGATTTTGAGTTTTAGAACTTGAGATATGAACTTTTAAGTGATTGTGACGCAGTTAGCCAGCTTGTCTGGAAATTTTAAAAATAAATTGTTTAAGCTGTTTAACTGATGAAATTAAGTTTAGTAACACCTCGTGCTCGACTCCAGCGATGGTCTCGGGTATGGGGCGTTACATTTGGTGGTATCAGATCAGGTTTAGTCGGTTCTCGGACTAACGTATTGTATGTACGGATTTTGCTATACATGCCATATATATATTGTGATAGTGTGACGACTTCTGACCTTTTAAATGATTTTTTTATAGTAAATGGATCTCGATCCAGCTGTGGCTGATGATGTAGAAAGTAATGCACCGGCTCCGGCTGAAGGGGCGGTGCCAACCTAAAATCCACCTCCTACTGTTAGTCAAGGAGGAGGAGAAGGGGCTCGAGAAGCCTTTCTCCAAATGATGAGTGCCTGGTATACTGAGTTTGTTCGTACAAACCTGAATGTACAACCTCCCCCACCTCCCCCGATTCCTCAACCTGTACCCCCGATGCCTCAAGGTATGGATCTGATGAAATTTCACAGAACTCCAATTGACAGAATCCACAAGCAAGGGGCCGAAGAATTCAAGGCAAATGTTGATGATGATGTCGAGAAAGCAGAGTTTTGGCTTGAGAATTCTATTCGGGTATTTGATGAATTGTCTTGTACACCTGAGGAATGCTTGAAATGTGCTATATCATTGTTGAGGATTCACCTATCATTGGTGGAAGACATTGATTTGATGGTGGTTGAAAGAGAAGGTGACTTGAGAATTCTTTCAAGAAGAATTTCGGAAGAAATACATCAGTGAATGATTTGTTGATCAAAAGCGTAAAGAGTTTCTTGAGTTGAAGTAGGGGAACATGACAGTTACTGAATACAAAAGAGAGTTCGTCAGGTTGAGTAAGTATGCCAGAGAATACATTCCTACAGAGGCTAAAATGTACAGACGATTTGAAGACGGACTCAATGAAGATATCAAAGTATTTGTTGGGATTCTTGAATTAAAAGAAATGGTAGTATTGGTTGATCGACCTTGCAAGGCTGAAGAACTACTTAGAGAGAAGAAAAAGGCAGAGGCTGAGACTAGAAATTGGAAGAAAAGACCAACAAGTAGTTCATTCTCACAGCAATCCAGAAAATCTAGAAATATGAATCCTCGTTCACAGATTTCGGCTGGAAAATCATATGGACATGTTAAGAAGCAAAATGTGGGTCCTAAATCTCAGACTATTTCTACAGCTAGTGTGGGAAATACGAGATTTGTTAAGCCTGAGTGCCAGCAGTGTGGCAGAAATCATTTTGGCCCATGTAGAGCGAATGAATGTTTTCGGTGTGGTTCTCCAGATCATTTTATTAGAGATTGCCCAAAGAGAGTTGAGAAAGAAAAATTTCAGAGCGTAAAAGCTAGTGGTGTAGACTCGAGGGGAAGATATTTGAGAAAAGCTGAAAATAAAGCAAGCAGCAAGAATGTAGTCAAAGATTCAGTAGTTAAACTTGAAGCAAGGGCTCCAGCTAGAACTTATGCCATAAAGGCACGTGAAGATGCTTCATCACCCGACGTAATTATTGGTATATTTTCTTTTTATGATGTTAATGTTAATGCTTTGATTGATCCCAGTTCTACACATTCATATGTGTGCATGAAACTGGTGTCTAGTATGAATATACCTATTGAGAACACAGAATTTATGATTAGAGTGTCGAATCCATTAGGCAAATGTGTGATAGTTAATAAAATATGCAAGAAATGCCTTTTAATAATTCAGGGTCATTACTTTCCGGCCGACTTGATGTTGTTGCCGTTTGATGAATTTGATGTTATTTTGGGTATGGATTGGTTGACAATGCATGATGCTATAGTAAATTGCAAAGAAAAGGTTATAGAATTAAAGTGTGAAAGTGGTGAAATTCTACGGGTTGAACCAGGCAAATCAGAGGCACTATCTAGTGTGATTTCTTCGATGTCGGCTCAGAGATATTTGAGGAAGGGTTATGAAGCTTATTTGGCATATGTAATTAATACAAAAGAAATTGAAAAGAAAGTTGAATTAGTGCCGGTTGTGTGTGAATTTGCGGACGTATTTCCAGAAGAATTGTCGGGTTTGCCTCCAGTCAGGGAATTAGAATTTGGTATTGATTTGATACTGGGAACAGCTCCGATCTCGATTGCTCTGTATAGAATGGCACCAGCAGAGTTGAAAGAATTAAAGTCGCAGTTGCAAGAGTTGACTGATAAAGGCTTTGTGAGACCGAGTTTTTCACCTTGGGGTGTTCCCGTGTTATTTGTGAAAAAGAAGGATGGTTCTATGAGATTTTGTATTGACTATCGGCAATTAAACAAGGTGACAATCAAGAACAAGTATCCGTTGCCGAGAATTGATGATTTGTTTGATCAGCTAAAAGGAGTAACATGGTTTTCAACGATTGACTTGAGATCTGGGTATTACCAGCTGCGAGTAAAAGAGTCGGATGTGCCTAAAACTGCTTTTAGAACAAGGTGCGGTCATTATGGATTTTTAATTATGCCATTCGGGTTGACAAATGCTCCTACTGTGTTTATGGATTTAATGAATCGCATATTTCGGCCATACTTAGACAAATTTGTTGTGGTGTTTATAGATGATATTTTAATTTATTCAAAAGATGAGACAAAGCATGCTGAGCATTTGAGGATAGTTTTGCAAACTTTGAGAGATAAGCAGCTGTATGCTAAGTTTAGTAAAAGTGAATTTTGGCTCCAGGAAGTTGGATTTTTGGGTCATATTGTTTCAGGTGATGGTATACGGGTTGATCTTAGTAAAATTTTGGCCATTGTTGATTGGAAACCACCAAAAAATGTAACCGAGGTTAGAAGTTTCTTGGGGCTAGCTGGGTATTATCGGCGGTTTGTAAATGGATTTTCTATAATTGCTGCTCCTATAACTAGATTACTCTGAAAGAATGTTAAATTTGAATGGACGGAAGAATGTCAACAGAGTTTTGAAGAATTGAAAAAATTATTAACTAAAGCACCAGTGTTGGTACAACCCGAATCAGGTAAAGAATTTGTGGTGTATAGTGATGCTTCTCGAAATGGTTTAGGATGTGTACTTATGCAAGAAGGAAAAGTGGTGGCTTATGCTTCGAGGCAGTTAAAATCTCATGAAAGAAATTATCCGACTCATGATTTGGAATTAGCTATTATAGTGTTTTCTTTGAAGATTTGGCAACATTATTTGTATGGTGAAAAGTGCTGAGTACATACCGACCACAAAAGTCTTAAGTACTTGATGTCACAAAAAGACTTGAATTTGAGACAGCGAAGATGGTTGGAGTTATTGAAAGATTACGAGCTTGTTATTGATTACCATTCGGGAAAAGCGAATGTGGTTGCCGATGCTTTAAGCAGAAAATTACTATTTGCTTTGAGAACTATGAACACTCGGTTAAAGATATCAAATGATGGTTCAATTCTAGCAGAGTTAAGAGCAAGACCGATGTTTTTACAAGAGATTTCTGAAGCTCAGAAAAGCGATGAAGATTTACAAGCCAAGAGAAAACAGTGTGAAGCTGATACGGGGTCAGATTTCAGAATCGATTTTGATGGTTGCTTGATGTTTAAAAATTGAATTTGTGTACCAAAAAATAATGAGTTGATTCAAAAGATTTTGCATGAAGCACATAATGGTTGTTTGACGGTTCATCTGGGCAGTACGAAAATGTATAATGACTTGAAGAAAATGTACTGGTGGAGTGGAATGAAAAGAGATATTTCCGAGTTTGTATCAAAGTGCTTAGTTTGTCAACAAGTGAAAGCGGAACACCAAGTACCTTCGGGATTACTCAAGCCTATCATGGTTCTTGAGTGGAAATGGGATCGGATTACTATGGATTTTGTATCAGGATTGCCATTAACTCCGGGGAAGAAAGATGCCATCTGGGTAATAGTTGACAGACTGACTAAATCAGCTCATTTTATTCCGGTACGTACGGATTATTCTCTTAATAAGTTGGCTGAATTGTATATCAGTGAGATTGTTAGACTTCATGGAATACCTTTGTCAATCATTTCGGATAGAGATCCGAGATTTACTTCACGGTTTTGGCAAAAGTTACAAGAGGCATTAGGTACAAAGTTAAATTTTAGCACTGCCTTTCATCCACAAACTGATGGACAATCAGAGAGAGTAATTCAGATTCTTGAAGACATGCTCAGATGTTGCGTATTGGAATTTCAAGGTAGTTGGGAAAGATACTTATTGTTGGTAGAATTTGCTTATAATAATAGTTATCAGACGAGTTTGAAGATGGCACCTTATGAAGCATTGTATGGTCGTAAATGTCAGACACCATTGTATTGGACTGAACTAAAGGAAAATCAGATTTATGGAATTGATCTAAAAAAAGAAACCGAAGAAAAAAGTGAAAGTGATTCGAGATTGTTTGAAAACTACTTCGGATAGACAGAAATCTTATGCGGATTTGAAACGAAAGGAAATCGAGTTTCAAGTTGGTGATAAGGTATTTTTAAAAGTGTCTCCATGGAAGAAATTTCTTAGATTTGGACGGAAGGGCAAGTTAAGTCTGCATTTTATTGGGCCGTATGAAATAAGTGAAAGAGTTGGACCAGTAGTTTATCGGTTAGCATTGCCATCTGAATTACAGAAGATGCATGACGTGTTCATTTGGAAAAATACCCATAGGTGAAATTTGTGTATTTTGGTGTTTTATGATAAAATATGAGGTTTTAAATTATGCTAGATAACTTATGCTACTCGGTTTTAAGTGAAAACGGGTAAAAGGGCTTAATCGGTAAAAATACCTAATAGTTATAAGTACATGTTAGAATGAGAATTTGATGTTGCCATAGAAGGGAAAAATGATCAGCATGTCATAAAACACAAGAAAATGGGATGAAGTTTAATTCCCGAGCCTAAGGGCAAAAGTGTAATTTTGCAAAAGTTTAGGGGCAAAATGGTAATTTTACCAAAGTTCGTTTTTGGGGCTATTTTGATGAATGTATGTATTAAATAAGATTAATTTGGCATTATAGATCAAGAGAAACGAGATTCAAGCCGTGATCGAGGGAAAAACAAAGTTTACGAGGAATAGTCTTTATTGCTAATATTTTATATCGAGGTAAGTTCATGTGTAAATGTAGTAACATAATTGTCATTTTAAGTAATTTAATGTTATTTATGTGATATGATGATTAATATCATGAAATATTATGCTTTATGGTTATTATGGAATAATATGTAAATTATGAATTGCTATTGAGTATCGGTTTCGATGTTCCGTGGAAGACGGCAAAGATGTGTAATCGAGGAAAAAGCCCGTTTGAACCTTGGGAATAGATTAGAATACAAGTGACATGTCACTAGGATGGTTGGGCATCCAAACTCGTTGAGTTGAGTCCGAGTTCACTTATGGATGCAAATGTCTGAACTCGTTGAGTTGAGTCCGAGTTTGTGAGATGTAACTAGGCATCCGAGCTCGTTGAGTTGAGTCCGAGTTCACTTATGGATACGAACGCCCGAGCTCATTGAGTTGAGTCTGAGTTCGCTTATGGGCGGGTTACATGGTAGCTTGGCTACATATGTGGCACTTATGTACAAACTTTCCGTGTATTCGAATTATATTCCGATGTGTTCAACGGGTGAATCTTCAGAGAATAAGGAGAATGCCTAAAACGAAGGTGACATGTTGGTAAGTGTGGTAAATGAGAAAATTTGACAGGTATGTGCTTAATTCTTCGGGTTGAGAACTTGGTATGATGAAATCGTAGCATGATATTAAATGCAAATGTAACATGAATGTCTTGGTGTTGTTTATGCAAATGATGTTTTTATGTGGAATTGCATGGTTATGTTACTTACTATTTGCATGTGAACTTACTAAGCATTTATGCTTACTCCTTCCTTTTCCTTCATTGAATTTTTGACAAACCGGCTTGAGAATCGGGATAGGTCGAAGACTCGTTTACACTATCCGAAGGCCTAAATTGGTAAAATGGCTTGTGTATCTTGAATGTAGCATGTATGGCAAAATACTCACTTTGTGTAAATAATCTTATGATATGATTATGCTTTGGCAAGAAAAGAGTTTGTGAATGATTAGCCATTGGAATGGCTAATCTAAATCATATTTGATACCATGTATGTTTAAAATGCTATCTAGTCCATGAAAATTTATAGTAAAGTAAAATTTGCTATAAAACAGAATATTGCTGCAGCAATGACGTGAATTTGAAAAATCATTAAAAATATTAGAAATGGACTTAAATAACGAATAAGTTATATAATCGAAGCTTAATGAGTCTATTTTCATATGGATGGAACAAAACAGGTATATGAATTATATTCTATGAGATGTTTAAATTTTTGTGAAACAGGGCTAGAGCGATTTCTGGATCCCCTATTCTGACTTTGGAAATTCAGCTTAAATTGTATCAAAATAATTAGAAGTCATTCTTTATATGTACAGATTCATTATAGAGTCTAGTTTTAAGAGAAAGAAACAGCATAGTCATTGAAACTCTGTATAGGGAGATATCTGATTTGTAATACACAGAGGTTAGAGTAGTCGTACCCTAAAATAGGGGAGAGTTTAACTAATAAACTGTACTAATTGGCCCAACCAAAAATTCTATAAAAAATTAGTAAATATATATATTAGTCTAGTTTCAGGGAAATTTGACGGAATTGGATTTTGAGTTTCAAAACTCGAGATATGAATTATTAAGTGACTGTGACGCAGTTAGCCAGCTTGTCTGGAAATTTTAAAAATAAATTGTTTAAGCTGTTTAATTAATGAAATTAAGTTTAGTAACACCTCGTGCTCGACTCCGGCGACGGTCTCGGGTACGGGGCGTTACACTTTATCCCAATACATATGGATTTTTCTTTGGATATATTGGCTGAATTATATGCCTCTGAGATTGTTAGATTGCATTGAGTACTTATCTCTATTATTTCAGACAGAGATCCTCGATTTACATCTCGATTCTGGAGCAAATTGCATGAAGCTCTAGACACACGGTTACATTTTAGTACTACATTCCATCCTCAGAAAGATGGTCAATCTAAACATGTAATATAGATTTTGGAAGATATGCTTCGTTGTTGTGTACTTGAATTTGAAGGTAATTAGGAAAAATATCTACCTTTGGTTGAATTTGCTTATAATAACAGTTACCAGTCCAATATCAAAATGGCACCGTATGAAGCTCTGTATGGTTGCAAATACAGAACTCCATTGTATTGGATAGAAATCAGTGAGAAAAAGTTACATGGAGTTGACTTAGTCCGTGAAACCGAAGAAAAAGTAAAGGTAACTCAGAACAGTTTAAAAGCAGCTTCTGATCATCAAAAGGCTTATGCTAATCTTGAATGGAAAGAAATAGAATTTTAGGTCGATGACAAGGTATTCTTGAAAGTGTTACCTTCGAAGAAAGTTCTTCGGTTTGGCCTTAAAGGGAAATTGAGTCCACGGTTCATTGGGCCTTATGAAATCACAGAAAAATTGGACCTATTGCGTATTAGTTAGCTTTACTGCCAGAACTTGATCAAATTCATAATTTTTTTCATGTGTCTATGCTACGACGGTATCGATCAGATCCTTCACATGTTATTTCTCTGATAGAGGTAGAGATTCAGTCTGATATGACATATATTAGCTCAGGAAACAAAAGAGTTAAGAAATAAAAAAATAGCTTTGGTAAAAGTTCTTTGGCAACGAGATGGTATTGAAGAGGCTACCTGGGAACCAGAGGATACAATGAGAAAGCAATATCTAAACCTCTTTACTGGTAAGATTTTCGAGGACGAAAATCCTTAAGGAGGAGAGTTGTAACAGCCCATTTTCAGTGAAATCGGAACAATGGTTTCGGGACCACAAATCCGACCCGGAACGAAAAATTATTTTTATATTTTTTCATGATTTGCATTTAGATAGGAATATCATGTGAAAATTCTGATAAAGAAATTTTATCGATTTAGTGTTTAATTACGAAAAGGACTAAATCGCATAAAATGAAAAAGTTGAATTCTAGTAGCTATAAGGATCAAATAGCTATGAAATTCAAAACTTGAGGTCCTTATATGATAATTATACTATTAATCAAAAGTTAGTAGATATTTTGGATGATTCGTCCATGGAAAAATTAGAAAAGGCTATGGACTAAATTGGAAAGTGATAAAATTAAAGATGATAATTAAATTAAATAGAAATATCATCTTTTTTTAATCATCTTCCCCAAAATTTGCATGGAAACCCTAGGAGAGAGAGAAGAAACTAATCAAGGTAAGTTTTTTTGTCCTGTTTTTAGTAATTTTTATATTTTTGAAACTAGGATATTTTACTCTATCTATTTGGGGAATTAATTTGAAAAGTTATCAAAGTATAGAAATTATGCCATGGATGAATATTCTAAAAATTTAAAATTTATGGTGGAAAATGAAAGGTTGTTGATAGATAAACATCTTTTACAAAGTGATTTTTCATGAAAACATGATTTAAGGACTAATTTGTAAAGTTTTGAAAATTGAAGAAAAATTCTGAAATTTATGGAATTCATGTGCTATAAATTATATATTGAAATTTCATTTAGGCTTCAAATAGGGAGTAAATTGCATGAATTTTATTTTCTGAGCCTAAGGATAAAATTGGAATTTATGAAAAGTTTAGGGGCAAAGTGGTAATTTTGGCAACGGATACGGGTTAGATATGTTACAGAGCTTCCATAGCTATCTTTTTTTTCAGAGCAACCAAGGAAGAAGTTGAAGAAGTGGAGAGAATTAAATAGAATTGAGAGGAATTCACCCTAGGAATTCACTTCTCAGTTATTTATAGCTTTTCACGCACGATCCTCAAACCGTATAGAAACCATCCATTGATAATCATTTTGTCTCCCACTAAGGAACTAGCTGGTTTTAATCTAACCAAACCAGAATTGAATCTCAACCACTCCAGAATTAGTCACTAAATTTTCATGATTTTTTTGTAAAGGCCACCAACTTGTGGTTTCTTTCAATTTAACCCTAAATGGTTCCTAATTTCCAAAACTTAAGGAAAATCGAGTGTGACATATATGGCATTTAACTAGGTTGAGTCAGAATTAGTATTTGATTTGGTTATTTTCTAAAGCACATTAAGTTATGAATGCTAAAACTATAACTCGGCATGATTTGTGGTATGATAACCAGTTTTATGTTCATATACATTTTTTATAAGTGTTAATTAGTTAAATGAAATATTTGGATAAATTGTTAGTAAATTCAATTGAAATTGTTGAAATGATGATAGTATGCTTGTATAATTGATTCATTTGACATAATGGAACTTATTAGGTATTTAGAGTTGGTTGATACTATATATGCTGGTACATTTGAAAGGTTTTAGGTGTTTGCAATCAGGTACCAAAAACTTACCCTTTTAAAAACAAAATGTCACGTTGCGACGTTGCATAGTGGTTGTCTTAACAAGATCTGAATGGCACGGCACGATGCGATGCCAGACTTTAGTTGTTGTGACGAGGTTGGAAAGTATGTTGTGTTGCGATGAGAAATCCCCTGATATTACAATGTTAACCCGAAGTTTTGAAATTGTTTCAATTTGGTCTTTTTTATCTTGATTAACTTTAAAGCTTCTGTAAGCTCGTGTAATTCCCGGTAATAGTTGTTTAATTTATAGTATACATGTTTTGATTGCAATTAATTATTAAATGAGGAAATTTATACGAAATTTGATCGTAGTTGCTCCAACAGCTAATGTGACACCTTGTAACTCAGACTTGGCGATCGGGTCAAGTATCGAAGTGTTACAATCTTCATCCTTTAGGATTTACAATAACTACCTTGGTAACTCTTATTTTACTGAAGTATTTTATTGGGTCACCAAGGCTTCAAGTAGATGGGTTTCTCCATGGGTTCCACGAATCGAGCTAGTTCAAGTGGGTCAAATGAGCCTCATTTAATCAGTTAACCTCCATGAGACGCTCTATGTGCATTCGTCACGGACTTTGATCTGCGGCCCGTAATACAAACTTGCACTTATTGATCCCGTTTTGGTTTCAAGAAAAGATCACATATTTGGCAAAAAGAGATTCTCAACCGGAGTTAAGTTTCATGAAAAAGGTGGACTTCATGAGGTCTCATTTGACTGTAAGAATAAAATTGTGAATTCATTAGGTGTGGTGGTGGTTGTTGTGGAGCCTAAAATGGAGATTAGAATTGATGGGAATTTCGCCCTTCACGTCAACCATCTCCAATGGAAATTCAAAGGGAATGAATCCATAAATGTCAACTAAAGAAGATTACATGTCTACTGTGATGTTCATGATTGGGTTTTTAGCCCTGATTTAAGGCATGTCTTGTTTATATTCAAGCATGTTTCATCATCATCGCTTACATCATTATCATCATCACTGTCATCTCGAGCAGGGAGAGGAGTGGTTCATTAGAAGGGCTTAACCATGGCGATTAATGCATTCTCCCTATTCCATTTAATTTCGTGATGCTTTTGTAAAAAATAACAATATTTTTTTTACGAAAAATATAATATAATATTTTTATAATATGTAAATGTAGAATATTAAATTATATTTATATTAATTATGTGTTTAAGGATAAAACTAATAGAATATGTAAATGTGAAATGTTAAATTTATTGAATTATTTAAAATTATAATCAAATTAATAGAATGTATGAGTATTGAGGACTAAATGTATTATTATACCAATTGAAAAAAGACTACGTCATCACTCCCATTAACCATTTGACGTAGAGTGACCACAATAAAAATGGGCTAAAAAATTAGCAGCAAAATTGATTTTTTTTTATATTTTAATAACTAAAACATAAACACATTAATAATTAAATGTCTATAGTTTACCCTTATAATATTGCAATAATTTCAACCCATGCTGAGAAAACCGGAACAGGTATGTTAACCTTCCACTTTCCAGTGGTTCAACCCATAAACAAAATTAATTAGGCTTTAGAAAGACATTTTAATTTAATTGCCCAACCCAATTCCTTTTCTATCAATGTGTTTGGCCCATTCATCCATCCCATCATTAACAATTGGTTTAAAATTTTCACAAGTCCTTATACTCTTTTTAAATATAAAATTTAGTCTTTGTATTTTGTATTTTAATTTTGAGACGTTGATCTTTATACTTTATTTAATTTAAAAATGTTTGTAGCGACATAAAATTTTTTTACTTTCGGTCGCTAGTTGAGGCGATTATTTGAAAATTTTGAAAATGAAATTTCAGTTTTATTAAAAAAGGGAGTCGCCACCGATCCTTTTTTCTAGGTTTGATCGGACACCGAATAAATCCTCTTTTTTTTAAAAAAATTTATTTTTTAAACAAAAAGAAGGCCGAATTTAGGTCTACGTCAAAAACTAAAGTAAAGTTGGGTTTGAGAGTCGGTTACGCGCGAGGAAGGTATTAGCACCTTCGCGACGCCCAAAATTGGTATCTTTATTAAACAGGTGTTGGCTTGATTTTCAAAAATACGAATTCAATTTGACATTTAATCGTGATCCGATTGAAAATGAGAATTTTTAGTTTTCGATTTTTTTAGAAGGGTGTCCCGTTTTTAACACGAGTCGACGAATTTCACCCAACATAGCGATGAAATCGATGACTTAATGTTAAACCGGTTCATTGCCTTATTTATTGAAATTAGTAAAAAAAAACATGAATAAAAATCTTTAAAGTAGTGAACAGCAAAATGATATAAAATGGGCGGGAAACAAAAAATAAAAGAGTTAGAAATACATCGAAGCAAATAATAAATATGACAATAATATTAAAAACAATGACAGTATATGCGATATTAAACATGATAATAATGGTATTAAACACGAAATAGAGACAAACATATATATAAACATATAATAATAATAAGTGAAGTGACGTAAACATAATATTAAAAAGACTAATAGTGCTATATATATATATATATATATATTAAAGTATATACGTAATAATAGGAATGAAAAGTGTATACATAATAATACTAAATATATATATACATAATATATATAAAATGAACATATACAATATATATTGGAAGTACTAATAACATAAAAAAATATATTAATAATACTACATAAATATGTACATATATATTAAAATAAATGCATAATAATATTAAAAGTATATACATAAAAGAGTGTTAAAAATACATACATAATGTAGTTATTAAAATATAGATATATATATATATATTAGAAATAATAATAATGTTACAAAACAATTATTAATAATACTGCATAAACATATACATATATATATTAAAGATACATACATATATAATAAACATATACTAATAATAATAATAATTATAATAATAAAAAGATGTATCTACACCAAATAACACATAATAATATTAAAATAAAATAATAAGTGACAATAGTGAAAATAGTAGGTATAATAATAAATATAACAATGTATGAAAATAATACTATACATAAAAGTATATATATACCCATATAATATATGTACTAATATTAATAATAAACATAATAGGGATAAAATAAATATAATAATATATACATAATATGGTATTAAAAATATATATACATATATAACATAGTATTCAAGAATATGTACATGAGATGATATAAAAATATATACACGGAATAGCAAAAGAAATATATAACAAATAACATTAAAAATATATATAATATATATAATATATATACAATATATACATATATTTAGAAATGATAATAATATATAATAAAAAAACTATTCATACGCTACATAAATACGCATATATATATATATATATATAATAATGGTGTTAGAAATATGCAATATAGTATTAGAAATATACATACAATAGTATGAAAGATATATAACTAATAATATTAAAATATATACATAACAATATATAAAAATATAATATTAAAAACATATATACATAACATATATGAAAAATATATATACATAATATAGTATTAAAATATTTACATAATATATACATATTAGAAATAAAAAAACGACTATTAATAATACTATATAAATATATACATATATATATATATTAAAATATATACATATATAAAAAAATATACACTAATATATAATAATAATAATAATAATTTTGAAATACAAAAATCAAATATAATAAAGATATTAAAATAAAGTAATAAAATAGTGTTACATATAAATATATATATATGTATATAATAAGAATATACACTATTAATAATAATAATACTAGGAATAATAATGAAATACAAAAAATAAACATAATATAATAATATTAAAAATAAAGTAATTAAAAATAGTGTTATATACTAGTGTATATATATATTTACGTATATAATAAGAATATACATTAATATATAGTAATAATAATAATAATAATAATAATATTTATTAGATTAATAATATTAGAAATAATAATAATATTATTAAATAAAGAAACGAAAATAAACAAAAAGGACTAAAATTGAACTAAAACAGAGTTTTGGGGTAAATTTAAAAAGAAATAAAGGGAGAAGGACCAAAATGCAACACGCATGCAACCTGGAAAGACCAAAACAGAAAATATTCCTTCCCCTCAAAACGAAGCGCGACGAATTTCGGGGCAAAATTGAAATACGGATAAAATTTAATTGCAAAATCACCGAAAAATAGAGGGGCTAAATGCGCAAATAGCCCCTCAGATGAAAACACGCAGATCCTGAGGTTGGAGCGGGTCGGGTCGCGGGTCGCGGGTCTGCCAGAGTGAAACAGCATCGTTTTGGGGCTTATGGGTGCCGACCAAAATGACGTCGTTTTGTAACATCTATATAAGTTAAAGTTTTTGTTTTTGAAATCATTTGTTATCTGTTTCTAAAAAAAAACTAAAATTTTTCTTTGTTTTCTCTGCAGGACTAGGTTGCGGCGAGGTCCCTGGTCGATCGCCACCACTGATTGCTGCTGCCGGCCACCGCCGGCCACCGTAAAGTCGAAAAGGTGTATTTTTTTGTTTTGTTTATTCTTATTTTTTATATTTTTAATATATGTATATGTGGGAAAATGGACCCGAAAAAAAATAAGAATAAATTAAAAAAATCACCTTAAGTTTCGGTTGTGATTCTAGCGTTTTGGTTGCCCGATTTGGTGTTGTTCTGGTGTTTTTTGAATTTCTTCGGATCACTGCTTGTATGTGTGTTTAAATCATTTTTTGTATATATGTCAAATGGCCGAAAAAGATCCCCCTTTTTACAATGGTTTCCATTCGACTTTATAGCCGATTTTGTTACACTGTTCATACACTGTCTATTTCCTATTTTGCGCTGCTGTTGCGTTTTCTTTTTGTTTTGCAGGTGGTGGTTGAACGGTGGAGCAGAGGCTGGCATGGGCGATGGGACGTTGGCGGCGTTGAGGGTAGGTTAGGGTTTCAGTTTTTTTGAAACCTTAAGTCAGGCTAGTTGGGTCAATAACTTGGGCCTGTGAGGGTTTGGGTTAACTTTGCTTGGGTTAGCGCTGATAGGTTTTTAGGTTTAGTTTATTTGGGCTGGGGTTTGATTTTGTAATTGGGTTTTGGGTTGTGATAGGTCTTGGGTTTAATTTAGGTGGGTTATTTAGGTTATTGTTTTGGCCCGGGCCAAATTTGGTATGTACAGCTGCCACTTTTTGCTCGTTATCGTGTAACGAGAAAAAGCAAAGACTTTCAAGGAAGACCAAATTTGCCCGGTCTTGCTGAGTCTTGACTTGCTTTGTAGCTTCTCTTTTCCAAGTAGTCTCGTTCTAATCCACCGCATCTTGTAGCTTTGGTTCAATCTATCGCGACTTCAGAGCTATGACTTGTGGCTTCAATCTACTCGTATCTTCAGGGATATAAAATTCGTTGTGATCTACTCTTCTGTTGTATCTTCAGGAAGATAAGATCTACAACTTCAATGTGCTCCACTGTAACTTCGATCAGCTCCACCATAACTTCAGGGAGGCAAAATCTATGTCTTCGATTAACTTCAATCTTTATCCTCAACATGTGACCCGAGGCTCAACTTACCTCTCGCAATATGAGTTGATTTTTGAAAACGTATTTGAAAAAAAGGAATTGAAAATACCTTAGCGTGTGAGCCAAGGCTCAACTCACCTCTCGCAATATAGGTTGATTTTTTGAAAAGTAGAGTTTGAAAAATAGAAATTGAAAATACCTTGACGTGAGACCCGAGGCTCAACTCACCTCTCGCAATATGAGTTTATTTTTTTGAAAAAATAGGAATTGAAAATACCTTGGCGTGTGAGCCAAGGCTTAACTCACCTCTCGCAATATGAGTTAATTTTTGAAAAGTATAATTTGAAAAACAGAATTTGAAAATACCTCAACGTGAGACCCAAGGCTCAGCTCACCTCTCGCAATATGAGTTGATTTTTTTGAAAAACAGAAATTAAAAATACCTCAGCGTGTCTTGAGGCTCAACTCACCTCTCGCAATATGAGTTGATTTTTGAAAGATAGAAATTGAAAATACCTCAACGTGTCTTGAGGCTCAACTCACCTCTCTTAATATGAGTTGATTTTTGAAATAGAAATTTAAAAAATGAAAAAAAATACCTCAGCGTGTGACCCGAGGCTCAACTCACCTCTAGCAATATGAGTTGATTTTTCGAAACATAAATTGAAAAACGAAAATTGAAAATACCTCAGCGTGTGACTCGAGGCTCAACTCACCTCTCGCAATATGAGTTGATTTTGAAGAACAGAAATTGAAAAATAGAAATTGAAAATACCTTAGCATGTCCCGAGGCTCAACTCACCTCTCGTAATATGAGTTGATTTTTTTGAAAAACAGAAATTAAAATTACCTCAGCGTGTCCTGAAGCTCAACTCACATCTCGCAATATGAATTGACTTTTTTGAAAAACAGAAATTGAAGATATTAGAGTACCAAAACATGTCATCTAGTGGAACTCAAGTGTCTTTTCCTTTGATTCAGTACAGCTATCATCACATCTTTTTGCTCTACAAGAGTACCTGTATATGTCATGCATGATGTTATCATGATATGCACATGTTTGTCTTAAATGCCTTTATGCCTACATGATTATGCTACGCGCCTTAGGCACGTTTGTCGTATGTCCTTTTTCGTCACGATTTTTTTTTATGATCTGCATTCATTACTTCGGTTCTTGACTTTCTCTTTAGGCCCTGTACCCGTCCTCAAGCTTCACGAGTAATCAACGTTTCTCAGATATCACTCTTTTGCCCCTGGTTGATCTTTGTCCTTACTTTGAGACTTTTGTACTTATCAAATTCTTATCCGGGTAATGCTCAACATTTCTTTTGTCTAGAGTATATCATTTCACTATTTATCATTTAAATAAACCACATAATGAGATGCATGAAAATGGTCAGGTAGGTACAAAAGGGATACCTCCATTTATTTATTTCAAAGGTGACAAACAAAGAAAGTTAACCAAGAATAGTAAAAAGTGTAATAAAAAGAAAGGGATCGCATTCAACGGATACAAATGCTCTAGATATTCAACGCATGAACTCTTCCACGTTCCTCAATCAAGAATCTTTTCGAGCATGACTTCTTTCGTAGAAGATTTCGAGCTGCTGAAAATGCTTCAAATACTGTAGTCTTGTTGTTTGACCCACTGTTCAACAGCCTTGCTCTTTAAGTCTGGGTTTGCTTCATTAGAATGCCCTTTCGGGTTTTCATTCTAATCTTTTGTGTTAATCAAGACGCCCTTTTCGGGTTTTCACCTTGATCTTTTTTTTAGGCATAATATTTCTTCACAACATCTGAATTCACTGGATGAGGTAACTCCTTCCCATCCATCTCAGTGAGAATCAAAGCTCCACCCGAGAATGCCTTCTTTACTACGTATGGTCCTTCCCAATTTGGTGCCCATTTTCCTCGCAGGTCTTTTTTTATTGGGAGAATCTTTCTCAGCACGAGTTCTCCTTCGTGGAATTCTCTTGGCTGTACTTTCTTGTCATGGGCCGCGATCATTCTCTTCTGGTACATCTGTCCATGACAAATTTCCTTTAGACGTTTTTCTTCGATGAGGTTTAACTGGTCATATCAAGCTCGAACCCATTCTGCTTCCTCTAATTTCGACTCCATTAAGACTCGTAGAGAAGGGATCTCAACTTCGATAGGTAGCACAGCTTCTATTCCATAGACCAGAGAGAAAAGAGTTGCTCCCGTAGATGTCCGTATAGATGTGCGATATGCATACAAAGCAAATGGTAGCTTCTCGTGCCAGTCTTTATATGTCTCGGTCATTTTCCCAATAATCTTCTTAATATTCTTGTTGGCCACTTCAACAGCTCTGTTCATTTTCGGGCGATAGGGTGATGAGTTATTATGCTTTATTTGAAATTGCTCACTCACTTCTTTCATCATCTTGTTTTTCAGATTCAAGGCGTTATCTGAAATGATTCTTTCAGGCAAACCATAGTGACAAATGATTTCCTTTTTCAAAAACCTGCAAACTACAGTCTTCATCACATTGGCAAACGAAGCAACTTCTATCCATTTTGTGAAGTAATCAATAACCACAAAAATGAATCGATGTCCATTAGAAGCTTTTGGGGAAATTAGCCCTATAACATCCATGTCCAACATAGAAAAAGGCCATGGAGAAGTCCTGACATGAAGGGACGAAGGGGCTACATGAATCTTATCGCCATAAATTTGACTTTGTGGCATTTTCTTACATAACTAATGCAGTCACTTTCCATCGTCAGCCAGTAATAACCGAGTCTCATAATCTTCCTGGCCATAGTGAAACCATTGGCATGTGTCCCACAAATTCCTTCATGGACATCTTCAAGTATTTTTCTGGCTTCAACAGCATCTACGCATCTCAAGAGCACTTGATCTTTTCCTTTTTTGTACAAAATGTCCCCATCAAGAACAAATCCTATTGCCATTCTTCTTATTGTTCTTTTATCATTCTCATTTGCTTGTTCGAGATACTTTTGGTTCTTGACATATTCTAAGATATCATGGAACCATGGCCGTCCATCTGGCTCTTTTTCAATGCTGAAGCAATGTGCAAGGACTTCATATATGCTCATTTGCAGAGGCATTATTTCTATTTCTCTGTTTGCTTTAAACATTGAAGCCAAAGTGGTCAGGGCATCAGCCAATTGGTTTTCTTCTCATGGGAAGTAATTAAAAGTTATTTCTTTGAATTCTTTAATCAGTCCTGCCACTAGATCGCTGTATTTGGCTAATTTTGAATCTCTCACTTCTCAATCTCCCCGGATTTGGTATATCACCAACGCTGAATCCCCGTACACCTCTAAGATTTCGATGTTTCATTCAATAGCTGTACGAACTCCCATGATACAGGCCTCATATTTTGCTATGTTATTTGTACAGAAGAAATTCAACCTGGCAGTGAAGGGATAATGGTTCCCTTCTGGTGATACTAAGACTGCCCCAATCCCATGACCCAATGCGTTCGATGCACCATCAAAGCTCATCTTCCATTACTTCTCTTTTGATGAGTCGCACTCTTTTTCTATAATGCACATCAATTCTTCATTTGGGAAATCAAATCTCAATGGCTCGTATTCCTCCATTGTTCGAGTTGCTAAGAAATCAGTGATTACACTCCCTTTTATCGACTTTTGGCTCACATAGACGATGTCGTATTCTGATAGTAGGATCTGCCATCGTGCCATTCTTCCTGAGAGTGACGGTGATTCCATCATGTACTTTATTGGGTTCAGCTTTGAAATTAACCATGTCGTATGATACAACATATATTGCTTGAGCCTCCGAACTATCCAAACCAAAGCGCAACAGAATTTTTCAATTGACGAGTACTTTACCTCATACTCTGTGAACTTTTTTGCTGAGATAGTAAATTGGCTTTTCTCTTTTCACTGACTCATCATGCATGCTACCCCAGTATGCAACCCATTGAATTTTCGAACACAGTCAGATACAATATTAACGGTCTTCCTAGAGTTGATGGTACTAACACCGGGGAACTAGACAAATATTGTTTTATCTTATAAAAAGCCACTTGGAACTCTTCGTTCCATTCTTTCGGATTATGTTTTCGAAGGATTCGAAAAATTGGGTCACACTGGTTGGTGAGTTGAGCAATGAATCGAGCGATGTAGTTCAACCTCCCTAAAAATCCTTTGACTTCTTTTTGCGTGCGCGGAGGTGGTAGTTCTTGTATGGCTTTTATCTTATCTGGATCAACTTCAATGCCTCTCTCACTGACGATGAAGCCTAGAAATTTTCCCGAGGTTGCCCCAAACGTACATTTGGCTGGATTTAGCTTCAATTGGAACTTTCTCAGTCTTTCGAACAACTTTCTGAGGTTTCCAACATGCTCTCTTTCCCCCTTGGATTTGGCGATCATATCATCGATGTAAACTTCTATTTCTTTGTGCATTATGTCATGAAACAACATCACCATAGCCCTCTGATACATTGCCCCAGCGTTCTTTAATCCGAACGGCATCACTTTATAACAGAATGTTCCCCACATCGTTACGAAAGTAGTTTTCTCCATATCCTCAGGAGCCATCTTTATCTGATTATAACCCGAGAATCCATCCATGAATGAAAATAATGAATGTTTGGTTGTATTATCTACCAATGTATTGATGTGTGGCAAAGAAAAATTATCTTTAGGACTTGCTCGATTCAGATCGCGATAATCCACACACATTCGTACCTTGTCGTCTTTCTTCGATACTGGGACTGTGTTAGCCACCCATTGTGGGTATTTGGAGACTTGTAGGAAACCAGCATTGAATTGTTTCTTGACTTCTTCTTCTATCTTTAGCAGCATTTCAGGTCTCATTCGTCTTAGCTTCTATTGAATGGTTTGCATTCTGGTTTCAATGGGAGTCTATGGACCACTACATCTTCATCCAATCCTGGCATGTCCTGGTACGACCATGAAAATACATCTTTGTACTCATGAAGCAAAGCGATCAAATCATGTTTGGTGTTATCTGAAATGGAGGTCCCAATCTTCACTTCTTGCTTCTTTTCTTCATTTCCCAAGTTTACTATCTCAACAGATTCTTGATGAGGTAGAATTTGTTTATCTTCTTGTTCTACCTTTCTTAGTAAGTCAGGAGACGAGACATAGTCTTCAACATTTTCCTCAGCTTCAAACTCTCCTAAACAAATAGCTTTCTCGAAATCGATTTCAAGATTTGTAATGGGTTTGTTCATGTCGTTGATATCCGAGCACCTGAAAGTTGAATGGAAAAGAAAACTATAGAGGAGCATCAAAGTATTGGGATCAACGAGCATGGCATGATGTGAGATATATACAATGACAGGCTATAAGAAGATGGAAAAATTATGAATTTAATGAGAATGAAAAGACCATGACAAAACGCATCTCCATTAATGTTCATTTAAATGATAAAGAGCAAATCATAAGCTCTTACAAAAGAATCCCTATTATTACTTAGGGACACACAAAAAGAAGAGTGTTAACATTGAGCATTACTCTTGAGAAGACTTAGAAACTACAAGGAGATCCACAACAGTCCAATTATTCAAAACGAATCCAGGAGAACAAGGGCGTATCATTGAAACATCTTTAATTGCATCACTTCCTTTGTCAATGACATTTATACTGACATTCTGAAGCCCCCTTTCAATTAATAATAGCGTGCTTCGTGGATTATCTTGCCCGGGGTATATCATTCCTGCAGATGTAAATGTTTTTGACAAAGGAGGGTACGTTATGGGCTCCCATTCTAATTCTTGGCCTAAGGCTCTTGCAATCCGCCTTTCTCGATCTTTCTGCAACTGTTTTCTTCTTTGTCGCATATCCGGTTCGAACCCTAAACCATACCGAGCCTTATGGGGCACTGGTCTTAGAGCTCTAACTATCCCTTACTGATATCTTCCCAAACATTTCCTCGCTCGGGCTCCCTTTCCCAAGTCAGCTTAATTCTCATCTTAGTATTCCTTGACAGCTTAGGCATGAGAATCTTATTTCCTTCAGCAACGAACGTAGCATTGATGAATTTGAAGGAACAGAAGGAACATTCTACTGCATCCTTGCTTACTTCGAGGTACGGTGTATCAGCAGAGATAGATGCGACAATTCTTCCTCACCCACGACAGTGACCAAAAGACCATTCATGATAAACTTCACTTTTTGATGGAGAGATGAAGGAACTGCCCTAGCGGAGTGGATCCAAGGCCTTCCCAAAAGGCAATTATACGAAGGCATGATGTCCATGACCTGAAATTCGATGTCATATATATAGGGGCCCACTTCTAAAGGGATATCGATCTTTCTCATGACTTCTCGTCTTGTCCCATCGAATGCCCTTACTATGGAGTGACAAGGCCTTAGATAAGACAGATCAATTGGAATTCTAGAAAGTGTGGCCAAAGGCATGACATTGAGTGCTGAACCGTTGTCAATGAGCACATTCGGTATTATATAACCCTTGCAACAGGTTGTGATATACAATGCTTTTATGGAGCTCTTACCATTTGGCAGTATTTCATCATCACTAAAAGAAATAAAATTATCCGCGTTCAGGTTATTCACCCACCTATCAAGCTTTTCGACAGATATATTGCTCGCCATGTAAGCTTGATTTAACACTTTTAGCAAAGCATTCCGATGTGGTTCTGAATTCAACAGTAGGGATAATACCGAGATTCGTGCTAGTTGTTTGCTTAACTATTCCACGACGTTATATTCACTATGCTTGATGAACTTCAAGAATTCATGTACTTTCTCTTCATTCACAGGCCTTTTAACTTCTTGTTCGGACGGAGTCTCAAGTTCGACCTCGGCCTCATGCATCGGTGCATTTCTTTTCTGGTTCGAGTCACTCGCCTTTCTCATTGGTTCAACCATTTTAGAATAGCATCTTCCGCTACGAGTAAAATGTCCTACTTCACCAACACTTCTAGTCATGGCTTTGGATTTTTCACCTTCAAGTGTGATAATGTTGACATCGTATTTCTATGGTACCGCCTTGTTACCTTTGTAAGGGAAAGGAGATGGTACTTCAATTATCATTTTTGGTTTCACTTTTTCCTTTTTTGCATCGTAATAAATCACCAATGATTGATCGGCGCTATAAGAGAAACTTGATGATTGATTGTCAGAAGCGCATACTTCTCCCTCATAGGCCTCTTTGTTAAAGATCCCAATCTCCTTGTTGTCATGTCTTGAAGTAACTTTCTAAATTCCTCACAAGACTGAATGTCATGCCCTTCAATACCATGGAAGTCACAAATGCATTGACCTTTTATACTTCCTTCTTTAAAGATTCTGTAGGGGCAACAGAACAACCCCTTTTCAACCATCACCTTCCATATCTTCTGTAAAGGTGTCTTTATTTCAGAAACGCAGCTTTTGGTTCGCCACTTGCCTTCCTCGGTCACCGCGCTTACATTTCCTTCAGTATGGTTAGGGAGCAGATTACCAGTTGTACTGCTAGTACCATCAAATCGTAAGATGCCTGCATCAATGAGGCCTTGAACCCTCCTTTTAAATGCCAGACAATTTTCTGTAGAATGCCCCTGGTTTCCGGCGTGGTACATGCAACTGGCATTAGGATCGTACCATTTTGGGTATGGAGGCTTCACGGGTGCCATATAATAAGGGGATATTAATTGTTTTTCCAACAGTTTTGGGTACAGCTCTCCATATGACATGTGAATTGGGGTGAACTGAAGTTTTTCAGGATTGGATCTTGTCGGTCTTTGTTCATCTTTAGGTTGGCTTTGAGCTGGCATAGTGTTCTGTGAGAATGTAGTGACTGGTCTTTGGTTATTTGTGGCGTAGACGGGGTAAGAAGGGTAATGAGGTGGTGCTTGATAGTAAGGGCTTTGGGGAGGATAATAGAAGTTTGAAGGTGGGCGATATCGAGGTCGTGACTGTGTTGGATACGGATTAGAAGTGTAGTGATTCTCAGTCCCCACCATATAGGCTTCTGCCTCTTTTTTCTTTAGAGGTGCTGCCCTTTTCGAGCTCTCGGAACCTTCCATCCTTCCACTTTTGATGGCATTTTCTATAAGTTCCCTAGATATTACAATATCTGCGAAGTCTTTCGTCGCACTTCCTACTAACTTATCATAAAATGGTGCTTTCAAAGTGTTGATGAAGAGGACCTTTATTTTAGTTTTAGTCAATGGGGGTTCTACTTGGGCTGAGATATCCCTTCATCTTTGCGTGTATTGCCTAAAAGTCTCTGTTGGCTTCTTTTCCATCATCTGCAGAGTTAGCCGATCAGGCACCATGTCGGATACATGCTTGTATTGTTCACAAAATGCTGATGCCAAATCTTTCCATGATCGGATCCTTTCTCTACTAAGTTCATTATACCATCGAAGAGTCGATCCGACCAAGCTATCTTAAAAACAGTGTATTAACAATTTATCTTCATTCATGTAACTAGTCATCTTTCGGTAGAACATGATAAGATGCGCTTTTGGACATCTCGTGCCATCGTATTTTTTTAAATCTGGTAATTTAAATTTCGGAGGCAGAACCAGATTGGGCACCAAACTGAGCTATTTGGCACTCAATGCAGAGAAGGCTTCAGTACCTTCTATCGCTTTGAGTCTTTCTTCCAAACTCCTATACTTATCCTGAACATCATGATCATCCATTTTCAACCTGGCTATTTCTAACGGATCATCCAAATCTAGAACATTAGGATCAGCAGGATTAACTCTGGGGTTCGATACGAATATACCTTGCCCTAAATGAGCAAGGGGTACGGGTCGTTGCTCCACGCTTGCAGGTTCTCCTTGAGGACGTTCTCTTTGCATTACATGTGCGTGAGGTGGAGTGAATCCTGGGGGATAGAGCAGATCCTGATCATAATTAGTCAGATCCTGATCATAATTAGTTCTTGGCTGAGGCTTCATAGTGTTAGGGCTCTGCCTAGGTCCCTTTCCTTTGACCAAAGCTGTCATCATCTCCATCATTTTGGCCATCTGATCTCTTTGCTCGAGCGATTCCTCTCGAGATCTTAACATCAAATCTCTTACTTCCTGTTGTGACTTGGTCAACTGCTCTTGCAATTCTCTTTGTGCCCTTTCCATCCTTTCAATTCTTTTATTGAACTCAGCTTCCATAATTCTAGCTTTTCGGGGCGTCCTATAAGAATGGCGTGATTCCAGACTTGTAGTGTCGCAACTGCAGATTATACGGTTTTAGCCTCAGTGAATGATTATGGGATATGTACATGTAATGAATGGATGAATGAATAAATGTCAAATGAATGTTGAATAAATGACGAATGAATGTTAGTCATGAATAAATATGCAAGAATTTGGTATTGATTTCAAGATAGCCCCATACTTAGGCATTTCATTTATCAAAAGAGTCTATTACAAAACGTTTCATCATTTTTTTGATTCAACAGTTACATAAATTTCCTAGGCACATTGCCTTGTTTCTTCACTCACTCTAAGAACTCTAACATGCTTGATCTTTGACTCGGAGGGAATTGGCAACTGAGAGTTTCGGCTTCATCCGATAATCACACAACTTGCATAGCTGCCTTGCGAATTTCATTGATCAAAAAGCCAAGTTGCATCTCTTTTTCCTGGAGAGCTCTTTCATAAGTGCGAGTGTCTCTGTCGTACTGATTATTCTTTTCTTCTAGAACTTTTAGAAGAGTATCTAACTACTGCTGACGAGATTGCAGCATATTTTCTAGATCTCGTATTTTCCTTCTTAGCTCTTGACATTCGGACTGACTAGTCACAAATTCTGCAGTCACAGTTTCATACTCAGCATTCTTCTTTCTTAACTCTATCATAGCACGCGCAGCTTTTTCCACTTCTTTCTTTGTTTTCCCTTTCTAGAATTCCATCCCTCATTTGATGTTGCTAATTTCTTCCTTCCATTCTGCTGACGACTTGCCCAAACCACTATTTTTTATAGTGTTTCTTAATTTCTTATTTTCCAAATGAAGGTCCCTTAAGTCGTTTCTCACGATCTCAGCTTCTATTTGGATTTTCACAGTTTGGGACTTTTCAATCTGAACATCGATCTTTAGCTGGTAGTTTTCCTCTTAAAGAGAGCTGATATCCCGTAACAATTTAGCCTTTTCACGTTCAAATTCGTGTCTTGTTACTTCCAGTTCGGATGGCATTTCTTCTGAGAAAGGATTCTGGAAAGTGTAATTCGTCGATGAGACTTATTGACTATTCACTCGTCGTTTTCTCCATATGTCATAATCTTGAGTGATAGTATCAGCATAGAGAGCTAATTCTATTAGGTGAACTTCTTTCCAAGCCTTTGCAGTATCCCGAACTCTTTTCATGTAACCTTCACCTGTAAAGGCAAACTCTGACTGTGCCAACCCTCCGGTGGCGGGTATGAATTATCGTGAAGCAAACTGCCTTTGAACCATTAATGGAGCATATCCAGCCTCTCCCCATAATCCGAGTAGAGGCACCCAATCTTGGCTTCCGCATTTATATATCAAAACTGAAGGACGAATCCATGGTGCTCTCCAGGTTATCTTTTCAGCGCGAAGGTTTTGAAAAATCGAAACCCAGTGCTGCTCGATGACATCTTTCAGCCAATCCTTCTCAAAGTAAGCCTTTAATGGGGCGAATTTTTTTTAGAACATGTGGAAAGGTGTGCGCTCTACTTTCCAGAAATAGCTCAGAATGCAGGCATTAAGCAACTGCGCGCATCCGATAAAATGTCCTTCCCCTTTTCTCCTACAACTACTCAGAGATCTAAAAGTCTCGGCCAAGATAGTTGGGACGGGGTTGATCCCTTGCCCCAACCTTTCGAAGAAATCCACTACCGCGACCTCTATATGCCCCAAAACCTTTGGGAAGACGATCAGTCCATAAATGGCCAAAGCAAACAGATCCATTCTCTTCGCAATATCTGGATGGTTTTGAACTAAGTCTTGCAGAGAAAACCACGGAACACAACTGACTTCATTCTTTTTCTTTATCTGATTTTCAACCCATATGTCGGTCATTCCGGTCAACCTCACTAGCTTTTTCTTGAAGGTCATTGGCTTAGACTCTTTCACATATATCTTGTTGAATTGCACATTGTCAACACGAAGCAAAGCAACATATTCTTCTATGGTCGGAGTCATATCTTCCTGATTGAAAGTAAAGCACTGGTAAGCTAGGTCCTAGAATCGAACCATGGCTTGAATCAAATGTTCGTCTACGTTGAAGGCGATCAAGTGAGCTATATCCCCGTATTTTTTAGACTATTTCCAAATCTGGGTCAAGTCTTCGAGGTTATTCTGACAAATGCTCGAAGTTACATGTTTAGGAAGATTGGAGATACATCCTTCCGTTAAACTGTCCCCTTTTGCTTTCTGGGTTTTCAAAGACCAGTCTCGGACCACGACATTTTTCTCGGTTACTTGCATAATTGACTCCTCTATCAGAAACCCGTTTTTGGTAACCAATCTCTAATCAACACTTTCCTAATCAAGATGTTTATGATGCATGATGAAACATAAAAATAAAAAAATAAACAACCTTGGTTAGTAATCACAATAAATATGAACAGAGAAAAAACTATGGAGAATCTAACAAATTAAGTTACCCGGTCCAATAGACCCGATTCCTTTGCAAAGTATAAATGTAAAAGAAATGAAAGGTAAAAGGCGCTTCTCCCGTGTACTTATTTTGGTGACTATTAACGGACAGAGGTTCGGCATGGCTCTAGTGAGGTGGCTCATAAGGTTCACTATATGTGGTTTCGGTTCTAGATAGGTACTCGAATTGTCTGTACTGTCATCTGTTAAGATTAGTACGAAGCCTCGGTCATAGCCCATCACAAGCTCATGAGTTCAATTCGAGGGATTACATTTACTTATGCCTATGCGGAGGGACAAGTTAACTCACGAAAGCATAAGTCATATGTAACCCGAAAGTATTCACTAACCTGTGCGAAGGGACGAGTTAACTCACGAAGGCATAGCGTTTACTTCCACTTAAGCGGACGGAGCCCGGGTAGAGAGCTCATGTTATGCAAAGATGCAAGTGCATGCTGTGTGGGGAGAAACTCACAAACCTTTAAGTTTTATTTTAAAACTATGAAACTAAAACTATAAAAACTTAGAACTGAAAAGAAAAAGATAAAACAAGTTAGAAGAATATTTACAACATGATGCAAATGTATGATTTTTGAAAACAACATTTGAGGATCACGACTAAATATTAATTTGAACAAAGAAATTCGAAAATTTTTACAACACACGTTTAATTCGACTCGACTCTCAAAAATGTCCCTAGTGGAGTTTCCAGCTGTAGCGACATAAAATTTTTTTGCTTTCAGTTGCTAGTTGAGGCGATTATTTGAAAATTTTGAAAATGGAATTTCAGTTTTATTAAAAAAGGGAGTTGCCACCGATCCTTTTTCCTAGGTGTGATCGGACACCGAATAAATCCTCTTTTTTAAAAAAAATTTATTTTTTAAACAAAAAGAAGGCCGAATTTAGGTTTACGTCAAAAACCAAAGTAAAGTTGGGTTTGAGAGTCGGTTACGCGCGAGGAAGGTATTAGCACCCTCGCGACGCCCAAAATTGGTATCTTTATTAAACAGGTGTTGGCTTGATTTTCAAAAATACGAACTCAATTTGACATTTAATCGTGATCCGATTGAAAATGAGAATTTTTAGTTTTCGATTTTTTTAGAAGGGTGTCCCGTTTTTAACACGAGTCGACGAATTTCACCCATCATCGATGAAATCGATGACTTAATGTTAAACTGGTTCATTGCCTTATTTATTGAAATTAGTAAAAAAAACATGAATAAAAATCTTTAAAGTAGTGAACAGCAAAATGATATAAAATGGGCGGGAAACAAAAAATAAAAGAGTTAGAAATGCATCGAAGCAAATAATAAATATGACAATAATATTAAAAACAATGACAGTATATGCGATATTAAACATGATAATAATGGTATTAAACACAAAATAGAGACGAACATATATATAAACATATAATAATAATAAGTGAAGTGACGTAAACATAATATTAAAAATACTAATAGTGCTATATATATATATATATATATATTAAAGTATATACGTAATAATAGGAATGAAAAGTGTATACATAATAATACTAAATATATTTATACATAATATATATAAAATGAACATATACAATATCTATTGGAAGTACTAATAACATAAAAAAATATATTAATAATACTACATAAATATGTACATATATATTAAAATAAATACATAATAATATTAAAAGTATATACATAAAATAGTGTTAAAAATACATACATAATGTAGTTATTAATATATATATATATATATTAGAAATAATAATCATGTTACAAAACAATTATTAATAATATCTTGCATAAACATATACATATATATATATTAAAGATACATACATATATAATAAACATATACTAATAATAATAATTATTATAATAATAATAATAAAAGATGTATCTACACCAAATAACACATAATAATATTAAAATAAAATAATAAGTGACAATAGTGAAAATAGTAGGTATAATAATAAATATAACAAGATATGAAAATAATACTATATATAAAAGTATATATATACCCATATAATATATGTACTAATATTAATAATAAACATAATAGGGATAAAATAAATATAATAATATATACATAATATGGTATTAAAAATATATATACATATATAACATAGTATTCAAGAATATGTACATGAGATGATATAAAAATATATACATGGAATAGCAAAAGAAATATATAACAAATAACATTAAAAATATATATAATATATATAAAATATATACAATATATACATATATTTAGAAATGATAATAATATATAATTAAAAAAACTATTCATACGCTACATAAATACGCATATATATATATAAATAATAATGGTGTTAGAAATATGCAATATAGTATTAGAAGTATACATACAATAGTATGAAAGATATATAACTAATAATATTAAAATATATACATAAAAATATATAAAAATATAATATTAAAAACATATATACATAACATATATGAAATATATATATACATAATATAGTATTAAAATATTTACATAATATATACATATTAGAAATAAAAAAACGACTATTAATAATACTACATAAACATATATATATATTAAAATATATACATATATAAAAAATATACACTAATATATAATAATAATTATAATTTTGAAATACAAAAATCAAATATAATAAAGATATTAAAATAAAGTAATAAAAATAGTGTTATATATAAATATATATGTATATAATAAGAATATACACTATTAATAATAATAATAATACTAGAAATAATAATGAAATACAAAAATAAACATAATACAATAATATTAAAAATAAAGTAATTAAAAATAGTGTTATATACTAGTATACATTAATATATAGTAATAATAATAATAATAATAATAATAATAATAATAATAATAATAATATTGATTAGATTAATAATATTAGAAATAATAATAATAATATTAAATAAAGAAACGAAAATAAACAAAAAGGACTAAAATTGAACTAAAACAGAGTTTTGGGGCAAATTTAAAAAGAAATAAAGGGAGAAGGACCAAAATGCAACACGCATGCAACCTGGAAGGACCAAAACAGAAAATATTCCTTCCCCTCAAAACGCAGCGCATTAGCGGGGCCTAAATTGAAAAGCGCGACGAATTTCGGGGCAAAATTGAAATACGGATAAAATTTAATTGCAAAATCACCGAAAAACGGAGGGGCTAAGTACGCAAATAGCCCCTCAGATGAAAACACGCGGATCCTGAGGTTGGAGCGGGTCGGGTCGCGGGTCGCGGGTCGGCCAGAGTGAAACGGCGTCGTTTTGGGGCTTATGGGTGCCGACCAAAACGACGTCATTTTGTAACATCTATATAAGTTAAAGTTTTTGTTTTTGAAATCATTTGTTACCTGTTTCTAAAAAAAAAACTAAAATTTTTCTTTGTTTTCTCTACAGGTCCAGGTTCCGGCGAGGTCCCTGGTCGATCGCCACCGTTAATTGTTGTGTATTTTTTTATTTTTTTATTCTTATTTTTTTATATTTTTAATATATGTATATGTGGGAAAATGGACCCGAAAAAAATAAGAATAAATTTAAAAAATCACCTTAAGTTTCGGTTGTGATTCTAGCATTTTAGTTGCCCGATTTGGTGTTGTTCTGGTGTTTTTTTATTTTCTTCGGATCACTGCTTGTATGTGTGTTTAAATCATTTTTTGTATATATGCCAAATGGCCGAAAAAGATCCCCATTTTTACAATGGTTTCCATTCAGCTTTATAGCTGATTTTGTTACACTGTTCATACACTGTCTATTTCCTATTTTGCGCTGCTGTTGCGTTTTCTTTTTATTTTGCAAGTGATGGTTGAACGGTGGAGCAGAGGCTGGCATGGGCGATGGGACGTTGGCGGCGCTAAGGGTAGGTTAGGGTTGGCGGCGCTAAGGGTAGGTTAGGGTTTTAGTTTTTTTAAAACCCTAAGTCAAGCTAGTTGGGTCAATAACTTGGGCCTGTGAGGGTTTGGGTTAACTTTGCTTGAGTTAGAGCTAATGGGTTTTTAGGTTTAGTTTATTTGGGCTAGGGTTTGATTTTGTAATTGGGTTTTGGGTTGTGATGAGTCTTGAGTTTAATTTAAATGGGTTATTTGGGTTATTGTTTTGGCCCAGGCCAAATTTGGTATGTACAATGTTCTCTCTATCTAATTTGCAGTTAGCATTGTTGACATGACCATTGTATAAAAGGTAAAATAATTTTTTACGCTGACAACATTTACAATTTTACATTAAATTAGTCTAGTGTAAGAAAACTAGAAAAATAGGAAAAAAAATTTAAATTTGTTCATATTTTCATTAAAAGATGGTAACTTTAAAAAAAAAGAAGTGATACACTTTTAAAGTTTCTAAAAATTATGAAAAAGAATAAAATTATAAAATTTCCATTTTGAACCGAAACATTCTAGAATTTGTAGTTACTATTTTAATTTTTCCTAACTATGCATTGTTAGAAGAAGTGAAACAATTTTTAACATATTTGTCTTTTTCCCCCTCTCTTTATTTATCTTTTTAGTATGATAACCTTCTAATTTGATTGCAAAACAACGGAATAACAGATTTGATTAAAGTTATAACTCCTATCACGCGTATATATGTGGAACAACTTTAATACACAGATAACTATTTAAAAATAATATATAATAAATAATGAAATGTATGGTTTGAAATTTATTAATTATAGTAACACAAGAAATGTATCCGATATTAAAATAAAAATTTAATAACATTTTGAGTAAATAGAAAATTAAACACATAAATACATCACATTAACAATATTAAATGCACTACAATGGTTTATCATGGAGTTGTCGTCAATAGTAAGTTAGTGTCGAGATGACTTGTGATATCAATTTAATTAACACATTATTAATATATACAATTGATGGAGGTAATAAATTGTGTATATAGCAATGAAAATGTATAAAGATTATCAATATGAAATTTTGTTCAAATGGTAATATGTTTTACTAATTCAATTGGCATGGGTTCTAATTCCACCATATGCATATTTTTATTGATTTTTGTTAAAATAAAATGATTAATGTACCCTCACAATATAACTTGTTCAATTATGGAAAGACATTTCGGTAATTTCCCTAACTAAGTTGGTGTCTGATTGACTCGTGGCACCAACTCAGTTAGGAATGTAAATAATAGTATAAATATACAATTAATAGAGGTAATAAAGTGTGTATAATAAAAATAAAAAGTATAAAATATTTAAATAAAATTTTGGTTGAGTAGTAAATTTAAGGTTTTGCTAAATCAATTAGCATGAGTTCTAATCCCATCATCATATACATATTTATATTATTTTTTTAAAATAAAAAAATTAAAATATTCTCAAATAGTTTAATTTAATTTAATTTAAATGTGAAGGGACTCTAAATTAATTTCCCTAAGTGAGTTAGGATCTGGTTCATTTGTGACACCAACTCATTAAAATACTTTATAAATGGTATGAATATAAATAATTAATTAAAGTTGCAAAATATTTCCACCAATAATTTGAAATAATACTACTACCTTAATGATAATTTTGGATATGAACATTAACTTTTTAAAAAGAATCAAATCAATTTCTTTTAACAAAAACCAATATTTTTCTAAATTGGACCGGTGGTCTAACCGGTCAAGCCACTAGTTCACTGATTCGACTACTTCAACTGATGCAATCGGTTCAATCGATTTGACTAAAAAATAATTAAAAAGTAAAAAAAAAAGAGTAAAGAATCCCGTTCAACTGGTCCGTACCAATTCCTCGGCCAACTGGTTCAAAGCCCTCTCTGAATCGGTACCTCGGCCAATTCTCCATCCAATCAACTTCTCCAGTCCAATCCAAACAATATTGACAGAAATATTGAATAGAACATTAATCTTGTAATGATGTTAGCATGACAACCTGTGACTATCAATGTGTACTTCATGTGGATATAATACTATTTGTCTTATTTGTCATGTCAATAGATAATTTAAAATTATAAACATATTCAAAAATAAAAATTAAAAAATAAAATAAAAAGTTCATTAAATCTTTTAAAAATTATAAATATATTCAAAAATAAAAATTAAAAAATAAAATAAAAAGTTCATTAAATTTTTAAAAAAAATAGCATTAAGTACACATAGATTATTGTGCGAACTACCATGTTTAAAATTTTAATGTTTTTGTTAGTATTTTTGTCAACAAAAAAACAATTAAGTTCTTTTTTAAAGGTAAATGGTCAATTTTGATTCCTTTTAAAAGGTTAATGGCCAAATTGAGGCTAAAAAAAAAAAAGAATAATGATCAATTTGACAAAAAATATAAACGTTAAGGGCTAAATTTATCATTATACCTAATTTTTTTATTAATTTAAGAAAAATAGTACATGCTGTAGAAGTCGTATATCCAACACTCTAGCTTTTGGTTCCTTATCTATTTGAACACAACCTTTTACTTACATTAAAATATACAAGTTACGCATACATAGTCTACCATCTATTTAGTATTAAGGTGTCACACTATATATATCACAAATGAATAAATTAATAAACGGATTTAAGATCTATTATTCTTGGGTCCTGTCTGATCTACTATCAGTCAAATCAATCACATCCATGTCTCTATGTTTTGGGAGTCATCTGCTATAATGCTCAAGAAAAAATATCTCTCCAATTGTATTTGATAGACAATATATTAGTCTTTTAATCAATTTGCTCATTTCTGATTAGACTAAGGACGTGTTTAGATTAATCTACTAATTCAAGTTATCTTTTTGTATCCTGATTTGACCATGTTCTACTGCTTAATATTAGTTAAACGTTAGATGACTAGTGAGTTAATATTTGTTTCTATTTTGCTTTGCGTATAAAAACATTGAGAACAATATACAAAAGACATTAATGTAACTAATGAATATTTCTATTAAACCATTTTGTTCAAAAAATACAAGTATATAAAATGAATATACTACACTTAAGGCACTAGATACAACACGGCATACTCCCTTTAGGAAGCCCAATGTGTTGCTCACCCTTATACTGATGGGCTCATTTGGGCCTTTCATGTATTGGGTAAAATTATATATGTTATCTTGTCTTAAAACAAGCTCATATAGTTTATCTAACCCAATAACTAGTATGCTATGCCCAAAATATCATTTATTTAATTAATTCAAATATAATTAATTAATTTTTTCAAATAAATTATTTTCTCAACCAAATTTTAATTTCGTTAAAGTCATAACCACTTTGTCGTACTAAAATTTATGAATAGATAAATTTAATTGTTATGTTCTATAAAACTACGATGACTAATTGATTTTAATTTTCACCTTGAATTCAATTATTTAATTACAATCAATTAAATAATAATTTAAAGAAATTAAATTAAATTAATTTTTAATTCATCTTTGGTCTCGTTCTCAAAAATACATTTACTATGGATAGTAATATCTGCAATCTATTTATCTTTTCGTCATTTTCATTCATTCAACATATCAGTTCTAATTGCAATCCATAAAGGGTTGTGTTGAGCTAATAGATGGACCAATTTGACATATATAATTAAGGCTCAAATAATTTGTAATCAAGTTTCAACTCTTTATCATTTAATTACAACATTATTTAAATATGGAGTTAGTCCCTTAAAAGTAACATGACTAGACTCTTTTATTATATATCATTATGAAAGAAACTTATAATTTTACTCGTCCAATGACCTTATCATTAGTATGTTATCCTCATAGAATATCCTTAATCACTTTAGGATAAAATCAATTCACCCAATATGATCCTATTTCATCTTATGGTCACCTTTGCATTTTCCACCATGAAAAAGGTTATCACTAACAAATAGTAATGAAAATTATTCATCCAAAACAAATGACTCGTGATCACATTTCTTTTTCATAAACCATATAATGCCGATGAAAGGATATCATTTACCCTTCATTAGGCTATGAATTCCACTATTGTAAGTAAAGTTATGTCGTACATAAGTCGTCTACCCAACATATCAACTTCTGACTCTATTACCAATTGAACTCAAGCTTTTAATATATCAAACTATACGAGCTACATACATATAGTTACTTACTCAAGATTGAAGTAAGTCACACCATGAACGTACAAGTGAATAAAGTCATAAATAGATTCAGGATAAATTCAACTTGTGTCATATCCAATATATTATTAGTCTAGACAATCACATTTATGCTTCTATCTTTCTGAGAGTCATTTGCTCCAATACCCAAGACAAGGTATCTCCCTAATTAGACTTGATAAAAAACATAATAATCCTTGAATCAATTTGCTTAATTTTTATTCTTCAAACTATAGACCATTTAGATTACATACTAATATATGTTGTCTTCTTGCATCACGATTTAGTCACATGATGCAAATTAATATTAGTTAAATGTTAGGTAACCAATGAGTCAATATTTTCTTATACATTATGCTTTTCATGAATAAACCATTAAGGACAAATATACGAAAGATAATAACTTTAACTATGGAATTTTATTAACCAACTTGTTCAAAAAATTACAAGTATTAATAATGAAACAACTACACTAAGGGCTTTAGATCCCAACACCGTATTTGAAGATAGCCTAATCCTAACCCCTCGAACCTACTAATTTGTTACCTCTAATTAATATAGATTTTTATTTGAATTTATCATTAAAATATTTAAAATAATTTTTTGGAAGAACCACATGTGTCCTTATCCAGTTTTATAGTCTAAAACTAATATGTTCAGGTGGTGAGTAATATTCAGAAAAAGTCCTCCCAACAATAATGACTTTAGAATTTAAACTTGGTCTAAACTCCTTAAGAAAAAGTTCATTTATACTTTTTCCAACCACCTGTAGATTAATCTTCCCTACAACAGGGTTAATCACTATTTGGGGCCTAAACTTGGCAACAACTCCCACATTGGGGTCTAAACATTCTTTTTGTCCAAATTAGACCTTGAATTTGGTAATTGTTCCCATATTGGGGCATGAATTAAGCAATCGTTCCCACACTAGGGCTTGAACTTTTTTGTCAAAGTTAGTCTTTAAACTTTACAATTGTTTCCACATTGAGGCTTGAACTTGACAATCGCTCCCAAATTGGGGCCTAAACTTGGAAATATCAAGGGCTAACTTGGACCAAAAAAAGTTCAGGCTTTAATAAAGGAACAATTTCCAAGTCTAGGGACTAACATGGATAAAAAAATTTCTATGCCCTAATGTAATACTTGTTGGATTTAATGCTTGTGTAGTATTTTCGTCTAAGTACACTTATAATTTTTTGAACAAATTGGTTAATAAAACTATTCATGAATTACATTAATGCTTTGTATATTGTCCTCAAATGGTTTTTACATGCAAAGAAAAATGGAAGCAAATATTGCTTATTTATTGTCTAATTTTTAACTAATACTAAGCGATATTACATGGTCGGATCGTAATACAAAATGACAACTTGTATTAGTAGATGAACCTAAACACGTCCTTAGTTTAATCGAATATGAGCAAATTGATTGAAAGACTAACATGTCATTTATCAAGTCCAATTTGGGAGATGCCTTGCCTTGGGCATCGGAGCGGATGACTCACAAAAGATAGAGACATAGATGTGACCGGCTGAACTGACAGTACATCAAAATGGATCCAAGTAGAATAGATCTTGAATCTGTTTATGGATTTATTTGCTTGTAGTATTCATAGTGTGGCATACCTAAATCTTGAATGGATAGCAGACTATGTATGTATGACTCATACACTTTGATGTAAGTAAAATCCTAAGTTCGAATAGATAAGGAATCGAAAGCTAGTGTGTTGGGTGTACAACTTCTACAATACGTAGCATCATTCTCAACAATGGAATTCATGACCTGAGACATGGGTAAATGATATCATCTCATTAGTATTACATGGTTGATGAAAAGTAAACATGACCATGAGTCTTTCGTTCTTGTGATAAATGACTTAGTTACTATTCGATAGTAATTGACTTTTCATGAAGGAAGATGTAATGGTTACCATAAGATAAAATAAGATCATATTGGAGAATGGATATTATCCTGAAGAGATCAATGATATCCTATGAGGGAAACACACTTATGACAATGTCATTGGACAAGCACTTAATAGTTGCTTTCGTAATGGTGTGTTGTTAGGGAGAGCTTAGTCACAATACTATAGTGGAATAACTTCATGAATAAATGAGTTTATAATTAATAAGCGAAAAGTCAAAACTTGATTATAAATCATTTGAGCCCTAATTACATATGCCCAATCGGTCCCTCCAATAGCTCGTTGAAATCAGAAATAAAGTACGTGTTTAAATAGAAATGAACAAAATGAATACGAAATGAGAAATGAGAAATATTTAGGAATTATTATAATTTTTTTTAAATGGAAAAATGAAATCATTTGGAAATAAATGCAAGTTTCCAAAATGGAAATAGAGATGATTCATTTGCAATTCTATATAGATTACTTAAAAATGATCAAAAGAACGAGTGTATATTTTTTAGCTATTTTGAATCCTGAAAATGAAATATTAAACATATTTTCTCGAAATTTTACTAGGGTAAAATCATCAAAATTTTACTAGGGATAAAATTGTCAAAATTTTACTAGGGTAAAATAGGATGAGAAATTATTTTAATATAAAATATTAAAGTTTATTTTAGGAAATAGAAAAAATAAATCAGGTTGGATTGAATTACAGAAAACTAAGTCAAAAGTTGAGGAACTACTCGTAGTTGGACCCAATGTGAGAGAGGCCCCAAGCCCCTCATATAACATAAAGGAGGGGCGGCAACCTTAGTAGGAATACTAGGGTGTGTTGTCCACCCCACTCCTACTCTAAGTAGGAAGTTGTTTTTCTATTTGAAATAGACCACTACAACTCAACAAGGGTTCTACCTTCTCTTCTTATAAATAGATGGCACCAGTAGAGCATTATTTACAACTTTAAGAGCTTGTTACTCTGCCAAAAAATAGAGAGAATTTATTCTCAACTATTAAATATATTTTTCCAAAATAACAATTCTACTGATTTCTATTAAGAAGAGAGAATTTACGTTTTCACCCCAAATAAAAGAGAGAACTTTTTCTAGTTCTGTGCTTCGATTCAATTGGTTTGAGCCCACACTCGAAGTAATTCATGGTACAAGAATAGCGAAGAAGATCATTTGGTTGAAAGTCAAGAACAACGAACGTCTTCTAAGCCAAAAACACAAGTATGAATTCGATTAGGGTTTATTGCTATAAATAGCACAAACCAGGTTGAGTTTCAAAATTGAATTTCTTGCAGTGCAAGAAAATCATTTTCAAACTGGGATTTTTCCAACAATTGGTATTAAGAGTCAGGTGACATTCTTGTAATTATTCACATGTTTAGGGAAATATATGAGAATGAATGTGATATTATATATTTGTTATATAAATTTTTTTTCCTCAAGTTGTAGTTCTTAGGAAATAGACCATGAACTATCATCTCCACTTAGGATTATTTTTTTATATAGAATTCTTGTGAGCCAGAAAAAAACATAGGACTTAAATGTAATTTTTCTTAAAAGAATTCCATGACAATGAGAAGATGGGCAATGGCAATTGAAGACACAAGGAATGCCTTGTGGTGAAAAACTATGTAATTTTTGAATTTTCATTTATTTTCCAAAAATAGAACCACGAAAACATTGGCTGACAATTTTATTTTAATTACTCATCCCCTTATATATCTGTTTAGTAATTGCTGAAGATATTATTGTGATATATATGTATGAGATGATCTACAATTGATCGATTAAAGATAAGAAGTGTGGTAATAATAAAAGACATGTATTGTATTGTTTCATTCACTTCTTTACGTTATTTGATTGTTGTGAGAAGTGTGGTGGTGTGAAGGTGCATGTTTAGGATTGGCTCTATCACGAAAAAGTTGGTTTTTAAATGGTCAAATATGACTTAGCTCCCTTTCTTGGTACCCTACTTGGTGCATGGTTCACATTCAATGCTTCAATTTTTCCCTAAAAAGAAAAACTTTAGAGAATCAAAATTATTGATTTTATGAATAAATGAATGTGAATATTATAAAATTGTCAGATCATGTCATGCATATATGAGATAAGTATTCTATATAGTTTAGGAAAGAATGTCACTTTTACTTGTCATGCATATATATTCATGATTGAAACCAAAAATTAAAAACCTTGCATATTTTTAAAATATTGAATGGGAGAAGGTCCCTAAACAAGACTTACGGCCTCCATCAATGGTATTTTGTGTAACACTCCAAACCAAACCTTAAGAAGGATCTAGGAATGTCGTATTACTAACATAAAATCAATATATTTAAAACCATATTTAACATAAACCAACTTAAACTATAGTTTAATTTTGATATAGAATGTAAACAGTTTGTCATTCAAGGTTAGATAAAATGGTACACTTTAAGAACCATGAAGACTTCACTGAAATTTCATGGAAATCATAGTTTCATTATAGTTTTATGAACACAAGTTCAAATACGAAATTCATTCTTGAAAATGTAAGCGTCTTAACACTACCCTCATGCCATGCATAGTACTCAATACTAGAAGTCTCACGACAAAGATTGTCCTTTGGCGTAGTCTTCAAAAATTCCTTTACTTCGTTAGTAGGTCTAAGAAGGAAAGGTAACTAAGTAAGTTCAAAGAACTTAGTGAATTTCAAAAGTAGGCATTACATGATTCAAATAAAACCTTTCTAACTCAAGGCAGATAAATAGTTCGCCAGTTGGTGGGTACTAATCACAGACACATAATATGCTGAATATTTTTCCCTTTGGCATGTACATCACACCCATGTGACCATACAATTAACCTTTTTCATGTTAGCCATGTACCCCTTTACATGGTCAAGCCATATAGTTCATTCCATTTATATTCCTTTTTCATGATTTACCAGTCTAGTTTGCAACATAATTTCTACCCTACCAGAGACTATACGACCATTTCCATGTATCGTGATCTACCAGTTCAATGCTTGTTCCATTGAAGGCAACACCATGAATTCATTTCCATTTTCCAATCCATATTACCCTTGTCAGAAGCAAATGGTAGTGGCTTAAACACGAAAAAAAAAGGTTCTTACACCTTTAACATAGATAGACCAAACCAAACTAACAATTATGAACAGCCTTTGCTCATATACATATATTTCATCTTTACATAATATGAATACTTATCTTAAACAAAAAATAAACAAGACATTACACACACATGGAAGTCAAAAGGAACTAACCAGAACACACAGCAAGTCTAAACAACAAGACATTTGCCCTTATCATGAGAACCTTCAGAAGTGTCTTTGAGTTATAATATAAATAGTTAAACTTATCATATCGTTATACCATAAAACTAAACAAGCTTGCAAGAAACATCATTTCAAAACCTAGATTTAGGAAGTTTCCATCCTTACTCCCTAAACTGACATTGAAAGATGTAGCTCTAAGTTCACATAAATAACCATGAAAATAACCTAAGGTTTATCGATATTTACCAGATGCTAAAACAACGAAGGAGTTGGCTGAGTACAACGAACTCAAATCTTCAAGGAGGTTTCTAGTCTAAGGTTTTCAGAGAGAAAGTTCAGAGAAAATTTTGAAAGGAAGAATGGATACAAAGAAAAATGTAAAAATTGCCCAATAAGCCAATACTAACTTTAAACAACTAAACACAGAAGCTAGGTTTAGTGGATAAGTCAGGTTATCCCACTAACCTCCTCGATTCCGTGATTAAAAACTTTCTTTCTCATCATAAATGTTAGTCTTATCAACTACGATAACTTATTTTCATTCTAACCTGCTCTCACCAGACCAACTAAAGTATCCAACCAGAGTAATAAAATAATAAATAGTCCTTTCAAACTAAGGACTTAACCTAAATGTCTAGCAACTGGGGTGGTGTGTTCTCTATAGAGGAGTCTACCTAACCAACCAACTCGCTAAACATAGACTTCACCTATAGGCACAATCACAAACTTAGATACCTAGCTACAATTAATACCTTACTCACTCATAATTTTCTCTACGTACCATACTTTAATAAACAATAACCAAACAGTAAGACTTTGTTGGGCGGAATGTTACATCTTGTGATGGCATGGCAAGTGCACTACCCTACGGTAGGATTTCTATGTAGATTTCACTAAGGAGATTTCCTAAAAGAAAGAAGAATTCTCTTGTGATCAAATGATAGTTAGACCAGCCATTATGGTAGGCATTATCATGCGATAGGTTAAGGAATTCTATCTTCAAAATAAGACAACTAGTCAAAGCATGCTACTCGGTGAGATTGTCTCACGATGACTCATTTGTGGTGCATGAAGTGATAGGTATTAAGTTTATGGTTATACACTCAAGGTCTTTTAGTTAAGTAACTCCCCACGAAACTCTACTTAAGTTAGAATGGTGGTCAAATGTTACACGATTATTAGTACTTGTGAATGCCTAAGGAATTAGATTCATGTACTAATTGAATGGAAATTCATATTCTTACTAGCTGATCATGATCACTCCATGGTGGATTGATTCAATGGGTGTGAGAATTATTGTTGCAACAACATACAAATGTTTTTCTAGGTTTAATGTAAGATGCATGCATCATCTTAATGTATATCATAATGTTCCAAAATTTTTCAAACATTTGCTTATACAAAGACATTAATAGATGAATATTTTATCTTTAGTTCAAAAATGACACCTACTCCCTTATTGAACATACTCATCGAAAATAAACTGAACGAAAATAACTATAATGAATGAAAAAGGAACCTGATAATTGTCCGGAGTTGTAAGAAACTTAAAATAGTTCTTGATACTAAGTGTCCTTTGGCCACTCAAGTTGAGGCTAGAAAACGCTAAGAAAAGTTTGATGAAATAGCTCGTTGCTATATGTTGGCAAGCATGACCAACATTCTGTATAAGCAATTGGAGAGCTATAAGGCTACTAAGGCGATTCTAGATAATCTAGAAGACATTTTTAGAGTCCAAGCTACCTTGGATTGACAGTTTGCTGACCGTCTCCACACGTACTAACGTCCAGAGTGTGACTACTACAATAAAATAGAGAGTTATGAGGCAGTATCTGCAAGTATACAGGTCAAGTTGTAATATAGATTTTATAAAAAAGTAGGTGAGTACTCCAAGGATCGTACCCAAGGGAGGCAAGTACTAAATCAATCTTAACTTAAACAATTAAAGATCTAATTAATAATTTTAAATCAGTTGTAGTACGAAAGTAGAATAAGAAGTATTTTTAGGGTTTGTAAACTAATAAAATAAAAAAATATAAAGGAATTAAAATTGCAAGAGATAGAGATAAATAAAGTGAATCAAATCTGAAGATGGGTGATCAGCTCATTTGGCAATCCCAATTAACTGTCATCTCAGGTTCCTCATCAATCAACTAGTCACTACCTTAGCATGATCTTTCGATCTTCTACTAATATAACAAGTCAGCATGAACTACTTATCTTCCGACCTCATAGTCCAGACTGGCTTGGGGTAAAGGTGTTCACAAATGGGCAATACCAATTTTGGGTTAATTCCCACCTTGATGACTTCCCAGAGTTATCAAGCTTAAGGTTTGTTTCACGTTCTTCCTTTCCCAAACAATTGATCTGTAGAGTAACCCTACAAAATAGTTAAGAGATCATGTCTCCACTCGCTAATCCCCCATAGAAGGATTAGTTTCCCATGGCTTTCATAAACATGGAATGAATGGAATAATTAACCATAATGAATGAATTGAAATAGAGAGTTTAAGAAATTCCTGATTGATATTGATAAATAGTGCAAATCCATAGAAGTTGATCTCCTTTTACAATTAGATCTCCTGAAAGAAAATAAAGAACAAATAAGCTAAAACTATGGAAACCTAAAAAAGCAAGAAAACAAAACTAAACCTAAAGAAAGAATCAAAGCTACTCGAATGTGTCCATAAAGTGTGCCAAAGGAGCCTATTTATAGCCTTTAAGTAGTTGTCATCCTTAACCCTAGGTTAGCTGACGTTCCTGAGCTTTAAGTTCGATTGTGCAGACCAAAACTCCTCTATTTGTGTTTTATTCTCATTATAGAGTTGATGTCACGACACATCAGGACCCGTGTCACGACATAGCAGCCAGTCTGCTCCTCTGCAGCTGTTATGTTACGACATTTTTTGTAACAACCCATTTTTAGTGAAATTAGAACAGTGGTTTCGAGACCACAAATTCGAGTCTGTAAGAAAAATTATTTTAATATTATTTCATGATTTACATTATGATATAAATATCGTATGAAAAATTCGTAAAGAAATTTTACTGATTACATGTTTAATTTAATAGAAATGACCAAATTACATAAAATGCAAAAGTTGAGTTCTAGTAGCTACAGGTATCAAATAGCTATGGAATTCAAAAATTGAGGTCCTTATATGGAAAATAGACCATTAAAATGAGTTAGTAGATAAGTATGATGATTCATCAACGGAAAACTAAATAAAGAAAAGAAATAAATTGGAAAGATGAAATAATAAAAGATAATATTTTAATTAAATAAGAAATACCATCATATATCATCATCTTTCCCAAATAAAAAGATGAAAACCCTAGCCATGGAATTTGGGTTTTGAGCAAACTTATTTGGCTCAATTAGGTATGTTTTCTTGTCCCGTTTTTAATAATTTTCATATTTCCGAGATCATAATAGCTTAATCTAGCTATCTCAGGGATTAATTTGTAAAGTTATCAAAGTGTTATGATTTTTCCATGAATGAACATAGTTGAATTATGAAATTTTATGGTTGAAAATGAAAGGTTGTTGATAGATAAACAACTTTTGTAAAGTGAATTTTGATGAAATTTAGGAACTAAATTGTAAAGATGTAAAATTCATAGAAAAATTCTAAAATTTATGAAATACATGGGCTGTTAATGTTACATGTAAAACTCGGCTAGGCTTGGAATAAGGATTAAATTGCATGAATTTCATTTTTCGAGCCTAAGGATGAAATTGTAATTAATCAAAAGTATAGGGGCAAAATAGTAATTTTGCCTAAGATGTGAATTAGACTGAATTGAATATGAATTGTATTAAATTGAGCTAAATTTACTTGTATAGATCTAGATAGACCAAATACGGAATTGGATCGAGAAAAAGAAAAAGTATCGGATTAGTATATTACAATTCACGAACACTTGTCAAGGTAAGTTTGTGTAACTAAATTGTATAATTATATGTTTGAATTGAATATTATGTAAGTGTGTTGTGTAATAGGCATGTATGAGATTCAGTCACATATCCAAAAATGTCCAATGAATGTCGAAACAATTTTTTTAGAGGGTTTTGGAAAAACGGGATCGACTTTAAGAAAGATGAAAACGGGAGTCGCCACCAATCTTTTTAAGTGTGATTGGACCACCAAATAAAACATTTTGGTCTACGATTTTTTAGAAAACAGGTTCGGGAGTCGGTTACATACGAGGAAGGATTAGCACCCTTGTAACGCCCAAAATTGGTACCAATTGATTGATTTTCTATGTCGAAACCTTGAAAAGATTTAAAAGTATGATCTCTTTTTTAAAATCTGAATAAATTGAATTGAAAATCGAGATTCTTTTGTTTCAAAAGAATACTATCATCACATCCAGCATGTTAGGACACAATGTTTTTAAATTCTTGTAGCTAAGATCATCTCGTGATTTGGAAAATTTGTTTAAAAGGGTATTTTAGGTATTTAGACAAACGAGAAATCGCAACCCAGCATGTTAGGGTACTATTTCCCGAATTTTTAAATACAAAAATATTGCCTTATTTTAAAGAGAAAAAAAAACTTTTATTTGAAATTCTTTTAAAATTAAAGCAATATAAATTACATAATACATACCAATATTTCATACAAATATAATTGATTAAAAAAACAATAACATAGCATGATGGATAATTGATATGATAAAATTAACATACTAAAACAATGATAAGTAAATATAGAAGAAAATACAAAAAGAGACTAGCAAAACTTAAAAAATATACAAAGTAAGTTAAGAAGTAAAATGTTTAAATAACAATTAAAATAAATATGATATTTTAAAAAAATGGATATTAAAATAATATGGATAGAAGGAAATGATTAAAAAAATAATTAATACTTTGTAAATAGATAAAGAAAAAGTAATTTATGAAATATAATAAAGTAATATATATAAAAGTAATGAAACAAAACTTTATATAAAAAATATATTAAAATATCATACAATATGTATATATAAATGTAAAATAATACATAATTTTTTTGATAAAAATTTAAAATAATATATGATAATAATATACAAGTTTTAAAATAATACTTATAATACATAAAATAATATATGAAAAGTAATAATATAGAAAAATAAAACAATTTTTATATTTATAAAAAGATTTAGAATAAAATAAATAATATATACGAAAAATAATGAATGAAACAATATTATTAAAATAATTTAATATAAAAAAAGGTTTAAGATAAAAATATATATATACAAAATATTGAAAAAATTATAATAATCTAAAAAGAAATAAAGTTAGAATAAAAAAAAATTTAGAAAGGATTAAATTAGAATAGAAATAAAAATACAGATGAAAATTCGGAATAAAAAAAGGGTCAAATTAAAATGTGCGCACAAGGAGGGGGATTAAAACGGAAAAGATCCCCTTTTAGAACAACATCGTTTATGCGCTTTCTTTTTTAAAAGAGCCCAAGGACCAAATTAAAATAAAAACAAAATATTTGAGCAAAATTAAAAGATAAAATAAACCTAATTTTAAATGATAAAAAAACAGAAGGACCAATTGAGAAATTAGCCCAATAACAGAAAACACACGGATCCTTTGGCCGAGTCGGGTCGACACGCGGGTCCTTTTGTTTAAACAACGCCGTTTTAATGCTTATTGAATTAAGTAAAACGACGCCGTTTTAATAAAGCTATATAAGCTAAAAAACACCAAAAATTTCATTTCTAAATCATTTAAAAAAAAAAAAACAAAAGAGACGAGCCTAGAATGCTCTCCCCCTCCTCGGCCTGAACTCTGGCGACAATTGTCGGCCACCGCTGCACGCGCCTCACACGCCTCACGCGCCACCGTACACTGTGGTCAGAGGTTCAAAATTCCTCCCCTTTCCAGGCGAATCACAGGTAAAATCTTTTACTTTTATTTTTTAAATATTCGCATATGAAATTTTAAAAAGTGGACTGCTTTTCCCTTGATTTTCAAATCTGTTTTTGTCTACTATGTTTTGCATGTATAAAAGAGAAGGAAATGAAATGAATAAAGTTGAATAACGTTTGAATGACAAAATAAATCACCTCCGTTCTGACTTAAAATGTTGTATTTTATTGTATGATCTTTGTGTATATCCCCCTCCCCCTTTACAATGTTTTTGATTCTTGATTTTATAGCCTGAATACATATATAGAAAGTACAATCTTTGATTTCTTTCTTATTTTGCTCGGTCTTTCTTTCCTTTTTTGTAGGTCTGCGGCGAGATCTCCGGTGGATTGGTGCGCCGATTACGATGATTGCAGCGCGATTGAAGGTCGTGCCGGGCGGGGCTTTGTCTGCTGCTTGCGGCGCTAAGAATCGCTAGGGTTTCTGTCCTGGTGTTTCGAATTTGGGCCCTGTTGGGTTGCTGCTTATTGGGTTTGGGTAGGCTTAGGATTGGGTTGGTCTAGCTAGGTATTTTGGGTAAAAGGTTTAATTTGGTTAATGTTTGGGATACTAAAATCGGGTTAGAGCAATGGGTAATTTAGAATCTGATACTTGGGTCAAAAGGGGTTTAGGCTGAAGGGTATTGGGTTAGTTTAGGGTCTATTGGGCTAGTTATTTATTGGGTTTGTATTTTGGTTTGTAAAAGGACTGTATAAATGGATACTTTGATTTTATTTTTTTTAAATTTGGTTTATTTATTTTAAGGCCAGGGCAAAATACGGGTTCTACAATGAATATTAAGTCTCGTTTGGATAAATGAAATTTGATGGATACAGGGTTTTCGAATTGGTTGTGGTTCAGCATATGTTGCGGACACACCATAGCTCGAAAGAGCATCCCTTTATTAGCTCTCATGAGCATCCCGATATATGGCCCTTGAGCTTCTCGTTATATGGTTCTTGCAAGCTTCCCGTTAATATGTAACAGCCCTATTTTAGCTAAATTAGAACAGTAGTTTCGAGACCACAAATCTGAGGTTGTAAATTTATTTTAATATTATTTTTGGTAATTATAGTATATGAATATATATGTGTAAAAATTTCGTGAGCTAATTTTATCGTTTAATAGCTCAATTTGAGAAAAATAACTAAATAGCATAAAATTCAAAAGTTGCATTCCACTTGTTAAAAGTGTTTAATTGTCATGGATTATTAAATGAAAAGTCCTTATGTTGTAATTTGACCCTTGATAGTGGAATTTGACATAAATGGGTATATATTAAGTGATTTCATAATGTTTTAATTAAGGGTAGAATTGGTATTTGATTATTAAGTTAATATTAGTTAAAAATAAAACAAAATGTTCATTAATTCATGCCTTCATCAATTGATTATATCAAAGAAAAAGAAGAACATTTAGGGCTTTTATATTCGGCACCTTTAATCCTTTATTAAGGTATGTTCTTTGCTCGGTTTTTTATTATTTTTACATTTTTGTGATCGTTGCTTTGTATTCTAGTTAGCCCATGTCTCAATTTTTGAAAGTGTTGATAATTTTGAAAGTTTCCATTGATGAATGCTTGAGTTTTTGAATGTTTGATGATGGAAAATGAGTATTTGTTTATAGAATATCATGTTTTGTAAAGTGATTTTTAGTGAAACTGTATAAAAAGGACTAATTTGTGTAATGTGCAAAATGTGGGGTTAAAATGTGAAATAAATGAGAGTTATGAGCTGCTAGAGGCTATATGAAAATTCGGCTAAGCTTTGATATTGAGGGATTTTGTAAATTTGATGTATTTGTGAAAATGGACTAAATTGAATAAATGCGAAACTTTAGGGGCTAAAAAGTAAAAATGCCCAAATTGTGTGCTTTTGATAAAATTGTTTGATTTAGTGATTAAATAGATTAATTTTGAATACATATAGATCCTGAAAGAAACAAAACGGATCTAGACCAGGGGAAATTGAAATTTGACGAATAGTCGATCCAGTCCTTCTATTTCGATTTCGAGGTAAGTTCATATACAAATGAGTGCTTTTAAATTGAATTATATGTGTTTGCTTGCCATTGAATTGTTATAAATGTTGAATGAGCACTTATGAGCAAGAATCGACAGAGTTTCGACATCCGAAAGTCCCGTATGAAACTTAGGAATAGTATAGGATACAGATGTCATGACATTAGGCTATCGAGATGTGATTACATATAAGACCATGTCTGGGACATTGGTATTGTATTGAGATTACGTGTAAGACCATGTCTGGGACATTGGCATCATTAATCGATTTCGTGTAAGACCCTGTCTGGGACAGTGGCATCGATATGTGTTAACATGTAAGACCATATCTGGGATATGGCATTGTACGAGCTTATGTCATTTCCGAGTATCCTTAATGATTCTGAATGGTTCAATGTGCAAAGTCAAGTTGAGAAAGAATATATGAATGAGCTAAGTGATTCAGGTATGTACGAAATTCATATGAGCCTTGAGAAGAGAAAGTAATTGATGAATTGTTATGTTTGAGAAGTATAAATTGATTAATTGAAAGGTTTGTGATCTTGAATGTGTATTTAATTGTGCTTACTCATATCTTGCTTAATTGATGGTAAAGATATTGATTCATAAAATGATTATTTGTGTATGGTTTACTAAGCTTTAAAAGCTTACCTTATATGTTCTTTCAATGTTTTTATAGATCATCAAAGCTAGCTCGGACTCTTGGATCTTTGGGAAAAGTCATCGCACTATCGATCAACTCGTTGGTATTTTTGGAAGTTTTGTATATATGGTATATGGCATGTATAGGCTAGAGTCATCTTGATATGTTTTGAGTTGTGATTTTAGCCATGTGATTTGGTTTGTAAATGTTGGTGTGAATTTGGCCATTTAAGTTGGCTTAAGTTATGTGTTTGATAAGTTAATTATATGATGTATATAATGCCATATATGTTAGCTTATTTGGTGTGATTATGTGTTGGTTATTTTGATTAGATGTTAATTGATGTGCTTATGCTTAGAAGCTAGCATATTGTGGTTTGATTTGAGATGACCATATGTTATATGTTGAAGTATGAAATAGGTAATAAGTTGATGGATAAATGCAATTAGTAGTTATGTATGTTTGATGTTTTTGGTATAGTGAAATGGTATGTTTTGGTTGTGGAATTGAGTAGTGGAAATGGTTGTGAATAGATGGCATAATATGTGTTTGAATTGGTAGGTTTTTGGTCACTTAAAGATGTATTGAAATGGTGCTATTTGGTTGCTATATATGCTTGTGGTTAGGGTGGAAAATTGGCTTTGCAAATAGCCTATTTTTGTCCACACGGGCAGAGACACGAGTGTGTGTCTCTGCCATGTGCGACACACGGTCATGTTACACGGCCGTGTGTCCCCTGGGGTACCCTTCAAATTAAAGTCAATATATCCTACAGTTTTGACACGGCCTAGACACATGGGCGTGTCTATTGGCCGTGTGTGGCATACGGGCTGGCACATGGGCGTGTGGTTGGCCATGTGACCCAAGTCAGTAACCCCCTTAGATTTCAAACGGCCTGTACATGGGCGTGTCTTCCGCCGTGTGGTACAAGTTAGTATGTATGCCTTGTTTTCACACGTCTTGTGCCACAGGCGTGTCTGAAGGCCGTGTGAGGCACACAGCCTGTTCACACGGGAGTGTGACTTGTGACTTCATGAAATTTTTTTCTAAGTGTCTGGAACTTTTTACATGTTATCGATTTAGTCACGAACCTCTTCTAAGCATGTTTTAAGGTCTCATAGAGCCTTATAAGGGACATTGTGAATGTTTTGAATGAATTTCCATTATGAATGCTTAAATGTATGTGAATGAGGTGTGTTATTCGGTAAGGCCTCGTAACCCTATTTTGGAGACAGATACGGATTAGGGGTGTTACATAATAGCTCTTTGGAGCATCCCGATTGGTTGTGATTATGCATTTGTTGTAGACACACCACAGCTCTTATGAGCGTCTCTATATATGGCTCTTCGTGAGCTTCCTAATTTAAGGCTCTTTGTGAGCTTCCTGATTAATGGCTCTCTGGAGCTTCCCGATATGGCTCGCTTGAACTTCCTGATATATGGCTATCCAGAGCTTCCCCATTAATGGCTCTTCGAAGCTAGCCGTTATTGGCTCACATGAGCTTCCATGTTATGGCTCTTATGAGCTTCCCATTATACAGCCCAGATAAGCTTCCTATTACATGGCTCATATATGGCTTCCCATGAGCTTCCCATTATATGGCTCGAGAGAGAGCTTCCCAATTATGTTCTCTAATGAGCATTCATGTATATTAATTGACGGATGATACATGAATTGATGGATTACAGTTTTGTACACTTCGTGTGTACTACTCGTGTATCCATTGAATAATGAATGATTCAATGGGCAAATTTATGACATGGAATAAGATGAATTTGAGATGAAATGCTAGGAGTACATATACTTGAAATATAAGGATATGATTTATGTATGTTTCATGAATACTTGATGTGAAAAGTATAAATATGTGGAAATTGATTATTGATGAGCTCATATATGTTTCTTGATATCCATGTAAATTACATGGCTAGCATGCTTGATGAGGATATGTCCTTAGGCAATTGACCAAATTACTTTGGATGTATTTTATATGCTTACCATAAATGTAAATAAATGGTAAGTTAATTTCCCATTACACGAACTTACTAAGCTTTAAAGCTTACTCTATTTTATTTCCTCTGTTTTATAGTAAATTGGAAGCTTATTAAGGTTGGAAGCTAGTCGGAAACACATCACACTATCTATCGGCCCAATTCGGTATAAATATAAATTACTTTTGATTATAATGGAATGTATAGGTTAACTAGCCAATGTTAATATGAAAATGATTTTGGTTGTAAATAGTCATTGAAATGGCTTGTGATGGTAATATTTTGATATGTATGTATATGGTCAAGTTGGTAAGTAAAGATTCTTGAATGGATTTGGTAAGATGTTAAGTATAAAGCTTGATTTTGGTTGGATTTGAATGTCTTATATTGGCTTAAGAACATATTTAAATGCTTATGTAGGTGGAAGGCAAATTTGAGTGAGAAATATGGCTTGGAAATTACCTTAATTCGTCCATATGGGTAGAGACATAGGCGTGTGCCTCAGCCGTGTGTGACACGCTGCCTAGCACATGGGCGTGTGTTTCAGCTGTGTGTCCCCTGCTTCTTTAAAATTCAAAAAAAAATGCTTAAGATTTTTCATATGGCCTAGCACACGGGCATGTGGCTTGGCCGTGTGACCCCTGCACCTATTTAATGCAAATTTTTATGTTCACATGGCCTAGCACACGGGCGTGTGACTTGACTGTGTGACTTGGCCGTGTGAACCAAGTCAGAGAGTTACACGGGTACTAACACGAGCTGGCACATAGCCATGTGCCCTATTTCAAATGCCCACACGGCCTGAGACACGGGCATGTTTCTTGGCCGTGTGAACCACACGGCCTAGCCACACGGGCGCTTGTCCCCTACACCAAGGAAAATTTTGAAATTTTGTGAAAAATTCTTTGAGTACCCGATGTAGTCCTGACTTATTTCTAATGTGCATTATGGGCCTTGAGGGCTCATATAAGAGTCGATATGATCGATTTATGGTGTGAATGTTAAATAACACGAAATATCTTTATTTGATCGGTAAATTCTGGTAATGCTCTGTAACCCTGGTCCAGCGGCAGATATGGTTAGGGGTGTTACATCCTCTGTCTATGTCACGACATTGAAGGCAGTTTCTCACTTTCTCTATTTTGCTCTCTATGTTGCGACATCAGATCTTTTATTTTGCAACATAACGTCTAATATTGACCTGAAATGCCTTCTAATGGTCTCCTGCACACTCACGAAGTACGTTAGCTCTCCCTTAGGCCTCATTCAACTCTTAAGGTTAATAAAAGACTCAATGTGCACATTTTATTGGATGCAAGTAGAAATAAATAAACTATTTAAAACATAATGAAAATTCTTGTATTTAAGCTCCTTAAATGTGAAAACTAGTTTAATCTGCTCACCGAATTATGACAGATCAAACTCCCCAACGCTTAAGTCATTGCTTGTCCTCAAGAAATTCGATCAGAATACAAATAGTTGTTAATGTGAATGTTTAGTATGCTGTCCATTCATGTATAAGGATACTAAGGTCACATAGGGCTTTTTGGCTTCTAATGTTCTAATGCTTAGGACTGGTATGGAATTCAAAAAAAGTAAGCATCAAAAGGTTACAAACACGAAAATAGTTTGGCACATCATATTGATCTTTATTTTTCCCCCTTAGTGGCCCTTACCCGCTCACCACCTTATTTCTCCTTCTCTCACCTTCCTTGTCTCTCCATCTATAGGAAGTCATAACATGACATATTAACTATGGCTAGCCTTACAAGTTTTTTATGCATTAATGAACGAGTTTTTCTTTCTTTTGTGACTTTGTGACTTTTCTATTTTTCAATACATCTCACTCATGAATGCTTTTTTGCTAGTTTAAGACTTTTTCTACTCGTACCAATTGTCTTTTTGGATTTTTCATTTTGCTTCGCACATTAGGCTAATTTATAGTTCCTATATCACACCAATATTTCCTATTTCAATCTAATTTTACAAACTCCACCGTGATGTATCTACTTAACCCTCAATACGTATGGATAGACGTCTATAGTTGTGCAGTACAGGACCAAAGAAAAATGGCATATACAAATTAACATTTTCAGGCTCGAAGTTTGTAATGCGATTCATCAAGAAGTGTTAAAAGGCTCAACATTGGTACTAAAGGTGAACTATAAATACGATAGCTTTTTGGTTTTGGATATGTTCCAAACAATGCCTTAGGTAACCCCTAAATATCTCATAATGCACAAATTCAATCAACTAAACAAACACTAATTCAAGCATTTATCATTCATACTAGCATGATCGTTCCCTTTTATTTTATATATCACTTGGTACAAATGATAGCTTAATACCTATTTATGATGCAAATATAGAACTTTGGTAGTCTAATAATAAAAAAATTAAAATCACTTATCATCATGCCAAGTTTATTCACAAACACAATCAACCTATGTACACAAGCACACAAAAACCGAAGAAAATGTAAAAATTTGAAGCAAATTTTTTATGTTACCCCCACGCACTTTATTTGACACATTGTCCTCAATGTGTAGCCCAATAATAGATAATGAAGGAAGTTACCCGATTGATTATAGTCCTTCCAATTACTAATGGTGGGTGCTTCCTCCTTTGATCGTGTTAGCTCAAATTGTTTGTGTCTCCTTCATGTTGGGTTCCTACATAGAAAATTTAAACAGACTACAACCTACTAAAATTTACTTATTAATCCTACTCCTACAAATTCTAAATTAAAATTATCCCAAAAATTAATACAAATCTTTATAAAATTAAAAAGATTCCAATCATCCTCCTTATCGCCCATCCCTTCATCCCTATTATCTTCCTCTTATTATCCTTCCTTTTCACGTCCCGGTGCTTCTTCTTCTTCTTGTTCCATACTTGTCGGATCGAACATATCTAGTGTATAATTGGCGACTCGGATGTTATTTTTCCTAGAAAACTCTTGAAAAATTGGTCCCGATTCTTAAATCCACTAAATCAACCAATCTAACTTTGGATGACTATTCTCACCAACGTCTTGTTGAGCTCGTGCAAACCTTTTTTACGAAGTGGGTGTAGCTATCGTTTCTTGCTGTCGCTTGTTCAAGCCTTTTATATGTTTAGCCTATAGCTCAATGTATTGTTGGAACAAGGTGTCCCCGATAATGCTTCGAGATGGTTCCAACGGCTGCTCAATGGATATCATAGGTACACCCGCCTTTTTACATAAAATCGTCACAAGATGGGGAAAGAATACTCCCACCTTTTGGCTACTAATGCATCTTCCCATGTTTTGGTAGATTTGTTTACCAACACATACCTGCCTTTTCTGCAAAATTGCATAGAGTGAAACAAATCTAAAGCCATTAACATTAGAAACATTTAAAGCAGGTACAATTTGTGTGTAAACAAATTGAATTCGCATCTTAGCTTCAGGAAACATAATAGCTTGATGGAAAGATACTGAGATATTGGTACTTGTGCGATACTTCCATTCACCCCTTCCTTCAATTAAAAAGTTTATAATATTATCAATATATATGTCTCTAAAATATTCTAAGTCAGTTTCATCAATGAAATCATTCACAAAAAAACCACATAAGGAAAAACCACATTAATACAAAGTACCATAAGGGAGACGATAGTGTTTGACGGAATAGTGGATGTAGTCAAAGATCATATATGAGGACAAACTGTAATGCCCCAAAAATCCCAAAATCCAAAAATCCAAAAATCCAAAAATCCCGAAATCTTAAATTTTCTTTATGTTTGATTTTGATGAAAATTGGGTTTAATATTCTTATCCAAGCGATAATTTTAGTAGGTCTTAGCTAAGGTTGAGTTCGAATTAAGGGGTAGAAGAAATTATAATTTAGTTATTAAAAGAATCAGGGTTGGCTAGTAGTTAGGCTTTTGAATAAATGAAGAAACAATTGGACACAAAAAGAGCCTGTGGTGGAGTGGCTAAGTGATGCCACATAAGGTGTAGTGAGGTGGCGTTACTAGCTAGCAAGAGGGTCCACGGTTCGAATCCTAGCTTAGTATTTTTAGGATTTAATTTTTGCCTTCTAGAAGGATGGAAGTGGCGTGAAGATGGACTCCAAGGGGAGTGTACAAAAAAGAAAATTAAAAAAAGGATCAAAGGGTTATCAAGGAGAAAAAGGAGGAGATGAGAAGTGAGGAGTAAGTGGAGCTGGATTGGGAACTTGGGCTTGAAGAATTCGGTGCCGAATGGGAGGGTTGAAAAGTTAATGACGAATTTCCCTTCACTTTGTGCCAGAAACCCTTTTCTCTTCAAGATCCAAAAAGCCGAAAACCCTCTATTTAACTTTCTTTTCTTTCTGCCAGTTTCTATTCTCCTCTACACAATCTTCTTTGTCGATTTCTTCTACTACTCTTCTTCTTTAATCTGTACCAAATAAACCTTATTTACCATACTTAGTTTGAAAAGTCGAAAAACTGAATCCTCTAAGGGCGAATACTTTTTGACCGAATCTAGTGTAAGTGTTGCTCTTCCAATCGGTTTTCTTTATTTAGTATCAATTATTTTCCCTCACTCTTTCTAATCAACTTTGGTAGGGAATTAGTATCGGATCTTGGTTTTTAGCTCTTTGCCGAATTGCTCCTTAAGGTGTTACGGTTTTGGTAAGTAATCTTCTCCCATTGGCTAAGGTGGCCGAATGGTCATAATTATGGTAAGGATACTTGTGTTGGATACGAGTCACCTATTATTCAGGTTTTAATAGTTAAGATTTGTACAGATCTAGGAAATACGTGATCAAGGAAAAAGCGATTAAGGATTGGGCTCAAGGTAAGGTTAAGGTGAGGTTTCAGCTTTTGAGTAAATAAGTATTAAGCATGCGATTAATTGAAAGATGATATCGATTGTAGGTTTGGGCTAAGGAGATCGCATCACGATTGCTTACCAGGTGTGTACATACACTGCACTCACACAATGAATCGGCAAAAGCCGAAAAGTCGAAATGCCGAAATGCCGAAAAGCCTAAAGTTTGGCTATGGTAGTCTTGCAAGTGCGCGAACACTCATAAGAGGGAAACTGATAGGTTGCCTGAGGCCCACGGGCGATTCCGTGGACTTGGGTTGTGATTTGGCCATATGGGTCGAAATGGGCTAAATGGGCCCAATGTGCTGTTGGGCCCATAATAGGCAAAAACTGAGTATTGATGCTATGTGATAGAAAGTTTGTATGTGAGCATGAATATGAATGTGACTGGGCCTAACAGGCCATATAAATGTGATTTGGGCCTAATGGGCCATATACAGGTGATTTGGGGCTAATGGGCCACATGAATATGATTGGGCTTCATGGGCAAGATACAAGTATGTGAATTTGTTTGGGCTTTGTAAGGGGTTTTGGGCCTAGTATATGATATCAAAATAAGACTTAATTAATATATTGCGACTATGGACAAGTCAAAGGGTTAAGGTGTGACAACGGGTATATGCATGTCTAGGATTGGATCTAGGGAGAGCTTGGTACTTAAGTGGTCTTACTGACCCACTTCTTCTTCTCTAAAATCCTACCTGGTGCATAGTATTCGTTCATCTTAGCTCACGGGACTTGTTAACGGGCCAAGATAAGTGAAAACCATAATTAAGGGAAAATTACCGAAATGCCCCTAACGGAAAAAATGACCAAAATACCCCTACGTGTTGAATGTAAGTTTTGTGGACGCGACATGCATACATATGATATTCTGCTTAGGTTGCATATGGGTTGGGAATTATGGAACGAAGGAAGTATATGAGGATCGCATGGTTGCTTGACAATCGTGGATCCACCGATGGCTTTTAAATCCCAATATGTAAATGAAGATAGTTCCGCAATCAGGCTACCATGGTGTGTGGGTTGAGTAGGTCGATATTTATATCCCCACATGGTGTGACGGGGGACGGAGCCGTTGTGTAGCGGATGGATAATTTGGATTGGATTGCATTGCATGATTGATGAATGATGTTTTTTTTAGAATGCTTGTTTTTGTCGAGGGTTGTACACACTGAGTTTACGAAAACTCACCCTCTCTTTTATTTTATTTTTAGGTGATGCTCAGTAGAAGGTTCGATATTTGGAGGGACTCTGGGTGGCCAGCTAGCAAGATGATTTGGACTTAGGTTTTTTTTAAGCATTTAAGTTTTTACTTCTTTTTAAGTATGTTCCAGACCAGATTGTAATAAGGTTTTCATTGTGTTATTATTACTTGAGTTATTATTATTTTCAATGTAATTACAAGAAGTTGAACATGGGTTTTCTAAATTATAGTATGTTTTCTATGTTTTCGCAATTAAAATTTTTATATGATAAGTTTTCTTAAATCAAATATTTCAACAAGATTTTTGTAACTAAAGGGTGTGTTTTTTTTAAGTTAATTAAGGTTTCTTTTATTTTAAGAAGGGTTTTCAATGAAAATACAGTTTTCGCTAAAACACTTCAATATGGCACACCAGATTCGGCCATAATATCTGGGCCAAGTTTGGGGTGTTACATTTAGTGGCATTAGAGTCCAGGTTACAAAACTCGGGCTGTGAATTGGGCATTATTATTATTTGGTTTCTTTTCTACTTATTATTTAGATTTTAAAAAATATATGTATTTTGGATCGCGATGTTTTGGAAAAAGAGAAATCTTACTGAGCGGCATACCGAGTCTCCGACATCGAACCAAATAAGTACTTTTATTTAAGTTTGTTTAAATTGTTATGCAATAGATAGTTAGATGACTACTTTAGATGATGGTTAGAATGGAACTAAAGCCCATAGGATCTGGAAACTATAGAGGATTTTCGAGAACGATCTTCTCTTTAAATATTTTCATAAAACATCAGTGTAATTATTAAACTAACTAAAACCTCATAAAATTTTTAATTCAGATAATACGCGAATCGACGATGAGTGCTAGAAGAGGTGCAAGAGGCCGTGGCCGAGGCCGCGGAAGTGTTAGGGCTAAATCATCGACATTGTGCCATATGCCCGATGTTCGAGTAGAAGAGGCTCCGGCCTCACCTGTGGCTGGGAATAGACAGTATGATCGGGCCGCGGGAGAAGATGCATTGTCGCAGGCAATGCTGAGGATTTTGGAAAGGATCACTGGGCCCAATAATGGCAATGGAAATCGGGGGTCCATTCCAGAATAACTTCAATCGAACGGGGCAGGGATCTTTAAGGGCGTGGCTAGCGTGGCTCCTAATGTGGCGGAGTATTGGTTGGAGGCCACTGAAAGGATAATGGAGGATTTGGATTGCTCACCTGAGCAAAAGTTGAAAGGGGCGGTGTCATTGCTTAAGGAGGAATCCTACTAGTGGTGGCTGACAGTGAAAGAGGGCACCCAACCGGAGCGGGTCACCTGGGAGTTTTTCAAAGCTGCATTCCAAGGGAAGTATGTGGGTGTAAGCTATGTGGATGCTAGAAGGAAGGAGTTCCTGAACTTGACCCAAGGAAACAAATCTGTGGCGGAGTATGAGGCGGAGTTTCTACGCCTTAGTAGGTATGCAAGAGTAATGGTGGCAACGGAGTATGAGCGTTGCGTTAGGTTTGAGGATGGACTTAGAGATAGCCTTAGGGTGCTGATAGCTCCACAAAGGGAATGAGTTTTCTCGGAGTTAGTGGAGAAAGCAAAGATAGCGGAGGAGGTAAAGCGCACTGAGCGCCTAAACCGGGAGAAGGAAAGGGGTAAGAATAAGAGGGAGGCTGAGACTCTTGGTGTCGATCAGAGGCCTAGGGCTAGGGCTAGAGTTGATGGGCTAGTTAGAGTAAGACCCCCTGCTGTTAATCCAAGGGTGCCACCTTGTGCTGATTGTGGAAGAAGCCATAAAGGCGAGTGTTGGAAGAGGATGGGAGCTTGTTTAGCTTGTGGGTCTATGGAGCATAGGATCAAGGATTGCCCTCGAATGCTAGGTCGAGAGCCAGTAGTGGGCCAAGTTGGTGCTCAGCTACCAAGGGGTGGTCAGCTGCCGCCAAGGGGCCGTGAGCAGGCCAGGGGTGGTGACGGCAATAGACGTGGACGTGGAGTACTAGGCGAAAATGCAGGCCATGCTGAGGGGAGGTAGCCAGCTTTGGTTTATGCTGCTCGTCACCGAGAAGATGAAGATGCTCCAGAAGCGAATACCAGTATGTACTTTATCCATAGTGTGTGATCTATCTATTTTAAAATTAGAAATAAAGTGCGTAGTAGAAGCGTAGTGGTGTAACTTAAGCGATGCGACGTCAATATCCTCAACTGTTTAAACAAGGTAAATTTCAAGGATGAAATTTCTTTTAGGGGGTAGAGTTGTAACGCCCCAAAAATCCCAAAATCCAAAAATCCCAAAATCCCAATTTTTTTATTTTCGATATTGATGAAAATTGTGTTTAATATTCTTATCCAAGTGATAATTTAGTAGGTCTTAGCTAAGGTTGAGTTTGAATTAAGGGGTAGAAGAAATTATAATTTAGTTATTAAAAGAATCAGGGTTGGCTAGTAGTTGGGCTTTTGAATAAATGAAGAAACAATTGGATACAAAAAGAGTCTGTGGTGGAGTGGCTAAGTGACGCCACATAAGGTGTAGTGAGGTGGCGTTAGTCGCTAGCAAGGGGGTCCAAGGTTCGAATCCTAGCTTAGTATTTTTATGATTTAATTTTGGCCTTCTAGAAGGATAGAAGTGGCGTAAAGATGGACTCCAAGGGGAGTGTTCAAAAGAGAAAATTAAAGAAAGGATCAATGGGTTATCAGGGAGAAAAACGAGGAGATGAGAAGTGAGGAGTAAGTGGAGCTGAATTGGGAACTTGGGCTTGAAGAATTCAGCTCTAGGGCTATAAATAGGTGCCGAATGGGAGGGTTGAAAAGTTAATGACGAATTTCCCTTCACTTTGTGCCAGAAACCCTTTTCTCTTCAAGATCCAAAAAGCCGAAAACCCTCTATTTTACTTTCTTTTCTTTCTGCCGATTTCTATTCTCCTCTACACAATCTTCTTTGCCGATTTCTTCTACTACTCTTTTTCTTTAATCTATACCAAATAAACCTTATTCACCATACTTAGTTTGAAAAGTCGAAAAACTGAATCCTCTAAGGGCTGAATACTTTTTGACCGAATCTAGTGTAAGTGTTGCTCTTCCAATCGGTTTTCTTTGTTTAGTATAGATTATTATCCCTCACTCTTTCTAATCGATTATTGTAGTGGATGGATAATTTGGATTGGATTGCATTGCATGATTGATGAATGATGTTTTTTTTTGAATGCTTATTTTTGTCGAGGGTTGTACACACTGAGTTTGCGAAAACTCACCCCCTCTTTTATTTTATTTTCAGGTGATGCTCAGTAGAAGGTTCGATGTTTGGAGGGACTCTGGGTGGCCAGCTAGCAAGATGATTTGGACTTGGGGTTTTTTTAAGCATTTAAGTTTTTTCTTCTTTTTAAGTATGTTCCAGACCATATTGTAATAAGGTTTTCATTGTGTTATTATTACTTGAATTATTATTATTTTCAATGTAATTACAAGAAGTTGAACATGGGTTTTCTAAATTATAGTATGTTTTCTACGTTTTCACAATTAAATTTTTATATGATAAGTTTTCTTAAATCAAATGTTTCAACAAGGTTTTTGTAACTGAAAGGGTGTGTTTTTTTTTTAAGTTAATTAAGGTTTCTTTTATTTTAAGAAGGGCTTTCAATGAAAACACAATTTTTGCTAAAACACTTCAATGTGGCACACTAGATTCGGCCATAATGTCTGGGCCGGGTTTGGGGTGTTACACAAACCCATAAGGACTTCTTTTTCCAAGACTCTACTAGCTAAAGAGCTCTTTGGTAAACATATGGAGGGATACAAGAATACGAAACATGACTCATCTACTTTACTAGGGAAAGTGAGAAACTGTTGGATCTGGTGCCCTAAGTGTAGTATTTTCATCTAATTACACTTGAAATTTTTTGAACAAATTGGTTAATAAAACTATTCATGAATTACATTAATATTTTGTATATTGTTCTCAAATGGTTTTTGCACGCAAAGAAAAATGGAAGCAAACGTTGCTCATTTGTATCTAATGCTTAACTAATACTAAGCAATATTACGTGGTCGGATCGTAATATAAAAAGACAACTTGTATTAGTAGATGAACCTAAACATGTACTTAGTCTAATCGAAAATGAGAAAATCGATTGAAAGACTAGTATGTCGTCGATCAAGTCCAATTAAGTAGCTGTCTTGTCTTAGACATTGGAGCGGATGACTCCCAAAAGATAGAGACATAGATGTGATTGACTGGACTAATAGTACATCGGGCTAGACCTAAATAGAACAGATTCTGAATCTGTTTATAGATTTTTTTCACTTGTGGTGTTCATAGTGTGGCATACATAAATCTTGAATGGATGGCAGACTATCTATGCGTGACTCGTACACTTTGATGTAAGTAAAATCCTAAGTTTGAATAAATAAGGAACCTAAAGCTGGTGCGTTGAGTGTACGACTTCTACAGTATGTAGCTATTGGAAAAATGGGCAGGGAAAAATAAGTTTAGAGAAAGCCAGAGTTTTAATTTTTTTTTCCAAAACAAGATCTTGATTGTGATATCTAAAGTAATAAACACTTAATCAAAATTGTACATTTTCGATTCGTCTAGGATGACTGCTTCGACCGAGTAGTCTTCTCCGCTATCCTCAAGCTCACATCCGTCGAGTGTAGGCACGCTTCGAATAAAAAAAATCACAAATATTACTAGTTGTAAATAAAAAAAATATCTCTAGAAACTTTCTTAAATAATCTCTTTAGAGAATTTTCTCTCTACAACTTTCTCTTAAATTCAAGTGTGTGTAAATAATTACCCAAAGCTCTCTTTATATAAGGAGAGTTTAGAGAGTTCAACTATGATTAAACTTAATCATTTTAATATTAAATTTAATCTAATATTTATCTTAATATTAGATTAAATTTAATATTAAATCTTATTAAAATAATAGAATATTTGTAGATAAACATTAAATTAAATTAAACATTAAGATAATCATTTTAATATTAAATTAATAAAATACTATTAAGATAAGTATTAAAATAAATTTAATATCAAACTATTAAAATAATATTATTTTTGGAATAGTTAATCTGAAATCAAATTCTTTGGTAGAGTCCTAGTAGGAGTGTAACTCTTTCATTACTCAAGCACCGATACCAACTACCACTGGCTACTACGATGCCTTTGTCGCAGCTGCTGGCACTATCGTGTCTGGTGATGCAGGTGCGACACCCTTACAGCACCCTGAGCCGATTTGGCTATTACCAGTTTGGTCCGGGTCAATGACAACCCAACCGATCCGGTTTAGCCACCAATTGGACCTTCGGCCCGGTTTCACATACTAAGCCCGATTCGACTAGTTTTTAGGTCTTGATCTCGATTTTAGGCTCTCGAGCCCAATTTATGATCTTAGGTCTAATTTTTAAGTTCATTTACTCATTGGGCCAATTGTCTAACTTGAAAATTAAATTCCAAAAATATCATATTAATTTTAATTGATTTGATTAATTTAAATTTACTTGATCAAAATTAATTTTCTCAAAAATCACTTAGATTTTCTAAATTAATTTTTCAAGAAAATCCTTTAATCAAATTCTCTAGTTGAATAATTCTCACTACCACCTAATTTAATTCCACATCGAATAAATTAACTTAATTAAATTATTCCCAAAGTCGTAGAATTTTCTTCTAGTTCAAATGTAATCTAATCGAGCTTTTGTTGATCTAGCAGAGGGACCAATTGGACATATACAATTAGGCTCTAGTAATTGCAATTATGTCCAGAAGCATTGTTTCGATAATTCACAATTACTTAATCATGAAATCAGTTCATAAGAAGTATCATGATTGAAAACTCCTTATTGTATACTCTTTACGAAAGCAATTCATCCAACTGCTTTTTCCAATGACCTCATCATGTGTGTGTTACCCTCATATGATATCCTTGATTCCTTTGAGTTGAATCCATTCACTCAATACAATCCTATTTTATTTTATTATCACCATTATGTCTTCTTAATGATTAATATGACCACTGTCAACAAATGACTGTGATAAATTGCTCGTTCGAGAACAACCAACTCATGGCCACGTTTCATATTTATCAATCCACACAATGCCAATGAAAGGATATCATTAACTCTTTAATTGAGTTATGAATTCCACTGTTGCTAGGAAAGCCATACCATACATAAGTCATGTACCCAACATACTAGTTGTGGGCTCGATCATCTTTAGAGCATAAGTGTAACACCTCTTACCCGTATCCGACACCGAGACAGGGTTCGAGGCGTTACCGGACTTAAACGTAAACAAGCATTCAAAACCAGGCCATAAAATTTCGTTCAAGTTTAAAAATTTTCAATCGCATGCAAATTGTCCCTTATAAAGGCCTACGAGGCCCAAAACATACATCGAAAGTGGTTCGGGACTAAACCGAGAACTTTCAGAGTCTTTTCGACACTTAAAAAATTTTCTTGTATTGGAAAGTCACACGCCCATGTGGGTAGGCCGTGTGGTCACACACACTTGTGTCGCTTGGGACACGCCCGTGTCCTCAGCCCGTGTAACTCTTTGACTATGACATCATTATACAATTAGAGTCATACGGCCAAGTCACGCGCCCACGTGTTTAGGCCGTGTGGCAAATTAAATTCTCGAAATTAAGTGCAGACTTCACACGGCCTGGGCACACGCCCATGTTCTAAGGCCATGTCCTCCACACGGCTGAGACACACTATGACAGCCCTAATTTGACCCTAGTCGAAAAGTGGTTTCGGGACCACAAAACCGAGTCATAAAAATAATTAATTGTTATATTCTATGCTTATTATATGTGTACATGCATATGTGAAAGTTTCATGCTTTAATTTTGTCATTTGTATATGAAATTATTAAATAGGACTTATGTGAGAAAAATGTGAAAGGTGATAGGTAATTTTTAAAGGTGGTCTAATAATGTATGTATTGAAAAGAATGGTTTTGCATGTCAAATTACCCATTTTTTGATAGTGGCCGGCCATGTTGTTAGTTAGTATAAAATATATGAATTTTCTATTAGCATTATTTTTAATTAAATGGCTTTAAATTATAGAATAATAATAATTAAAGGTAGAAATTGGTGAAGAAAACAAAGTATTCATCCTTGTTTCTTCCTAGCCGATTTTAAAGAAGGAAAAGAACAAACCATTCGGTGATCTTGAACTTTAAATAAGGTAAGTAATCCATGTTAATTCTTGGGTTTTTAGCATATTTTGAGTTAGTTATTAAGTTCTTTACTTAACCCATGACAAAATTTTGAGTTGTGTGGTGTCTTGAGCATTCGACCATGGGAGAAATTGAAGGAGATAGATTGTTGTTATTATGGTTAAATGAAGTTTGAACTAGTTAATATTTAATTGTTGGTATTTATATATGAAATAGACGAACTTGGACTTGTTGAGTTACTTGAACAAATTCGGCCTTGTAAATTATTTTAAGGGTATAAATCTTGAATAATGCTATGCATAGGTTTCGGCTTTGATAGTACTTATATAAGTATAATTAGTTCAATTTTGATAATATGGTATGAAGTGATAAGTAAATGTATAATAGTAGCTTAAGATAAACAACATTCGGCTATGAATTTTTGTGTTAAATTTTTTTTAATGTCGATGTTAAATTGAAAATGGATGTTAGTTGAGTTATGAAAATTGCTTAATAATGATAAGAACATGAGCTTAATGCTTAAGTAGCATTCGGCTTTGGAGTAAGTTAATTTAGTTAGGAAATGAATTCCAAGATAGTAAATTATGTGTTAAGAGAGGAATTTAGGTTGTATATATATATTCATCATTATATTGAATCTAAGAGACTATGTTAGTTATTTGGGAGTTTCGACCATAGTATTATAGTGAATATTATTTTGAACAAGGGTTTTAATTATAATAAATTGGTGTAACTGTTTTGAGTGAGGTAAACACTAATAAGATGAATTGAGAAATGATTTCTCAAATGTCTAAAATGATATTCGGCTTAGGCTTGTAAGCATGTCTAGTCAGTGTTGAATGTTTTAATTAGGGAAGGTTATAAGTTGAGTTTGGCGTTAAATGAAACATTTGATCAGATACATAGTGCCGAATGTGTTTGAATGTGAATTACCAAGTGCATAAACTTGATAATGCTATAATGGTAGACTTAGTTGGACTTTGGCATTTTGAGGGATGCATTTGATTCTTGTGTTAATCTAAGATAATATGTGTATTTTTTTATGAAATTAAGTGATGGTTATGTAATTCGAAAATGCAAGGTAATACGCTAGTATTATTTTCGATTGTGCATGAGTAGAGCATATGTATGATGTTTAAATAGCTAGTTAATAAAATCATTTGTACTTAATGGCACGATATACATGTATTAAATCGAATTGTTAAATTGATAAGTAATTAAATAGATCTATTTGTTTGAATCAAGCTCAAGAGCTAAGAGGGTCTAAATCAGATAAGGGAAAGGAGAAAGCGATCGAGTAGATTATTCATGAACTGCTCAAAATATCCGAGGTAAGTCTTTGAGTAATGGAACTTAGCTTATGATTTGATAAAATTATGATATATATAAGTATAATAAATAAATCGTGATCTAATGGTTCTATTTGAATTACGTAGTGAAATAAATGATTTGTGCATATGACTTGTAGCCGAATAATTATAGAAATCATATAGAATAGCGAAATGAAATCGTGTTAATTGCATGTGACTATTGAGCCGAAAGTGGAAGGGTTGATAAGCATGTTGTGCTTGTGTTCTAGTAATGTAATTGAAATGATAATGTGTTATGATATATTTATGTGCATGATAATTGAGGATTATATCTGGGTTAAGTCTCGAAGGCATTCGTGCTGGTTGTTATATCCGGGTTAAGTCCCGAAGGCATTCGTGCTGGTTGTTATATCTGGGTTAAGTCCTGAAGGCATTCATGCTGGTTGTTATATCCGGGCCAAGTTCTGAAGGTACTCGTACTGGTGTTATATCCGGGCTAAGTCCCGAAGGCATTTGTGTTTGAAAATGTGCTATCCTGCTGTAATAATTCCAATTAATGTGTTCACAACCCTAAGATGATCAGGTATGTATCGTATATACATTGGAAAATTTGATTCGGTATAAATTGTGATTATTCAATTGAATAGTGCTCTCCCGGCCATTACTTAGGGTTGTATAAAGTCTATAGCTTATTCAGGATACATGAATTTTGATTTAAGTGAAATTTAGTTAAGTTTGACTCTGAGCGTGTGAGTATATTGGTTGAAGTGTGAAGTAACATGATCATGGGATTTTGCGTATATGTATTTATTTAGCCTTATGAATGCTATGCTTTAGTTTTAAATGATTTCATTACTTAAAACTTACTAAGCATCGAAAGCTTACTCTGTTTCTTATCTCTCTGTTTTATAGATTGTTGATTTTGGCCACTGACTCGGGGATCGTCAGCAGTTCATCATACTATTGATCTTGTTGGTACAGTTATAATTTGGTCTCAATATGGCATGTATAGGTGGGACTGTTGACAAAATATGTTTTGTAATTGTAAATATTTTGGCCATATGAAAATGGCATTTATAACTTATAAATCTGTATGTATTCAGTTTAATTTCTGCTTTTGTTGATAGATTATGTGATTAAAAAATTAAATGTTTAGCTTGATAATACCTCATAGCCTAAATCGGTGATCGGACTCGGGCTAGGAGTGTTACATTTTATTGGTATCAGAGCCACAGTTTAGTCGATTCTAGAACTATTATAGCATGTTTGAGTCTAGTTATACATGCCATATAGTACTAATATTATAGTATGATGAATTCTGATAGTTAAAAATGTGTTTTTGTATAGTAATGGATCCCGATCCCAATCGAGCGGTAGCCGATGGACTCTCAACCTATTGCTAGCAATCAGAACGATGAGGCTAGACAGGCTTTTTATAGTGTGATGAATGATTGGTTCAACCAATACATTCGAACTAATGCGGTTGTTCCACAACCCCCACATCTGAATAATACGCCTCCTGTACCCACAATGCCTTCGATAATTGATCATATGAGGTTGAATAAACCCCCGGTTGACAAAAAATCAAAAGCACGGGGATACTGAATTTAAAGCTACAAATAGTGATGATACCGAACAAGCTGAATTTTGGTTGGACAACACTATTCGGGTACTTGATAAACTATCTTGCACACCCGATGAATGCCTGAAATGTGCTATATCTTTGCTACGTGATTCTGCCTATTATTGGTGGAATACATTGGTTTCTGTTGTACCAAGAGAGCGGGTAACGTGGGAGTTCTTCCAAACTGAATTCCGAAAAAAATATATCAGTCAGAGGTTCATTGATCAGAAACGAAAAGAATTTCTTGAGCTTAAACAGGGTTCCATGTCAGTTACTGATTATGAACGGAAGTTTGTCAGACTTAGTAGATATGCTCGGGAATGTGTATCGTCTGAGGCTATTATGTGTAAACGTTTTGAAGATGGGCTGAATGAAGATATAAAGATGTTTGTTGGCATTCTTGAAATACGATAGTTCGTAATACTTGTCGAGTGAGCTTGCAAGGCCGAAGAGCTTAGTAAAGAAAAAAGGAAAGCTAATGTCGAAGCTGGAGAATTTCATAAAAGATCTTCAGGAAAGTCTTTTCAGCAATCATCGAAGAAATTTCGAGATGATTCTGGCCGATCAAAGAATATTTCGGGTTTTTCCAGACGAGACCACGATCGACCCCCTGTGAGTACACAAGCCACTTCAGTTGCCAGTGTTGGAAATGATCGTCGGGACAGGACAGAATGCAAGTATTGTGGTAAATGGCATTCTGGGAGTTGTAGATTTCATGACCACTCCTGTTATAAATGCGGGTCAGCCGACCATTATATTAAAGACTGTCCGAGATTATCTGAGGAAAATGTGAACCAGAGTGGGAAACCGAGTATTACAGCACGAGGTAGACCACCTAGGAATACGAGGAATGCTAGTGGCGGTCAGAGAGGGTCTAGAGATGCTACAACCAAATCCGAGGCTCGTGCTCCTGCTAGAGCTTATGCTATACGTGCACGCGAGGATGCTTCTTCGCCTGATGTTATTACTGGTACTTTCACTCTCTTTGATACTGATGTGATTGCTTTGATTGATCCTGGTTCTACTCATTCATATGTATATGAGACTTTAGCATCCAGTAAGACTCTACCTGTTGAGTCTACTGAGTTCGTAATCCGAGTGTCAAATCCCTTGGGTCGATATGTGTTAGTCGACAAAGTGTGCAAGAAATGTCCCCTGATAATCCGAGGTTCCTGTTTTCCAGCCGATTTGATGCTTTTACCGTTTAATGAATTTGATGTTATTCTCGGTATGGATTGGTTGACCATTCATGATGCAGTTGTGAATTGCAAAAGAAAGACTATTGACTTGAGATGTGCAAATGATGAGATAATCCGAGTTGAGTCTACTGATATGAATGGGTTACCAGCAATTATATCCTCGATGTTGTCTCAGAAATATGTCAAAAAGGGGTGTGAAGCGTATCTTGCGTACGTACTTGATAGTAAAGAATCAGAAAAGAAGCTTGAATTAGTATCAGTGGTTTGTGAGTATCCAGATGTTTTTCCCGAGAAATCGCCAAGGTTACCACCTGTTCGGGAGGTAGAGTTTGGTATTGAACTTGTACCTGGGATTACACCAATTTCGATAGCGCCATACCGTATGGCACCAACGGAATTGAAAGAATTGAAAAATCAGTTGCAAGAATTGACGGATAGAGGTTTTGCTCGACCGAGTTTCTCACCTTGGGGTGCAACAGTATTGTTTGTGAAAAAGAAAGACGGAACCATGAGAATGTGCATCGACTATCGTCAATTGAATAAAGTGACAATAAAGAATAAATATCCGTTACCACGTATTGATGATTTGTTTGATCAGCTGAAGGGAGCTTCAGTGTTTTCAAAGATAGATTTGAGATCGGGTTATTATCAGTTGCGAGTTCGAGACTCAGATATACCTAAAACTGCTTTTAGAACGAGATACGGTCACTATGAATTTTTAGTGATTCCGTTTGGGCTCACTAATGCCCCTGCAGTATTTATGGACTTGATCAATCGGATCTTTAGACCGTATTTGGATCGGTTTGTAGTTGTGTTTATCACGACATTTTGATTTATTCACACGATAAAACTGAACACGCCGAGCACCTGACATTAGTGTTGCAGATTTTACGGGATAAGCAGTTATATGCTAAGTTTAGTAAATGTGAGTTCTGGTTGAGAGAAGTTAGCTTTTTGGGACATGTAGTATCCGCATCGGGAATTCGAGTTGATCCAAGCAAAATTTCAGCCATACTTGATTGGAAGCCCCTGAGAAATATTACTGAAGTTCGGAGCTTTTTGGGACTTGCTGGTTACTGCAGATTGTTTGTAAAAGGTTTCTTGATGATAGCCACACCAATGATGAAGCTACTTCAGAAAGATATTAAGTTCGATTGGTCAGAAAAGTGCCAGAAAAGTTTCGACCAACTGAAAACACTTTTGACGGAAGCCCCAGTGTTAGTGCAGCCCGAATCTGGTAAAGAGTTTGTCATTTACAGTGATGCGTCCTTACTTGGGCTGGGTTATGTGTTGATGCAAGAAGGTCGAGTTGTAGCTTACGCGTCGAGGCAATTGAAGCCACATGAGAAAAATTATCCGACTCATGATCTCGAATTAGCTGCCATAGTATTTGCTTTGAAAATATGGCAACATTACTTGTTCGGAGAGAGATGCCATGTATATTCGGATCACAAAAGTCTCAAATATTTGATGACTCAAAGAGATTTGAATCTGCGACAAAGACGTTGGCTTGAATTGTTGAAAGATTATGATCTTGTTATTGACTATCACCCTGGAAAGGCTAACGTAGTTGCCGATGCTTTGAGTCGCAAGTCACTGTTTGCTTTGCGAGCGATGAATGTTCACTTGTCCGTTTCATCTGATAATGTGTTAGTAGCAGAATTAAAAGCCAAACCGTTATTAATTCATCAAATATGTGAAACTCAGAAAGTTGATGATGAATTGGTGGCTAAACGAGTTGAATCTGTTTCGAATGTGGATTCAGAGTTTCAAATTGACGACAACGATTGTTTGAGGTTCATAAGTCGATTGTGTGTTCCAAGAAATTCAGAACTTATTTCAATGATTTTGAACGAGGCTCATAGTAGCCGAATGACAATTCACCCGGGAAGTACGAAAATGTACAACGATCTGAAACGTCATTTTTGGTGGCCTGGTATGAAACGAGACATTTCTTTGTTTCGAAGTGTTTGATATGTCAACAGGTGAAAGCGGAACATCAAGTGCCTTCAAGGTTACTTCATTCGATCATGATACCCGAATGGAAATGGGATCGAGTCACGATGGATTTTGTATCTGGGTTGCCATTGCCGTCAAGCAAGAAAGATGCGATCTAGGTTGTTGTTGATAGACTGACAAAGTCGGCTCATTTCATTCCTGTACGTACGGATTATTCCCTTGACAAGCTAGCTGAATTGTATGTTTCTCAGATTGTAAGGTTACACAGAGCACCTATTTCTATTGTGTTGGATAGAGATTCGAGATTCACATTGCGATTTTGGAAGAAATTGTAAGATGCATCAGGTACCAAGTTGCATTTTAGCACCGCTTTTCATCCCCAGACTGATGGTCAATCTGAGCAGATCATTCAGATACTCGAGGATATGTTGAGATGTTGCATCCTTGAGTTTAGTGGTTCATGGGAACGGTGTTTACCTTTGATTGAATTCGCTTACAACAATAGTTTTCAATCAAGCGTTAAAATGGCACCTTACGAGGCTTTGTATGGTCGTAAATGCTGTACACCGTTGTTTTGGACCGAGCTTAGTGAAAGTAAAATTTTCGGGGTTGATTTGGTTAAAGATGCTGAGCAGAAAGTAAAAGTAATCCGTGAAAGTCTAAAAGCGACTTGGATCATCGTAAGTCGTGCAGCGGATTTAAAGCGAAAAGATATTGAATATCAGGTAGGAGACAAAGTGTTTCTTAAAGTTTCACCTTGGAAAAAAATGCTCAGATTTGGCCGTAAAGGCAAATTGAGTCCGAGGTTCATTGGACCGTATGAAATATCTGAACGAATTGGGCCAGTAGCATACATATTAATTTTACCCCCTGAACTTGAAAAGATTCACAACATTTTTCATGTCTCGATGCTTCGACGTTATAGATCTGATCCATTGCACATAATTAATCCATCTGAGATTGAGATTCACTCTGATTTGAGTTACGAAGAAGAACCAGTTCGTATTTTGGCTCGCGAAGTAAAAGAACTACGAAATAAGAAAATCTCTTTAGTGAAGGTACTATGGATTAAGCATGGGGTTGAAGAAGCTACTTTTAACTTGAAGATGCTATGAAGGATCGATATCCTAACTTATTTACTGGTAAGATTTTCGGGGACGAAAATTCCTTGTGTGGGGGAGAGTTGTGACAGCCCTAATTTGACCCTAATCGGAAAGTGGTTTCGGGACCACAAAACCGAGTCATAAAAATAATTAATTGTTATATTCTATGCTTATTATATGTGTACATGCATATGTGAAAGTTTCATGCTTTTAATTTTGTCATTTGTATATGAAATTATTAAATAGGACTTATGTGAGAAAAATGTGAAAGGTGATAGGTAATTTTTAAAGGTGGTCTAATAATGTATGTATTGAAAAGAATGGTTTTGCATGTCAAATTACCCATTTTTTGATAGTGGTCGGCCATGTTGTTAGTTAGTATAAAATATATGAATTTTCTATTAGCATTATTTTTAATTAAATGGCTTTAAATTATAGAATAATAATAATTAAAGGTAGAAATTGTTGAAGAAAACAAAGTATTCATCCTTGTTTCTTCCTAGCCGATTTTAAAGAAGGAAAAGAGCAAACCATCCGGTGATCTTGAACTTTAAATAAGGTAAGTAATTCATGTTAATTCTTGGATTTTTAGCATATTTTGAGTTAGTTATTAAGTTCTTTACTTAACCCATGATAAAATTTTGAGTTGTGTGGTGTCTTGAGCATTCGACCATGGGAGAAATTGAAGGAGATAGATTGTTGTTATTATGGTTAAATGAAGTTTGAACTAGTTAATATTTAATTGTTGGTATTTATATATGAAATAGATGAACTTGGACTTGTTGAGTTACTTGAACAAATTCGGCCTTGTAAATGATTTTAAGGGTATAAATCTTGAATAATGCTATGCATAGGTTTCGACTTTGATAGTACTTATATAAGTATAATTAGTTCAATTTTGATAATATGGTATGAAGTGATAAGTAAATGTATAATAGTAGCTTAAGATAAACAACATTCGGCTATGAATTTTTGTGTTAAATTTTTTTTAATGTCGATGTTAAATTGAAAATGGATTTTAGTTGAGTTATGAAAATTGCTTAATAACCAATAAGAACATGAGCTTAATGCTTAAGTAGCATTCGGCTTTGGAGTAAGTTAATTTAGTTAGGAAATGAATTCCAAGATAGTAAATTATGTGTTAAGAGAGGAATTTAGGTTGTATATATATATTCATCATTATATTGAATCTAAGAGACTATGTTAGTTATTTGGGAGTTTCGACCATAGTATTATAGTGAATATTATTTTGAACAAGGGTTTTAATTATAATAAATTGGTGTAAATGTTTTGAGTGAGGTAAACACTAATAAGATGAATTGAGAAATGATTTCTCAAATGTCTAAAATGATATCCGGCTTAGGCTTGTAAGCATGTCTAGTCGGTGTTGAATGTTTTAATTAGGGAAGGTTATAAGTTGAGTTTGGCATTAAATGAAACATTTGATCATATACATAGTGCCGAATGTGTTTGAATGTGAATTACCAAGTACATAAACTTGATAATGCTATAATGGTAGACTTAGTTGGACTTTGGCATTTTGAGAGATGCATTTGATTCTTGTGTTAATCTGAGATAATATGTGTATTTTTTTTATGAAATTAAGTGATGGTTATGTAATTCGAAAATGCAAGGTAATACGCTAGTATTATTTTCGATTGTGCATGAGTAGAGCATATGTATGATGTTTAAATAGCTAGTTAATAAAATCATTTGTACTTAATGGCACGATATACATGTATTAAATCGAATTGTTAAATTGATAAGTAATTAAATAGATCTATTTGCTTGAATCAAGCTCAAGAGCTAAGAGGGTCTAAATCAGATAAGGGAAAGGAGAAAGCAGTCGAGTAGATTATTTGCAACTGTTCAAAATATCCAAGGTAAGTCTTTGAGTAATGGAACTTAGCTTATGATTTGATAAAATTATGATATATATAAGTATAATAAATAAATCGTGATCTAATGGTTCTATTTGAATTACGTAGTGAAATAAATGATTTGTGCATATGACTTGTAGCCGAATAATTATAGAAATCATATAGAATAGCGAAATGAAATCGTGTTAATTGTATGTGACTATTGAGCCGAAAGTGGAAGGGTTGATAAGCATGTTGTGCTTGTGTTCTAGTAATGTAATTGAAATGCTAATGTGTTATGATATATTTATGTGCATGATAATTGAGGATTATATCCGGGTTAAGTCCCAAAGGCATTCGTGCTGGTTGTTATATTCGGGTTAAGTCCCGAAGGTATTCATGCTGGTTGTTATATCCGGGTTAAATCTCGAAGGCATTCGTACTTGTTATATCCGGGCCAAGTTCCGAAGGCACTCGTACTGGTGTTATATCCGGGCTAAGTCCCGAAGGCATTTTTGTTTGAAAATGTGCTATCTTGCTGTAATAATTCCAATTAATGTGTTCACAACCCTAAGATGATCAGGTAGGTATCGTATATACATTGGAAAATTTGATTCGGTATAAATTGTGGTTATTCAATTGAATAGTGCTCTCCCGACCATTACTTAAGGTTGTATGAAGTCTATAGCTTATTCGGGATACATGAATTTTGATTTAAGTGAAATTTAGTTAAGTTTGACTCTGAGCGTGTGAGTATATTGGTTGAAGTGTGAAGTAACATGATCTTGGGATTTTGCGTATATGTATTTATTTAGCCTTATGAATGCTTTGCTTTAGTTTTAAATGATTTCATTACTTAAAACTTACTAAGCATCGAAAGCTTACTCTGTTTCTTATCTCTCTGTTTTATAGATTGTTGATTTTGGCCATTGACTCGGGGATCGTCAGCAGTTCATCATACTATCGATCTTGTTGGTACAGTTATATTTTGGTCTCAATATGGCATGTATAGGTGGGACTATTGACAAAATATGTTTTGTAATTGTAAATATTTTGGCCATATGAAAATGGCATTTATAACTTATAAATTTGTATGTATTCAGTTCAATTTCTGCTTTTGTTGATAGATTATGTGATTAAAAAATTAAATGTTTAGCTTGATAATACCTCATAGCCTAAACCGGCGATCGGACTCGGGCTAGGGGTGTTACACACACGATTGTATCTCTGCCCATGTGTTTACTACTAGGCATTTTGTTTTGCATTAATTAGGGTGCAGGGGACACACGACCAGAACACACGCCCTTGGGGCAAGCCGTGTGTCACACATGGTCTAAACACACGCCAGTGTGTCTACCCGTTTGGACAAATTTAAGGCTATTTTCCAAGCTAATTGTCACCCTTATTTGCACAACATATTCATGGCTCTAAAGGTACTTAAAAATTCATGAACCTAGCTCATGCATGACAACTTCTCATCACATTTTACTAAATTAAGACTCCATATCATGTCAAGCCCCATTTTACCAACACACACATAGTAGCCATCATCATTGAACCATCAACAACCAATAGCCATATCATACTGAAATTGGCACATGCATGCATAGATGAATAGGTTTACAACCCAATAATCATTGTGAGCCATATCTCATGGCCTTATACAAAATAAATTATAACACCATCAAAAGCCAACACATTGGCTAAACAAATATGAAATATAACAAAATAACCAAGTTTCTATACATGCCATACTCAAAATAATGAGACTCACTATACCCAAAAGATCCAATTGATAGTGTGACCGAGCCTCCAACGTCCCTTGGTCCCCGAGCTAGCTTGGCGACACTATAAGAAAATGGAAAAGAGTAGGAGTAAGCATAGAGCTTAGTAAGATTGCATGTAAATAATAAGCAATAAAAATATGCATTTTCATACACATACATAATTTAATTCATCTTTTTCTTAACAATCATTGTAGTCATATCCTATCTCATTAGATTTATATAATGTTCAATAGAACTCAAGATCATAATTTCCTTAATATCTTACCAAGGTTTAATCATTTTGTAATCTCAATAACTACAAGCTTGGCGTACATACCTGTACTCTTTCAATATGATCATACCTCGTTATTTCTTTGACAAATCCTTAGACTACCTATTGAACCACTTGGAATACTGAGGGATACTTAGGAAATCATATTCACATAGTAAGGTGCCAATGCCATATCTCGGATATGGTCTTACATGGGACCACTTATCGATGCCAATGCCATGTCCTAGACATGGTCTTACATGCGATCACATATATCGAAGCCGATAGCCCAGCTATGGTCTTACACAATGTTCTCATATAGATGCTAATGACATGTCCCAAACATGGTCTTACATGGGATCACATAACGATGCCGATGCCATATCCTAGATATGGTCTTATATGAGATCTCCTCAACCCAAAAGTCATTATATTTATACCCTAAGTATTCCTAAGGTTCAACCAGCTTCCATCACCTCAAATCTTTGTCGGACAACATCAATAATACTCGCAAAGGCAAATATGCAATTCATGCAACATTAAGTGTTAAATGCATAATAAAATGTTGTATCAATTACACACAAACTTACCTCGGTACAAAAATATAGCTAACTATTCGATTTAGTCCACAACCTTGTTCTTCCCTCAGTTTAGGTCCGAACTTCGTTTTTCTTGATCTATAATAGTAAATTTCACTTATTTAATTATCACATTATTCAAATCAGTCCATAAATCATACTTTGGCAAAAATTACAATTTTGCCCCTAAACTTTCACATATTTATGCTTTGGTCCCTAAGCTCGTAAAATCAAATGTGTCCAATTTCTTTGTTACCCAAGCCTAGCTGATTCATATTTTGTCTTATAACAGCCCACATTTTTTATCAAATCACATTTTTAACACCTATTTTTACATGTTTTACAAACAAGTCCTTTTAGGTGTTTTCATGAAAAATCACTTAGAAAAATATGTTCATTTAACACCAAACTTCCATATTCCTCCATTAATCATCAAAATACATGCATGACACACATGGGTAAATTTTTGAACATAAACCTTAGTTCAAATAAATGGTAGAAATAGCTAAATCATGCTTTTATGATCTCAAAAATGCAAAGAATATTAAAAATGGGGCTAGGATTGACTTACTATTAAGCTTGAAAAGTTGAAAAAACCCTATCTAGGGTGCTCCTCCAAGTTTTGACTATGGCATGAGAAGGATGAGCAAATTTTTGCTTGATTTTTCCCTTTTTAATCTTTTATTAATTAAATGACCAAAATGCCCTTTTTATTAAACTTTCAAATTTTATCCATACATGCCCATTTTTGTCCATAAAAATAGAAATTGGGCAAATTTATATTTAATGACCTTTAATTAATAATCCAAAGCTCTTTCATACTAAAATTTTCTAGAAACATATGTTTTGCAACTTATTCAATTTAGTCCCTAAAGTCAAATTGGACACTTTACCTATAAAATCTCTTTATGAAATTTTCACACGAGTATGAAATCATATCATAGACCTCATAATAATAAAATAGTTATTTCTACCTCAAATTTATGGTCTCGAAACTACTGTTCCTACTAGACCCTAATTCGGGATGTTACAATAAGCCTCCACTTATATCAAAGCACATGAGTTGCATACGCATGGTCAGTGACTAACTCAGGATTTAGGTAAATAACACCATGAACGTCACAAGTGAATTAATTCACAAATAGATTCAGAATTAATTCATCTTAGGTCCATCCAATGTATCATTCTACCAATGAATACATTTATGTCTCTACTCATGAAGTCAACTGCTCCGATAGCCAAGACTAACCATCTATCAGTATTTGAATCAAATGTTCACTTTGATTCTTTTACGGGATTATGGACTCATTTAGATTATCTACTGAAGTAAGTTGTCTATTTCGCAATGTAAATGTTCTTTACAATGCCACTTACCTTCAGTTTGCACTTTAGATAATCAATGACCTAATATTTGCTTGTCACAATTTTGCTATGCATGCAAAATATAAAAGATAGAAAATACAAAAGACATAATAGTAAAATGTGAAATTAACTTTATTTATTTATCGTTCAAATAAATAGAAAATAGTTACATGTTTACTACAATATGGGCACATTTCCCAATAGTAACGTCATTCACAACAGTGGAATTCATGGCCCGAGACATGGGTAAATGATATCCTCTCATTAACATTACATAGTTGATGAAAAGTAAATATGGCCATTGGTCTTTCGTCTTTGTGATAAATGACTTAATTACTATTCAATAATAATTGACTTGTTATGAAGGAATATGTAATGACTACCATGAATAAAATAAGATCATATTGGGAGAATGGATATTATCCCAAAGAGATCAATGATAGCTTATGAGGGTAACACACTTATGAAAATGTCATTGGACGAGCATTGAGTAGTTGCTTTCGTAATGATATATTGTTGAAGAAGCTCAATCACGATACTATAGTGGAATGATTTCATGACTAAATTATTTTATAATTAATAGATGAAAAGCTAGACCTTAATTATAAATCATTTAAGCCCTAATTACATATGTCCAATCGGTTCCTCCGCTAGCTCGTTGAAACTAGAAATGAATTGCATGTTTGAATAGAAATGAACAACATGAATAGGAAAAGAGAAATAGGAAATATTCAGGAACGATTATGGTTTTTTTCAAAATGGAAAAATGGAATCATTTGGAAATGAATGTAAGTTTGCAAAATGGAAATGATTCATTTGCAATTCTATATGGATTACTTAAAAATGATCGAAAGAATGTGTTTATGTTTCTGAGATGTTTTAAAGCCTGGAAATGAAAATAAACAATTTGGGCACAATGTGTGAAATATTAAACATATTTTCTCAAATTTTACTAAGGTAAAATCGTCAAAATTTTACCGAAGGTAAAATCGTCAAAATTTTATTGGAGGTAAAATAGGGATGAGAGAATTGTTTAATATAGAATATTAAAGTTTATTTTGGGAAATAGAAAAATTGAATCGGGTTGGATCATATTATAGAGTACTAGATCAAAAGCCCAAGAAGTACTCGTTATTGGACCTGATGTGAGAGAGGCCCAAAACCCCTCATATAACATGGAAGGGGTGGCAACCCTAGTAGGAATACTACGGTGTGTCGTCACTCCTACTCTAAGTAGGAAGTTACTTTTTTATTTGAAATAGACTACTACAACTTAACAATGGTTCTACCTTTTTTTTTTCTTTTAAGTAGATGGTACCGGTAGGGCATTATATATAACTTTAAGAGATTATTACTCTGCCGAAAAATAGAAAGAATTTATTCTCAACTATCAAATATATTTTTCCAGAATAATATTTCGGTCAGTTTCTATTAAGAAGAGAGAATTTTTCTTTTCACCTCAAATAAAATAGAGAAAACTTTATCTAGTTTTGTGCTTCGATACATCTGGTTCGAGCCCACACTCGAAGCAATTCATGGTACGAGAATAGCGGATAAGATTGTTTGGTTGAAAGTCGGGAACAACAAACGTCTACTAAGCCGAAAACACAAGTATGAATTTGGTTGGGGTTTATTGCTATAATTATCACAAATCGGGTCAATTTTCAAAATTTTAATTTTCCACTGAGAAAACCGTTTTCAAATCGGGATTTTTCCAACAATTATAACTGTCAAGTTTAAGGACTAAAATGTTCATGCCCTAATGTAATAATAACTATCAAGTTTAAGGGCTAACTTAGACATAGAAAAAGTCTGAACCCTAATATGGGAATAGATTAATTCTTTCGGGATTTATTATTATTCTTTTCAATAATGTTGTTTTCAAAGTTCAAACCTATATATATTTTTTTAAAACATATAACGTACCTTATCGCTTCACCTAACACTAAAAAAACTAAATCTAATTTTAGCATTTAAATAATATTCGAAGTTTGTGCGATGCAACAATCTATAGTTTACTTCAACTTCTTATTAATAATAATAATAATAATAGATAAGCAAGAATGATTTGAATATCACTTGAACTTACATAGAAAAGAAGATTACTTGAACTTACATAGTCGTTGAATCAATTTGCTTAATTTTGATTCTTCAAATTATGGACCATTTAGATTACCTATTAATATAAGTTGTCTTCTTGCATCACGATTCAGTCACATGATGTAAATTAATATTAGTTAAATGTTAGGTAACCAATGAGCCAATATTTACTTATACATTTTATTTTTCATGAATAAACCATTGATGACAAATATACAAAATATAATAACTTCAACTATGAAATTTTATTTACCAATTTATTCAAAAAAAATTACAAGTACTAATAACGAACAACTACACTAAGAGTACTAAATCCCAACACCGTATCTGAAGATAGCGTAATTCTAACCCTTCAAATCAACTCATTTGTTACCTATTTAATTAATATAATTTTTTATTTGAATTTATCATTAAAATATTTTAAATGATTTTTTGGAATAACCACTTGTGTCCTTATCCATTTTTATAGTCTCAAACTAATATGTTCAGGTGGGGAGTAATATTCAGACAAAGTCCTCTCATCAATAATGACTTTAGGATTTAAACTAGGTCTAAATTCCTTAAGAAAAAGTCCATTTATACTTCTTCCAACCACTTGTAGATCAAACTTCTATATAAAAGGGTCAATCACTATTTGGGGTCTGAACTTGGGAACAACTCTCACATTGGTGTCTAAACTTTTCTTGTCCAAATTAGTCCTTGTACTTGATAATTATTCCCACACTGGGGTCTGAGCTCTTTTTGTCCAAATTAGTCCTTAAACTTGACAATTGTTCCCACATTGAGGCCTGAACTTGACAATTGCCTAAACTTGGAAATATCAAGGGCTAACTTGGACAAAAAAAAGTTCAGACTTTAATGTGGGAACAATTGCCAAGTTTAGGGACTAACTTAGACAAAAAAATGTTCATGCTCTAATGTAATAATAACTGTCAAGCTTAAAGACTAACTTAAATATGAGAATAGATTAATTCTTTTAGGATTTTTTATTACTCTTTTCAATAATGTTGTTTTCAAGATTCGAACCTAAATTTTTCTTATTGAGAATATAATATATCTTACTATTTCATCCAACACTAAAAAAAATCTAATTTAGTGTTTAAATAATATTTGAATTTGTGCAACGCACCTATCTGTAGTTTACTTGAACTTTTTAATAATAATAATAATAATAATAGTAGTAGTAGTAGTAGTAGATGATTTGAAGATCACTTGAACTTACATAGAAAAGAAGATTACTTGAACAATAATGAAGGTATTAAAATATAAATTGTTTAGAGGTTCCTCGCAGTTATACATTCAAAGGCCTTCCGAGAGAAAAGAAAAGAGGAAATCCAACCTTTTGTAATGGTTTACGAACGTTTAAATTAAACCTGCAGATGGAGGGTGTTACTAAGACTTAGTGATTTCCTCCAATATGTCTCTCACTAAGAGTGACATGTTGCAGTAAGATGATCCACCATTTTCCAGAGACTTCCTTGCAATTTCAGCAAGCTCTCGTGCTCGAACTCTTCTGTTTTCGCCTTCTTCACCGCCATCCATCAACATATCTATGGCTTTCTCAACTTGATGTTTCTTCACCAACACCCCCAGTTTCTCTTCTTCACCCCATCTAACGGAGACTTCAACCCCAACCCCAACTCCGATCTTCAGAATTTGGACGATGAGTTTTTCGTTAAAGAATTGTTCCGAGAACTGAGGCCATGTTATCATTGGAACCCCGGAGCATACAGATTCTATGGTTGAATTCCAACCACAGTGAGTTATGAACCCTCCTATTGCAGGGTGGGATAAGATAAGAACTTGTGGAGCCCAACCCTTGATCAAAAGCCCCCTCCTTTTGATCCTCTCCTCATATTTCTGCTCTGAAAACCACTTCTCTAGCTCCTCAGCTCTTTCATCGCTTGTTTTGACTACCCAAATGAATGGTTGTTGTGATGCTTCTAGACCTAACCCCAGTTCTATTAGTTGTGCTGGAACTAGACGGCATAGGCTACCCAGGCAAGCGTAAATAACTGACCTTGGTTCCTTCGAGTCGAGCCATTTCATGCATTTTTGTTCCTTGATCGATGCTTTGTTTCCTCTTTCAAATTTGTCCAAGTTTATCTTGTTGCATAAAGAAACCGGTCCAATGGTCCAAACCTTTTTCTTTATAGCCTTCTGGTACTCTTCCACGCACCCTTGCTCTAGTTCATGGAAGCTGTTTATGACAACACCGAAAGCACTCATTTCGGCCTCTTGCATCTTGTTCCGAACATCGTCCAGGTCTGGCAGACTAACAAATGCTCCAGGAAGTTGAGCCCTTGTTATCTCCACCGTTTGTGGCAATCCCGGCACCACGAACGGTTCCGTATCCGAAGCAACCGAAAGATGAGCCTTGTGAAGCTTCACATTGTGAGAGCACAGCAATGAAAAACAGCCCATCCCATGGAAAACAATCCTGGGAACGTTAAACCTTTCAGCAGTTTTGGAAGTCCAGGAAAGACACTTATCTGATATTATGCAGCTGGGAGGCGGCTTTTGTTGCTCCAGGAATCGTTCCAATGGTTCTTGCAACATTCCGAGTGCATTGTAGAACCTTTTCAATAGATCCCTGGAAGACAAAGTGTCAAGGTTCTCGCATCCCAAAGGAAGTCCGACTTCCCGGTACGGAAATGGGATTTTCACTACTTGGATCTGAAGCCCTGATTGGGTAGCTCGTTGGATGACCGAGTCGAACCTGGACGCATTGTGGGGGGTAGTGATTAAGCTTACCATCACCCTTCGTTCTGCAAGAAGCTTGGCCAAGTCAATCATAGGAATCATATGACCTTGCGCCATGAGCGGGATCAACACGAAGTGTAGTTGCTCGGCCATTGAGACGAACAATTCCAACTTTGGCCAGTCGAGTTGGTCACCTAAATTTTGTTCTTAATATCACGTCTATACGTTTTTTTGAAGGTTTCTTACCAATTGCAGGTCTTATAAGGTGAGCTTGACTTTGAATAAGTCCAAATATATGTTAGTTAAAGGGAATGTTAAATAATTAGTATGTATAATATCGTTTACTTCATTTTTTCCATCAATATCTATCTAACTAATATATATATAATTGACTTGACTTGGATTTTGTGTTTGATTAAGTCATCTCATGCCCTATGTTTGGTGTTGAATTAGTCAACTTGTCGGCCTTGTGGCTTTACCCCGGCAACCACGCTAATCATAGCTCTGATGATAGATTGGTTGGTCTTTAAGCTTCTATTTCCTCGTTTTATATCAGATTTGATGTTGATAACATTTTTTGTCGCTTTCTTCAATCAATTGCATCAAGAAGCTTTCGCGTTATTTCCTTCTTCTTCCTAAATATTTTTTTCCTAAGATTGTCCTATGCTGAAATTAATCCCAAAATTCTTACTGATTAACTAATTATATTAGATTTTAATTTACATTATGATGATCCAATAATATTTTTTAGAGTAAATGAATAATCAATGTTTTTTTTAAATTGGACCAGTAGTCAAATCGATTAAGTCATTGGTTCATCAATCAAGCCAGTGATTCAACCGTCAAGTCAACTATTTTTAATCGATTCAATCAATTCATACTGATTTTCGATTTAATTAGTTCAAAATCACTTTTTGAACCAATCCGATTGACTGATCTAATTCAGTTCAAACAACATTACGAATAATATAATACAACAAGAAATATCAAATTAACTATTATTATTTTTAACTCTAAAACTAATCTATTTTTTGTATAAAATTTTACAACCCTTGACTCTTTTAGAACTAAATCCTAATCTAACCCTTTTTATAAAATCATAAATTTTAAAATTTTAAATTCAAATACAACATACCATAAATCATAAATACAATTGAACAAAAAATGTACTATTATTATTTGTTATTTTTGTTTATTTTTTACATTAATTAAAAATAAAATATTATCGAGGGAAATTGATCCCGAGCTAAAAAATTAATGTATAATATTAATTAATTTTTTTTTTAAAAAATGAAGTCACATAATTTGTTATTAAAAATACCTAAAAGAGACTTTTTAAATATAATTGAAGTATCTTCCAAGAAATTTGATTCTACTAAATGTATTAGAATGGGAAAGTGAATGTGCTCCTTACTTGTCTTTCTTCATGTCGACGGAGTCTTCAAAAGTTGTTAAATCAAACTTTTTGGAGTAACCAAACTCTCTTTTGTTGTCAATTGCAGTTAAACATTTCTGTTGATGATGTCCATTTGCACGGGACATATTAAAATCAATTTACACCTAAGTGCTCACGCCATAAGGTATATATTTTATATTTGTGTCAAGTAACTTTTTTTAATTTTTATTTTTATTTAATATCTCAATTTTTTACATTTAATTTATATGACAAAAAGAATGTAGTTAATTATCCAAAACTAAACTAAAAATATATTTATTTTGATTAAATCCAATAAGTCAAAGGTTCCACATGCTGAAAGTCGTAAAAAAAAAAAAAGGAGAGGAAAATAAGAGTTTACATAATAAGGTAATAATTAGCATTCATGTACCCAAAATCATATTTGATGTATTTTAATGTATAAGTTTATAAACGGATAATAAATTAAAGATAGTAATTTATTAAAAGAATTTTAAAAATAAATATGTAAATTTTTATTTTTAAGAAAATAATATTAAGGTTGTTTGAACTGGTTAGACAGGAAATCACTTGAAGTACCAATTTAGAGAAACACATTGAAACGGTTAATCCAAAAATTATTAGAGACTGATTGAACTAGGTTAAAATTCTATTGAGTCAAATATTTAATATTTTATAATTTTTTTAATGATTTATTTAATTAAACTGAATAAATTAATCAAACTGACAAATCAATAAGTTTGTGAAAATCTAGAATTATATCATCAAATTTATTAATTATTAAATTAATATACTTTCAATGTATTTGCATTGATTCCCATTTAATTATCAAACCAGTTTAATATCTTTACATATTTTTAATAATTTGATTATTACTTTAGTTTTGAATAATTAATTATATTTATTTTATAATATAAAATAATTTAATATCATATAAATTAATATTATGAATTAAACTTTTTTAAAGTTGTATCTTTAACCGATTATGGCTTATTTATATTATTTTTATCAAATTTATTTATATTATATTTTTATCTTTAATCGATTATGAATTAAACTTTATATTATTTATATAAAAATTTCAGTCCAAAGTTCAACCCTATAAAAATAATAATTATTATTTATATTATATAATAATCAATTAATTCAAGGATTAATTTTACTATTAAAATAAATATTTTTTATAATTAATTAATTTTAAAGTGAAAATATATTTATCCTTTAACAGATACTCTAAAATTTTAAAATAAAAAATTAATTGGATTTCAAATAAATTATTATAAAATACACAAGGTAAATCAAAAATTATAAATTCAAATTTTTGATGAATTCCTTTGGATACAAGATTAAAAATATACAAAATAAACTAAAGTAATAAATTTAAAATTTTGATGAATTCACCTCGTTTGATGAAACTAATAATAAGAAAAAATGTATGGTAATTACAGTAACGAGCATTGCATAAAATATAACAATAAATAATGTTTCAAATGGAAAGATATAGGTTTCAAACACGTTATATTCTACATTTTAGATATTGAAATTATGAGTCATTTAAAAGTCTTAAAAAAGAATAATAGTGTCTTTACTCTTCCGAACACCAACCAATTAATTACTTTTTGTTTAAGAATATACAAAATAATAAATTCAACTCTTCGTAATTATATTTTTATTAGGCTAAATTAATGATATATGCCAAAAAAAAAAACTTTATTTGGCCTTTTAGGTTTTTTTTTAATTTAGAGAAATAGATCATTTTTAGAGAGAGAAAGCCTCTCCTAGGCTAGGGTTTTTTAATTTTGTCAAGTTTAGGGTTTTTGTTGAGGTTAGGGTTTTTAAGGGTTTAAGGTTAAGGTTTAGGGGTGAAATCACGAAGGTTTATAGGTAGATTTGAGGGGTTGGGGATGTGATAATGCGCTTCAGAACACATACATTTCATATGTCATAGCGGGATAGGACTATTACTTCAAAAATTCATCCTAGGGAAGTCAAGTTTTGGGGTGCTATTACTTGATACGGTCACGGGTCGAAGTCTAGGTGGAGGTCCCAATCGGCAGTCGCGATGCGGTCATGGGTTCGAGTATAACTAAGGGCCAGTTGACGGTCGTTATGCGGTCATAAGTTCAAGCTTTTTGGATACCCGCAAATGATGCCTTATATATACCATACATAAGATTGAGGCCACAATCATAGGGAAAAATGGAGGGATTTCTGATGTAATCGACGTAATTGTTTTCTCTATTTTCAGGCAATTGATATCTTTAACCTTTCATTCTTATCCAAAGACTGACATCAAGGTGGACACAATAGGGCTCTCAGGCGAAGAGCGAATGTTCCGGCACAATAAAGGTCAAACTTGGGTCGACACGACAATGGTTTTACATATTAATGAGTTGTTTAATAATGACAACTATTATCACCCGCAACAGCTGTTCCCCGCCTGACAGTTCTCTTGTATCTATAGTGGTGTCGGCCTTCGGATAAGAAGGAAGGTTAAAGATATCGGTAGCGTGGAGATAGACAAAAAAATTACACAGATTATAACGAGAAGCCCCACGATTTTTCCTATAATTATGCCCTCTAACTTCTATATGGTATTTATAACTTGTAGCCACATACTGGCTCCCCCATTATATTTCAATCTATGATTGCTTAACGACCATCGATTGAGACCTCTACGTAGACTTCCACCCGTACACCCGTAACTGTACAAAGCAAAATCACCCCGGAACTCGACTTTCACAGGATTCGTAACCGTACAAAGCAAAATCACCCCAAAATTCGACTTTTACAAGATAGATTTTGGAGGTAATGGTACCATATTAGCAGGATATATGAAATGAATGCATCTCGGAGCAATATTACATCATCAACGATTCAAGAATACCTCGAACAGGAAATTTTATTAGCGGCCAAAATTTGTAACACTGAAGTTGGGAAGAAAACAAAGAAATAGAAATATTGTATAATGGAGGGATGGAGATTGAAAGAGATGATGTTTGAGGGACGATGGAGTATAGAGTGAGAACCTCTTTTTATAGGCGCGGGGGAAATGTGAGTTTGCAAAGTAGAAAATCCTCGTGGTCAAAAACGCATTGCAAGACTAGCGTCTTCAACAAATATCTTCAAAACTTTCTTCAAATATGTAGAAAGATTCTCGGGAACATATATTTTTTTATCAGCCTTTTTAAAAATATTAATGAAGACTCATCTAGCTGGGTGTGCTTCCCTATTGGCATGGCAGGAAAGCACACCAAGCTGGATGTGCTTTCCACTTGGTATGCTTTCCTACCATGTTAAGAGGGAAGCACGCTCAATTGGATGAGCGTTCACTATCATTTTTTAAAAAGGCTAAAAAAAGAAGTACCTGACCCCAAAAATCTTTTTGCAAAACTTATGCACGTTATGAGGCATAGAATACCCTCTAAAGCACGCTTCTGATAAAATTATATGACTTGTAAAATGCATTTTAAAGTACTACTTTACATTTCATCATCATTATTTGACGAAAGAGCGTATTCAAAAATGAATTTTGAAGCATGCATTCCCTCTCTCCTTGTTTTATTTTCCTATTAAAGTAATGAAATATTCATAACTTAGGCACGCAGCAAATTTATATCAAACATCGAAGAGTTTAGTTGCGAGATTCGTTTGCATTTTTTTGGACAACTGTCTATTGATTTTTTTGCTTTTGCTCATCCAATTCATAACTGATATTGAAATGAGTCGATGAATGAAATCCATTATTAACTAAGACGATCAAATCTATAATACAAAAGTCGGGGTGGTATTTGCAAGATCCTAGGCATTTAATAATGCAATGTAGATATCTTGCTTTCATTGACCCCTACAGGTATGAGCTATTTGATGTGAAAGAAAAGCTCGAGCTCGAGGTAGTCATATCATTGTACTACTCAAATGGAAATGCTATAATAGAGTTATATGTCAAGTTTTTCGAGGATGATGGACCTAGTCTATCTTGAGCCACCTTTGTGGCTAATGTTGGAACCGAAGCTAAAGTAGAAAGTCTTACTACACGATTGCGCGGTGGATATACTGGCTTGTTACAAAACTCCTACTATGAAGTCCCTGGAATGTCTATGGATAGACATTCTTCAGTTTTTGATACGCCTACCTTCAACCACCGTTGTGATTAATGTTGAAACCAAAGCTGAAGCAGAAAGTCCTACTACACTGTTGTACAGTAGGCTCACTAGCTTGTTACAAAACTCCTACTATGGTTCCTCAAAACATCTATAGTTAGACATTCTTTGATTTTCGGCATGGGTTTAAACTTCAACGGCTACTACAGGTCGAGGTATGAGTGTAACTCGAACCTTAACACTCAGGCTCGACATTCAATTAGTGCGTTCGATTTCAACTTTGGTGGATAGATTTCCTGGGGTATAAGCACTTATATTGAGGGCATCAACCTACACCGACCACTAATTCGGGGTAGATTTTGTTAAGCATATGGGGTATAGAAAAACTAATTACTTACTCTCTATGATTGAGTTCGACGAGGGTACATCGAACCCCTTAGTTGAAGGTGAAAAATGAATGCACAAATAAGGAAGAAGATGCAAGCAAGAAAGAAAGGGCAATGTATGCAATTGAAAGATCAGAGTTAGAGCGGATCCAATCTGGCAGTGTGGTATGAATGGCTTGGAAGTAGCATTTTTTTCTGAACCAAAGTAGGTTCCAATGGAGCCAGAACCTTGCGATTTTGATGATAACGGCTCAAGTTATGTTTCGAATCCAACTTTATGATTTAGGACATATGAACCTTCACCTCGCATGACCAATACCGACCTCTTAGTGGAGGGTGGTTTAGAGTTTTGGTAGCTCCCGTACAGAACACTTAATCATGCAAACTCATCGTCATTTGTCCTGATATTAGAAGTTGACATGAAATATTCAAACATTGATGCTTCCCTTGCTGCATTGAAGTGATACAACTTCAGGAATGATTTTAACTATCATGTCACAAAGTCTTGGTCGAAGAAATTTGAGAGTGAATACGCAATGCACGACGAGAGGTGCAAATGGAAAATCATGGCATCTTTGCGAAAGAAGATTGGCTTGTGGATGATAAAAAAGTATTCTGGTCCACATACTTGTGTTTCACCAGGTGCGTAGTGAGATCACTCTATTTTCTGACATATTGTGACCTGGCCAGGTTTTTTATGTTTTTCGATTACTTAACTTTAACTCATAATTTGCAAGTCATCCTAGACTAGACTCGAATATGATTTATAACATTATTCTACCAATAGTGAAGGCGAGTCTTAGGATTCCCGTCCCAGTTTTGATTGCCAACATTCGTAGCCAGCACGGTTACACGCCACCATTCTACAAAGCGTGGGTCACAAAATAAAAGACTATAGATAAGTTGCATCACGGTTGGGACAATTTGTACAACTATTTATGGCAATAGTGTCAAGTACTGGATCAGTATGTACCAAGTTCCGTAATCGATTTAGAAATGCACCCATACTTCAATGATCATCTGGTCTCTAGGAAAAGAGTATTCCACTAATTCTTTTAGACATTCGATCAATACAAGTAAGCTTTCCAACACTACAAGCCTTTGGTGCAAATTGACGACACATAGTTGTATGCGAGGTATCAGTGTCAATGTTGATTTCAGTTTCCTAGGATGGTAATCTGAGGATTTTGTCGATTGCGTTTGTAATAAATCCTTTCGAGAAAGCAGATGACTATGATTTCTTCCTTAGCTTATTGTGTCGTCGTGTTTACTCGTAACCCAACATATGTGTCATATCGGACATGAGAATCAGAATCTTGTCTATTATTAAGCGGTAGGGTAGCCTTTGGGACCGCACCCACAATAAGTACTGCATATGACATGTCGGCTCCAACTACCGCATAAAATACCTTCAGAAAGTGAGCGAGATAAGTGCATTGACATGGGTACGTAGTTTCTACCTTATCCCAAATCATGCTTAAGTTTATATCATCGTTTATTGTTTACATTCATGGGTATACTTTTCTCAACAGGATATGAGCTTGCCCAACATCGTTTCCATGAGATGTTGGATAACTTGCAGGCCATCAACAATACAGGTATGGACTACCTCGCGAACATACCCTTCAAATAATGGACACAATCATATGACGTGAGTTTGTAGTACGGGCACATAATGAGGAACTTAGCTGAATGCATCAGTTTCCTATCGAATGGGACACGTCATTTGTCAATAATCTCGATTGTCAAATAAACATATTTTTTCCTCATTGCTTTATTTCTAAAGTGGGCCATGGCGTATACTAGACAAATAGCTGGCGATCATGTTTGGTGTAAGATTGTCATAAAAGAAATTAGACAAAATATAGCGAGAGTGAATACTATGTATGTAGTTTACCACTTGTGTTGAAACCTGAAATTTTGTATCACGGAGTAAGCTAGCCCGATCGGGACATGTTAGGGGCTTTATATTGTGTCGTCTTAATAGGAGGGATTAGATTGTAAAAGGTACCAAGCACTTTAGTTTTATATGCACATGTAATTGCCACATATATGAACCTACGAATTGAGTACACACCTTATATCAACGATGTGTACAGACTAGAACGCATGCATAGTGCATGGAGTCCTGAATTCTCACCTATCCCAGATGAGAGTATATGGCCGCCAATGTCCAGTGTACCGTATGAGTTAACACTAAACATGAACCTAAGTCACGTCCTGAAAGGTTTCCCGAATTTCGCTCGGATACATACCAATATGGATATTTGGGAAAAAGACAATCAACAAAGGTTATATGGGTATTATAGAAACATAGGGCATACGAAGGCAACATATTCTATATTGAGGGGTACATTGGGGTTAGCATTCATTTTAAATATATGTTGAACTTTTTCATTTTTCATGAGTTAGTCTTTGTACCTCTATTATGTACAGTTAAATAAGGGTGTCTATCCAAAGTTAAATATTTCATATCAAATATTAAATAAATGTTCAAATTTACGTATAATTTATATTAAAATTTAGCAAAGATAAATATAAGTTGCAATATAAATATACAAAAAAATCCATTGTTATTTTATTGATGTACCTTATATTTACATCACATTAAGTAAATTAAAAATAAATCATTGGCGTAGTCGAGCCGAATGTGTGCCACAAGGTGATAGCTGACTGGTGCGCATAGGATTTTTACATACAACTACTAGTGTCGGCTCCTCCACTGGATCATGACCATCGTCCTTGTCATCTTCGTCTTCACCGCTGACCTCATGCTCCTCTTCATCTCCACCGTCGTCCTCTTCTTGATCTCCATCCTCAACTTCATCTTCGTCTCCATCATCTTTCTCTATGCTTGAGTGTGTTGTCCTCCTAGCCTCCCATCGCGTGTCCTCCACTCCATAAGAAGATGGTTGCACCGATGACCCACCTCAATAAAATAATGATGCAGTGGGTGTTTGTGACATTATCAACGTGTAACCGTACGGTGTCAAAAAGTTTAGATACGTCATCATTGACCTGGGCATCAACACTGGCATCGATAACTGAAATGGTGTCAGCATCGCTGTCGACATCGGTGTTATCATCAGTAATGGTACATGCATCAGCATTTGCGTTGACATCAACGTCGGTATAAAGGTGTAGAATGTGGGGGACATTGGTGCCCCGAAATATATACCAGTGAAAGGGATAGGCACTAGGATATGCGATGGTGCATAGTGTGTGATTGTGAAAAAAACATAGGGTTAGGGAAATGAATAGGAATAAGTAGAGTGAATTGACTAGAATGTGGCGTAGATATAGGCGACGCTTGTTCATTTGGAGTCGTTGATAAACCCATCGTGCGACTGCATCCAAACCTATGTTGTTGGCATGGTCATCATGGCCTCTTTTGATGAAGTTGCCTCCTCATCGCCTCAACCGATAGCAGATATGGCTTCCCAACAACTTTGAACTAAGACAAGGATTCTAAACCGATTGCCGTGTCCGATGAGAAAATTGGTTCGTGAATGGGTAAGCATTCCATCTTACGACGCTAAGCATTGATGAACACCTTATGTTATTCTCGCCAATCCTCGTCGATCTTCACCCGCAGGTCCAACTTGTACAGTTCTTTCATGTCTAACAATGACAGCAGAATTTGTTGCCTCTACCCTAATTGTCGTATCACGTGATTTGATTCGTGAAACTCCACTGTCGTGTAGATTATCAATAGCACATTCACATCCCACATACTCGAAATTTCTAAAAACTCTGGTGGGACGCACTTTAGGATATCCGGATCAACGTATGGCATCCATTCAAACTGTAGTGCACAATTGTAAATTTAGTTATGTACGAAATTTTAAATTAAAATTTATTGTGTATTTATTATATGTTTGAAAAAAAATCAATAACTAACCTTGGCTTCCAAGTGTTGATCTAACAGTAAACGAATATCTTCGATCTGCTTTAGTAGTTCCACGTAAGTCGGACCATGGTTCCACTTATTCAGGCGATTTGTTAATTCAAACATATAAAAAAACAATTACTATACAAACTATATATTTATTATGAAATTATTTTTACCTTATCACAATGGAAACATACACGAGTCATTCACTCGGTGACGAAGAAATAGTAGCCACCACCAAGCCCATGATTGCAATAAGAGTAGACAATCACGACTTGACATCTTATCCAATTTTATCGCTCGACACAATTCATGGTACAACATGGCTAACATGGCTAATTCCCAACTCAGTTGTTCCCTTTCTTTAAAGTCAACTAGGTGTAGTAGTCACCTTATGTGTACCAAATTTCAATATTTATCAGGTATTAGAATGCCCCCGATTAGCTTGAGGATGAATGCTCGGTCGTATTATTCTTTGACGACGTTAGGCACGTCCTTAGGAAGATCTTCGAAATTCGTTTCCAACCAGTTAATATGTATTCAACCACTATAAAACCTAATCAGCACCTTCCCCAAAAATACCTCGCAAATGTCCTCTTTGTAATGACCCGAAATTCACGGGCACCGAAAAAGTGAGTTATAGGGCCTTCGTCTTAGTGAAATAAGTTCGAAAATAATTATTAAAAATATTTATGAGCCTAGTGGTGTGTCTAATTAAGATCTAATTAGGTGAATTTAGTTTAATTTAGAGTAAGTAATAAAAAGGATTAAATTGAATAAAAGGTAAAAGTTTAATTATAAAGCAATAGAAAATAAAAAGGATTAAAATGGCAATTAAGCCATTGACTGCAAATGAGGCGGCATATTGGTGAAATAAAATCGAAGATTTTTTTTTAGGTTTTATATATTATAATGATTATTATCATGGTTTTATATTAAATTATTATAATTATTAATTAACATTATAGTTTTATATTAGATTATTATTAGCATTATTATTAAATAAATTAAATAGTAGATAATTGAATGGTAATAAAAATATACATGTGTAAAAATTACATTGGTACATTTGTAATTTAAATACTTAAATACTTATAATTTAAGTAAAAAGATATTTGTTAATTAAATAATTAAATTATTAAATTATGAGATTTTTGTTTGAGAAATAAATTAAATAATGACAAATGTAATAAAACTATTGGTAAAAATATAGAATTAAATATGTGTACAATTGTAAAATATGTAAATGATGTTAAAATAGATATTTAAAATAAATATATTATAATATATGCTAATTAAATAAGTAAAGCAAATAAATATAAAAGAGAAATAAAGAAACAAAAGGGAATAGAAACAGAATTGAAAACGGGAAGCAGGGGAGAAAAAGAGAAAGAAAAAGGGAAAGAAAAATAAAAGAGAAAACTAAGGATTTGAAGCTTGGAGTTACTTTGGTAAGTCAATTAAGTCCTTTTTAGTTAATCTTGATGTTTTAGAAGCTTTGAAACAAGATTTTGATGAAATTAAGTTGATAATTCAAGAGTTCATATGTTTCCAAGTAGGGTTCATGTTGGAAAAATTATGGAATTAGGGATTTAATTGAATAAATTCTAAGTTAGAATTGATTAAGGGATTAGATTGTAAACTAGACTATAAGTTTTATGTTGTAGGGACTAAATTGAAGAAATTTCAAAATTAGGGAAATAAGCTGGAAATTTTATAGTTAAATATAAGTTTAGACAAAATTTGAATAGAAAAAGAGAGTGAATTGGATTAAGAAAATAATTAAGTTTAGTTAGAATTAAATTGGAAATAAGATAGGAATTGTTTAGAAATTTAATTATTTATTATAATTAATGCTGTAAATAATAATGTAAATTACTATTATTTTCGTAGCCAACAAAGAACCTGAAGCATCAGCATCGAAAGGAAAGGAGAAAGTCATCGAGGACTAAAACGAGAGAATTACGGTGTGTATTACTATAATTCGAATTTTAATTATTATTGATTGCTGAAATTTTAATTGTTATGTATGGTAAGTAAGACTTGAGGTAAGTATGTGAAATTGATATGAATATTGAGTGAAAATGAAAGTGATGCAAATTGAGTCAAATTGAATTGAATAAGTGAATTATGGAATATGTGATTAGTTGAAAAGTGTATTGATTGAAAAATGAATGGTGATTTGAATTGTGAATTGAATACCCTATTAACTAGTCAGGCTGAGTCGGATATAGTTGGCATGCCATAGGATTGGAAGTGTTCAGGATGCTTCGACCTCAGTCGATGAGACACTTTGGTGTCACTATATTTCTTCTGATAGATTCGATGAGGTATTGGGTACCAACTTTACTTCGGCTAGGCCGATGAGACACTGGGTGTCAACTATTACTTCGAACTATCCGATGAGGCACTGGGTGCCATATTGGTGTGTTTGGTTGGATCCGTGTATCCGCCAAAGTCTGAGTTACGTTAATAGGGTGAAAAATTGAAATGTGAATTTAAGGCATTGAAATGAAAAAAAAAATTGAATTATGAATAGAAATTGGAATTGTGATAGAAAGAGAAAAGTATGAGCTAAATGTTCATAAGTGGTTTAAATTCAAGTTTGTGAAAAATACATTGATTGACGAATAATTAAATTGAATTGTTACTATGAAGTGATGAAAATAAAAATATAAATAAAGCATGAATTAGTATTTAAGAAATTAATTGTTATGAATTTTAATTTTTTATTTTTATTATTGATAATATATTTTGAATTATGGTAATACCACTGAGTATATCCATACTCAGCATATGGTTGTTTCCGTGCGCAGGTTAGTAGAAGTCAATTGTCTTAGCTCAGCATCCAGAACATTCCCGACTCCAATACAAATTTGGTGATGTATATTTTCTTTTGGGTAAAGGTGGCATGTACATAAGTGTTATTTAGTCACTTAAATATGTATATTACTTTGGGTAGTGAAGGACGAATTATAAAATTTAGATGGTTAAATGAAATGGTAAGGAAAGTACATGATATTTTGATACATGAACATTAAGTTGTTAAATGAATGAAGTTTTTAACCAATTTTGAATGATGCTATGATAGTTATTAAGTTAAAATTATGTTAATGATATAAATATTAGTTATATGAATGTGAAACATTGGTGTTGGTTGTTTTGGTTTGAATTTGCATGAGGTTTAGGTAAAAATAAGCAGAAATGCTGCCGAAATTTTTATAAAAAAAAAATTCCGGAATACTCGAATAAGTCTCGTTCTACTTTTAATACGTGTTTGAACTTTGAGAGTCCAAGATAGGGACTTAATTATTATATTATACTATGAAAATTATATTAATTGTAAATTATTCGTAAGTTGTCTGATATGTCCGATAATGCCTCATAACTTCGTTCCGGTGACGGTTTGAGGTTAGGGGGTGTTACACTCTTTGTTGGGAACGATCGCTGACCCCATAACGACTGGCCCATCCACCGATAAACCTAGTTGTAAAACTACGTCCTCGAGTGTGATTCTACACTAGCCGTATTGAAGATGGAAAATGTGTATCTCGGGTGTACATCTTTCCACCAACGCATTGATGAGTGTAAGATCGAGTTTGTAGCCCCTGAGCATGCGAGATGCATGCAAAAATCCCGCATCTTGCAAGTAACAACGAATTTCGGTATCTAAGTTCTTTGATAAATTATGTATGAACCCCTCCAAAACACTATCATCCGCCTAATTATATCGACAAAATAAATTAATTTAAAATATTTTTAAAAATAAAAACTTTAAATTTAACTTAATTAAAAATAACGAAATTTAAAATTCCGTCTTACCGTTATCGCTTAAGTGGCAAAAATGTGCTTGTTATTGAAACGAATCAAAAAGGTTACCATTCGTGAAAATTTAACCGAAACGAATAAAATATGAAATAATTAAAAATATATTTTTAAACGGGCGAATCATAAAATTTAGAATAGAACATGTGAAAATTGAGAGATATTAAGAGAGTTGAGAGTTTAGAAAGAATTAAAAGAGTTAGATTCAAGTGAAAAAAAATGAAAATGGCATGATATTTGTAGAAAAAAATGATCGTTGGGCCCTTTAAATTTTTTTACTGTTGCCAGCCAACATTCAAAAAACCGTTAGAATTGACCGTTGGCGAAAAGCAAGTCCAGCTGGGCATGTTTTTTCTTTCTCTTTCCAAAAATAACTTATTTCCCTAATTAAAAAAAAGGGCCTAAAAGACCAAATATATATATATATATATATATATATATATATATATATTTACATATATGCCTAATTAAGCCTTTTATCAATTTGATCATTTTTTTTTCTTTTTTAGTTAAATTTAATTATTAACATTTCAAAAAGAGGTAATTCATTTTTCTTTGACAAAAATGTTGATTAAAACATTAATTTTTTTAACGATATTAGTGTGGTAATCCACATGTACTTGTTACTGACATGACGTTATTTGTCTTATATGAAACGTCAACCACTGATAATTTAAAAATTACTTACATTCACAAAATAAAATAAATAAAAATTCAGAAGAAATTAATATAAAGTTAATGGCGTATCTAGGGGTCTAGCAAGGGCCTCGATCGCCCTAAAATGGAAAATTTTCCATTTAGGTCCTTTAAAATTTTTAAAATTTTAAATTAGTAAAGATAAAATTATACTTTGGCCCCACTAAAAATGATAAAATTTTGTAGACTATTCAAATGGTGAAATTATATTTTTACTATCATAAAATTACAATTTAATTTCTATTCCTAAAAGAATTTTATGACTTTGCCCCTATATAAATTATCTGTGGACTATTATGTTAGTTAACTTTTTTAATTAGTATTTCCGTTAAACAAAATAATTTAACTATTTTTAAAAAATTGATCTTCAAGTTTAAAGTTAAAATTAACTTAAAACAAGAATAAAATTTTAATTGAGAAAAATATAAACATTAAATAATATATTTGTGAATTAACTCGCAGCTTTGGCAGTAACATTTTATTTATAATCTTGATCATTGTTATTATTATTATTATTATTCAAGCATGACTTGGATATTTTTTTAAAGAAAAAAACATGACTTGGAACTTGGATGCAAACAAATGGGAATGGGATTTGTCTGTTGTGAACGTGATGCATGATGCAAATTTTGCTGGGATGGATATAAGCCTTATGTGGATGTGGACCACGCAATATCTTTTACTTTCTACAAATAATTATTTATATATTTCTAAATAGTTAAATTAAAAAAAATCTATTTATATTGGTGTAAAATTAATAATTATAGGTATCTTAATATTTTGATAATTCAATCGTCATATTATATATATATATATATTGGTAAAAAGAAACAAATAAACAACTAATTAATTACACTCATACAATCAAAGAAAAAACCTCTAGATTGGTCCACCTCTAAGAGATTCTGAACCATAAGAGGGGAAAATCAAAAAATTACAAATTAGCTCTAAAACATAAAGCTCCTTTTGCCCAGCAGTCAACAACTGCATTTTGCTCACTGAGAGTATAACGCAAAAGCCAAAAGTTCTCGTGAGATAGAATACTCTGAATTTGCCTAATCAAAGTAGAGTTCGACATAGCTGAAAAACTTCCTTGAATGGCCTAGATAACTTCCATGCATATTAAGTTTGGAGTAAATTAAAGTTTAGCTTAATTGTCAAAAATACGCTCAACGTTTGTGAGTTTTTAGGTTTGAGCCGTTAATTCTTTTTTTTTTTTTGATTAACACCTTCAACTTTACCATTTTTTCATAAATCATTCTAATTTTAAAAGAAAACATGAGTTGATAGTAGTCAAATGAAAGGTTAACGAAGTAGCCTATGTGATATGCCACATAACTACGATCACATCATCTATAAAAAAAATTGTTTAACAAAATTCTTTTTTTTTTTTTTTCATTTTTTTCCATCTTCTGCCTTCTTCTCTCTTTCTCTCTCCCCCTTAGCTGCTGTTATAGTTAAAAAAAATAAAAATAAAAAATAAAAACACCCACCATCATTTTCATCAAAGCGCACACCTGTATTTCGCTCTCTCAATTACTCATTTCGATTACAGTAAAAACCAAAACAACCCCATCTCACGCTCCTGGTTTCTTTCCTGTTTGTGGCAATTCTGTCTCTTTTGATTTTTTCCATTTTGAAAATTTTTCATTTTTATTGCAAGCTTTAGAGTGCCCATCAACAAATGCCAAATTGATAGAAGGTAGAATCTTTTTGTACATACCTAAAAGAAGACAATGGTATAAGGGTGTGCAATGGGTTTAATAGCACAAAGTGTTTTAATGACACTGATTGTAACAATCAACCAGTTTGCTTCTTCAAACTTGTATGCAGTTCATAGGAAACAAGGCAAATTGCCATCCCTCACTTCTAAACCAAAACCAACCAATACAAAAACAATTACAGCCGAAATTGCAAGGAGAGGTCTCATTTTATCCGTCGTGGCTTCCGCTCCTCAATGATTCCAAAACCAGGCTTCTCAAAAGTAGCGTACCCAATTTTCTTTTGTTCCTTGTTTTTAGTCGATTCTTCTTTTGTTTGTTTGGTAATGTTAAAAAAGACTGAACAAAACAGTAAAAATTTGACAGAGTACTTGAAGAAGACAGAGGAAAACAAAGCCAAGAATGACAAAGAAGTATGCTTCTGAATTAGGATAATTTAAATAAATGGCCCATGTTCTCCATTATTTGCTTCTTAGTGACGTTTGTTTTTTTACACCATTACACCCATCACCATTGCAGGTTTAGAAATGAGTTTGCTTTGATTTTTACTGTAATTTAAACGGTTAATTGAGAGAGTGAAGTGCATGTGTCAATCCAAAAAAAAAAAAAGTTAAGGGTCAAACTCAAAAACTCATAAATATTGAGTGTATTTTCAACAATTATGCCTTAAAATTTTATAACTACTTATTTTCTATAAAAAAAATTCAACCATTAAGTATATATTAATATATACAATATTTTAGATCAAACTGAAAGAGATATCAAATCGATTCAAAAACTTATATGAGTACAAATATCTTACTAAATTTAACATTTAAAATTTTAAAATATCAATTATACAAAAAGATATTGAAATATGTAAAACTACTCTAATTTTACACTCGTGTAAGTGAATTCTTTCCCATTAAAATATAAATTTTACAAAATAAATAATATAATATAAAAACATAAATGTACGACAATCTTTGTTATACTATAATATTATTGAAGTTAACTATAGAAATATTACTAGCTAAATTTAGTATAATGTGGATTACCTTTTAGATCAAATGCCCGTGTAAATTTCGAGTAAAAAGTTGACTTAAAAATTTAGATGTAAATTTATTGATAATTTCAAAAAGAGATTATAATATTAGGATTTATTTACAAAGAAGACTCCTTTGATCCTTCTTTTTTATTTAACTTTGATCCAAAAGTAATCTAGATTTGATATTGGTTAGCTGTGGATTGCTTCAAAGGTCGTGGTAATTTGTTCTTAAAACAAGTTTGAACCTCCTTTCTTCGGCGAAAGGTGAGCTTCTTTAGAAAAGTTTTTGTCTAATTGTTCACAATTGAATTGGAATTGGATATTTTTTCTTCAAAACTAATTCTTCAGATTTTTTGAAATTCTTTGACTTCTTTAAAGATTTCTCAAGAAAATTTATAAGCTCCTAGTGTCAATTACTTCAATAAAAAAAGAGTTCTAATAGAATTTAACTGTTTCATTTAATTATTTTATAAAGTGTTGAACTCTTTTATTTATTATTTTTCTCTTATTAATTTAATTAATTAAAGATAAAATAATTGTTTGATATTATCACTTAATTATTTTATTTTTAATCAATAATAATATAAATTTTTATTATTTATCTCTTAATTAATTTAAATTAATTAATAAAAATAATTATGATATTATTATTTTGACTTCTAAGTTTTCACCCATGATTAATCGGTAAGTTTTCGGGGTCTAAAAACTTGTTAAGGACCACGACTTTATTGGAGTGATGTATTTGATTATAGTACCGAACGCAATATGAGAGCAGAGTACCATCTTGATATGCACACACATTTTAATATTGATATGCAACGCGGCCCATATGTAGAAAGGCCAACTTTTTTTCTCATGTCCACATGGTAATCAATTTTTTAGTAGAATTTGAGTTTCAGTGTCAATGGGAAACCTTCGAAGCTGGTCTTCAATTCAGGCAGAATTTTCCTTCTTTGCCTATAAAAACAACAGTCTACTACAAAAATTTCTCTTTAAACTCACATCTGCCATTCACCCTGGTCGTCATGGAGCTCAAACAAATTTGGTGCATTCATGTCATGGGATTTAATATTTTTCTCCATTATTTTTTCTTTACAAATTCTTTTTGAACTTTTGTGCCTTGAATTTTTTAACTTCATCATGGTGTACTTCAAATATCAGAAGAAATGTTTTTTAAAGAGATTTCAAAGATCTCAAGGTTTTTTTTTTTTTTTTTTTTTGAGATTTCAATGATGTCAAAGTTGAATGTGTACTGCCAAGAGAGCGAGTTTGTTGCGGTTAGTTTGGAGACTTCGAAAAATATTGGGATTGGACTGAAGATGTGTTGTATCATAGTCTCCTAGTTTCATCATCTACAAGTTTTCTCTCTTTATATTTGCACAAATTTTCAAAAAATACATACGAGTGTCGTTTGACATAGGGGCAGTACAAAAAATCTTCTTTTTAAACACTCATTATTTAGTCATGATTAGGGAGAAAAGGAGAGTGATGTCGTCAGTTGGTCAGGCGGCATCGATTGGTACTGTAGCAAATAGGTCATTTTCGTATATAATTTTTCCTCTCAAGTAGAGAGAGAGATTCCATAATTTTCATATTCTGCTTTGCAGTTTACAGACACTGGTTTAAAAGGACAAAGAAAGAAACAAGGAAAGAAAAAAAATAAAATAACGGTTCAAAAGTTGATTATTACATACCGCTCTGTTTAAACCAAAACTCCAATGCACCTCGTTTCACTTATAGCCAAAATCGCATTGTTTCCATTATTTAACTTTTAAGCTCATAACAATTACTCCATCTCTGAAACAATCATTGTCCTCAAGGATCGAATTTACGAAACTTGGCTTTGATCTACTCAAGGGAATTCCTTAGGAAATGTATTGGCCCATTCTATCAGAACCTCAGAAGCTACTTGATGCCCTTTTCGTACCATGTGATGGTCCAAGATCCTAACTGATTCTTTGATCCATGTTCCACTAGCATCCACTACATGCAACACATTTTGCGCAGGAGCTACTCCTATATGCTTTTTAAGTTGGGAAACATGAAATGTCGGATGCACTTTGGAACCAGGAGGAAGTTGTAGTGTAACATCCCGAAATAGGGCCTAGTCAGAATAGTGGTTTCGAGACCACAAACCTGACATCAAAATATTTATTTTATGATTCTTATTATGAGGTCTAGGATATGATAATATGCATGTGTTAAAATTTCATGAAGAAATTCTTTGAGTAGGGTGTCTAATTGGAAATTAGGGACTAAATTGAATAAATTGTAAAACCTGGATTCTAGAAGCAATTTGTATGAAATTGCTTTAGATTATAAATTAGAAGGTCTTAGAGAGAAATTTGCCCAATTTCTAAGTTTTTGGACAAAAATGGGCTTGCATGGATGAAATTGTAAAAAAAAGGGCTTAAGGGAATTTTGGTCATTTGGCATTTTAATGAAATAAAATGGGAAAAATGAACCAAAATCAGCTCATTTTCTTCCCCATGTTGCCGAAACTTCAATGGAATCTATAGCTAGGGTTTTCAACATTTTCAAGCTCAATAGTAAGTGCTCCTAAGCCCCGTTTTTAATGTTCTTTGTATTTTTGAAATCCCGGTACCTTACTCTCTCCATTTCTACCCATATTTTATACTAGGGTTCATTTTTAAAAATTTACCCATGCATGAGTTACTTGTATTTTGATGGTTTATGGAGGGGTATGAAAGTTGGAGGTGTGTTAAACATCTTGTCCTAGGTGATTTTCATGAAAAACCCTTAAAGGGACTTTTTTGCAAAAGTTGTTAAATATGTGGTAGAAATGTGAAAATAATGAAAAATGTGGGCTGCCGTAAGAGGGAAAAATGTTCATCTAGGCTTGGGTAAGAAAGGAATTGCATGTGTTTCATTATACGAGCTTAGGGACTAAATCGTAAAAATATGAAAGGTTAGGGGCAAAATGGTCATTTGGACTGGGGGTGAAATTTAGGCTCAAAAAGTACAATATGATATGTTAATGATTTAATTTTATTATTATAGATCCCGAGGAGAAAATTCCAGAGGTCGACCGAGGAAAGTGAAAGGTTTAGGAATAACCGAAACACAATACCGAAACGAGTACCAGGTAAGTTCGAATAACTTAAAGTAAACTCAAAATGTGTTTAATTATATGATTTATGAATGCATGATGATTGCAATTATTAATGGCATGAAATCATGTGAATTGCATCTTTGATAATGAACTGTTGGAAAATGTCTCGGTTGAGGTTAAAAAAGGGAATCCGTTGGATAAATCATGATTAACATGTGAATTGAGATCCTGCATGTGTTGCAGAAAGGATTTAGCCTAGACGAGTAATCCGATGATCTCAAGTATGAAAACGATCTAGCCCGAACGGGTGTTCCTTGAATGATCGAGCCTCCCGAAGAATATGTGTGCATTATGGATTTAGCCCGGACGGGTAATCCGATTAGGGTCTGGATTTAGCCTGGACTGGTAATCCCGTCGTAAGATGTGAGGTTCGCAAGAGTGCATACCTAGAATGATCATTCGTATGAATTGACGGTGATTAGATAATCCGTTGAGATTTCCTAGAAACTCAACGGGACTAACACGAGGTATATGTACAAATGACATGTCAAATGATGAGCTCATCTAATATAAATTACATGGTGATTTGTTATGTGACTAATTCATTGATTGAGTGCATGTGATAGGGAAACTATTTTCATATTTGTTGGTTTCATTATCTAATAAGGTTGTATGATAAATAATCGGTAAGTTTACTTTCCAGTTATTCGAGCTTACTAAGCATATAAATGCTTACCCCTCTCTTTTCCCTATTTTCAGAGCTCGAGGACTTGTAAAGATTGGAAGACGGTTGGAGAGTCTACACACTATCAACTAGTCCAGCTTTGGTATATAGACTCTTATGTTTTGTTCAATGGCATGTATAGAGCTTTTGAGTATTTTGTTATATGTGTCATTTGATTTGCCAAAATGAAGGCATGTACAGTTATACTTATCTTTTTGTATATGGCCATAGAAATTTGGCTTATTTTGAAGTAGGCAATGACCTACAATTCTATGCATGTTTATGATCGTATGAAATGGTTTGGTCTTCAATTGGCAATGAGTTATAAAAAAGAGCCAATCTTAAATATGTCAATTAGACATCGAAATCCTTAAATGCAAGAGAGAATTAACTTAACATGTACGAAACTAATGACATGAGGTTTACATGCAATGAGGTTAATCAAAGTTTTATATATATAAGTGTATAATTCAACCTTATCATGTGTAAAAGTAACCCATAAGTAAGGAGGGTGATCAAAGGCTTGGAAAATGAACTAATAAGGTCCACACGGGTAGACACACACGGACGTGTGTCTAGGTCGTGTGTGACACACGGCTCACTCCCATGGGTGTGTGGTATAGCCGTGTGTCCTCTGCACTTGAAATTTTAAGTTAGTATAGAACACGGGCTAAGCACACGGGTGTGTGTCTTGGCCGTGTGCCTTTAACAGAATGATAAGGTTGAGTCAGTGTTGCACATGGACGGAGGGCACGGGTGTGTCCCAAGCCACACGGGCGTGTGTGACCATACGGCCCCGTCACACTGGCGTGTTGCACATCAAAGTAAGGAAAATTTTTCTAAAGTGCCTAAAGTTTATTGAATGTTTTTGGTTTTGTCCCGTACTACCCCTAGGTGTGTTTTAGGCCTCGAAGGCCTGTATAATGGACGAGAGGTACATGTTTGAAAGGTTTCAATTTTGGATGAAATTTGGTGACCCGATTTAGTAAGTTTGTAAAGGTGAATTACCGGTAACGCCTTGAACCCTATCCCGGCGTCGGATACGGGTGAGGGGTGTTATATGTAGCATGTAAGCAACTTTTCCTACCTGAGCTATTACTAGAAAAGGTCCAAAATACTTGGGAGATAGCTTCTGGATCCATCTTCTTTTAACAGAGTGTTGCCTATATGGTTGTATTCTCAGGTAGACCAAATCATCTTCCCAAATTTTCTTTCAGTTCTATGTTTATCAGCTTGTTGTTTAATTCGATCCTAGGCTCTCTTTAAGTGGAATTGCACCATCTTCCTAGTAGTCTCTGTTTGTTGCAAGGTCCTGTCCACTATAATTATAGGAGAGTCTGCTGCCAAATAGGGTACATGATGTGGGAGAGCTTGACCATATAATGTTTTATATGAGATGGTAGAATGGCAGAATGATGAGTGGAGTTGTACCACCATTTTGCTAAAGGGAGCCAAATGAGCCAATCACCAGGCCTTTCCCTAGTCATGCACCTCAAATATCCCTCCAACCACCTGTTTAGCACTTCTATTTGCCCATTAATTTTAGGGTGATATGTAGTAGAGAGATGCAACTTAGTTCCTACCCTCTTAAAAAGGTCTTGCCAGAAGTTGCTGACAAATATTCTATCTCTATCTGATATTATGGGGTCAAGAAGGCCATGAAACTTGAATGTGTGGTTCAAGTATTTATGAGCCACAATCAAGGTTGTATAGAGATGAGATAAGGCTAAGAAGTGCCAAAATTTAGTAAGGCGATCCACCATAACCAAAATCACAGGTTTTCCCTTGGAGTTTGGAAGTCCCTTGATGAAATCCATGCTCATAGAAGACCAAACCCTATCTAGTATTGGTAATGGCTGTAACAATCCTAATTTGGTTAGAGTCTCATATTTACATTTTTGGCATGTGGGACATTCTTTAGTCTAGGCCTTAACATCTTTAGACATCCTTTTCTAGTACAGTAGAGAAGCCATTCGATTTCTGGTAGCAGTAACACCAGAATGCCACTATCTTCCCTTTTCTTCTTAGGAACTTCCCATCTCATGCATATTTAGGGTGTGGTAATGATTGATTTTGGACTTCTACACATAGTTTATGAAGTTTAGGATAAAAAAGATAGAGGGCTTATACCTTGCTTAGCAGTTCGGAAACCACAGTGACTCTTGTCAATTGCCACAGTTGACCAGTGGTGATAGACTTTACCCTCGAAAGTGTATCAGCTACAGCATTGTTTGAATCTTTTCTGTAAACAATTTCATAATCGTATCCCAACATTTTTGCCACCCATCTTTGTTGAAAACAGGTGATGGCTTGTTGGTTAGACAAAAACCTCAAGCTTTGATGATCTATTATTATTTTGAAGTGTCTCCCTACCAAGTAGGCATGCCATTTCCTGACTGCTAACAACACAACTAACATTTCCTTCTTATAAATTGATAGAGTCTGGTGCCTTACCTCCAACCCTTTACTGAAAAAGGCTATGGGTTTACCTTGTTGCTGAAGCACAACTACCCCTAATCTTGAAACATATGTATCTACCAAGAATTCCATTTGAAAATTAGGCAAAATAAGTATGAGGGCTGAACAAAGGGCCTCCTTGAGTTGATGGAAAGCTAAAGTGGTTTGTTCATCCCACTTCCATACATTCTTTTTGAGAAGACTGGTGAATGGCCTAGCTAGGAGACCATTGTTCCTAATAAAACACCTGTAATAGCAAGTAAGACCTAATAAACTCCTTAAGTCCTTGATACAAGTAAGTGCTGGCCAGTTTGCTACACATTTTACCTTGTCTTGGTCCATAGCCACAGTTCTATTAGCTATCACATGCCCCAAATACTCTACTTGCTCAATGCCAAAAGAACACTTACTTTTCTTGATATAGAGCTGATGTTACCTTAGTATCTTAAAAACTAATCTAAGATGCTCTAAATGATCATTCAAACTTACTGAGAACACCAAAATATCATCAAAGAAAACCAAAATTGTTTTTCATAATAACTGCTTGAAAATGGCATTCATGAGTGCTTGGAAAGTTGATAGGGCATTAGTGAAGCCAAAGGGCATCACCGGAAACTCATAATCCCCCTCAAAACTTGGTGATATCCTGATCGAAGATCAAGTTTTGAGAAAATTTGAGCATGGTTTAATTTATCCAATAGTTCTTCAATGATAGGAATAAGGAACCTGTCTTTAATAGTCAACTAATTTAGTTGTCTATAATCCATACAAAGCCTAAAAATTCCATATTTTTTCTTCACTGTCACTATTGGAGAAGCAAAGGAACTTGTGCTATCCCTAATCACTCATGTGTGCAACATCTCCTAGATGATCTTTTCTATCTCTGACTTTTGGACAGTAAGATATATGTAGGATTTAATCTTAACCACTACCCTTTCATCCTGCAAAGGAATTCTATGATCTTGGGGCCTTGATGGTGGTAGGCAAGTAGGAATGCCAAAAATGTCAGGAAATTCTTTTAAGAGCTTTTGTAAATCCCTGTGTACAAGTGGAGAGGATGTTATTGCAAGTTGAGTTGTGGAAACTATGAGTATGGTGTAAGGGCATAGATGCTGATTAGCCATAAGAAGACCCGTATTAGATTGACTTGTTGACATGATTTGTATACTGCCAGGTAGAATTCCTTTTAGAATGGATAAGCTTTCACTTTAACCAAACTAAATTGTCAAAGAACCAAAATTCCAGGAGATAGATCCCAAAGAGAGTAACCATTGTATCTCTAGAACCATTTCACACCCCTTTAGTTGCAAAAACATAAAGTCTGTAACAAACTCAAAGCCTTGAGTTTTCCGTTGAACATTCTTGCAAGTACCCCTAGTCATCAAGCTCCTTCTATCTACCACTGTCACTTTGAACTACTCTTACTAACAGATAGGTAATGACAGCTACTCACCGACTTGAAATATATAAAATTATGAGTACTGCCTAAATCCACCAAGACAATGGCCTTAGTAGCTCCTCCTAGAGCTTCAAACCTTATGGTGTGTGGACCTTGGGATCCCTTTATGGCATGCAATGATACCATCGAGTCTTGAGGTTGTTCATCAATGGGAGATGTAACACCCCTAACTCGCATCTGTCGTCGGAACAGAGTTACAGAGCATTACTGGAATTTACAGAACAATTACAAATAATTCATGTCATTTACTATTCATATCTACAAATAATCATATTGTCCCTTGAATGGACCCTTGAGGACCAATTTAGGCATTAGAAACAAGTCATGACTAAATCGGGATCTCAAAGAATTTTTCACAAAATATTAAAATTTTTCTTATATGCAGGGGTCACACGCCTGTGTGAGTAGATCGCGTGGCTCACATGGCTAGGTGACATGCCCATATCTCAGGCCGTATGGGCATTCGATGTGAGACACACGGTCATGTCTCATCCCGTGTCCTTACCCGTGTAACTCTCTGACTTGTGCCACACGCATGTGCTAGGCCACGTGGTTAATTTAATTTTCAAAAATTAGGTACAAGATTCACATGGCCAAGACACACGCTAGTGTTCTAGGCCATGTGTCACACATAGTTGAGACACACTCCCGTGTCCCTAATTTTAAGCATTTTGTTTCTCAATTTTAAGAGGCAGGGGACATACGACCAAACCACATGCCCATATGCTAGGTTGTGTGTCATACACCGTCAAGACACACGCCCATGTGTCTACCCGTGTGGACAAAATAAAGCCATTTCCTAGCTTTATTTCTCACCTAAAATTTTCCATTAACCTACAACAACACTTGTACATATATACCAACCAATTCCAAGCATTAAACCAAGCAAACATCATTAACATGCATAATATAACATCACATACATTCATATATGCAAACTTACCTTTTAGTAAAAACATATATTTTACCCTAATTCAATCTAACCATACCATATATATATTAAGCATGATATAACCTTATAATAATATACCAAAACATATCATCACTAGCCATTCCAATGGCTAGATTACAAACATCCATTTACATGCCAAACATTGGCAAAATTAGTCTATACATGCCATTATATCAAAATAAGTTTACTATTTATACCAAAATGAACTGGTGGATAGTGTGATGATGCTTCAACCAATCTCCAACCTTTACAAGCTTCCGAGCACTATAAAATAGATGACATAAAACCTAGTAAGCATTTAATGCTTAGTATGTTTGTTTAACAGAAATTTACTTACCAATCATATTCATTTAAAGTAAGCTTACAAACATGCATCCAAAACTATATGACCATTTTCCTAACACATAACTTCAACAAACATGTTAGTCACTTATTTCATGTAAATATCAACAATAAGGATGAGCTCACCAAATATAAATATCTAGTCTCATGTAATTCATGTATATACGAGTACTGATTCATCTTGATTTCATATGTTCTCATGTCAGAATTTCACCCGTTGAATCATTTGAAATCTCGATGGATACTTGGGTAATACACTTGAAGTTTACAATACTATAAATTCATCAATTCATATCTGGAAGTGCTTTTATGAGCACTTAAACAGAAAGCTCTCTTTCAAGCATAGTAACGGGAAGCTCATGTGAGCCATATAACGGGAAGCTCACAAAGAGCCTATAATGGGTAGCTCCGAAGAGCATTTAATCAAGAAGCACTGGATAGCAAATTAACGGGAAGTTCAAGTGAGCACTAATGGGAAGCTCACAGAGAGCTTTCAATCGGGAAGCTCACGAAGACCCATATAATGGGACGCTCGCAAAGAGTTGTGTTGCACCCATAACATATTTAGGATCACAACCTATCGGGATGCTTCGAAGAGCATTTAACGAGAAGCTCTCAAGAACTATATATGGGAAGCTTGAGAAGGCTTATAACGGGATGCTCTTTCAATCTATGGTATGTCCGTAACATATGTAGAACCACTACCATTTCGAGAAACAGAACCCTTTATCCAATCGAATTTTATTCATTCATACAGGATTTAACATTTATCAGGTATTTTCCAGACATGTAATCAAATTTCATATACATGGCCAATACACAATTCACATACAAATTATTTAAATCAATTCAAATATATAATTACACAATTAAGTTATACGAACTTATCTCGATACTTTATATATGAGAATCTACTAATCCGAAACTTTTTGTTTTCCTTGATCCAACTCAGTATTAGGTCTTTTCGGATCTATATAAATGAATTTAACATCAATTTAATTCATTTCATTCTCATTTACATTCAATTCACACCCTAGGCAAAATTACCATTTTGCCCCTATTCTTTTCATAAATTAAAATTTCGTCCCTAGGCTCAAAAAATGAAATTCATGAAATTTAATGCTTATTCCAAGTCTAACCAATTTTTACACATAATATTTACAGCACATATATTTCATAAAATTAGAAATTTTCCATGAATTTTACATCTTTACAATTTAGTCCCTGAATTACAATTTCATGAAAATTTACTTTACAAAAGTTGTTTATTTATCAACAGCCTTTCATTTTCTACCATAAATTTCAATATTTCAGCATATTCATCCATGGAAAAATTTCTATATCTTTTCAAATTAATCTCCAAAATAGATAGATTAAGCTATTCCGATCTCAAAAATATAAAAATTACTAAAAACAAGACAAGAATTCATACCTAATTAAGCTTGATTAGTTTCTTTTCTCTCTCCTAGGGTTTCCATGTAAATTTTGGGGAAGAAGATGATATATAATGATGTTATTTGATATTTATTTTATTTATCATCTTTAATTTTTCAACTTTCTAATTTCATCCTTTTCTTTTTCTAATTTTCCATGGATGAATCACCAAAAATCTCTACTAACTTTTATTTAATGGTCTAATTACCAGATAAGGATCTCAAGTTTTTAATTCCATAGCTATTTGATACTTATAGCTACTAGAACTCACTTTTGCATTCTATGCAATTTGGTCCTTTCCATAATTAAGCACATAATCGGTAAAAATTTTCTTATTAGAATTTTCATATAACATTCCTCTCATAATACAGACCATGCAATAATATTAAAATAAGTTTTCTTTCTAGCTCAAATTTGTGGTCTTGAAACCACTATTCTGATTTCACTGAAAATGGGCTATTGTAGGAGGACCACCTAAATGTTTAGTGCATTCTTGGAATTCCTCACCATCTCCATCAGATTGTGTGTCAATGAAGACTTGATATAACTTCCTTTTTACACACTTGTGGCCAACATGATACTTGACTCCAAACCAAAAACACAACCCCTTTTGTTTCCTCTCATTCATCAATACAAGACTGATCCCTTTGGAGGACCCCTTTGTAGCACTTGGGCCATTGGCAGAACCAATATTACTTGTAACAGCCCATTTTTGGGTCTAATTGGAATAGTGGTTTCGAGACCACAAATTCAAAGTAGAAATATTCATTTTACTATTTCTTTAAGGTCTACAGCATGATAGAATAATTGTGTGAAAATTTCATTAGGAAATTTTATTGATTGAGTGTCCAATTTGACTAGAAGGACTAAGTTACAATAGGTGAAAAACTTGAGTTCTCTATGTTAAAAGTGTCTAATTACTATGAATCCTTAAATTAGATGTCCTTAAATGGTAATTAGACCATTATAACAAAAATGGACATGGTTAGGTGAAATTTTGAAGTTTTTCATTAAAGGCATTTTAGTCATTTGGTAAATAAAGACAAAATTTAACAAATAAAAGATGTCATCTTCTTCAAATTAGTCCCCCCATGGCTGAATTTCACAAGGAGAAGACATAGCTAGAGTTTTGGCCACTTTCAAGCTCGATTGTAAGTCTGTTATTGTCTCGTTTTTAACGATTTTTATATTTTTTAGATCATTGTATCTTGATTTAAATATTTCAAGGACTAATTTGAAAGAAAGGTGAAGTTTAAAATTGTAACCATGTTGAATATATATGTATTTTGATGTTTGATGGTAGAAAATGCATGTTTGTTGTTTGTTAAATGACTTTTGTAAAGTGATTTTCGATAAAAAGACAAATAGGGATCTATTTGTAAAAGTCTATAAAATGAGTAGAAAAATATGAATAAATGAAAAATGTGGGTTGTTATGAGCATGAAAAAGGTTTGGCTAGGCTTGGGTTGTGAGGAAATTGAAAGAAATTCATTTTATGAGCCTAGGGACTAAATTGTAAATATGTCAAAAGGTTTGAGGCAAAAATGTAATTTTTTTCCATAGTGTGTTTTTGGGCTGAATTAAATAATGTAATGATTAAATAAGTTAAATTTGATATTATAGATCAAGAAAAATGAAGTTCGAGTTTAGACCGGGGAAAGAACAAGGTTGTGGACTAAATCAAACTAATAGCCATTTTTGTAATCGAGGTGAGTTCGTATGTTAAATAAGATTTAATATAATTGTATTTAAATGCTTTAATATTGAATGAACTATATGATTGATTGTGTGGACGAGTTTAACTTTACAAACGAGTTCGATGACCGTTCGATAAGCAAGAAATCCCTGTTTGACCCTTAGGAATAGAATAGGATACAAGTGACATGTCACTAGGGTTACCATGTGTTATGTGATTATGTGATCCGGGTGCTGGTCTCGTACGTCCTTCTGGTGGTTGAGTATACCGGCATATGTTGCGGTTACTTGACAACTTGTGTGAGTAGCACCGAGTAGCTATGTCTTGACTGACAGCTTGTGTGAGCAGGCCCGTTGATTAGCTTGAGAGCAAGAAATTATGCAATATGAGATTGAAGTAGCATTGGCTACATATTGTGCAGTTAGTGTGCAAGATTCCCAAGTATCCGACATTATTATTCCAAGTGGTTCACGGGTATGTCAAAGATGAGAATAAGTGTAAATTTGTTACGAGATGGTACAGGTATGTACTCGAAGCTTATGATTATTAATTCATGAAATGATGATTTCAAGGTAAGTTGTGATGGAAGTGAATTATGATCATGAGATTATGGTAAATTTTGTTATCTTATGTTATGTTACTTGCATGATTAATGTATGATAAGGTTGCTTATTTCTTCATACGAGCTTACTAAGCTATATAGCTTACTCTGTTTTATTTTCAATGTTTTATTGTGTCACCAAGCTAGCTTGGGATTGGAGATCGTTCACACTATCAAACTATCTTTTGGGGACCAATGATTTTAAAACATTTTGAAAGTATGGCATGTATAGGGACTTGGTCATTTTGTTATATGTGTCATTTGATTTGGCCAAATGTATTGGCTTATATTTGTTTAAGGTAATTTGGTATTTAGCCATGTAAATGGCTTATTTTGGCTAAAATGATTGTAAGCCTATTTATATAAGTATATGTGTTAATGCCTTTTTGTTTTTATGTTTTGTAATTGGTTGCTATGTGTTTATTATGGTTAAATGACTTGTTGTGAAATGGATGAGATGGGTCCTTTGGTGTGCTAGGAAATCTAAGTAGAGTTATACATGATGAAAGTATTCATGTTGATACTTGTGAATGTGAGTTTGGTATGAATTGATTTGGTAAATTATGCGATAGTAAATATGTTAAGTGTTGGTAATAAATGATATGATTTAGCCTTGATTATGGATGTTTTGGATGCTTAAGCATGCCATGGATTATGCCATTCAACTGGTGTGTGTATAGGTGTAAATGAGGGTGACAAATGGCTTGGTAGATAGCCTTTATTTTATCCAGACGGGTAAACACACGGGCGTGTGTCTAGGCCATGTGTGACACACGGTCTGCCCCATGGGCATATGTTCTGGCCGTGTGTCCCCTGCAACTTAATTTTGAGAAACAAAATGCTTAGAATTAAGCACATAGGCAGAGACACGGGCGTGTGTCTCACCGGTGTATGGGACACAGCCTCAGGCACGGGCGTGTGTCTGGATCGTGTGAAGTTTGCACCTATTTTATGAAAATTAAATTAACCACATGACCTAGCAGACGGGCGTGTGACTTGGCTGTGTGATCTCAATTTGTTAATGCATTGCAAAATAGAGAGTTACAGGGGTTAAGAACACGAGCGTGTGTGACCACACGGTCTGCCCACACGGGCGTGTCCCAAACCATATGGGCATGTGACCCCTATTCATAGCAAAAATTTTCTAAATTTCGTAAAAATTTCCTAAGTGCTCGGTTTAGTCTCGAACCACTTCCGAAGCATGTTTTGGGTGTCATAGGCTCGTATTAGAGACTTTATGATTGAATACGAATGGTTTTAATTTGGATGAAAATTTATGAGTCGGAATTGTACGTTTGCTTGCGATGTGAGTCCGGTAATGCCTCGTATCCTATTTCAGCATCGAATACGGATAAGGGGTGTTACATTACTAGGCATTGAAACAGGTCTACTATGCGTGATTATTGTAAGGGTTGGTGAAACATACCGAGAAACAAAGTTTGAACCAGTAAGGAAACCCTTTTTGGGGGAAGTATTCAATATGCATTCAAATTGTCTAGCTAAATAGAAAGCTTCAACTAAGGCTTAAGGCCTAAGCAGCTCCATGTACTGACTTATACCTTGCTTTAAGTTACTGGTAAAAATGCATAAAACATAAGAGTTAGGTAAGCTTATTTGATTCAAGAGACCTACAAATGTATCATGGTATTGCTCCATTAAGCCTTGTTGTTTGAGAGTGACCCACTCGGACATGGGCTTCGCAAACATACTCAAACCAAATCGTTCTTTCAAGCTAATGGCATATTCTTTCCATTCAAGCATTTGTAAGCCCCTATGCCTCTGAGCATGAAAATAATTCCAATCAAGAACTCTTCCTTCCATGTTAAGCATTACTGTTTGAACCTTGTCACTATCGGGAATTCCCTCGGCTTTAAAAAACTGCTCAAGTTTAGACCACCAAGCTCGAAAATCAGACCCATCAAAAAGTGGGCAGCCCCATCTGATACTTTTTTCTTGATTCTGTGAGTTAAGGTGACTCACAACTACAGGTGATTGGGGTCCCTTAGGGGGAAAACTAGAGGGTGGTCTACTTCCCTTCACTCCTTTTCCTCAGTCCTGTACAACAATGCTACCGGAGACAATCGGGTTGCCAAAGTACCGTTCAAATAAGCCATTAAGTTCAGATCTGAGAGTATTGAGTTTAGATCTAGTTTCTCCATTGAAGTCATCCTTAAAACCTTGTAAACAAGTCTCCAACCTTATGTCGATTTTCACATCCAACTGCAAAAACTCTTTGTATTTTCTAAAACTTTTGCTGCAAAATAATGACATCATTTTGTAAACTTGTCGTAACACCATCTTTGGCCATAGGAATGTTGGCTCTGATACCTTTGATAAACTTTAAAATGTGAGGTAGGGAAAGAGGAAATCGAGAGAAAGAGAAAGATTAGAGAAAATGAGTGTGAGAGAGAGAGAGAGACAAATTTCATAATTTTCATATTATGTTTTGTTGTTTATAGAAACTGGTTTAAAAAGATAAAGAATGAAACAAGGAAAGAATCAAACAAAATAACGATTCCAAAGTTAGTTATTACATAAGCTAACTCAGACTAAATGCTCTGTTTCATTAAGTTCTAAAACACTCCGTTTAAACCAAAACTCCAATGCGCCTCATTTCACTTACAGCAAAAAATTCCACTGTTTAACGTTTAAGCTCATAACATATAATTAATCATGAATTAATTTTAAAATTAATCTAGAAATAAAATACTAAAAAAAATCTCCACATCTTGTATATAGGATATCAGAGAATAAATCTGATATTCCATCATTGACTGAATAAATCTTCTTTAAAAAATTCTCTTTCTTTTCTATGGTGCTGATGGTTTTTATAATTTTCTTGACAAAAAATTACAACTTTCTTTAAGAGGCTAGGCAATTTAAGGAATGGTGGGTTCAATTCTCACTTGGGACCTCCATATTTTATTTTTCTTGTATCCTAAAAGAATGAGATAGAATTTTGAAAAAAAAAGTAAAAAAAGAAGAAGAAGAAATTAAGTGTTTTATTAGCGAGAATGAGACAAAATTGTGAAATAAAATTCAGTATCGTGATGATAACATATTATGAAATAAATAATAAAAAAGAAAATAGAAAAGCAAAAGAGAACAAGAAATAGGAAAGCAAAAGAGAATGCATTTTATTTATCAATAGAGATGTTTAAATTTTTTTTCCAAAGTCTATATTTATAGACATATGAAGTATAAAATTCGAATCCTAAAATTTCAAAACATAATTCAAAATTTCAATTTGAATTTTTTAAAATTTGAATATATATAATTATTAATAAAAATTAAAAATATTAAAAAATATTAAAAATGGATTTTATTTTATTTTTACTATGAAATTTATCAAAATAATAACATGTTAAAAAAATCTACAAAAATGTATGTAATGTAAAGTAACAATGAAAAAGAATGATAAATGTCAAAAGTAACATGTTTTAGCCTCATTCTTAATGCGTTTTTGGATGTTTATTCGATTTAAAATGGTGAAATTTATGCTCATAGTCCTTTAAATTCATGTTTTTATACTTACGAGAGCATTTGGGAGCAAAAGGATCAAAAAACGAGTAAAACTTAGAAAATCGGAGCAAGTTTCAAGAGCCACACGGATTCGGCCATTCCACTGGGCTGGACACACAACCATGTCAACCACACGGGCTGCCACATGGTCATGTGCCAAGTCATGTCAAAATATCAAATTGCACTTCAAACATGTGGAAAAACACAATTTTTAGGTTTTTTGGGCATTCGAATACCTATATATGACAAAGATAAGAAGAGGGGAGCAAGTCGTCGTAGAATATTAAAGAAAACAACTCATAAAACAGCATTGAAGTTGACTCTAAAGCATATTTCCATCAAGATTGAATATCTTCTTTTGATTTCTTTAAAGTTTATTATGAGTTTCTTTATTTCTTGTGGTTATATTGTTGTTAAGACGTCTTTACTTGTGGTTATGAACTAACTTTCTAAATACCTAGAGGAGATGAACTCTATGACGAATTTTGTCTTTTAATTTCCATTTTTTCGTGATAAATACTTGGATCTTTTTCTCAATTATGTGTGCTTAATTCTTGGTTTAATATTTCTAGACTATTAATCCATGTTTGATGTGCTTGAATCAGAGGAGGAATAGACCCTGTTTAAGAGTAGAACTAGCCTAATTGAGTGGAGTTGCATGCAGTCCTAGAAATGGGACGACATAAATCTACCGGAGTAAAGTCAATTCTAATAGAAGGATCCAGAAATTGAGTTAATGCGACAATAGGGGTTTTAATTAGAAAGAAATTTAAATTAATCCACCTAGAGTCAGTTGCTCTTAGCCTGGAAGAGAGATATTAGCATAATTTAGGAATTTCTACGGATTAAGATACTAAGTAAAGAAATTACATATTATAGATTGATAATGACATATGAAATCTAGGTGGATTCTTTCCTAGGTATTATCTTGCTTCTTAGTTGTTTACTCTATTATTTTTCTGATTTGTTCTTTGTTATGTTCTTTAGTTAAATTTAGTTTTTACTCAATCACTTCAATTTTTCGGTTAAATAATTGAAAGACAATAATTACTAGTACTTTTAGTCTTCATTTGAGCAATATCATTACTCTCCGTAGCTATACTATTAATTGATATGTGCACTTGCCTTTGTCGGATTTTTAGTTGGTTTCGTGGACACCAAGTTTTTGGTGCCGTTGTCGAGGACTAAAATATGAGGAAAACTTTATTCCTATTAATTCAACCATTTTTAGTTTATTTAATTTTAACTTTTTAGTATTTTTCATTTGTTTGATTCTAGCTGGTTCTTTTGGTTTATGACTAGACAAACCCGTCAGATCCATTACTTTTTGATAGTGAGATTGAAAAGACTGCTCACAGAAATCATAGCGAGGTTTTAGAAGCAAGGCAATGTCAACGGAATATAGTAGACGATCAAGAGGAAAATGATATTACTGTGGAGATGAGCGATAATAAAAAAAATCAGCTACCTCCTGGATGTCATGCCCCTCGGGCTATGTATGATTATGCTAAGCCTACTCTAATTGGGACTGAATCGAGTATTGTGAGACCTACCATTGCTGCAAACAATTTATGAATTGAAGTCGAACACAATTTAGATGGTACATCAGTATGTTCAGTTTGATGGTTTGCAGGATGAAGATCCAACTAACTTTCTAGAGATTTGTGACACATTCAAGATCAATGGCATTTCTTATGATGTCAGACACTTACGGTTAATCCTATTCTCTTTGAGGAGTAAGGCAAAACAGTGGTTGAATTCACTTCCACAAGGTTCTATCACGACTTGGGATCAAATGACTGAAAAATTTCTATTGAAGTGCTTTTCATCTGCCAAAACAGCTAAGTTGAGAAATGACGTCTCTTCCTTTGTTCAATTTCATATGGAGACATTACATGATGCATGAGAGAGATTTAAAGATCTTTTGAAAAGGTGCCCTCATCATGGGTTACCTTTGTGGTTACAAGTCCAAATTTTCTACAATGGTCTGAATCCCTTAACTAGGGAATTAATTGATACAGCAGCTGGTGGAACACTGAATAGTAAAACACTCGAGGAAGATCAAGAGTTTATTGAAGAAATAACACTGAATAACTATCAGTGCCAAGTCATGAGAACAAAACTGATGAAAGCAGTCGATGTTTTTAATATAGATGCAATTGCTATGTTGGCAAGCCAAGTGGAAACACTGAATAAAAAATTTGATTGTTTGAATTTTTCTAAGCAGGAAAATTCGGTGATGCAATGTGATGCGAATGGATTGGCGATGATTAATCCAAAATATTCCGTAACAGCCCGATTTTTGGCCTAGTCAGAACATTGGTTTCGAGACCACAAATTTGACGAAGAAAATTTTATTTTTATTATATTTTTATGGTCTATAGTTTTATGAAATGATTTCACGAAAATTTCGTTTAAAAATTTTGACGTTTGGGCACTCAATTTAGTCGAAGCGACTAAATCGTAAAAAGTGCAAAAATTGAGTTATACATGTTAGAGGTGTCCAATTGTTATGAAATTTTAAATTGGAAGTCCTTATATGGGAATTAGGCCATTGGTTAATTTTTTGGACAAAAATGGACATGAAATAGGTGAAATAGAATATTTTTAACTTAGAAGCATTTTGGTCATTTAGTAATTAAAATGAATTAAAAACAAAATTAAAAGCCAATTTTTGTCCATCTTCAAGCTATGGCCGAAACCTGCATGGAGAACCATGTCTACGGTTTTTCAAGCTTCCAAGCTCGATTGTAAGTCTGTTTTAGTCCCGTTTTAAATGATTTTTACGTTTTTTCAACCCCCGTAACAAGATCTATCTATTTCTACCATTTATTTGAGCTAGGTTTGATGTTTAAAAATTTTCCCATGTGCTACATGTGTATTTTGATGTTTAAGGGAGGAATATGAATGTTTGTTGTGTGTTAAATGACTTTTGCTAAGTAGTTTTCGGTGAAAACGCTAAAAAGGATTAATTTGTAAAAGTTATAAAATTTGTCACAAAAGTGTGATTTAGTGGAAATTGTGGGCTGCTATAGTTATAACAATGATTCGGTTAGGCTTAAAGAACAAAGAAATTGAATGAAAATCATTTGGCGAGCCTAGGGGCAAAAGTGTAAATATGTGGAACTTCAAGGGCAAAAACATAATTTTGCCATAATGTGATTTTTGGATCAAATTGAATAATGTGACTAATAAATAAGCTAAATGTGATATTATAGATCAAGGAAAATGAGATTCGGACCTAGAACGAGGGAAAAATGAGTATTTCACGGTTAGGTCTCTTTTTGCCATTTTTAGTATTGAGGTAAGTTTGTATGAAAATAATGCAATATGTTATTATTATTATTATATTTTTAATTCTTAAATATTGCATGAAATGTATATGTATATGTATATGTATTTGTCTTTATGAAATTGATTCATGATGTCTCAATGATGACTCGACAAAAGTTGGTGTCTCAGAAATCCCGGTTGAACCCTAAGAATAACTAAGATACGGATATCACAACATGTGAGTATTGAGATCCCATATAAGACCATATCTGGGATATCACAGCATCGAGATGAGATCTCGTGTAAAACTATATCTGGGATATGGAATCAGCATCGATAAGAAATCCCATATAATACTATGTCTGGGACATGGTATCGACATCAGTATGAGATCCCATGTAAGACTATATCTGGGATATGGCATTAGCATCGATATGGGGTCCCGTATAAGATCATGTCTGGGACATTGCATCGGCACCGTTATGAGACTTCGTGTAAGACCATAGCTGGGCTGTTGGCATCGATTGGAGATCCCATATAAGACCACGTTTGGGACATGACATTAGTATCTTTACATGTGTATGAGATTTCCTAGTATCTTTTAGTATTCCAAGTGGTTCAATGGGTAATTCAAATATTATATCAAAGTTGTGATAATGTATGCTTACGTTACGAAGTGGTACAGTTATGTACGCAAAACTCATGAGAAATGATTTGAGTTTATGATGCACCTTTGGTAAGGATGCAAATAAGTAAGTCACACTTATGAGATTGAAATTGTGATGACCTTGTGATTATGGGTCTAGGCTTATGATGTATAAAAAAATGAATTTGTACCATGATGGTGGAAATGATTTGTAAAGGTGTTATAAACTTAGTATCATCACTTTACACTAATACAGTTTTGGACAGCAGCAGGAGTCTGGCTTTGAAAATCCACCAAAAATTGTGGAAATTGAGTTAGAGGTTGAATAAAATATAAAATTAAAGCTTATTGAGTCTAGTTTCACATAGAGAAACTGTGTAAGCAAAAGAATTTCATATTATGAGATATTTGAATTTTTGTGAGATAGGGTCAGAGTGATTTCGGGCTCTCCTGTCTTAACTTTGGAAAATCATTAAAAATTGTATGAAAGTAATTATAGGTTAGAATTTGTATGAATAAAATTCTTAATTAGAGTATTTTCAAGAGAAATAGATGGGAACATCATCCAAATCCCGTACTAAGAGATAATTAATTTTTAGTAAAGAAAAGTCGAAGCTGTCAAACAACAAAATAGGTGTAACTTTGAAGAAGAAATTTTACTTATCGGCTAATCTATAAATTCTAAAAATTTTATTGTAGAAAGATATATTAGTCTAGTTTCAAATGATTTTAATGGATTTTAATTTAGAATTCTGTAGCTCAAGATATTAATAATTTAGTGACTATGACGCGAATAAATAGCTTGACATGAACATAAGTAAAAAGTGCAATTATGATTGTTTTAGCTTGAGATCATGATGTGAGAATTGGTAGAAGCATGTTAATAGATTGCTTATTATTTTCATACGGACTTACTAAGCTATATAGCTTACCCTCTCTTTTTTATTTCTTTAGTGTTGTCAGGTTAGCTCGGGGTTGGAGATCGTCGGAGGCAGCATCATATTATCAAATTATCAATTTTGAGGTATCGGTAAACCTTAAGTGTTTTCAAGTGAGTGGCATGTATAGAGATCTAGTCCTTTATGTTCTATGTTTAATGGTTTGGCCAAATGTATTGGCTTATAATGATTTAAGTGTATATAGTCATGAGATGTGGCTTATACTGGTTATGGGTTTATAAACCTATTTATCCATGTGCAATGTGCTAACACCTTGAAATGTGATCATGTGCTTATATGTACCGAGATCTTGTGTAATGTGGTTATACTTGTTTGCTATAATTAAGTTGAAGTTAATTAGTGTGATGATAATCGTGGTATAAAAGTATAAGTGGTATTATAATAGACAAGGCCAAATGATTATGAAAAACACAAGTATGATGACATGCAAATGTTTAATCTTTAATTGGATACCATGTTCTATTCCTTTGATGTTGTATAATTGTGTGAGGGATTAAGGTTGACCAAGGCTTGGAAAATAGCCTAAGTGTTGGCCACACGGACAGAGACACGGCCGTGTGTCTTAGCTGTGTGGAAGACAAGGCCTAGCACACGGGCGTGTGTCTTGGCCGTGTGACCTTCAAATATTACTGACGTCATAAATAGAGAGTTACAGGGGCTGAGGACATGGACGTGTCTGAGCCACACAGACGTGTGTGACCACATGGCCTACCCACACGGGCGTGTGACATTCCAAAACTAGAAAAATTTCTAAGTGTTGTAAATAGTTCGTAAGTTCTCGGTTTAGTCCCGAACCACCCCCGATGTATGTTTTTGGTCTCGTAAGCCCGTATAAGGGACATTATGAATATGAATGAATGTTTTTATCTTGAACGAAAATTTTTTTATGGCTCGATTTTACATAGTTGTGTATGTTTAAGTTCGGTAATGCCTCGTACCCTGTCCAGGCCTCGGACTTGGGTAAGGGGTGTTACATTTAGTGGTATCAGAGTTATGGTTTAGTCAATTCTAAGACTAACCTAGCGTAATGTGAGAGTCTATCTATACATGCCAAATAATCTGTGATAGTTTGATGTCTCTCGACGTGGATGAGATCTATCTTGCTTTGACAGAGATACTCTCCAACCGAGCTATATTCGACCATGTTGATGTTGATACTAAAGTATCTGAGTAAAGTACATTTATGATGAATTGAGGCTTATAAAGGTATGAATAAAGGTTTATGATGTGTATGCGATGATCTATGGGATGAAAGTTTATGTTATGATCAGCTCATCCATGTTTGTTTGGCATTCATATGATGCCATGTGCCTGACTTGTTTGATTATGTGAAAATAAGTAAAGTTACTTAAAAATTGGCGAAATGTGTATTTATGTACAATTGTTTGAATAAATGCAACCGGTAAGTTTGTGTAACATAAATACGTTTGTTAATTTTCCTGAGGTGAATTATATGATTAGGATGATATTATGTTAATGATGAATGCAAAGTCATATGTGTGTATTTATGAGAGTCAAGTTAGAGGCTTTACGACCTCACCCCCTTACCAGTGTTACTCTATGACGAAAATTCACGAGAATTATATTGAATAAGTTCACAAGTATGAAACTAAAGAGTTCAGTGGTGAAATAATTGGTAATGCATATAGAGATTAGAATAGTTTGGAAAGTGAATACAGTTTTGGAAGAAATATCAGAATGTTTTAAAGATTCTACAGATCATGTAAGGTCATGGATAAAGAAGAAAATTTTCCTTGGCTATTCGATTCAATTGGGCATGAAGTCTAAAGGTATGTTGCTGAAATTCCTCCTGAATTGGTTTTCGTTAATGAATGGAATACTATGGGGTTCATGATAATAGAATTAGTCAGAGAAATGAAAATTGAGTTGTAAGGATGTTTGTGTGTAATAGTTGTGATTGAGTAAATTATGATGACTTTTCTGGGTGTTCTATATATTCAATTATCCTCAGGATTTTATATGATCATTTTCTTTCTGATGAAAATCTTATTGTATGAGTATGTTGACTAGCTCTAATGTCAAATGAAAGCACTGTGAGTCTGTTTGAATTACAATTGACATTTTCTTATCCCTCTGGGATTCTATTCTATTATTTCAGGGAAAAGACGATGGTAAAAATTTATGTGAGGTTATTCTTCTGTTTCTACCGGATATGTGTATATACGAAAAATATATTATCTCTGTTACAAAGGAAGTCCAGAGCTGATAAACAATATTTTTCTTCTGATTTTCTCCGAGGGATCATCCTGATCTTTTTAGTTATTTCCTTATGCGTTATGTTTTTGGATTTCTGTTATGATATCATATTTGGGTTTTCTTATCATCTTTATTGTGTAAATTATCAAACATGACTCATCTTTAAAGTATGTTCTTTAGTCTGTGATGACTATGTTTATTATGATTATATTCCTAGATTCGACAATAGGAATAGGGTGATTCTGGTGTCTGGATTTCTCTGATTTTCGTGGAAGGAATTGTCTTTGGAAAAGGTATAAATAATGAGAGCACAAGCTCAAAATTATATGATGGATCTCTTCCCTTAGGTAAGCCTGACTAAAGTTAATGAGTTAAATCAGATATTCTGTTTCCTTGAGTTAATATGGTTGCAAGACCTTCGATTAACATGTTAAGAGAAATTTGAAAGACTGTGTGTATGAGTTGCTTTATCAGCATGAAGAAAAGAGTATTTTGATATGTTATTATTCGATAGTTGAAATCGACTCAGTTGTTTTGTCAAAGTGAACTAGTCAATGGAAATATGAATTGAGTTACTGTATCTAAAGTATCTTCGAGTATGGTAATAAATTTTGTGTATTCATGAGTTTGTAAATGGATAGTCTGAATGAAGAAATGGTATTCTAGAAAGTATGATACAGAGATATGCCTATTGGATTGTCCTAATCGAGTAATATTATCATGATTAAAGCTGTTCTGCTTGATAAAGTTATAGCATGTAAAAATTTGAATGGTGTGTTGCATGTTGCCAAAGTTGAAACAGTTGAAGGTATTATTAACTGAAGCTCTAATTCTAAGTTTAGTTTGAATTAAGTAATGAATCTATGAATATCAGTGATGCACTATCAAACAGATTGGTATGTGTTTTATTACTAGAATGTAAAGTGATGGTTCCATTTTTCAGACGGTTAATGTCACATTAAAAAGAATGGTTCGACTAATGATTTAGAGACGGTCACTATTATGCCAGTATTGAGAATTTGATGACATTGTTTGTTCAACGAAGATTGTCACATGTTCCCTGTTCTCAAGAGTTTAATGTATCTAATGGCACAGAAAGATCTGAGTTTAAGATAATGGAAATGATTTGAGATATTGAAAGATTTCGAGTAGTTATCGATTAATCATGGAGAAAGCAATTATAGTTACAGATTCCTGGATGGAAAATCTTTGTTTATTTTTATGAGTACAGGTTACTTGATTGATCTTATTTGATGATGGTCTAATTATAACTATATTAAATGCTAAAGCGAGTTTTTCTTTGCGAGACTGAGAAGCTCAGAAAATATGACAGCGTGGGGTAATCAAAATGAGTTCAGAATGAGATCACTCCTGATGTCGGATTTCAAGTCGGACCTGAATCCTGTTATTATTACTTTCCTGAAAAAGAAAGTTGTGAACAGATGAACCCGGAGCTTATGTAGAAGTTTTTATACGAGACTCAGTAGTAACACGTTTGTTTATACCAAAAGTCATAAGATGTGCAATTATGTAAAGTGGATGCATTAGTGATTGCATATTTTACATGCTATTTTGGATCCGTATTCAGATGCCAATTTGCTAACAGATAAAAGTCGATAACCAAGTATACTTAGGACTAATATAGTCAGTGATGGTACGAGAGTGATTAAGAAGTAGAATTGCTATAGACTTTGTATCAAGATTATTTTATCTCTAAAAAGGAAGATGTTATCTGGATTGTGGTTGATATGATTTGTTATTCTAAGAAATTTGTGAAATTAATTCATAAGAGTTGGAAGCAACTTCTTCGGGTAAGATTTTCGAGGATGAAAATCCCTAAAGGGGGAAGAGTTGTAACAGTTCGATTTTGGGCCTAGTCAAAACAGTGGTTTCGGGGCCACAAATCCGACAAGGAAAATTTTATTTTTATTATATTTTTATGGTCTATAGTTTTATGAAATGATTTCATAAAAATTTCGTTTGAAAATTTTGACGTTTGGGCACTCAATTTAGTCAAAGGAACTAAATCGTAAAAAGTGCAAAAGTTGAGTTCTACATGTTAGAGGCGTCCAATTGTTACGAAATTTTAAATTGGAGGTCCTTATATGGTAATTAGACCATTGTTTAATGTTTTGGACAAAAATGGACATGAAATAGGTGAAATAGAATATTTTTAACTTAGAGGCATTTTGGTCATTTAGTAATTAAAATGAATTAAAAACAAATTTAAAAGCCAATTTTTGTCCATCTTCAAGCTATGCCTGAAACTGCATGGAGAAACCATGGCTAGGGTTTTTCAAGCTTCCAAACTCGATTGTAAGTCCATTCTAGCCCTGTTTTTAATGATTTTTACGTTTTTGCAATTCCCGTAACAAGATCTATCTATTTCTACCATTTATTTGAGCTAGGGTTAATGTTTAAAAATTTAACCATGTGCTACATGTGTGTATTTTGATGTTTAAGGGAGGAATATGAATGTTTGTTGTGTTAAATGACTGTTGCTAAGTAGTTTTCGGTGAAAACGCTAAAAAGGATTAATTTGTAAAAGTTATAAAATTTATCATAAAAGCGTGATTTAGTGGAAATTGTGGGCTTCTATAGTTATGAGAATGATTCAGATAGGCTTAAAGAACAAATAAATTGAATGAAAATCATTTTACGAGTCTAGTGACAAAAGTGTAAATATGTGGAACTTTAGGGGCAAAAATATAATTTTGCCATAATGTGATTTTTGGATCAAATTGAATAATGTGACTAATAAATAAGCTAAATGTGATATTATAGATCAAGGAAAATAAGATTCGGACCTAGAACGAGGGAAAAACGAGTATTTGACGGTTAGATCTCTTTTCGCCATTTTTAGTATCGAGGTAAGTTTGTGTTAAAATAATGCAACATGTTATTATTATTATATGTTTAATGCTTAAATATTGCATGAAATGTATATGTATATGTATTTGTCTATATGAAATTGATTCATGATGTCTCAATGACGACTCGACAAAAGTTGGTGTCTCAGAAATCCCAGTTGAACCCTAGGAATAGTTAAGATACAGATATCATGACATGTGAGTATTGAGATCCCGTATAAGACCATATCTAGGATATGGCATCGGCATCGAGATGAGATCCCATGTAAGACCATATCTGGGATATGGCATCGACATCGATAAGAGATCCCGTATAAGACCACGTCTAGGACATGGCATCGGTATCAGTATGAGATCCCATGTAAGACCATATCTGGGATATGGAATTGGCATCGATATGAGGTCCCGTATAAGACCATGTCTGGGACATGGCATCGGCACCGTTATGAGGCTTCGTGTAAGACCATAGCTGGGTTGTTGGCATCGATGTGAGATCCCATGTAAGACTACGTCTGGGACATGGCATTGGCATCTTTTCATGTGTATGAGATTTCCTAGTATCCTTTAGTATTCCAAGTGGTTCAATGGGTAATTATAAGTTTATATCAAAGTTGTGATAATGTATGATTATGTTACAAAGTGGTACAAGTATGTACGCAAAACTCATGAGAAATGATTTCAGTTTATGATGCACCTTTGGTAAGGATGCAAATAAGTAAGTCATGATTATGAGATTGAAATTGTAATGACCTTGTGATTATGGGTCTAGGCTTGTGATGTATAAAAAAAATGTCTTTTTACCATGATGGTGAAAATGATTTGTAAAGGTGTTATAAACTTAGTATCATCACTTTACACTAATACAATTTTGAATAGTAGCAGCAGTCTGACTTTGAAAATCCACCACAAATTGTGGAAATTGAGTTGGAGGTTGAATAAAATATGAAATTAGAGCTTATTGGGTCTAGTTTCACATAGAGAAATGATGTAAGCAATAGAATTTAATATTATGAGATATTTGAATTTTTGTGAGACAGGGTCAGAGTTATTTCGGGCTCCCCTGTCTTAACTTTGGAAAATCATTAAAAATTGTATAAAAATAATTATCGGTTATAATTTTTATGAATAAAATTATTAATGAGTCTATTTTCAAGAGAAATAGATGAGAACATCATCCAAATCTCATATTAAGAGATAATTAATTTTTAGTAAAGAAAGGTTGAAACTGTCAAACAATAGAACAAGGGTAACTTTGAAGAATAAACATTACTTATCGGCTAATCCATAAATTTTGAAAATTTTATTGTAGAAAGATATATGAGTCTAGTTCCAAATTCTTTTAACTGATCTTAATTTAGAATTCTGTAGCTTAAGATATTAATAATTTAGTGACTATGACACGAGTAAACAACTTGACATGAACATAAGTAAAAAGTGCAATTATGATTATTTTACCTTGAGATCATGATGTGAGAATTGGTAGAAGCATGTTAATAAATTGCTTATTATTTTCATACGGATTTACTAGGCTATATAGCTTACGCCCTCCTTCTCATTTCTTTAGTGTTACCAGGTTAGCTCGGGGTTGGAGATCGTCGGAGGCAGCATTATACTATCAAATTATCAATTTTGGGGTATCAATAAACCTTAAGTGTTTTCAAGTGTGTGGCATGTATGGAGACCTAGTCCTTTGTGTTATGTGTTTAATGGTTTGGTCAAATGTATTGGCTTATAATGATTCAAGTGTATATAGCCATGAGATATAGCTTATATTGGTTATGGATTTGTAAACCTATTTATCCATGTGCAATATGCTAACACCTTGAAATGTGATCATGTGCTTATATGTACTGAGATCTTGTGTGATGTGGTTATACTTGTTTGCTATAATTAAGTTGAAGTTAATTAGTATGATGATAATCGTGGTATAAAAGTATAAGTGGTATTATAATAGACAAGGCCAAATGAGTATGAAAAACACAAGTATGATGACATGCAAATGTTAAGTTTGTAACTTAATTGAGGTTGTTTATTATTTAATTGGATTAGGGCCTAATCGGAATAGTGGTTTCGTGACCACAAAATCCGAGATAGAAATAATTATTTTATGATTATTTTGAGGTCTATGATATGATTGCATGATTGTGTGAAATTTTCGTGAAGAAATTTTATGCATAAAGTGTTTAAATTGAAATTAGGGACTAAATCGAATAATTTGCAAAACTTGCATTCTAGAAGTTTCTAGTATAAAATTGTTTTGAAATATTAATTAGGAGGTCTTAAATAGCAATTTTACCAATTTCTAAGTTTATGGACAAAAATTGGACATGGATGGAATTTTTGGAAAGTTTAGTAGTAAGGGCATTTTGGTCATTTAGGGGTAAAATGAATTAAAATACAAAATTAAAAGCCAATTTTGCTCATCTTCAACCCCATGGCCGAATATAGCAAGGAGAAACCATGGCTAGGGTTTTTCAAGCTTCCAAGCTCGATTGTAAGTCCATTCTAGCCCTGTTTTTCAAGTTCTTTACGTTTTTGGAGTCCCGGTAGCTCGATTTAGCTTATGCTAGCAATAATTTAACCTAGGGTTTATATTTGGAAAAATACCCATAGGTGAAATTTGTGTATTTTGGTGTTTTATGATAGAATATGAGGTTTTAAATTATGTTAGACAGCTTGTGCTACTCGGTTTTAAGTGAAAACGAGCAAAATGGCTTAATTAGTAAAAATACCTAATAGTCATAAGTACATGTTAGAGTGAGAATTTGATGTTTCCATAGAAGGGAAAAATTATCAACATGTCATAAAACATAATAAAATAGGCTGAAGTTTAATTTACGAGCTTTGGGGAAAAAGTGTAAATATGCAAAAGTTTAAGGGCAAAATTGTAATTTTTCTAAAATATGATTTTGGGTCAATTTGAATAATGTGAGTCCTAATTAGACTATATTTTAAATTATAGAGGAAGGAAAACTGAAATTCAGGCTAAAATGGGGAAAATACCAAGTTGTGGACGAAATGGTAAAAGTAGCCATTTTCGCATACTAGGTAAGTTCATATGTAAATGTTGGTAACATAGTTATTATTTTAAATGTTTTTATGTTATTTAAATGATATGATAATTATTATGAAATATTATACTCGTGATAATTGTTTGATAATATGTCAAATTATGTGATATACTTGGAAAATGTGAAATACTACCAAGTATCGGTATCAGTATTCCGTAGAAGATGGTTGAGACACATGATTGGGAAAAAGGTCCCGTTGAACCTTAGGAATGGATTAGGATACAAGTGACATGTCACTGGGATATTTGGGCATCCGAACTCGTTGAGTTGAGTCCGAGTTCACTTATGGATGCGAATGTCCGAACTCGTTGAGTTGAGTTCGAGTTCGTGAGATGTAACTAGGCATCCGAGCTCGTTGAGTTGAGTCCGAGTTCACTTATGGATGCGAACGCCCGAGCTCGTTGAGTTGAGTCCGAGTTCGCTTATGGGCGGGTTACATAGTAGCTTGGTTACATATGTGGCACTTATGTGCAAACTTTCCATGTATCCGAATTATATTCCGATGTGTTCAACGGGTAAAGTTCTACTCAAATGGAAGAATACTCAAGATGAAAGCGACGTATTGGTAAGTGTTGTGAAATGGATACTTTGAACAGATATGTACTTAACCCTTGGGTTGAAAAATCGATATAACAACAATATGGTAAGATGATAAATGAAAATATGATATGAATGTCTTGGTGATGATTATGCAAATGATATTTTATGTTTGCTTATATGGTTATGTTACTTGCTATTTGCATGTGAACTTACTAAGCATTTATGCTTACTCCCTCCTTTTCATTCCTTGTAGTGTTGACAAGCCAGCTCGGAAATCGGGAATGGTCGGAGGCACGCTCACACTATCCGTATACCATCTTGGCATAATGGCTCGTATATTTTGAGTATGGCATGTATAGCATTATAATCATTTTGTATATATGGTCTTATGATATGGTTATTGAGTAGTATAAAAATGCTTGGTAATGATTAGCCATTGGAATGGCTAATTATGATCATATTTGGTGTTATGTATGTTAAATTGCTAGTTAATCCATGGAAACCATGAAATAGGTAAAATTTACCATAAAATAGATTCAGACAGCAGTAGTGACGTGAATTTGAAAAACCATTAAAAATAGTAGAGATATAATTAGATGATGAATAAAATATGGAATTGAATAATTATGAGTCTATTTTCATATGGAAGAAACGAAACAGGTATATGAGTTATATTTTATGAGATGTTTAAATTTTTGTGAAACAGGGCCAGAGCGAATTCTGGATCCCCTGTTCAGACTTTGGAAATTCACCATAAATTGTATAAAAATAATTAGAAGTCATAATTTATATGTACAGATTTCTTATTGAGTCTAGTTTTAAAAGAAACAAACTTCATAGTTATTGAAATTCTGTACAGAGAGATATCTGATTCGTAATACACAGAGGTCAGAGCAGTCGAACCCTGAAACAGGGGAGCCTTTAACTAATAAACTGTACTAATTGGCCTAGCCAAAAATTCTAGAAAAAAAATTAGTAAATAGATATATGAGTCTAGTTTCAGGGAAAATTTACGTAATTGGATTTTGAGTTTTAGAACTCGAGATATGAATTTTTAAGCGACTGTGACGCAGTTAGCCAGCTTGTCTGGAATTTCTAAAATTAAATTGTTTGAGCTGTTTAAGCAATGAATTAAGTCTGTTAACACCTCGTGTTCGACTCCGCAACGGTCTCGGTGCGGGCGTTACATTTGGTGGTATCAGAGTAGGTTTAGTCGGTTCTCAGACTAACCTAGCATGTGTAAAAGTTTAGCTATACATGCCACTGATCTGTGATAGTGTGATGTCTTCCGACGCGTATGAGTACCGTGTTATTTAGACAGGGTACTCTCCAACCGAGCTGCGCCGACCATGTTCAATGCTATGTGAAGGTATTTGAGTAAAATTATGATTATGATAAGTATCGGTTTAGAAAAGTATAAATAAAGGTTTATGATACATATGTGATAAATATTCATATTTGCTTAATGCTCATATGATGTAGTGTATATGGCTTACTTGATAAGATGAACGGAATAAATAGAAAGTAGTAGAGGTATGAATAAAAGTCATAATATTATGATACGAATGAAAATGTCCTTGTTTTGATTTGGACGTCGAATGTTGATGAATGCTAATGATATATAATTTTTATGAGATAAAGGATTATAATGAAATGAACTTATCTGTGTTAAATTGTTGGACTGAATTATATGATTGTAATGATATGTACATAATGATGCACGAAATGAAAGTTATGATTGTGGTGCAAATATCTATGTTTGTTTGGCCTTATATGATGTCATGAGTATGACTTAATTTAATTAAATGAATGGATAAGTAAAGCTATCTAGAAAACATAGAATGTATGCATAAGTATATTGTCTAAATGAGACAATAGGAAAATTGGTGTAAGCCAACATGAATGAATGACATGATTTTGATGATGTTGCTATGATGATGGAAGTTGTGTCATATGTGTATGTATAAGAAAGTCGAGTCAGAGGTCTTACAACCCCTCCCCCTTACCGAAATGGTATTTATAATGGAATTTCATGAGATTTATATTGAATAAGTTTCCGGTTGAGAACCCAAAGAGTTCAGTGATAGAATAATTATAAGTATGATCAGAGATTGAAAATGAGCTGATAAGTAAAGTCAGAGCCAGTAAAGTATCGGATTTACGTAAAATTTATTGGAATTATGCACTATTCCAATTAGAAAAGGAATTCTCCTTGGTAAACCGAATTACTCAAGTGCAAGGTCGAGAAAAGTGTAAATCGAAATTTATTCAGAACTGGCCTTCTTTAGTGAATGGTTTAATATGAAATTTGTGACGACAGAACTAGTTGGGGAAATGATATTTGAAATGTGAACTATCTGAGTGTGATAGTTATGACTGGACAGATTTAGCAGTCTCTTTTGAGATGTTCTATGTGTTTACCCGTTCTCAGAAATATTTCTATGGCTATTGATCTTCTGAAGAAATTCTTGTTATATGGGAATGTCTTTTAATCCTGGTGTTGGATGAAAGCATTGGTAGTCTGACTGGTTTATAATTTATATTGCTCTATTTCATCAGGTATTCTATTTCATTTCGTTTGATAAGAATTGATGAGAGAATACATATGATATTATGATTCTGTTTCTTCTACTTGATGCTTCATCTGATATATATGTATGGGAAGATATATTATTCTTGTTATATTTGATTCCAGTGGGATTAAATGATGTTTTCTTTTGGACTTTCTTTCTTTGAAGAATTATCGAGGTATTTTGTATTTTCTCTATGAGTTTGGTTTTCGATTCTCCAGCATAGTATCGTATCTTGGGTTTCTTTATTCTGGATTTCTCTATTTTGGATTTCTTTATTTTGGATTTCTTTATTCGGTTTTCTTGTTATCTTTGTTCCATAATTTGTCAATTATGACTCGTGTTCGAAGTGCGTTCTTCAGCTCGTGATAATCATGTCAAATATGACTATACTTCTAATTTGATCTTGGTAATGTGGTGATTTTAGTATTGGGATTTTTTCTAATTTCGTAAAGGATTTGACATCGATAAAGGCATAAGTGATAAAAGCGCGAGTTTCAGTCGGTATGGTGAATTATCTATTTGAAAGATTTCATGCGACAATTATTTCGTGATTATTTTTCCCAAGTCCGATAATAGAATTTCATTTTGTACGGATAAAAGAGTAAATAGTCCGAACGAGAAGTGTATATTTATTAGAAAAAGTTTGATATTAGTTAAAGTCACTACGAATGATAAGGTTTTCGTTTGTGAAAGCTGAAAAGTTTATTACATGTTGACAAAGTTCGGATAGATGAGAATATTGGTAACCAAAGCGTCTGAACTAGACTAGTCTACATTGAGTAAAGACTTCCTGACTTTCAGTAATGTACTGTGGTATGAATTGTGATGTGTTTCAAGACGGTGAGGTAATGTGATAGTTTAGAGCATTCGATGTTACATAAAATCGGAGTTGTTAAAGGGGTTAAAGCCGAGCATTAGGATCTATCAAAATTATCCTTGTCAGTGTTGATATTGGGATGGAAATGAAAAGGATTATTCTTGAGGCCATATCAGAATTATTTCCATGGCAGAAAGAGGAAAATGTGATGTATACTATTGTTAAATGTTTGGAGAGATCTATAAATCATATCTATATTGAATGAATTCCTACTCATCAGATTCATGGAAATTCAGGTCTCTTTGATTGTTGGATTTCTTGGAATTCCGGTCTCCATTAATCAAGTTAAGATCCGGGTTTTATGTCATGATATCATGGGAAACTGAGAAGGGTTGAAAATTTAAGAACAGTTGAGAGTTGAGATGTAAGCTTTCAGATCATATGAGAAATTAAAGAGATGTATTGGAGGTACAGTCTAAGTGAAAGTTCTTTGGTACCGAATATGAGATTAAAAGTGAAGACCACTTTTCTGGTAAGATTTTCGGGGACGAAAATCCCTAAAGGGGGGGAGAGTTGTAATATCCCGAATTAGGGCCTAATCGGAATAGTGGTTTCGTGACCACAAAATCTGAGATAGTAATAATTATTTTATGATTATTTTGAGGTCTATGATATGATTGCATGATTGTGTGAAATTTTCGTGAAGAAATTTTATGCATAAAGTGTTTAAATTGAAATTAGGGACTAAATCGAATAATTTGCAAAACTTGCATTCTAGAAGTTTCTAGTATGAAATTGTTTTGAAATATTAATTAGGAGGTATTAAATAGCAATTTCACCAATTTCTAAGTTTATGGACAAAAATTGGACATGGATGGAAGTTTTGGAAAGTTTAGTAGTAAGGGCATTTTGGTCATTTAGGGGTAAAATGAATTAAAATACAAAATTAAAAGCCAATTTTGCTCATCTTCAACCCCATGGCCGAATATAGCAAGAAGAAACCATGGCTAGGGTTTTTCAAGCTTCCAAGCTCGATTGTAAGTCCATTCTAGCCCCGTTTTTCAAGTTCTTTACGTTTTTGGAGTCCCGGTAGCTCGATTTAGCTTATGCTAGCAATAATTTAACCTAGGGTTTATATTTGGAAAAATACCCATAGGTGAAATTTGTGTATTTTGGTGTTTTATGATAGAATATGAGGTTTTAAATTATGTTAGATAGCTTGTGCTACTCGGTTTTAAGTGAAAACGAGCAAAAGGGCTTAATCGGTAAAAATACCTAATAGTCATAAGTACATGTTAGAGTGAGAATTTGATGTTTCCATAGAAGGGGAAAATGATCAGCATGTCATAAAACATAAGAAAATAGGCTGAAGTTTAATTTACGAGCTTTGGGGCAAAAGTGTAAATATGCAAAAGTTTAGGGGCAAAATTGTAATTTTTTCAAAATATGATTTTGGGTCAATTTGAATAATGTGAGTCCTAATTAGACTATATTTTAAATGATAGAGGAAGGAAAACTGAAATTCAGGCTAAAATGGGGAAAATACCAAGTTGTGGACGAAATGGTAAAAGTAGCCATTTTCGCATACTAGGTAAGTTCATATGTAAATGTTGGTAACATAGTTATTATTTTAAATGTTTTTATGTTATTTAAATGATATGATAATTATTATGAAATATTATCCTCGTGATAATTGTTTGATAATATGTCAAATTATGTGATATACTTGGAAAATGTGAAATACTACCAAGTATCGGTATCGGTATTCCGTAGAAGATGGCTGAGACACATGACTGGGAAAAAGGTCCCGTTGAACCTTAGGAATGGATTAGGATACAAGTGACATGTCACTGGGATATTTGGGCATCCGAACTCGTTGAGTTGAGTCCGAGTTCACTTATGGATGCGAATGTCCGAACTCATTGAGTTGAGTTCGAGTTCGTGAGATGTAACTAGGCATCCGAGCTCGTTGAGTTGAGTCCGAGTTCACTTATGGATGTGAACGCCCGGGCTCGTTGAGTTGAGTCCGAGTTCGCTTATGGGCGGGTTACATAGTAGCTTGGTTACATATGTGGCACTTATGTGCAAACTTTCCATGTATCCGAATTATATTCCGATGTGTTCAACGGGTAAAGTTCTACTCAAATGGAGGAATACTCAAGATGAAAGCGACGTATTGGTAAGTGTTGTGAAATGGATACTTTGAACAGATATTTACTTAACCCTTGGGTTGAAAAATCGATATAACAACAATATGGTAAGATGATAAATGAAAATATGATATGAATGTCTTGGTGATGATTATGCAAATGATGTTTTATGTTTGCTTATATGGTTATGTTACTTGCTATTTGCATGTGAACTTACTAAGCATTTATGCTTACTCCTCCTTTTCATTCCTTGTAGTGTTGACAAGCCAGCTCGGAAATCGAACGGTTTGAGGCACGCTCACACTATCCGTATACCATCTTGGCATAATGGCTCGTATATTTTGAGTATGGCATGTATAGCATTATAATCATTTTGTATATATGGTCTTATGATATGGTTATTGAGTAGTATAAAAATGCTTGGTAATGATTAGCCATTGGAATGGCTAATTATGATCATATTTGGTGTTATGTATGTTAAATTGCTAGTTAATCCATGGAAACCATGAAATAGGTAAAATTTACCATAAAATAGATTCAGACAGCAGTAGTGACGTGAATTTGAAAAACCATTAAAAATAGTAGAGATATAATTAGATGATGACTAAAATATGGAATTGAAGAATTATGAGTCTATTTTCATATGGAAGAAACGAAACAGGTATATGAGTTATATTTTATGAGATGTTTAAATTTTTGTGAAACAGAGCCAGAGCAAATTCTAGATCCCCTGTTCAGACTTTGGAAATTCACCATAAATTGTATAAAAATAATTAGAAGTCATAATATATATGTACAGATTTCTTATTGTGTCTAGTTTTAAGAGAAACAACTTTATTGTCATTGAAATTCTGTACAGAGAGATATCTGATTCGTAATACACAGAGGTCAGAGTAGTCAAACCCTGAAATAGGGGAGACTTTAACTAATAAACTGTACTAATTGGCCTAGCAAAAAATTCTAGAAAAAAATTAGTAAATAGATATATGAGTCTAGTTTTAGGGAAAATTTACGTAATTGGATTTTGAGTTTCAGAACTCGAGATATGAATTTTTAAGCGACTGTGATGCAGTTAGCCAGCTTGTCTGGAATTTCTAAAATTAAATTGTTTGAGCTGTTTAAGCAATGAATTAAGTCTGTTAACACCTCGTGTTTGACTCCGGCAACTGTCTCGGGTACGGGGCATTACATTAAGGTTGACCAAGGCTTGGAAAATAGCTTAAGTGTTGGCCACATAGACAGAGACACGACCGTGTGTCTAAGCTGTGTGGAAGACACGGCCTAGTACATGGGCGTGTGACCTTAAAATATTGTTGACGTCATAAACAGAGAGTTACACGAGTTGAGGACATAGGCGTGTCCGAGCCACACGGGCGTGTGTGACCACACGGCCTACCCACACGGGCGTGTGACTCTTCAAGACTAGAAAATTTTTTAAGTATTGGAAAAAGTTTGTAAGTTCTCGGTTTAGTCCTGAACCACCCCCGATGTATGTTTTGGGCCTCGTAAGCCCGTATAAGGGACATTATGAATATGAATGAATGCTTTTAATTTGAACGAAATTTTTTTATGGCCTGATTTTACATAGTTATGTATGTTTAAGTCCGATAATGCCTTGTACCCTGTCCCAGCCTCGGACTCGTGTAAGGGGTGTTAAATATTCACCCTTTAAGTCTAACAAGGAGCATGAGCATGTCGATTTTTTGTGTAATAATTCTAGACCTCAAAATAACCCCTACAGAAATACTTATAATGCAAGTTGGAGGAACCATCCAAATTTCTCTTGGGATGGTCAAGGAAATAAAAGGTCACAACCCTCTCTAGGTTTTCAGTGACCTTATTAGCAAGAGAAAAAACTGAACCTGAAGGAGGGCAAAATTTATTTCGGTGTCAGAAACTGTAATAACCCGATTTTGGGTCTAGTCGGAACAGTAGTTTCGGGACCACAAATTTGATGTAGAAAAAATTATTTTAACTATATTTTATGTCTAAAATTATATGGAATTATTTTGTGAAAATTTCGTTAAAAAATTTTGACGTTTGGGCACTCAATTTATTTAAAAGGACTAGATTGTAAAAACTACAAAAGTTGAGTTCTACATGCTAGAGGTGTCTAATTGCTATGAAATTTTAAATTGGAGGTCATTAAATGGTAATTAGACCATTTGTTAAGTTGTTGGACAGAAATGTACATGGTTAGATATGTTTTTAAAATTTTTCATTAAGGGCATTTTGGTAATTAAATGAATTAAAAAGCCAAATTAAAAGCCAAATTTTCTCCATCTTCCTCCCATGGCTGAATCTTACAAGGAGAAACCATGGATAGGGTTTTTCAAGCTTTCAAGCTCGATTGTAAGTCCGTTCTAGCCCCGTTTTTAATGATTTTATGTTTTTGAAATCCTTGCAACATGATCTATCTATTTCTACCACTAATTTAAGACATAATCAAAGTCTAAATTTTTTACCATGATGGATATTTTTGTATTTTGATGTTTAATGGTAGATTATACAAGTTTGATGTTTGATAAACGACTTTTGCTAAGTAATTTTCGGTGAAAATGCCTAAAAGGACATATTTGTAAAAGTTATAAAATAAGTAGTAAAAGTGTGATTTATTAAAAAATTTGGGCTTGTATGAGTACAATAAAGATTTAGATAGGCTTGGGTAATGAAGAAATTTGATGAAAATCATTTTACGAGCCTAGGGACTAAAATGTAAAAATGTGAAACTTTAAGGGTAAAAATATATTTTTTTTCTATAATGTGATTTTGGGCTGATTTGAGTAGTATAATGATTAAATAAGTTAAATGTGATATTATAGGTCAAGAAAAATGAGATTCAGAACTAGAACGGGAGAAAAACGAGTATTTGACGGTTAGGCCCTTTTCGTCATTTTTATGCTGAGATAAGTTTGTATGTTTAATAAGCATTAAATTATATATGTATAAATGCTTAATTAATACAATTGTGGTAAATTTTGTATTATTGAAATGAAATATGAATGCTATTGAGTAAGATACTACTGAAGTGACTGACAGAGATTCGATATAGAGAAAGTCCAAGTTGAACCTTAGGAATAGATAGGATACAAATGTCATGACATTAGGGTTAATAAGATTACGTGTAAGACCATATCTGGGATATGGCATCGATATGAAACTTCGTGTAAGACCATATCTGGGATATGGCATCGAGGTAAGACTTCGTGTAAGACCATAACTGGGCTATTAGCATCGATACGAGATTACATGTAAGACCATATCTGGGGTATGGCATTGGTATGGTACTATGAGTATGATATTCCCGAGTATCCTTTAGTATTCCAAATGGTTCAATGGGTAATTTAATGGGTATGTCAAAGAAGAGAAAGAGCATATAAGTATTACAAATTAGTACAGGTATGTACATAAAGTTTATAAGCATTGACTTCATGATATTGTGAATTCATGGTTTCCATGAGAATGTTTTTGTGAAAGCCTTGTAATTATTGGTCTATATTTGTGATGTATGAAATACATGGTAAATTCGGTTGGCGATTGAGTAATTGGTTTTCAGGCCAAATGGAGTTATGATATAGCATGCTTTATTGACACAAATTGTGATCTATCAGATATGATAAAAAGGAGTGATTGGTATAATTGCCTATTAAAAATGATTATGGAAGTATGAGAAGATATGAACTTGGAACAATTGAAAGATGTTAAAATATATGCTTGAAATGAGAATACTCATAATTCATGAGCATGTTTACTTTGAAGTTTGAAATGACTTGTTAATTGTTGTAATATGTTACAAAGGAGAGGTTACGATTGTTAGGCTAATGCCAAGACATGTTAAATTATGCTTATGAGTTAATAGAGTAAATATCGTGATTGAATAAAATTATAACTACGAGAATTATAGTAATTGGTATTGTTTTGTGTTTAAAATTTTGAACTTGATAAATTCTTAATAAGAGTTGCTTATTATTTTCATGTGGACTTACTAAGCTATATAACTTACACCCCCTTCTTTTCCCATGTTTTATAGTGCCGTCAAGCTAGCTCAAGTTGGAGATCGCCAGAGATTCTATCACACTATCAAGCTATCATTTTGGGTATTGATGAATTCAAGTATTTTGAGATTATGGCATGTATAGGGGCTTGGTCATTTTGTTATATGTGTCATATGATTTTAGCCAATGTAATGGCTTGTAATCGTCAAAGGGCTTGTTTTGCTATTTGGCCACGTAAGTTGGCTTATATTGGCTAACATGGTTGTAAGCCTAAGTATATTCATATATGTGTCAATGTCTATGGTGATATGATCATGGTATGCTTGGTGAATGTGAAATATTTGGAAATGTGATTTATGGCATGATTGTGTAATGTTTGGAATTGTGACTTATTGATGAGATGAGGAATTTGAGTATAATTTGGTAACTAGATAGTAATTGAATGAAGCCTAATGAATGTGAAATTTGTTGTTTGATTTAAGGCTTAATAAATGTAGTGAATATGTTAGATAAAGATATAAAGTTGATATGTTTTAACCATGAATGTGGATATTTTGGTTGCCTAAGTATGTAAAGTTTTGTGCCTCTGAATTAGGGTAAGGTTATATGTGAATAAGGGTGGCAAATGGCTTGGTAAATAGCCTTATTATTGTCCATACGAGTAGACACATGGGCATGTGTCTAGGCCGTGTGTGACAAACGGTCAGCCCCATGGGCGTGTGATCCGGACGTGTGTTCCTTGCACCTAAATTGTTGCAAAACAGAATGCTCAATATCGAGCACACGGCCTAAGCACACAGGCGTATGTCTTGGCCGTGTGACTTCAATTTTTTCTTGGGTGACAAATAGAGAGTTACACAGTTCGAGACACGGGCGTGTGTGACCACACGGCCTGCCCACACAAGCGTGTCCCAGGCCACATGGACGTGTGACCCCTATTTAGGGAAAAATTTTCTAAGTGTTGTAAAATTTTCTAAAGTTCTCGATTTAGTCCCGAATCACTTCCAAAGCATGTTTTGGGCCTCGTAGGCTCGTGTTAGGGACTTTATGATTATTTGTAAAAAGTTTTAATTTGGAAAAAAATTTATGACTTGAAAATGTATGTTTGCTTGTGTTTAAGTTTGGTAATGCCTCGTACCCTGTTCTGGCTTCAAACATGGGTAAGGGGTGTTACAGAAACTCATTTTCAAAACATTGAAATAGTACTGAAAAATCAAAAAGCATCGATTCATGGACTTGAAAATCAAATTGGACAGCTTTCCAAACTTATTTCGGAAATACCACAAGGGAGCTTACCTAGCAACACTAAAACTAACCTAAGGGAGCAAATCCACGCAATCACTATTTGAAATATGGAAGGGTTAGTCGAGCCTAAAAAGAAGTCGAAGCTAGAAGCTGTTATGAAAAGTTATGAGGTTGGGAAAGGTAAGAAAGAGTATAAATAGGTAATTAGAGAATACAAATCACGAATTCCATATTCGGCAGCATTGAAGAGAGACTGCTCAAACAAACAATATGGTAAATTTCTTGAACTCTTAAAAAAATTGCACGTTAACCTACCATTTGTTGAAGCCCTTTCGCATATGCCAAAGTATGTAAAATTCTTAAAGGAGATGTTAACAAATAAATGAAATTTAGACAACTTGTCAACAGTGGAGCTCAATGCATTTTGCTCGGCCATTCTCTAAAACAAACTGCCCAACAAACATAAAGATCCACAGAGTTTTACTATTCTTGTCTCATTGGTAATTTAAATGTTGAAAGCACTTTTGCTGATTTGAGAGCTAGTATAACTGTCATGCCTTATAAGATGTTTAAATAACTTGGTCTTGAGGAACCCAAACCCACTAGGATGAATATTCAATTAGATATCTTAGGTGTATTATTGAAGATGTATTTGTGAAAATCGAGAATTTTATATTCCCTATTGAATTTGTTGTATTGAACATGAATGAGGATATTGAAGTACCTATGATCTTAGGTCGACCCTTTTTAACCATTGCTAGAACTATTAATGATGTGGGTACTGGTGAACTTGTGCTTCGTGTAGGTGATGAAAAGATTACTCTTCAAGCACGTGATTTTGTGAGAGTCCCTAGTGAGCGAGATTATACTAAATGTTCTGTTAATGATAGTAACCATGTGGCTCAACATTCTTTGCAGGAAATTCCTCATGAAAGTATGTTGGAGCCATATTTTATTCAAAGTGATAGAACTTGAGGAACAAGTGAAGAGCGAATGGTGTAGCTCGACGAACTAGATGAATGACGACCGAAGGTTGATGAGAAACCGAGAAAACACAAGAAAGAAAGAAAGCATCGCCATGATGTGTATATGAAGATGATGAACCAATTCAAAATTGGGAACAAAGTACTGTTAGACAAATCGGATCCATGAATTTTTCCTTCAAATTTCATGTCAAGAGGGTCCAACCTATTTGTAGTGAAAATTGTTTTTCCATACTGTACAATTGAGGTAACACATTCTGAATTCGGCATGTTCAAGGTAAACAATACTTGTCTCAAACCATATTTTGGTGGTAAAACTGATATCGAGAGAGAGAGAAGCTTTGGCTCCAAGATCCGCCTTAACATGAGCTTAAAATGGGAAGTCAAGCTTAGACTCTAAATAAGCGCTTCTCGAGAGGCAACCCGAGTGTTTTTGTGTTATTTATTTAGTTTACTTTCTTAAAAAAGAAGAAAAAATTTATGAAAAAAAATTCCATCCATTATCATTTGTTTTTAAAATTTATAAAGATTAAAAAATATTATTTTTTTTTTAAAAATAGGGGTCACATGGCCTGGACACGCTGGCGTGTCTCAGACCATGTGTAAACTAGTCTGAATTTTTTTTTAATTTTATTGCAACACAGTGAGTTACATGGGTTAGACACACGACTATGTGCGATACATGACCTGTCATACAGGCGTGTGAGCAATCGTGTGTCCCACACAGCCTCACACACGGGCATGGGAAAAGCGAAAAATGATCACACACAACCAGGACACAAGGGTGTGCCCTAGGCCATGTGAGTCCTAGAGCTTAATTTTTTAAGAATTTGAAAAACAGATGGCCAGGCACAAGGGCATGTCCTAGGCCATGTGAGTTCTAGAGCTTAATTTTTTATGATTTTGAAAGACACACGGGCTGGGCATGTACACACGAGTGTGAGACATGGTTGTGTGGCCCAACACAGGCCAATACACAATCGTGTCCCCCGTTAAAATTGAAAACCCTATTTTTTTTAGGTTCTCCCTATCTCAGCGTTGATTTGCCCCTAACTCCTTCCCCTTCAACTTTCCATCCCCTCTCATCGATTAACACCAACCATCATTCCCACCTTGTCGGTCATCCGTCTATCTTTCTTTCTCATGTTATTTTATCCTCAGTCAATCAAGCCATTGTCGAAACCAAGTCCCCCCTTATCGACCACTGTTCATCACACCTCCTTTCTCCCCTCATCGGTCAATAACAACCACCCTTTTTCATCCAAACCCTCGCCCCTTTCTTTTAACCTATCTTGGTCCATATTAGACCTTCCCCCCATAGATTTCCATTTCCATCAACCCAATCTACCTTCATCGCTCCTCACACCCTTGTCGGAGTTTCCATTTCTCACTAATCGTTTCTCCATTGTGTCCGCGCACCATCGTCAGCCCCTTAGCCTTCATCTACCATCACCGACGACCACTCGAAACCCTATTGTACACAATGAAAAACACTCATGGTAAATCTAAAACCGTCATCCCTACTTCAAAAAAAGTGTAAGACTTCGAGCGTGACCTCATATTTAGGCCCCACCTCAGTTGTGAGACACCCATGTCTCTAGTTACCTTTGAGTCCTCAAGAAGACCTATATCAGCACTTACGATAGAGACCCTTAGGATTAGGTTGTTGTATCAATTGGATGGCCCTATAAGAGATACGCTTGGTCGATAGAGTGCGTGCATGGATTGAGACAACTCATTAGGACCAATTTTTGTCCATTGTCGAGCCCAATTACTTTGAGCTTACATTAGAGTTTTGTTTGACATTTTTTTTACAGTATGTGATGTTGAGAAATGATGAGCCGCGCATTATTTCTTTCAGACTAGGTGGTACGACGCATTATTTCAGCATCCCAGGCTTCAGAGTCCCCCTTGGGCTTTATTCTGAGGAGTTCATAAGTGTTGAGAGGTTCCTCACATTATACCGGCACATCCATCTATCCCTTTCTCTTTGTTGGACTGACATTGCTACGATTGTGACACCATATAACCCAATTCAGTCGAAGTCAACTTTTGTACCTCCGGCTTTGCACTACATCCATGCCATTTTGGCGCACACTTTGATCGGTCGGAGGGAGACCACCTGTGTTGTAGGTGCATATGATACTTACTGTCTTTGGAGAATGGTGACGCGACGACCCTTCGATCTTGCATACTTTGTCGCCCTATCTTTTTACCTTTAGTTAGATTATAGTAGGAAGGGTCCTCTCTGTTTGGGCCCTTATGTGACTCGCCTAGTGAAGTATTTTGGCTTCCTTAATACTCCGAAGCAGACACCCTCCTTTACACTAGTTGGACAGATGATCTCGTAGGGATTATCAATTATGAGTCACATAGGGATGATCGAGCAATACCATGGAGTGGGTCCACGTCAACACATATTATTTCATTCTGACCCTTAGGATGAGCATGAGGAGTTTCCCGGTGATGATCCTCCTCACCATACGGACCCACCTCGTTCTCTGCTATTGTTCCTACTTTTACACTCGAGGACCTCTCTTAGTGGTTTGACCTATTTGAGCAGCGATGATTTGAGCGGTTCTACAGCATCGATGCGACTCTGCATTAGATTTACTAGCACTATATCTATCATTCTGATCATGTGCTGCACAATCCCGATGTAACACCCCTTACCCGTATCCGAGACCAGGACAAAGTACGAGGCGTTACTAGACACATACTCAGACATTTCGAAAAAAACGGGTTATAAAATTTCATTCTAATCTAAAACCAATCAAACAATGTCATAGTGTTCCTATTATGGACCTACAAGATCCAAAACATACATTAAATCGATCCGGAACTAAACCAATCAAACAACGCCAAGAACACAGTCGTGTCTCTGGCCCGTGTCCGTCACACGGCCTAGACACACCCGTGTCATCGCCCATGTCCAAAAGCTTAGACATTCTGTTTATGACGTCATCATTCATTTCGAGGCACACGGCCAAGGCACATGCCTGTTTGCTAGGCTGTGTACTCGACACGGTTGAGACACACAGCCATGTCTCTGCCCGTGTGTTTACTACCATGCAAACTGACCTAAAATTTTAAGTGTAGGGGAGACATGGCTAGGCAACACACTCATGGGGGCTGACCGTGTGTCACACACGGCCTAGACACATGCCCGTGTGTCAACCCGTGTGGACCTTTTTAGGGCTACTTTCCAAGCCTTTGGTCACCCTCTAACATCCATACACACTTATAGACTTCAATGGTATATAACATGGCCTAATTATACTCTTAAACAACCTTGGCATAACTCATTGCATGTTATCCTCATATCATCAGCTTAGTACATGCTAAATTATCCTTTTCGTATGAGGGATTAACATAGTACATTTTACATTTAGGCCATTTTATAACCATATACCATTATATACTATGTCCACTCTCAAATTATTAGGTCCCATTTCAAGCATCCATCCATGATAAACCTCATCATCATATCTCATAAAATATTTACACATAAACATGCATCATTAGTAGGTTTACAACCTACATTAATATGAGCCATATCTCATGGCCATATAGAAGAGAATAGGTATACCATTTAAGCCCTTACATTGGCTAGCCAAATGACACATACAACAAAATAACCAAAAACCCTATACATGTCATTGAACAAAATAAAAGTATCTATACACTAAAGAAGAACAAGTCAATAGTGTGTTGATTCTCCAACCGTCTTCCAATCTTTACGAGTCCACGAGTTCTGTAAGATAGGGAAAAGAGAAGGGGGTAAGCATTTATATGCTTAGTAAGTCTGGATAACTGGAAAGTAAACTTACCGGTTAATTAACATACAACCATATTAGGCAAAGCATGAAATAGTTCCCTATCACATGCACTCAATCATCAAGCTAGTCTCATAACAATGCATCATATCATTAGTCTTAGATGAGCTCATCAATTCAATATTTCCATCTCTATTTCTCATGTTAATCCTGTTGAATTTCTCGAAAATCTCGATGGATGGCCCAATTACCGTTAAGTCATACAAGTGATCATCACAAGTATGCACTCCCGCGAACCTTACATCTTACGGTGGGATTACCAGTCCAGGCTAAATCCTCATAGTAATAACTCATAAAGCAATGTCGGGATTGCCAATCTAGGCTAAATTCCTTTTAACGACAATTGCTCTCTTAATCTCGGATTTGAATTGCCAGTGCAGGCTATATTCAATCCTCAATCAGATTACTCATCCGGGGTGAATCCTTAATGCACCCAAATTCTTCGGGAGGCTCGATCACTCAAGGAACACATCTGGGCTAGATCCTTCCTATTTTGAGATCTTTGGATTACCCATCCGGGCTAAATCCTTTTCTACAACACAAGCAGGATCTCGTGTCATTGAAGCCACAATTTATCCATCAGATTTCCCTTTTTATTCTACCCGGGACATTTATCATCTTTTCATTCACACTAGCACATTTCATGGATTATCATACAATGAATATCTAAATTTTCATACATTCAAGAACGTGCATATTTAAGTATATTAAGAGTTTACTTCAGGTTATACAAACTTACCTGGTAGTTGTTTCGAATTCGTGTCTCGGTTATTTTGAAACCTTTCATTTTCCACGGTCGACCTTCGGAATTGGTTCTTTGGGGTTTATATCAGTAAAAATAAATCATTAATACCTTACATTATTCAATTTCGGCTAAAACTCACCCTAGGGCAAAATGACTATTTTGCCCCTAACCTTTCACATTTTTACAAATTAATCCTTAGGCTCATATGACGAAATGCATGAAATTCCTTGGATACCCAAGCCTAGCCGAATATTTTTCAACTTATAGCAGCCCAAAATTTTCCCTCATTTCACATTTTCTACCCATTTTTACAACTTTTACAAAATGGTCCTTTAAACCATTTCCATGAAAAACTACCTAGTAAAAGTTGTTTACCATCCTTTAAACATTCATATTCCTCCATAAATCATCAAAACACAAGCAGCTTATGCATGAGTAATTTTCTAAACATGAACCCTAACTTAAAGTATGGGTAGAAATAGAGAGAGTATGCTTCAAGGATCTCAAAAACATAATGAACATAAAAAATGGTGCTAGGATTGACTTACTATCAAGCTTGAAATGTTGAAAACCCTAAATATGGAGAACATGCAAATTTCAGCAGCTATGGAGAAGAAAATGGCTGATTTTTGCTTGGTTTTCCCTTTTTATTACATTAATTAGCCAAATGACCAAAATGCCCTTCCTTACTAACCTTTCTAAATTTTTCATGCATGCCCATTTTTGTCCAAAAACTTAGAAATTTGGAAAATTTATCTTTAAGGACCTATTATTAATAATCCAAAGCAATTTCATACAAATTTCTTCTAGAACCCAAGTTTTGCAATTTATTCAATTTGGTCCCTAATTTCCAATTGGACACTTTAGACATAGAATTTCTTCATGAAACTTTAACACATGCTTATTTTCATATCCTAGACCTCATAATGATCATGAAATAATTATTTTAATGTCGGACTTGTGGTCCCGAAACCACTATTTCGACTAGGCCCTATTTTAGGATGTTACACCCGACGCCTCTCATGATGACAGTAACTGATCTGCTTTATTTTTTTTCTTTATTTCCAATTGTACTTTTATTTTTATTTTCCTTTTGTGTTGTTTTTTTTGTTTTGTTAGTTGTTTCGTTTTTATTGGTGCGACTTTTTTATTTTATTTTTATTTTGAACTATGTTGTGGTTTTTTTTATTTTGATGGTTGTGTTTAGTCAAGCTTGTAATCTCTTTACCTTCTTATTGTTTTTCTCATAAACATGTATTTCATTTAGATTTGCCCACGATGTTGGTTTTCACTATTCTGGCGATTTCATTCAAATTCAAAGCAGTTTCAGTTCTCTCCCTCTCTTTTGATACTGTGCTTATACTGTGCTCATATATGTTTGTACATTGAGGACAATGTACATCTTAAGTGTGGGGAGGTTGTTTGTATATTTGTGATAAAATCTTTGAATTATTTGTTGTGTTTAAGTAATTTTCTCAAACCCTCCATTATAGTGAATTTTTTTTATTTCGACTTTTTATTAATGTTGTTTTGGATTCATTTATGAGTTTTTATGTATTGGTTGATTTATACTTTAAAACATGAGAGAGTCAAGCATGATAAGTTGTTTTTCAGAAATTATTATTTTAGGTTGTCTCCTTGAATTGAATTATTATCTTGAAAATTTGAAATTGTAAGTTTCACATCCAAACCATAATTTTTTGTAAGCTTTGAGCCTATAGAACATATATTTTATATCATGTTCACTTTATTTTTAGTTGCGAGTGTGTCAACTTGATTTGTTATTCTAGAACTAGCTTCAATTATGCATGTTGGGATCACATTATTGATTTGATATGCTAAGATGATAGAGACACTTAGGATTTAACTCATTTAATCTATAAAGAGCTTACCTATTGAATTAACCCCTACTAAATCTCTTTGATCCTAACACATTTGTTTTTTCTAACTTGTTTTTATTAACCTGTAACCCATATGTATGTTGTAAAATTATCCTTGTTATTGACTCCATTTTTTGTCGAGCTTTGATTTGGTTAATTGCTTAACTATGTTTCATTTTTTTTGAATTGCTGAATTTTTTTCTAAAAAAAATGAAAAATGAAAAAAATGAAAGAAAGAGAAAAAAATGAAAAATAGAAAAAAAATATTTGATTGAGCTTGAATAATTAGTTTCATATTTTGTTGAAAAGCTCATTTTTATTCTTGATTACTCTTGTTGATGTAAATTATGTTAATTCAGCAACTGATTTTTTCTAGTTTGGTAATTTATCAACTCGACCTTGATTATAACCACCTTTTTTTTTACTTTTCTCGTACCCTTAACCTAAGCCCCATTACAACCTTTTTAAAGACCTCTTGATTGGTGTGTCATCTCATTTTATAGTGGTGGAGATTAGATTTTCAAGCAATCTTATGGTAATGACATTCCTCATTCGACTGTTGAGTGCAAAATTTTTGAACCTTAAACACTTTGAGTGCTTTGAGTGAATCTTTAGAGTGGATGTCAATTCTTATTGATTTTAAATTTAAGGTAATTATTTAGATAAGGGGAGATACCTATGTTTGTGTGCTTTAAAAAATTTAGCTTGAACTACTTGAATCTTTAGTGTCCTTTTTGTTGAATTTTCAATGCATGGCCATTTGTGAATTATCTTAAAACATTATTGATGAGAATGACAAATTAATTAATTTAATTCAATCTTCTCTAAAATTGAAAATTTTATTTTTATGGTTACAAATTAAAATCTAATCAAATAACTCAACTTACATAATTGTCTAAGCTTGAATCTCTCACAGAAGAGATTGTATGAAATTGTGATTTCATGTCATCTCTATTTCTTTCCAATAGGGGAATGACAAATCAGATTTTTCCTCCTGATTTTTGGCATTTTTCTCTTGAAAAAAATTCAAATCCAACTAAAAATGCTAAAAATCAAAAGGAAAAATATGATTTGTCATTCTCTTATTGGAAAGGGATATGAATAATGTGGAATTATAGTTTCATATAATTCGTTCTTGAATCTCTCATACTAAGCTAAAAGCAAAAGAAAATAAATACTTGCAATTAATCAAATTAATTAATTTTATCTTCCATGTCAGATAAAACCCAAAATTATTTTCATCACTTTTTTATCCCAACGAAAAACAAGTAATTAATTTAATTAATTGCAAAGTTTTTTTTAAATACTTTTAACATGGAAAATTTGATATTATATAATAAAAAAGATTTTAAGTTTAGTTGACAGTTTTTAAATATGAATTATTTGAGTTGATTTTGTTAAGGACGATTTAGAAATGTAAAATAAAATTTCAAATTTAGAAAGAAATTAAATTAATTAATATAAATATTATAGTAATAAACCAGTTGACATTATTTAAGTGATAAAAAATTTCAATAATTTATTTATTATGTTTTGAAATCTAAAATTTCAAAATTAAAAAAAAATTAAAATTTTCTACAATGAAATAAATGAATACAATATAACAACTTTTAAATCCATTATTCTAGTTTTTACAACTTTCACAACACTTAATTTTTAAAAAATTTCATAGTTTTTCGCTTTAATTTGATGTTTTGATGCATTATTCTAGTTTTTACAGTTTTACATCAAAAGGGAAATAAATACCCAGTTGTGGCCATCCGATCAGGTTTGAACCAAATCCTAACGCATTTCCTGAGATTGTTGGAGGATATCTTGTATTAACAGTGTAATATTCATGTAAGAAGATCCCCCCACTTCAACTGCTTTATTCGCCTCATCTCCTAATTCTTTGGCTCGTTTTCTCATCTCTGTTCCTTCACTTCCTTGCTCCATCAGTTTGTCTATTGCATTTTTAACATTTTCCTTGTTTAAAATGAACCCAGATTTCTCATCTCCCAGCATCGTAGGCTTGTTAGCACCAAGGTTGACTCCAATTTTCAGTATTTGTACTACAAGTTTCTCGTTGCAGAACTGGTCTCCCATGAATGGCAATGTTATCAAAGGGACACCAGCAGAAATGCCTTCGATTATTGAATTCCATCCACAATGAGTTAGGAAGCCTCCTATTGCTGGGTGTGACAAAATGAGTACTTGGGGAGCCCATCCCACAGCCACAAGCCCTCTTCCTTTTGTTCTTTCTTCGAATTCATTCCTTTTAATCCACTTCTCTACTTCGCTTGCCGTCGGATTATTTCCTCTTAGGACCCAAATGAATGGCTTGTTCGATGCCTCTAACCCCAATCCTAACTCTATCAGTTCTGGACACTTTATAGTGCCTATGCTCCCAAGGCAAGCATAGATTACAGAGCCGGGTTGTTGAGAATCAAGCCACTTCAAACACTTCTGCCCATCGATTGAAGCTTTGTTACCTCTATCAGCCATATCCAACTCATCTTTGTGGCTGAGAGACACTGGACCAATACACCAAGCTTTCTTTTCCTTCCTGTACTCTTTGACATAAGCTGATTCCAGCTCTTCGAAGGTATTTATGACAACTCCATATGATGCTCGGTCAGCTTCCCACATCGGTTCAAAAATTTCCTTCCAGGATCCATCATTGTCAAGTGGCAACTGGATTCTAGTAAATTCCACCTTGTCGGTCAAACCAGGCACCGTGAAGTATTCAGAATCAGAGGTTACAGTCTCATTTATCTTTGAGGACTGTATATTCCGCAAACAAAGAAGACAGAAGCAACAAAATCCATGGAAGGATATCCTTGGAACTTGGAACTTGGTAGCGATTTTGCGGGTGTAAAACAGGTTTATGTCTGAAATAATACAATTGGGGCGTGGTGTTAGCTTCTCAAATAATTTCAGCATTGCTTCTTCCATCTTGTTTGCGGCACTGACGAATTTGATCAAGTCCTCCATTGACTGCAACATGTCTATATTCTCAACCCCGTCTGGCAGTCCTACTTCTTTGCCAGGAAATTGGAGTTGCAGTAAACGTATGGGGAGCCCTGATTCAATGGCCCGGGCCACTGATTTTTGGACTCTGTCTGCATTGTAAGGTGTTGTAACTATAGTAACAGTCACGTCACGCTGCGCTAACAGTCGACCAATATCTACCATGGGGATCAAGTGTCCTTGAGCCATGAAAGGGATCAAGACAAAGTGACCTTGAGCCATAAAAGGAACTGTGAACGTGATCTGACAACAGAAGGGTGCCAAAATGTGTTATATAAGCAAAGTTTGGGGCTCATTTTTAGGATATGATAGTTGGCTGCTGATGTAAGACAACACGTAACCATATTTGTCCATTTTGGGTTGAAATAACAGAATCGTGGGGACTTTTCCCAAGTAAACTCTATTTCAGAATGAGTATGTGGCCGAGTTTGCGGCCTAAAAGATAATATTACTTGGAGTCCAAGTCCTTGAAGATTCCAATCGAATGCTAATAATTAAAAGTACTTGGACGCCAAGTCTGACTCGGACATTATTTGATACTGAATTCTATAATTTAGTAAATATTTATCTTATTTATACTAAATCAAATAAATATTATTTTAATATTTGATTGTACAAAATTAGTTAAAAGCTCTAGAAGAGCTAATATATTAATATCTCAAAAGCACAAAATTTGTGATGGTTAATGCATTACTTTTAAAAGATATTTGTAATGAATCTCATATTGAGATTGCGAATGAGAAAAATATAATATTTCAATGAATAAGAAAAAAGAGATTGAGTTATTAATTTATATTTATTTTATAATCTTTGTGATCTTTTTTTGTCATCATCCCCATTAAAGGTTTGAAAGCAAAATATTTGACTGCGAAATATATACTTATGAGCAATAGAATATGATAATTTTATCTAAAGCCTACTATGGTTAGATGCACCTAAAGTTGCAAGTTTTTAAAAAAACTGTGAGTATAACTCTACAATATTCAGAATAAGTTCTCAATTAAAATTATGTGGCAAAATATTACTGATGAGAACTTGCAAGAGAGAAAACTTATATATGAAAAGTCATTGGTTACGTACATGTTGTACACTTGGAAAATAAGATTCACTCTCAAAGTTTGCTATTAATAGATTTTTGGACATTTGAAGATTTGACATATTCCCTGAAGCGAATACTGCATATAATTATTTGGAAATTATATTTATTGACTTAGTGGCATTATAGACTTTACATTGATTTAGACATTTCTAGTAATAAATGTCACAATAGTACTTATATGTGGATACAAATTAAAAGGAATGATAATAAAATCATCAAATTGTTTCTATTTAGTACAACTAAAACACATGTTAAAGTAAAGCAAAAGTTTACTAATATAAATGCATTTACTACTTGACATGACCAGTTAGACCATCCTGGATCATATATGATGCAAAATTAATATAGAATTATGAACATTAATTAAAGAACCAGGAGATTCTTTAATTTAAAGAATTCTCATTTGTTTCCTATTCTCAATAAAAATTGATTCTTAGACACTCACTAGCTAAAGTTGATATTTGATTTCTTGCATTTCTGAAATGAATATGGTCCCATTCATCCACCATGTGGAAGGTTTTGGTATTATATGATTTTGGTAGATGCATCTACAAAATAATCACATGCGTTATCAACTCGCAGCCTGTCGTTTGCGAGATTGCTTGTTTAAATGATTAATTTCAGATTATGCAATTAAAACAATTCATCTTGCTAATGTTGGTGAGTTTACATTCCAAGTTGTCAATGATTATTGCATGTCAATTGGGATAAAAGTTGAACATCATGTTGCTCATGTTCACACACAAAATGATTTAGCTGAATTGTTTATCAAATGCCTCCAACTAATAGCTAAATCATTACTTATGAGAACAAAACTTTCTATTTCAGCATGAGATTGTATTGATTTACATGTTGTACGCATCAAACCAATAAATTATAAATACTCCCTATTACAATTGATTATTGGTGAAAAGCCAAATATTTCTCATCTTACAATTTTTGGATGTGTGGTATATGTTCCAACTGCTCCACCACAATGCACAAAGATGAGTCATCATACGAGATTGAGAATCTATATTTATATGAGTCTCCTTATAATATTTTTGAGCTATTATTTCAATATTTAGCTATGACATGAGTTGTCAGTTTTCCCAACATTAGGGAGAGAGAGAAAAAAGTTGGATTAATAAAGTACTTGAAATGAATTATCAATGTCTAAGATCCTTGTACAAAGCAATGCGAACCAGAAGTTTAACAGATAATTCATTTTACAAATCAATTGTCAAATTCATTAAATCTCATGTACCAACTAAAAATGCTCCAATACGAATTGGTTTCTTAATATGGCAAATTGTTAGTGCAAAAGAATGTAATCCATGCTTGAAGTGTGGAAGACTAGTTAGTTCCAAAGATAAAAATCCTCGTAAAAGAAAAGGAGCAAACATTTAATATGATCATATACTAGAGGCGGGGGTTTTCCTAAAGAGACCCATGACATAACTAATTATAAAACTCAAGAAGAGATTCAAGTACCTAAAATTGAAAATAAAAATGATGAAAATAAAGACATCTCGATAAGTTATGTCAATGTGAGAAAAAGATGGAACCGAAAAAAATGTAGTTGTCGACAACAAGTTTACTTATAATGTGGCTATTGAAATAACAAAAGAAAATGAGGATCTTGAGCCTAAATCTACTAAGAAATGTAAAAAGTAGAAAATATTTGCCAAAAATGGAAAGATGCAATTCAAGTAGAATTGAATTCACTTTCTAAACGTGATGTTTTTGGACCTGTAGTCCAAACACCTAAAGGTGTAAAGCCGGTAGGATATAAATGGGTATTTATGCGAAAATGAAATGGAATTGATGAAGTTGTAAGATATAAAGCTTGACTTGTAGCACAAGGATTTTCGCAATGGCCTACATTGAGTATGAAGAGACATATTCTCCTATGACGGATGTAATCACGTTTAGATATCTTATTAGTCTGGCAGTATGTAAAAAACTTGACATGCATCTAATGGATGTTGTTACAATATATTAATATGGTATACTTAATAATGAAATTTATATGAAAATCCCTGAAGGATTTAAAATCTTAGAAGAATATAGAGCTTCTTGAGAAAATTGCTTGATCAGATTAAAGAAAAGTTTATATGAATTAAAATAATCTGGACATATATGGTACAATCGTCTTAGTGAATAATTGTTAAAAGAATGTTACAAAAATGATCCAATTTGTCTATGTGTCTTTATAAAAAAGGTTTGGATAAGATTCTGTGGTAATTGTTATTTATGTTGATGATCTAAATATTATTGGAACTCTTAAGAGTTTCAAAATACAATAAATTGTTTAAAGAAGGAATTTGAGATGAAAGATCTTGGAAAAACAAAGTTTTATCTTGGCTTACAAATCGAGCATTTAAAAGATGAAATTCATGTTAATTAATCAACTTATATGGAAAATATATTAAAGAAATTTTACATGGATAAAACACACCCATTAAGTACACTGATGGTTGTAAGATCGTTAAATGTGAATAAAGATCAATTTCATCCTTTCGAGAATGATGAAAAGTTTCTTAGTCCTGAAGTACCATATCTAAGTGTCATAGGAGTATTGATGTATCTTGCAAACAACACAAGACCTGATATAGCTTTCGTTGTAAACTTGTTAGCAAGATTTAGTTCTTCTCCAACATGTAGACATTGGAATGGAATTAAACATGTAATTAGATATCACCAAGATAATGCAACATGTATAGCTTAATTGAAGGGTGGTTACATCAAAGGTGATATAACAAAACATATTTCACCAAAATTATTCTTCACCTATGATCTTGAGAAAAGAGGTGATATAAATATTCAACAAATTTGTTCTAGTGATAATTTAGCAGATATATTTACTAATGCATTGCCAACTTCAACATTTGAAATACTACTACACAAGATTGGAATGCGTCAACTCAAATATGTAATGTATAATGTTGCTATTAGGGGGAGTCTAAAACAAGTTGTAATCTTTTCCTTTAACCAAGGTTTTGTCCCATTCAACTCAAATATGTAATGTATAATGTTGCCATTAGGGGGAGTCTAAAACAAGTTGTACTCTTTTCCTTTAACCAAGGTTTTGTCCCATTGGGTTTGCCTGGTAAATGTTTTTAATGAGGTAGCTTGTAATAGAAGATTGTGCACTCTTTTTCCTTTATTAGGTTTTTATCCCACAGGGTTTTTTCTAATAAGGTTTTAACGAGGCACATTATCTACCAATGGACATCCAAGGGGGAGTGTTATGAATATCTTATTAAGTGGATGTCCATCATGATCAAGATAAAGTTTTGATGTACTTTAAATTCTAGTAGTTATTAGAATTAGATCTCTACGTCTTTTATACTTCTTATGCTTATAAATAAAGACCCTGATGAAGCATTGTAATAATCCCTTTTATCAATAAAGTACATTTTCTATTACTTTCATATTTTCTTTATTCTTTATTCTCTCAATCTCTCTTTATTTTATAACAATATTTACTTAAATTCAGTTTGATATCATTATTTTCACACAATCTACTATTATAATATTTATATTTTTAAAAATTTATGAGAATTTTTAAAAGATAATTAAATGGAATTTAATTAATATATAAAATGCATGGCACAAGTAAAGAAAACGAGTATTGTTATAAGAAAATCAAAATTGTAATAAAAAAAATATTTATATAAAAATTAAAATAGGGCTCCATTTTATTTATTTACATTTGGTAGCGATTTTCTTTTTAGAATATTGGCCACTTTTAACACGAAATTGAAATAACAATAGACACTTATTCAAGCTCATTATTTGTTTCAAACACTAATATTAGGAATATTCCCGCACGATATGTGGGTCGATATTATATGGATTATTTCTCATCATTTCTATTATAATTTAAATATAAATTTTTGAAAGAATCATTAATATTAATAGAATATAATTATCACTTAAAAGTTTTAGCTCTTATTCAAACCATTGGAATTAAAAGGAATACAATTAAACTTAATAAAATAATTTTCTCTCAAAATTAAAAAAAAAATAGCTCACAGTGTTAATGCTCCATTTGCTTCACTGAAAATGGCTTTCGAAAAATTATTTTTAGAAACTAATTTATTTCTATGGAAAAACTAATATTTTCTGGTGTTTAGATGAATTTGCGTAAAATATTTTCTATGTTTGATAGATTTCCTGAAAATATTTCATAAAAGTTGTTTTCAATTAAACAAACATATATTTGAGATTTATGATAAGTAGTAAATTGATTACAAATTGACATTAAGGTGAAATTATAGTAAATAATGAATCTTCAGGATGTTAAGGATTAAATTGTAAACTTTGTGAAATTTATAATTGAAACAAGAGAAGTGATATGCATGAAAATTTGTTATGTGAAATAAGATATTATAATGAATTATTTGATTAAAATGCTTATATGGTGAAAAATAAAGTACATGGCAATAGGGACTAAATTGAAAAATGTACAAAAGTGTAAGTGTGGAACAATTTAATATGTGAATAAAGAAATTATGATAAAAGTTTAATGAATGTGTTATGAGATGATGAAATATGCATAAAGTATTGTAAAAGTGAAATTATGGAAAAATATAAAAATTTTATGATGACAAGGACTAAATTGTTAAACTTGAGAAAATTGTGGATGAAATAATAGAAGTGAAATACATAAAAAGTTGATATGCGAAACAAGATATTGAGATAAATTATGTGCTTAAAGTGTAACAAGAAAGAAAATTGATTTAATATGATTAATTAGTGAATATTGAACTTTTATGACAAAAAGGGACTAAATTGAAAATTTATGAAAATTTATAAGAAAATATTTGATAAGTGAAGAATGTAACATATTGTCCAATGTTTGGGTTGGGTACATTGACCATACTATTTTTACATGAAACAAACATAAAAAAAGACTAAAAATATTTTCCATAGAAACTTTTACATTAAAACAAACGGAGCCTAAATGTTAAAATACCATCACATCTTCTAAAATTCTAACGCCTAAATTTTAGTGACAAAATAATTTATTTATAATAAACAATATTTTAATTTTAATTTAAAGCAAAATTAACTTTGGTTGGTGGTTCAATCCCATGCGTGCATCTTCCACGATTAATTTTTCGCACATCTTTCAAGTATATACCCTCTCCACCAATTGAGGCGCTCTCACTCGGTGAACTCACGGAACTCTCTGCGGAATCATGAGACAAAATTTGAGTCCCAGAATAATACTTTCGATTGTTAGGGGTTGCATCGACTGCTTGAAGGATGACACTTCAAAAAGTTTTCTCAAAAGAGCCGATTCCCCTTCACAATAAAAATGGAAAAATTGTAACATTGTACTAATTTATTATTTCGATAAAAAAAATATAGTTCACTTAATAGATAGACTAATAGAATAAATACAATATATAATTTAGTAAATAGAGAATATTGATAGATTTAGTTTATCTTTATTAAATACTGTACGACTCAAGATATAGAATGAGGATTAAGGACTCTACATGATTTGCTACTACTAGACATTATAATTGGAAGAAATTTGTTCCATATTAAATTTTGGAGTGAAAATAATTCAACCTAATTTCTTTTATCAATCAGATCATAAAGATGCAACGAGATGATTTATAAAATAAAATATACAATGCATTGTACATAAGTATCCTCTTTAGTAATCTTGACTTATATGATGCAATGGTTAAAAATTTTGTTAAACAAACTATTAGTACAGATTCAATTTGTTTACCCCATATCCCCACCGACAATATTGTATAAAAAAGTATCCTTCCATAAATTTTTTATAGGTAATTTTTAATGTTCTAACTCGTTTTTTTTTATCAATTCTTAATCTAATTAAAGATATTAAAATAAAATAAGTTATGTTAAAATTTTTAGCAATTTAAAAAAAAAAAATAATTACAAAATTGAAATTAGAATTCAAATACCTTAATCATCATAATTTGGAATTGCAAATCGAACATTGTTAAACATCTTTCTGTCTTTCTTAAAAAAGTTAAAATAATCCTCTAACTCTTCGGTAACTTACAAATATTTTCAATTAACTATTTAATATAATCTTATTTATAAAATTTAATATGCACGACAATATTGAAGTGTTTTGTAATAACTAATATATATATATATATTTATATATATATACATATATATAAATTGTACTATAATGAATACAATAACCAAAAATGGATTGCAGCCCTTTGCCATAATTGCAAAATGTGTGTCACCGAAAATGAATAATTATCCAATTCTTAATAAAATCTCATTAGTTTAACATGCATGTTATCTGTAATTTAATTGGAAAGTAAGCATTAAATAGTCAATTGATTTAATCAAATGATATTTATTTTATGTTTGCTTATTTGATTTTTTATTGGTTTATGACATTGAAAGTTACTTTTTATCATTTTCTGTTCGTAAATTTTAAGTTTGATATACAATCTCATAAAAATAGTAAATAATGAACATAATAATATTTAAAAAGGAAAATAAGAATTAAATAAAAAATTAATCAACATAATAAATATGATCTTCAAGTTATAAATTAATTTTAAAATTATGTTTATGTATATTAAGAAAAGAAGAAGCAAAAATAAAAAAAATTACAATTATGTTTTATGAATATATAGATAAAGATCAGAAATTAAAGAACAAAATTTTTGGTATATAAAACAACATTAAGTAATTACAAAAGCAATCAGGAAATAAAAAAATTCATAATATCCTTCTGAACTAGCCCCCATATAGAATGCGGGGGTTCTATAAATACTTGGATACCTGTGAAATTTGTAACAGCATGCTTGGCAATGAAATCCACAACTGTGTTATGAGCTCTAAGAATATGATGGATATTGATTCTCCAATTCCTTTATATCAATTTATGAATAGCTCGTAGTTCTATAAAATGACTATCAATATCTTCTCCAACCAAAATTATTTCCACCAAAAGGGTATTATCACATTCCAGTTCAACTTGGCGATATCCCTTATCCCATAATAAATGTAGCCTTTCTAACATTGACCTCGCTTCGATCTTGAACACTTCGTCCTTTCCTAATACCATCAAATAACCACATAACTAATTTCCATCAGCATCTCTAATAACTCCCCCAATTGCAGCCAAGTAAGAATTAAGTGAAACTGCACCATTTGTATTGAGCTTAACCCAACCACTTTCCGGAGCGGACCATTTCATAGTGGTAACCATAGGTTTTGCATGAAAACCAGGCATCGATGGTGGAGAGTAACTTCTCATCCAATTGATTCATGTACCTACCACATCCTGGACAGAGCTATGACTAGTAGGAAACACAAGCATGTTCTTATTTTTCCATAGTAACCGACACACTATAGGAAACAAAGTTTGACAATCTACCTCATGACTACCACAATCCCTTTTGTTCTGCAAGTTCCACATAATCTATTCATCAAGTGGTAAGGAGAAAAACAATACCTGTTCTTGAGGTGGTAAAATTGAGCTCCAAACCGCCCGTGAAAAGGAACAATCCTTAATAGCATGTATCTCTAATGAGTCACTAAACTAACTAAAATTACGACAAAGGCAAGCGCACCTATCGAATAGTAGTATAGCTATGGTGAGTCGAGAATATCGTATCCATGAGGACTAAAAGTACTAGTAATTACTATCTTTCTATTATTTAGCCTATAAATTAAAGGGGATGTTTTTAATCTAAAATTAACTAAACTAATTACTAAGAAAGCAACAGAGAGCAAATTGGGAAAATACTTGAAGAAAACCAAAGAGATAGACAATACCCAGGAAAGAATCCACCTAGACTTTACTTATTATTCTGAATCTGAATTAAACAATTTATTCACTTGTGCCTTGATCTGTAGAAATCCTTAATTTATATTAATATCTCTTTCGAGAGTAAGAATAACCGATTCTAGGTTGATTAATTGAAATATATTTCTAATTAAAACCCCTATTGTCGCATTAACACGATCTATGGATTCCCCTATTAGATTTGTCTCTAATCCGGTAGATTTATGTCATCCTATGTCTAGGATTGCATGCAACTCCACTCAATTATGCCAGATTTACTATTAAACAGGGACTTTTTCTCCACTGAATTAAGTACATCATACTTGAATTAATATCCTGAAAATATTAAAGCAAGAAATAAGCATACATAATTGAGAACAAGAAACAAGTATTTATCACATAATTCAGAAAATTAAATAATAAGATCCATCATAGGTTTCATCTTCCCTAGGTATCTAGGGAATTTAGTTCATAATCTGGAATAACATCATCTCAAAGCTAGGAAAACAATAAGACATAAAGAAACCTAAGAAAACTACTAAATAAATTCAATAGCGATATTCAATCTTGAAGGAGATCTACTTCTAAAATGAATCTGATGGGTTCTTTGAGTCTTTTCTTCGTTCTACTCTGCGTGCTCCCTTTTAGTCCTCTTCTAATATGTATTTCTAAACTTTAGAATGTTCAGAAACCCTAAAAATTAGGATTTTTCGTGTAAAAAAGAAATAGGGTTCGAAATCGACACGGGCTGGCACATGGGCATGTGGCCAGCCAGTGTGAAAATGCCCAGGCTGTGCTCTTTTTGTCTGATTTTCGCTCTTTTCTCTTCCCTATGCTCACCTAAGTATAGAAACATAAATTTAAAGGATTAGGATCATCAAATTTACTAATTCACATAATAAATCATCCAAAAACATGCCAAACAAGGGATTAAAACATGTTACTTTTATGGTTTATCAAATATCCCCACACTTAAGCCTTTGCTTGTCCTCAAGCAAAATCCTCAACTCACAATTAAAATTAAACTTTCTCAATTCATTATTCTCATCAATAATATTTTGTCATAATTCACAAATAATCATACATTGATAATTCAACTAAAAGAGCACTAAAGATTCAAACAATCCAAGTCAAACATTTTAAAGCATGAAAGCATAGGTATTTCTCTTTATCTAAGTGATTACCTTTATTTCAAAATAAACAAAAATCAACATCCTCACTAAAAATTCACTCAAATCACTCAAAGGGTTTAAGGTTAAAAAATTAAGCTCTCAAAAGTCAAATATGAAAAGTCATTACCATAGGCTCGCATGAAAATCAAATCTCCACCATTATAAAATGAGATGATACACAAATCAAAAGGTCTTTAAAATGTTGTAATGGGGCTTAGGTTAAAGGTGTGGAGAAAGGCTGAAAAAGATAGTTAGAATTGAGATTGAATTGATAAATTACCAAACTAGAAAAATAACAAATGCTGAATTACAAATAATTACATCAATCAAAACTATTCAAGAATAAAACAAGCTTCTTCTCAAAATATAATTTTAAATGCTCAAGCTCAAAAATCATAGAACTAAATAATAATCAATATATATATGTAACTTTTTTCTCTTTTTTTGATAATATGTAAATAAGAAGAAATAATTCAACAACTTAATCAAAGGGCTTAATCAGGAAATTAACCAAATCAAATCTCGATAAAAATGAAGTTAATAAAATAGGAAAAATTCTCAATGAACAAAAAATGAGTTATGGGTTATCATTAATGGGTAAATCAAGAAACAGTGTGTTAGGCTCAAAGGGGTTCACTAAGGGTTAATTATGAAGGTAGGCTTTTTATGGGATAAGTGGGTTAAAAACTAAGTGTCTTTATCATCTCAGTATATCAAATCAAAGGTGTGGTCCCGACATGCATAATCGAAGCAAGATCTAGAATAATAAATCAATATTGACACACTCATAACCAATAATAAAATGAGTAAGAAAAAAATGTATGCTCTAAAGGCTCAAAATCTCACAAAAAATTATGGTTTTTTATATCAATCTTGCAAATCTTGAACTTCAAGGTAATACCTCAATTCAGGGAAACAATCTAAAATTTTTAATTCTGAAAATAGACTTATCATGCTTGGTTCTCTCATGTCTTAAAGTTTAAACCATCAATGCACAAATATCTATAAATTTAATCTAAAACATATCAATGATAATCAGAAATCGATAAGAATTCATTCTAATAGTAATATGAGAAAATTACTTAAACACAAGATATAATTTAGAGATTTTCTGATAATCATATAAATAACCTCCCCACACTTAAGATGTACATTGTCCTCAATGTAAAAACAAAAATAATCACAATAGAAACAAAATATTGTAAGAGAGGGAGAGAATTGAAACTACCTTAAATATTGGATGAAATCCCCAGAATAGTGAAAGCGGAATTGTAGACAAATCTTAAATGTAGTGTATGATTCTGAGCAATCTATTAAGAAAATAAACACTAGTAGTGAAGAAGATTAAGGGATTATACTCGATTAGAAACAACCATAGTAAATCAAAATATAGCTCAAAATATAAAAGCAAAAGAAGTTTAAGAAAATAACAATAAACATAAAAATAAAAATAAAAATAAAAATAAAAATAAAATAAAATAAATGGACTCAATGGTCCTTATCATCAGACACATCGGTGTCGTGAGTCGTCAGCGCTGTAGAGGAGATATGGAAATGCTAACAGATCCTCTACAATGTCGCGTCAAGACTGTTAAACCTCTGAGCACAGTATTGCTCGAAGCTAGTGAGCTTCTCTGAGACGTCTTCTAAAGTAGGAGCAAAAGGAACAGGGCGGTGACTCGAAAGTGGAGGCTATGGTGGGTCCTTGTGATAGGGAGGAACATCATCAATAAAGTCCTTGTGCTCATTCTGAGTGTCAGAATGAAACAATCGATATTGAGGGTGGTCCACTCCACGACGCCGCTCGATCATCCTCATATGTATCATGCTCGAGATCCCTTGAGGGGATATCTGGTCGACTAATGTGAGTGTAGAAGACTGCTCTCGTGTGTCTAGGAGACCAAAGTGGCGAGCGAGGCGAGTCACATAAGGGCCTAAATAGATGGAACACTTCTTGTGGCGGTCAGTTTGATGGCAGAAGGTAATAAAGGAGAGGGGAAGAGAGCAGTGAGGCTGTGAGGTGAAGTGAGGGAGATGGAGGCCGAGGGGAAAGGGAGGTAGTGGGAGGTGGGGGTTCAGGTGAGGCGTGCTACTAGGGCTGTGGGTGAATGGCGAGGCTAGTGTGGACGGATGAGGGATAGGGGGAGAGTTGTGGGTGGTTGTGGTGAGATATCCCAAATTAGGGCCTAATCGAAATAGTGGTTTTGAGACCATAAATTTGAGATATAAATAATTATTTTATAACTATTTTGAGGTCTATGATATGATTTCATGATTGTGTGAAATTTTCGTGAAGAAATTCTATGCATAAAGTGCTTAATTTGAAATTAGGGACCAAATTGAATAAGTTGCAAAACTTGCATTCTAGAAGTTTTTAGTATGAAATTGCTTTGGAATATTAATTAAGAGACTTTAAATAGAAATTTGACCAATTTATATGTTTTTAGACAAAAATTGGACATGGATGAAAATTTTGAAAGTTTAGTAAGGAAGGGCATTTTGGTCATTTGGATTTTAATGAATTAAAATGGGAAAAATCAAGCCAAAAATCCATTCATCTTCTTCATGTTGCTGCCTAATTTTACTTGCTACCATAGCTAGGGTTTCTTCAACTTCTAAGCTCAATAGTAAGTCAATTCTAGCCCCGTTTTTAATGTTCTTTACATTTTTGAAATTCTCGTAGCTAGGTTTACCTATTTCTACCAATATTTTGAGCTAGGGTTTATATTTATAAATTTACCCATGAATTATATGCATGAATTTTGATGTTTTATGGTAGAATATGAAGCTTGAGATTGTGTTAAGCAACTTTGCTAAGTGATTTTACGTAAAAACGACTAAAATGATGTAATCGGTAAAAATACCTAATGTTCATAAATACATGATAGAGTGTGAATTTGATGTTGCTATAGAAGGGAAAAATGATCAGCATGTCATAAAACATAAGAAAATAGGAAGAATTTTAATTTCTGAGCTTTGAGGCAAAAGTGTAAATATGCAAAAGTTTAGGGGCAAAATTGTAATTTTTCTAAAGCTAGAGTTAAGGACTATTTTGATAAATATGAGTATTAAATCAGCTAAATATGTTATTTTAGATCAAGAAAGACGTGGAATCGACCTTGTTCGAGGAAAAGAAAAGATTTCAAGTTAAATTGCAACCTTTATACATTTTGTACCGAGGTAAGTTCATAAGTAAATAGGGTAACATAATTTTCGTTTTAAGCAATTTAATGTTGTTTATATGATATGATGCTTATTGTCATGAAATGTTATGTTTTGTGGTTATTGTTGAAAAATATGTAATTATGTGAATTACTTGATAAGTATGAACTACCATCGAAGTATCGATTTCGACATTTCGTGGAAAATGGCAAAGGAGTATGATCGAGGAAAATCCCATTTGAACATTAGGAATAGATTATGATACAAGTGACATGTCACTAGGAAATTGAGATCCGAACTCGTTGAGTTGCGTTCCGATATCGTGAGAATTATGAGGCATCCGAGCTCGTTGAGTTCCGTTCCGAGTTCACTTATGGATGCAAGCATCCGAACTCGTTGAGTTGTGTTCTGAGTTCTTATGGATGCGAACACTTGAGCTCGTTGAGTTGCATTACGAGTTCATTATGGGTGAAATTATGGTAGCTTGATTTCATGTATCTGAATTATATTCTGATGTGTTCAATAGGTAAAGTTCTAGTGAAATGGAGAAATTCTCGAGATGAAAGTGACTAGTTGGTAAGTGTTGTGGAACGGATACTTTGTACAGGTATGTACTTAACCCTCGGGTTGAGACTTCAATATAACAATAATATGGTAGGATCATGAATGAGAAATATGATTTGAATGTTTTGGTGATATTATGCAAATGTGGATTTTGTATTATTGCATGGTTATGTTACTTGCTATTTACATGTGAACTTACTAAGCATTTATGCTTACTCCCTCACTTCCTTTCCTTGTAGTTTTGACAAGCCGGATAGAGATCGGGACAGTCGGAGACACGTTCACACTATCAACGAACCACCTCGGTATAGTGACTTGCATATTTTGGGAATATGGCATGTATAGCATTATAATCCTTTGTGTATATAATCTTATGATATGGTGAATGAGTGATGTGGAAATGCTTGTTGATGATTAGCTATTGAAATGGATAATCAAAATTTATATTTAGTGTTATGTATGCTTAATGTATTACCTAATCCATGGAAAACCATAAAATGATGAAATTGGCTATAAAACAGTGTCATACAGCAGCAGTGACGTAAATTTGAAAAAAATAACTAAAAATAGTAGAAATAGAATTATATGATTAATAAAATATGGAATTGAATATTAATGAATCTATTTTCATGTGGAAAAAACAAAATAGGTAAAAGAGTTGTATTTTATGAGATATTTACGTTTTGGTGAAATAGAGTCAGAGCAATTTCTAGATCCCCTATTTTGACTTTAGAAATTCACTATAATTTGTGTAAAAATAATTAGAGCCCACACTTTATATGTATGGATTCCTTATTGAGTATATTTTTAAGATAAATGAATTACATGTTATTGGATTTCTGTACAGGAAGAAATTTTATTCGTAGTGCACAGGGGTCAGAGTAGTCGAACCCTGAAACAGGGGAGACTTTAACTAATAAACTGTATTAATTGGCCCAGCAAAAAATTCTAGAAAAACATTAGTAAGTAGATATATGAGTCTAGTTTCAGGAAAAATTTACAGAATTGGATTTTGAGTATTGTAACTCAAGATATGATTTTTTTAGAGACTGTGACACAGATGAATAGTTTACTACGAGAATTGTTTGAACTTGTTTAAATGCTAAAATAAGTTTAGTAATGTCTCATACTCGACTCCGGCGACGGTCTCGGGTAAGGGGGCATTACATGTGGTGTTGAAGGGAGGAGAAAAATAGAAGAAAGGAAAAGATATAGAAGGGAAAGGCAAGGGTGGAGCAAACGGCGACAGAATAGGGTGACGGTGGCTAGAATGAGGGAAAGAAATGGGAGCGGTGGGAGCGGTGGCGTCTAGGGTTTCTGGGGAGGAAGAAGACAAACTAAAAAAAAATAAAATATGGGTTAGGGATTTTAAACGGGTGACACTGTCGTGTGAGGCCTGTATTGGGCCACACGGCCGTGTCACACACCCATGTGGTCTCTGTTTAGCCCGTGTATGATTAATAAAATAAGTCCAGTCTTCACACGGCCGTATCGCATAGTCGTGTGCAATCTCCTTCGTTTCTCCCACGCCTGTGTGGCTCGACCTTGTCCTGCACACGGTCGTGTGCCTTGCCTGTGTAACTCTCTGACTTGTTTTGAAATTGAAAATTTTAGCTCTAGGTTTCACACAGCCTAGGATACGCCAGTGTGACCAGGCCATGTGGTCCACACGGCCATGTCACATGCCCGTGTGGATTGTTTTAGGCCGTGTCTCTGTCGATTTTTTGGAAAAACATTAAGTCTTAGGCTCTACACGGCCAATGACACGTTCGTGTGTCCAGGTCGTGTGGGTTACATGGCCATGTCGCCTGGCCGTGTAACTCACTGTCGATTTTCTAAAAATTTTAAAACTAAGTAATAGGATCCTCACAGCCAAGGATACGCCCGTGTGGGTTAAGAAACTTTTTAAAAAAAAAATTAATTTTAAAAATATCATGAGATAAAATTAAGAAATTAACAACACATCATACTTGAATTAATATCCTGAAAATATTAAAGCAAGAAATAAGCATACATAATTGATAACAAGAAACAAGTATATATCACATAATTCAAAAAATTAAATAATAAGATCGATTATAGGTTTCATCTGCCCTAGGTATCTAGGGAATTTAGTTCATAATCTAGAATAACATCATCTCAAAGCTAGGAAAACAATAAGACATAAAAAAAACCCAAGAAAACTTCTAAAGAAATTAAATGAAGATCTTCAATCTTGAAGGAGATCTGTTTCTGAAATGAATCTGATGGCGTTCTTCGAGTCTTTTCTTTGTTCTACTCTGCGTGCTCCCTTTTAGTCCTCTTTTAATATGTATTTATAATCTTTAGAATACTCAAAAACCCTAAAAATTAGGTTTTTTCGTGTAAAAGAGAAGCAGGGTTCGAAATCGAGACGGGTTGGCACATGGGCATGTGCCCAGCCTGTGTGAAAATGCCCAGGCTGTGTGATTCCTAAAAACAGCTCTTTTTGTCCAATTTTATCCCGTTTTTTGTTCCTTTCACTTTTTTACGCTCACCTAAGTATAGAAACATAAATTTAAAGGATTAGGAGCATCAAATTCACTAATTCACAGAATAAATCATCCAAAAACATGCCAAGCAAGGGATTAAAACATGTTACTTTTATGATTTATCAATCTCTGACTCATGGGTATTGTTGCATCTCAAATAGTGACCCTCACAAGCCATATATCTAATAACCCTCTCTTCATTAGTTAACAATTTGTTCTTCCAAAGTAATCAAATGAATACCCTAACCCATTGAGTTAACTTTCTAAATCAATTTCCAAACATTAGAACTATCAGTCGAACTAAAGTGATGCATACATCTAAAGGTTTTTTTCATGGAAAAGGAACTTCTAGTCATCCATCTCCATGAATTTCGATCATTCCCTGCATCTAATGAAGGTGACAACACCAAAGTTATTTGCATAACAATTGGGTCTAGTGGAAACTTCTAAGACGGCTCCAATTCCAGTCACCACTCCCATCGACCAAATCACAAACATGCAAAGTGTCATCTGGTTGCTCAGAGCCCATATAAAAATGTTGGGAAATGTGTTCATATTGTAGTAAACATGTAATTGTTTTCTATGTATTTAAATGATGAATGAATAAAGTTAATGTCACATTTCATTGTTATATCTTTTTTGTTTCTGTCTTTCATGTTTTGCATGCATAGCGAAATTGTGACATGCAAATATTAGTTCATTGATTTTCTAAGTTTAAATTGATGATAACTGGCATTACAAGAACGTTTACATTGTAATGAAGACAACGTGCTTCAATAGATAATCTAAATGAGTCTATAATCCCGTAAAAAAATCAAAGCGAGCATTTGATTCAAATACTTATAAGGATTATTATGTCGTTTACAATTCTAATCGTGGAGATGACTAGTCTTGGATATTGGAGCAGTTGGCTCTATGGGTAGAGACATAGATGTACTCATTAGAATAATGATACATTGGACTGGACCCAAGTTGAGTTAATTATGAATCGATTTGTAAATTAATTTACTTGTGACATTCATGGTATGGTTTACCTAAATCATGAGTTAGTCACTAACCATGCATATGTAACTCATGTGCTTTGATATAAGTGGAGGCTTATGCTTTAAAGATGATTGAGCTCATAGCCGGTACTAGGGTACCTGACTTGTGTGTGCCATGGTTTTACTAGAAACAATGGAATTTATATCTCGATTAAAGAGTTAACAATATCCTCTCATTGCCATTGGGTGGATTGATAAAAATGAAATGTGACCATGGGTTGCTTGTTCTCGAACAAGCAACTTATCTCAGTCATTTGTTGACAGTGATCATATTAATCATTAAGAATATATAATAGTGACAATGAGATAAAATATGATTGCATTGAGTGAACGAATTTAATTCAAAGGAATCAAGGATATCATATGAGGGTAACACATATATGACGAGGTCAATGGACAAAGCAATTGGATGAAGTGCTTTCATAAAGAGTATATAATAAAGAGTTTTCAATCATGGTACTTCTTGTGGACTGACTCCATGATTAAGTAAATTACAAATTATTGGAATGATACTTCTGGATATAATTGCAATTACTCAAGCCTAACTGTATATGTCTGATTGGTCCCTCTACTAGCTCAACAACAACTCAATCGAATTGCATTTAAATTAGAAGAAAGTTCTACAAATTTGAAAATAATTTAATTGAGTCAATTTATTTGATGTGAGCTTAAATTAGGTGGTTGTGAGAATTGTTCAACTAGATAATTTGATTAAATAGTTTTCTTGAAAAATTAATTTGGAAAATCTAAGCGATTTTTGAAAAAAATAATTTTGATAAACTAAATTAAATTAATCAAATTAATTAAAATTAATATGATATTTTTGGAAATTAAATTTAAAGTCAGACAATTGACTCAATGAGTAAGTGAACTTGAAAATTGGATATGAGATCAAAAATTAGGCATGAGAATCCATAATCGAGACCCAAAATTGGTCGAATCATCCCGATATATAAAACTGAGCCGACGTTCTAACTGGTGGCTAGACCGAACCAACCAGGTCATCACTAGGTCAGGACCAAACTGACTCGAGGTGCCATGAGGGTGTCTCACTTGCATTGGCACCATCGGACACGACAGTGCCAGCCGCGATAGCGATGGCGATGACATTCTAATGGCCGTGTAACACCCCTAACCCGTACCCGTCGTCAGAACAGGGATTAGGAGCATTACCGAAACATTCAAAACATTTTACAGATAATTCTTATAAATTACTATTCATTTACCAAGATCATTCAAAACGTCCATTAATTGGACCTTCGAGGTCCAATACGAGCATTAGAATCAAGTCGGGACTCAATCGAAAACTCATTCAAAACTCAAGCTGTGTACTACACCAGCCCGTGTCCCTAACCCGTGTAACTCTCTAACTTTTAAGGCATGAAGAAATTGAAGTCACACGGCCAAGTCACATGCCCGTGTGCTAGGCCATGTGGTGAATTTAATTTTCGAAATTTAGGTGCAGCTTTCACACGACCATGTAACACGCTCGTGTCCAAGGCCGTGTCAACCACACGACTGAGACACACGCTCTTGTCTCTGCCCATGTGCTCAATTCTGAGCATTTTGTTTCTCATTTTTAAGATGCAAGGGAGACATGGCTGGACTACATGCCTATGGGACAAGCCATGTGTCACACATGACCAAAACACACGCCCGTGTGTCTGTCCGTATTGACAAAATAAGACCATTTCCTTGCCTCATTTGTCACCCAAAACTTACCATTTTCCTGCACCAAACATACCAAACACATTCCAACCTTTTCAAGCATTCAAATTAAGAGATTTTCATCATTCAACAGGACATATCATTGTATTCATACATGTTTACAATCTTTCCATGGATTTACTTGGCATTAATCTCATTTGATCATATGTAGTTAGCATCACATATGAATATATATCATAATAAACTACTTAATCATACGAAAATAAACCATTACTAGCCATTCCAATGGCGAGGTTACAAAACATCATTATCAAGCTACTAATCATCAAGTTGTTCTATACATGCCATTATACCAAAATGATTTTACTATGTATACCCAAGATAAGCTAGTTGATAGTGTGACGATGCTCCAACGATCTTCCAACCTTTGCGAGCTTCCGAGCACTATAAAACAGGGAAAATAAAATGGAGTAAGCATTACATGCTTAGTAAGTTCGTAAACGGAAACTAAACTTACCAATCTCGTTTATTAAATCTAAGCATACAACATCATGCTTACCATCCATTAGCAATATTGCTTAAACACATGCATTCAATCAAACATGTTAGTCACCAAAAATCCTCATAACTATCAAGTAAACATAGATGAGCTCATCATGTAATATTTTTTCAAGTCATTATCATTTCATCTCATAATTCTCATGCCATGTCAAGAGTTTTGTGTCCGTTGGATCATTGAAATTTCGATGGATGCTCAAGTAGTACACTCGAGGTGTACAATTCCATAATCTGTCAATTCTTGTTCAAGGGTACCCATTAGGGCACTTAATCAAGGAACACACTCTCGAGCCACATATCATATAATAGGATTACCAGTCCAGGGTAAATCCTTTATATAATGTATGCTCAAAAGAGTTCAATTAGGATTACTAGTCCAGGCTAAACCCTAATCATTAAGTATACTCGAGAGGTATTATATCAGGTTACCTGTCCAAGCTAAATCCTTTCTATAACAAGGTCAATAGGATTATTCGTCCGAGCTAAATCCCGTTCGCAACAAATGTAGGACCTTGTTCGTTTCAGGAAAGCGCATATATTCATTGGAATTCAATATTCAACCAAGACTTAACCCTTTTTCACTATATCAAGCATGTATTAAATTTTTCAATATAACATTCAAGCAATGTACATCAATATAAGTCACCTTCCATACAACACAACATTAAATTAAAATATCTACATGCCCGATTAAGTTATACGAACTTACCTCGACACTTGTTTACGTAAATAATCTACTAATCTGAAACCTTTTCTTTTCCACGATTTAGCCTCGAATTTGTGTTTTCTGTATCTATATAAATAGCTTTAATCATCAATTTCACATTTTTCATATTTATTTGGACTCAATTTACATCCTAGGTAAAATTACCAATTTGCCCCTAACATTTCTATAAATTCCAATTTCGACCCTAGGCTCGAAAAATGAAACTTAGGCAATTTACTCCCTATTCCAAGCCTAACCAAAATCCCATTACAAATTTTACAGCACATGTATTCATAAAAATTCAGAATTTTTCATCAAATTTCACAAGTTTACATTTTAGTCCCTAAATCATGTTTTCATCAAAAATCACTTTGTAAAAGTTGTTTATCTATCAACAATCTTTCATTTTCTACCATAAATTTTTAATTTTCAGCATATACATCCATGACCCATTTTCCATACTTTGATAACTTTTCAAATTAATCCCCCAAATAGATAGTTTAAGCTATCTCGATTTCAAAAATATCAAAATTACTAAAAACGGGACAAGGAAACTTACCCAATTAAGCCTTGAAAGTTTCTTCTCTCTCTCCTAGGGTTTCCATAAAATTTTGGGGTTGAAGATGACAAAATAAGATGATATTTTTCTTTTTATCATCTTTTAATTAATTAATTATTTCAATTTCCAATTTAGTCCCTACTCTTTTCTAATATTTCTGTGGATGAGTCACTAAATATCTAAATACTTTTTCTTTAATGGTCTAGTTACCGTATATAAAAAAAGTCATGGGTCATTATTTTTCACATACTTGAATTTAAGAGAAAGTTTTAGAAAGAAACTTCCCTGAAAAAATTATTTTAGAAAATTTCAAGAGATATTTTTTTATTTGCAACTTGACCCAGAAGTTTAAAGAAATTGTGAAACTATCTCACTAGTAATTTTGTGGAAAATTTTCTTATTCGAAGTGAGCCCACACTTGGCAGACATGAGCTTGAGGATAACGGAGAAGGCTACTCGATCGAAGCATTCTGTAACACCCCTTACCCGTATTCAATGCCGGAACAGGGTACGAGGCATTACCAGACTTAAACATAAACAAACATACAAAACCGAGACGTAAATTTCCATCCAAATCTAAAACTTTTCATTTACATTCACATCGTCCCTAAAACGAGCCTACGAGGCCTAAAACATACATTGGGAGTGGTTCGGGACTAAACCAAGAACTTTGGAAAATTTCACCACACTTAGAAAAATTTTCATGTTTTAAGAGTCAGACGCCCGTGTGGCTTGGGACACACCCGTGTGGGCAGGCCGTGTGGTCACACACGCCCATGTCCTTAACCTGTGTAACTTTCTGTTTGTCATCCAAGAACAAATTGAAGTCACACGGCCAAGACCAAGACACATGCCCATGTCCCGATGCCGTATCCTCCATACGGCTAAGACACATGCCCGTGCATCTGCCCGTGTGCTTAATTTTGAGCATTCTGTTTGCAACAATTAAGGTACAGGAGACACACGACAGGAGCACACGCCCATGGGGCTGACCGTGTGTGACACACAGCCTAGACACACGCCCATGTGTCTACCCATGTGGACATAAAAAAGGCTATTTACCAAGCCATTTTGCCACCCTCACTTGCACATATCTACTCAACATCATATGGCACAAACTCAAGCATGAAGAGCAACTAAATAATCACAACCAAGACAATAACATGTCATTCTCATATCATTTTTAAACACGCTTAAAAATCAACCTTTCCACATCAAATTATGCAAGTTTCCACATTCACAAATGACATTAATACAAATATACTCATAACCAACATTAGCCAACTTCCAAGACTATATACAAAATGAACCATGAACCATTCACATTTATGACCATCACATATTAGTACCATATCAGCATCTATCATACACACAACATTTGTCATGCCATAAATCATTCATGTCAATGTCACCTTCATTAGTCTTCATTTAACTACTTTTAGTTACCTTATTGTACACAAAAAATTATAATCTCACCAATAGACTACATTACCAAACATTTCACATTCATGCCATAAATCATATTTCCAAATATTTCACATTCACCAAGCATACCATGATCATATCACCATAGACATTGACACATATATGAATGTGCTTAGGCTCACAACCATATTAGCCAAATAAGGCAATTTACATGGCCAAATATCAAAACAAGCCTTTGACCCTTACAAGCCAATACATTGGCTAAAGTCATAATGACACATATGACCAAAAGACCAAGTCCCTATACATGCCATAAGCTCGAAATACTTGAATTCATCAATACCCAAAATTGATGGCTTGATAGTGTGATAGGATCTCCAGCGATCTCCAACTCGAGCTAGCTTCACGACACTATAAAACATGGGAAAGGAAGGGGGTAAGCTATATAGCTTAGTAAGCCCACATGAAAATAATAAGCAACTCTTATTAAGCTTTTATCAAGTTTAACAATTTAAACACAAAATAATACCAATTGCTATAAATCTTATAGTTAAAATTTTATTTAATCACGATGTTTACTCTATTAACTTTCAAGCATAATTTGACATGTCTTGACGTTGGCTTGACAACCATAATCTCTCCATTACAACAGATTACCACAATCAACCAGTCATTTCAAGCCTCATAATAAGCATTCACATTAATTACAAGTATTTACATTTCAAGCATATATTTTAACATCTTTCAGTTGTTTAAAGCTCATATTTTCCCATACTTCCATAATCATTTCAATAGGCAATTATGCCAATCTTTCCTTTTTCTCATATCAGATAAATCACAATTTGTGTGAATATATCTTGCTATATCATAACTTAATTTTTAGCTCAAAAGCCAATTACACATTCGCCAACTGAATTTACCATGTATTTCATACATCACAAATATAGACCAATAATTACAAGGCTTTCACAAAACATTCTCAAGGAAATCATGAACTCACGATATCAAGAAAGCAATGCTTATAAACTTATGTTCATACCTATACAAATTCGTAATACTTACATGTACTTTCTCTTCTTTAACATACCCATTGAATTTCCCGTTGAACCACTTGGAATACTTAGGATACTCGGGAGTTCTGTGCACAGGGTACTGTACCAATGCCATATCCCAGATATGGTCTTACATGTAATCTCGCATCGATGCCAACAGTCCAGCTATGATCTTACAAAAAATCTCATATCAATGCCATATCCCAGATATGGTCTTACACGAAGTCTCATACCGACGCCATATCCCAGATATAGTCTTACACGTAACCTTAGTAACCTTAATGTCATGACATTTGTATCCTATCTATTCCTAAGGTTCATCCGGGATTTCACGCTTGTCGAACTTTGTTGAACATGCTCAATGGTCAATCATAATTCATACAATAATAAAGCATTTAAAACATAATTAAAAACAATGCATTATTTACATACGAACTTACCTCGACATAAAAATGGCGAATAGGACCTAACCATCAAATACTCGTTTTTCTCCCATTCTAATTTTGAACCTCGTTTTTCTTGATCTATATTATCACATTCAAATTATTTAATCATTAAACTATTCAAATCAGCCCAAAATCATATTATGGCCAAAATTATATTTTTGCCCCTAAAGTTTCACATTTTTACATTTTCGTGTAAAATGATTTTCATATAATTTCTACATTACCCAAGCCTAGCCAAATCTTTATTGTACTCATACCAGCCCATAATTTTATTAAACCATACTTTTACTACTTATTTTATAACTTTTACAAATAGGTCCTTTTAGGCATTTTCATCAAAAATCACTTAGTAAAAGTCGTTTATCATACATCAAACACACATTTTCTACCATTAAATATCAAAATACACAAATGTCCATCATGGGTGAAATTTTAGACTTTGCTTATGTCTTAAATTAGTGGTAGAAATAGATAGATCTTGTTACAAGGATTTCAAAAACATATAAATCATTAAAAACGGAGCTAGAACGGACTTAAAATCGAGCTTGGAAGCTTGAAGTACCCTAGCCATGGTTTCTCCTTGTAAAATTCAGCCATGGGGTAGAAGATGGATAAAATTTGGCTTTTTAATTCATTTATTTACCAAATTACTAAAATGCCCTTAATGAAAAACTTTAGAAACATACCTAACCATGTCCATTTTTGTCCAAAAACTTAACCAATGGTCTAATTACCATTTAAGGACCTCCAATTTAAAAGTTCATAACAATTGGACACCTCTAGCATGTAGAAATCAACTTTTGCACTTTTTACAATTTAGTCCTTCTGACTAAATTGAGTGCCCAAACGTAAAAATTTTCGAACAAAATTTTCACAAAATCATTTCATAAAATTGTAGACCATAAAAATATAATAAAAATAAATTTCACTACGTCGAATTCGTGGTCTCGAAACCACTATTCTGACAACCCAAAATTAGGCTGCTACATGTTCATCCTAGACGAATCGAAAAGGTACAAATTTGATTAAGTGTTTATTAATTTAGATATCACAACCTAGTTCTTTTTTGGAAAAAAATTTTAAAACTCTAGTCTTCCCCTAAACTTATTTTTCGATACATTTTTCAAACATAATTTTCTAACAATTGGTATTAGAGTCAGGTTGTACTCTATCTATAAGTATAAATAGGTAATCAAAATAGATTTCTCTTCTTCTTTAATGATTTGATTACATAAAAAGTGACATTCTTTAGATCTTATGCATGTTTTGAGTTATATATGAGAATTGATGCGATATTATAAATTTGTTATATAATTGTTATTTTTTGCCAAGATTATGGTTCTTAGGAAATAGACGCTGGACTATCATCTCCATGTATGACTTTTTTTTTTAATTCATAGAATTCTTGTGAGCTGAAAATGAACATAGGACTTAAATATAACTTTTTCAAAAGGAGTCCATGAAGAGGATAAGATGGAGTGATGGCGGTTGAAGACCCTAGGAATGCCTTGTGGTGAAAAATTGTATAGTTTTTATTTTTCATTTATTTTCTAGAAATGGAACCATGGAAACCTTAACAAACAATTTTATTTTAATTACTCATCTCCTTATATATTTATTTTATAACTGTTTATAATATTTATATTATGTTACATTTTAATTTTGATATATATATGTATGAGAAGATCCACAGTTGATCGATTAAATATAAAAGTGTGGTAATGTAAAAATACATGTGCTATATTGTTACATTCACTTTTTTAGGTTATTCGATTTCTGTGAGAAGTGTGGTAATGAGAAGGTGCACCATTATTAAACAAAAACTCCTGAAAATAAGCACATCCATTCCTCGATGTAGTTGCAACACCTATTCTTTCATACATATCCAAAATCAAATTAAAATTACCAGCAATAAGCCAAGGCTAATCAATCGAATTAGTCATAGAATTTAAATAATCTCACAATAGACACCTTGTTGGCCTATGGGGACTAGTATACATAGCCGAATAAAGAAACCCCAACGAACTCTGGCCATTACTAATCCTCATGTGCATAACTGATAATGTAATCCTAAAATATTAATAGTAACATTATCACTCTAGAGTACCCAAATTCTACTAGAGAAACCATTCACCTCAAATCTACAAGAATTTGAATACCTTATTTTTCTAATAATTTCATCAACACGAAAACCACTAACCCGAGTTTCAAATAAACAAAATAGATTAGGACTAAACTCGTGTCTATACTCGAAAATAAATTTGTGGAAATAGGTGTGTCTCACTCCCTAAACATTCCAAAAAATAAATTTAAATTCATAAATACTTAAAATAAGAACCCAAATAGAAATCTACAATCCATGAGCATTAACAACTTACCCCAACTTCTCGATCAAAGTTTGTTGCCATACCTTCAACCACTATCGACGAAGAAGTCTCCACAATCGGCTACTCCAGGGCCAGATTTAAATTACCCACAATTTCCTCTATGGCTGTTGATAACTCTATAATAGATTTCTCAATATAAACCATTTTACCATCAGAAGGTTTCCTTCTTTGGAGACTATCTTCTAATACGACATTTGGTCCATTTCCCATTATTCCTTTTCCCGCTCCAATCTTGAACAATATATTTTCCTTCCCAGATTTTGCACCATGTGAACCAACCTCAATAGCCCGAAAGGTCACATGCTTTGACTTGTCCAAATTAGGCTTTAAAGAAACAACTTTGAAATTCTCTTGACCTAAACTTCCATCCTTACCCACACAACCCAACAAATCTCCAACAACAAACCTACTGACAACCTTAGGCCAAGGCTCACACTAATTCTTTTACCCTTTATCCTTAATCCTAACATCTCTTTCTCTAACCCCAAAAGCTCCAAAAGCCCCATCAGCCACAACACCCTTCTTTTTTGTCGAAAATCCTATAAGTTTCCTTGCATTCAAAGCCACCCCTTAACTAGATAAAATCATCATTGTACTTGCCTCAAAACCAACAACCCCATCAAGATTGACATTCTTCACATGATTTTCGGCCCTTACCTCACCCCCATTGGCCTCTAACACGACGAATCTAGATCCACTCGATCGACCACTACTCAAATTCCCTTCACATCTAATGAACCTTAAAATCTCCCCCTATCATTGTTCAACTAGCATCCAAGGACCAAACGACTCTTTCTCCACTGTAGCTTGTAATCCCAATTTCTCAACCTGTAACAACCCGTTTTTAGTGAAATCTGAACAGTGGTTTTGGGACCACAAATCCAAAGTTAAAAAATTTATTTTAGTATTATTTTATTTCCTACAACATGATAGTAATTCTGCATAAAAATTTCGTTAAGAAATTTTACCGTTTACATGCTCAATTTGATAAAAAGGACTAAATCGTGTAAAGTGAAAAAGTTAAGTTCTAATAGCTAAAGGTATTAAATAGCTATCGAAACTTAAATTAAAAGTCCTTATATGGTAATTAGACCATTTATAGATTAGTGGATGAGCATGGCTTGACATTTGTGTAAATTTGATTATTTTTTAAGGTTAATTAAGTAAATAAGTAAATAATGATAAAAACTAATGAAATAAAATATGCTATCATCTTTTATTCATCATCATCAACCAAAAATTAGGTTTTGGGAAGCCATTTTTGTGCTTAAGGTTTTGGCAACTTCATCTTGGTCTTAGGTAAGTGATTTTTATCCCGTTTTTAATGATTTTTAAGTTTTTGGGATCATTATAGCTTAATCTAGCTAGCTTGAGGACTAATTTATGAAACTGTTAAACTATTAGGGTTTTACCATTAATTCATGTACATGATTTTTGAAGTTTGATGTTAGAAAATGGATGATTGTTGTTAGATAAACAACTTTTGTAAAGGAATTTTTGGTGAAATTGTCAAATAGGGACTAAATTGAAAAATAGAAAATTATACATGGTGAAATTGTGAAATAAATGAAATATAGGGCATGTTAAGGACCTATTTGATATTTGGCCATAGTGGGTTGTGGTGAAATTGCATAAATTTCCATTTTTATGAGCTAGGGACTAAATTGCAAAGAAATAAAAGTATATGATTAAATGGTAATTTTGTCAAAATATGATTTTGGGCTAAATTAAATGAGTTATATATTAAATTGAGTTAAATTGATCTATATAGATCAAGTTAGACCTCATACTGAGTTAGATTAGGGCAAAGAGAAAGTCTCAAATTAATTGCCTTAGTATCTACGTATACTCGTCGAGGTAAGTTCGTGTGATGAAATTGTAATTATATGTTTATTTTGAAATATGCTTGAATTTTAAATTTACTACATGTATACACGGTTATATATCCAACTATGTATGACTACCGAGCCCTGTTTGAACCTTAGGAATTCGTAGGATACAAATGACATGTCATTAGGGTTTACATGATTTGGGTACTAGTCCTGAACATCCTACCAATGGCTGAGGTCTTATATGTGTTTCAGATATTCTACAGCTCATGTGAGCAGCATCGTGTATCTACGTTCTAACCCACAACTCATGTGAGCATTCCGATTTATAGCTCGTGAGAGCATACCGATCTACAGCTCGAGTGAGCATACTGATTCACAGCTCATATGAGCATACATGTATAGGATTTGACAGATTACAGTTATATGAGTTAGCACACTATGTGTGAGCTATCTCGGGTATCCAACGGTATTCTAAATGGTTCAATAGACAATATTCTGATACGAAATTGTAAGAGTTTAATATGGACTGTTACAGATATACATATGAATTATATGGAAATGTTGTTACATGTTATATGGAAATATTGAATTGGATGATACATGTCTATGAAATTAACCTTTTGATGTTCTCATCCATGATTATTGGTTTATATAAGTATTTACATGGCTAACATGGTTAATGTATAAGTGCTTAGGCATTTGGCCAAATTATGTTGGGATATGATATGTTTACTTACCTATTATGTGACTAAATGGTATGTTTTATTCTATATTATACTAACTTACTAAGCTTAAATGCTTCCTCTGTGTTATTTTTCGTGTTATATAGTGAATCAGAAGCTTGTTCAAGTTTGAAGCTTGTCAAACCTATATCACACTATCCATCGACTTTTTCGGTACTTTTGAATGTTTAATTTCGGTTATAATGGCTTGTATAGGTATTTTGGCTAATGTTGGCCATGTGTTTTGATTGTCGAAATGGTCATTTTGCTTCGCTTGTGTTTTGGCATTTTTGTTGGTGAAATGGTATGTTGGGGATCAACCTGATTAAGCAATGAACAAGTAAAAATAATAGAAGGAATTGAGAAATTGAACACACAAATTTAACGTGGAAAAATCCCTCCAAAGAGGATAAAAAAACCATGTGCAAAGATAATTTTACTATAGTGGTAAAAGAATGAAGAGTACAAAAGATGGAGATAAAAACTAAACCCTAAAACTCGAAAACAAAGAACCCTCAAAATGTAAACACAAAATTCTCTAAAAGTGTTATGAGTTCTAATATTTAAGGGGTGTATTTTCTAATGTTGTAAAAGAGCCTATTTATAGGCTAAATTCATAGGCCAAATAATAATAAAATAATCTAGACTAATTAGAGTTTGATTGAAACAAATAAATAGAGTTTAACTAGAAGATTATTTATCAAATTTGATTGAAATAGGAGTCATACTTAACAAATCTCCACCTTGACTCATATTTCCACAATGCCATCTTTGCCAAAGCCCGCCACGGGCTTATCTTGAACTATGCAGGGAATTAACTGAGTCAAATCTGTGCTTAGAAACTGGAAGACTTCTAGCCTTCAACTTATACACTGCCAAATTAAAACTAACCTGGGTCTGATTTTCACAAACACAGTACCTTAACTTTTCAAAACTTGCATCCAAAAGAGAACCTCTTGATCGACTGTAAACGTCACAACAAAAATGTGCAAGCATACACTGTCGATGTAGGTATAATAGATAGATGTGAGTATGTTGGATATCGATCCCACAAGGATGGTTGTCTTTTGTCTATTATTGTCTGTGCAATAACTAGATAGAAAAGAGATAAATTGTGAGTATAGTTGTCGAAGCAATAACTCGAAAATAATAAGATAAAATATGTTATGGATAAACTAGAATCCCCAACATGAATCTTTAGCAGTATACTAAGTACTCACAAGGTATAAAAGATAGGTGATTGTTGACGCAATAAAATTTAATTATATCTTACCAAATTCCACTCTTTTATTTAATCTGGGACTTAACCATGCATATTAACCTCACGTTCCGATGATGGCAATATGGCACTATGGCACTATTAATAACAAGTGGACGAAATTCCTTTACTCCTTACTCAACTTCTGCTGAAATGCTTATTAGCTCAAATTTTCTCTGCACCTTTCAGTGTTAGTGACTGCAATAACACTTCCATGTTTAGAACATTCAATATAACAACCTGATTTTGGGCCTAGTCAGAACGGTGGTTTCGGGACCACGAATCTGACGTAGTAAAACTTGTTTTTATTAAATTTTCATGGTCTACAATTTTATGGAATGATTTCGTGAAAATTTCGTTCGAAAATTTTGACGTTTGAGCATTCAATTTAGCAAAAAGGACTAAATTGTAAAGAGTGCAAAAGTTGAGTTCTACATGCTAGAGGTGTCTAGTTTTTATGAAATTTTAAATTGAAGGTCCTTAGATGGTAATTATACCATTTTACTTTAAGTTGGACAAAAATAGACATGAGGTAAGAGAATTTTAGTGTTTTGAGAAAAAGGGCATTTTGGTCATTTGGTAATTAAATGAATTAAAAACCAAAAATCAAGCCAAAATTTAGTCCATCTTCTTCATGTTTGGCTGAAATTTTCAAGGGAGACATAGCTAGGGTTTTTCCACTTTTCAAGCTCGATTGTAAATCCGTTCTTGCCCCGTTTTTAATGCTCTTTACATTTTTGAAGTTGTTATCACCCGATTTATCTATTTCTACCATTAATTTGAGAGATGATTGAGGTATAGGGTTTGAACCATGTTAGATATTTGTGTATTTTGATGTCTAATGGTAGATTATACAAGTTTAATGTTAGATAAACAACTTTTGCTAGGTGATTTTTTATGAAAATGTCAAAAGGACCTATTTGTAAAAAGATTTCAAAATGTGTATAAAAATGTGATTAAATGGAAAATATGAGCTTTTATAAGCATGAAAGAGGTTCGGCTAGGCTTGGGTCTTGATGAAATTGAATAGATTTCATTTTATGAGCCTAGGGACTAAAATGTAAATATGTCAAAGTTTAGGGGCGAAAAAATAATTTTTCCATAATGTTAGTTTTGGACTGAATTGAGTAATGTGATTTATAAACAAGTTAAATTTGCTATTATAGATCAAGAGAAACGAGGTTCGGACCTAGATCAGGGGAAAAATAAAGTATTTGACGATTAGGTCCATTTCCTACTATTTTTGTACCGAGGTAAGTTCTTATGTAAATAATGCATTGCTTTAATTATATTTTAAAAGCTTTACTATTGTATGAATTATGATCGAACATTGAGCGTGTTCGACAAAGTTATGAAAAGCGTGAAATCCCAATTGAACCTCAGGAATAGATAGGATACAAATGTCATGACATTGGGGTTACTGAGGCTATGTGTAAGACCATATTCGGGATATGGCATCGATATGAGATTTTGTGTAAGAACATAGCTGGGCTATTGGCATCGATACGAGATCCCATGTAAGACCATATCTGGGATATGGCATTGGTATAATACTATGTGTGCTAGATACCCAAGTATCCTTTAGTATTCCAAGTGGTTCAATGGGAAATGCAACGAGAATTGTCAAAGTTGTGAAAGAATATGGTATGTTGTAAATGGAATCAGGTATGTACATAAGACTCATGCTTAATGAGCCCTTTATGTAATGAATTCCTCAGTAAGGTTGTGATTGAGCAAGTTTGATTATGAGATTTATAATGACATTTATGTTAATTTACTTCATGTTAATTGTATGTTAAATGAAACTTTATAACGCTTATTATTTACATGGGAACTTACAAAGCTATATAGCTTACTCCCTTTCTTTTCCCTTGTCTTATAGTGTCACCAAGCTAGCTTGGGGTTCAGAGATTGTCAAATATCTAGTCACACTATCAACTTAATATTTTGGGTACCAATGATTTCAATATTTTGAGTTATGGCATGTATAGGGACTTGGTTATTTTTTTTATAAGTCTTAATTGAATTGGCCTAATGTATTAACCTATATTGGTTGACAATTCATTTTGTAAATGGCCATATGAAATTGGCTAATATTGGTTTAAGTATTTATGCATATTATGAAGTTTTCATGGATGTGGAAGTTTGCATGATTGAAGTTGATAAGTATGTGATGTTTGTATGTGGTAAATGGTAGCATGTGAGTGATGTGTGGATGTCTTGATTGTGGCTGAAGTGGTTGATTGTAATTGCTTGGATTGGTGTTATGTTTTGTTGTGTAGGTGTATGCATAAAAGGGAGACAAAATCGCTTGGTAAATAGCCTTGTTTTTGTTCACACGGGTAGCACACGGGCGTGTGTCTAGGCCATGTGAGACACACAGCTTGCCCCATGGGCGAGTGTTCTGGCCGTGTCTTCCCTACACCTTAATTGTTGCAAAATAGAATGCTTAGAATTGAACACACAGCCAGAGGCACGGGCGTGTGTCTCAGCCGTGTGGATGTCACAGCCTTAGGCACGGGCGTGTGCCCTGAGCATGTGAAGTTTGCATCTATCTTATGAAAAATTATGAAAATTAAATCGACCACACGGCCTAGGCACACGAGTGTGTACCTTGGCCGTGTGACTTCAATTTGCTCATGGGTGACAAACAGAGAGTTACACGGGTTAGGGACACGGGCATGTGTACCCACACGGCTTGCCCACACGAATGTGTCTCAAGCCACACGGGCGTGTCTCAAGCCACACGGGCTTGTGGCTTTTAAAACATGAAAAAATTTCTAAGTGTAGTGAAAATTTCTAAAGTTCTTGGTTTAGTCCCGAACCGCTTCCAATGCATATTTTGGGCCTCGTAGGCTCATTTTAGGGATGATATGAATGTAAATGAACAGTTTTAAATTTGGATAGAAATTTACGTCTAAGTTTTGTATGATTGCTTGTGTATAAGTCCGGTAATGCCTCATACCCTATTCTAGCATCGAATACGGGTAAGGGGTGTTACATTCAAAGCCCCAAGATTAAACAATAAAAATAAGATTTAAGAAGATAACATTTAACAAAGCATTCATTATACTTCCATACAGTAGAATAATCACCAGCGTTTTCAAAGAAATGAGAAAGAATCGAATAGAGAATACTATTCCTAGGCTACTTGATTGAATCTCTCAATTTCCCCTTGTTTTGCACTTAGATCTCCTCGTCAAGAGTGGATCTGCATCAGTCTTCACGTTCCCTTACCCAAAGGAGGCTTAAGCTGCCATGGTCACAAGCTTCAAACTCGGGTAAGAGAATGGTAGTCCAGCAGAAGAATTCTCCCTTCATTCTTCTCACGTTATCCTTTTATGTTTTCCTCAACAGTATAGGTGTCCTTCCCTTAGAATTATTCTGTCCTTGTTCGTACATGGTACTTACACTGGATTGGACAGCTCATGCATGGTTGGCTCTTATCAGATAGCTATCAATTACAATGACAATTCTGGACGCAATCTGGAATTAACTCATGTAGCGACAATGTGGACATCTGTCGACTGCGGCAACAATTCCAAACGCAATCTAGAATTAACTCATGCAGTGACATTAATGCAATAAGATAGCAAAATTAAGGATAAAATAGGCTAGGATTCACTGAGTTATAAAATGCAATTTACTAAACTGAATATGCTAAAATGTATTCTAAAGGTAACTAAATGGGAACAATTTAACTAATAAGAAGGGGGAAAACTTGTATTCTTTTTAGTGCTATCACATACACCCCAAACTTGAATTTTTACCTGTCTTCAAGTAAAACAAAATCTAGCAAGGCAGCAAAACATTACTAAGGCAAACGAACATTCTAGTGACTTGAATCACCTAAAATCCCAATGAATGAGTTACATTAAGATGAAAGAATATCGTATTGACAATACATAAGCATGAATGAATAAGATTGTAGCTTCATTAATGTCAGCACCATGTTTCAAGCCTCAAATTCTATCTACCAAAACAACATCTAATACAATAATATAATTTTTTTTTTCAAAATAAGGGATATTGTTGGATTACTGTACCCTTGTTCCTGAGAAGTAACGATGGAGTGTAACAAACCCCCAGGGAGTACGTAACTGCATCAACACACACTCATGCCTTAGGATAGATTCATTTTTCTAACGCTTGTATTGGAGTGTTCTCTTTTTAACATTCTACAATACATCCACTTTGGAGTGCTCTTACTTATAACTATCTATATATATATAGGCAGCTAAAAAAGGTAGTTTCATACAAGATTCAAGGAATGCTACTAGTTATTTATTACTAATGCAACCTAAATCATTCATCAAAGTATTGAAGATACAATATTCAGTCAAATTTATCCAACTCATTCATTGACAATTCACATGATCCAAGAATTAAGCATCGAATATAACAAAAATTTTCAGATAATTGTGCATAAACCTTGCGTGCTTAAAAAAAAAGTTTTGAAATGTGGGTGTATTTCCAAATCCCATATATATTCCTCCCAAACTTAAAGATTGCATTGTCCCCAATACACTGACATGAATATGTAATGACAATGAAAATGCAATGACGATGTATACTAATCAAAATAAAACCTAGAGCTACATGCAATGCATGACTATTAAATTAAAGCTTAAAACAAACTAACTAAGTTATCTGTTGTCGTCGATGTGGTTGCATGATGTTTCTTTCTCTTTTTCTTCTCCTCCTTCTTTCATTTTTTATCCTTAGAGCGCTTCTTTTTCTTTTTTTTTTTTGGCTTTGCACAGTTTGCGGATTGCTCTTCAGTTCCTAGCTCAGCCTTGGCATCATCGACTGCTATTTGTGTAGGAGAGGCCACTTGGAGTGGTCTAGTGTAGACAATTATTGCCCATGAATTGCATTGCTCCTCACTAGTGACCTTAGCAACTTCTGCTGGTCTTGCTCCAGTTTACTCCAAATTATCAATATTTGCACCCATAGATCCGGGTGTAGTAACAACCTTCTCAACACAATGCCTTCAGTTGCCATAAAATGACATTTTTCTCAATTCAAGATAAGATGAGTGTCCTCACATCGTTTCAGTACTTTATCTAAATTGTTAGTGCAACCATAAACTAAAAAGTCACCCATAAAAACCTCTAAAGAGTCTTCGATCGTATCTGAGAATATTGCCATCATACACCTTTGAAATATGGCTGGTGCATTGCAAAGACTGAAAGGCATACGACGAAAAGTAAAAGTACCAAAGAGGCAGGTGAAAGTTGTTTTCTCCTAATTCATTGGTGTAATAGCAATTTGGTTGTACCCAGAATAACCATTTAGGAAGCAATAATAAGCTTTTCCAGCAAGCCGATCTCACATTTGGTCAATGAAGGGAAGTGGAAAATGATCCTTCCTTGTGGTTGCATTTAATTTATGATAGTCCATGCAGACTCGCCACCCCATGGGGATGCGTTTTGGTAGTGATTCGTCCTTATCATTGCAAACCACTGTGATGCCACTCTTTTTCGGGATGTATTGCATTGGACTCACCTACTTGCTATTAGAAATCGAGTAGATAATTCCTGCATCAAGCCATTTTATGATTTCTTTCTTGACCACTTCCTTCATCTTCTCATTTAACCTTCTTTGCGATTCAATTGACTGTTGGCATTCATCTTCTAACTTGATTTTGTACATGCAAAAAGAAGGACTAATACCTTGAATATTTGCAATACTCCAGGCAATAGATTGTTTGTGGTGCTTGAGAATGTGAGTCAATTTCTTTTCTTGTCTTTCATCCAGTGTTGCAAAGATAATAACTAGAAGAGTATTGTGATCACCCAAGAATATGTATTTAGGATGAAGAGGTAGTGGTTTCAATTCCAGAGTGGGAGCTTCTTTAATTGATGGTTTGAAAATTGGAGTGGTTCTGTTGGTTAGGTATAATAACTAAATTTTCCATCTTTGCTTAACTTTAATAGTACTAGCTTCAACTGTGCTATCACAATTGTCTATGGATTCAGCCTCAAATGTAACACCCCTAACCCGTATCCGTTGTCGAGCTAGGGTTAAATACGTTACCGGATAAATCGAAACATTTAACATTCATTTCACAATCATCATAGCATCATAGTCATACATCAATACAGAGTCCCTTATATAGGTCATCGAGACATTAAACATGCATTAGAAAGGGGTTGAGACTAAACCGAGCTCATTCAAAATTTTTAAAACTTAAACAATTTTTTTCAAAGTTTCATAGGTCACACACCCATGTGAACAGACTGTGTGCCTCACACGGTTTTAGACACGCTCGTGTGTCTAGGCTGTGTCAAAACAGGGCATACATACTAACTTGTCCACACGGCCACATGACACGCCCGTGTGCCAGGCCATGTGAAAATTGGGGAGGCTACTGACTTGGGTCACACGGCCAGCCACACGCCCGTGTGTCTAGCCCGTGGTCGAAACTAACTTGCCCACATGGCCTAGCACACGCCTATGTGTGTGACTGTGTGGTCTGCCTAGGCTCATTTTGAAATGGCCCTCAAGCAACACGACTGAGACACATGCCTGTGTCTCTTCCCTTGTGGGCAAAAATAGGCCATTTACAAGGCCAATTTGCCACCCATTAAGGGTCCTCCCTACAATCATCAAAACAACAACATTTTATGCCAAATTCTCAACCATTTCTCAACCAAAACATATACCATTCATGTCATAACATTATCAACCAATTTCATGCTTGAAACACATACCAAATCATATCATTCCATAAGCCAAATACATACCAAGACATATGATTTATAACCATAATATCCATCACTCAATCGATTGCCATAATCTTACCTTTTCTCCAAATCAGCACAATTCAAAAACTTACCAATTTGACCAATTTCTTTGGCCATTCATGAACACATCAAACATACCAATATTGCATCACATATCATATACCAAAATCAAACCATAAGTTCAACTATAATTAAACCATATCACATGGCTAAATATACACTTCACAAAACGTATTCAACTACCTCTAGCCTATACATGCCATACTTCAATAAATACATTTTCAAAAGTACCAAAATATAGTTTGATAGTTTGGTGATGATCCTCGACGATCCCTGAGCTTCTGGTAGCTTTGATATCTATAAAACAGTTAAAAAAACACACATAGTAAGCTTTCAAAAGCTTAGTAAGCCATATACAAATAAACTTATCACAAAATACAATTATAATCTAATTCAATTGCATGAATCATGGCATATCATAATGATAAGTTCACATTTCTCATTTAACTCAAAGTCTCATAATCATTTTCTCATATATGCATAATTCACGTATACTTAACATATTTCATTTTCACATACTTCAGACTTATTCCATAAGTTCACATATATACATATGCTTTGTACTTACCTTATTCTCAAACATAATGTACATTTCAAACATACCTGAATCAGATAAATATTCACATAGTCATTTGTTTCTCAGAATGCCCGTTGAACTGTTCGAAATCAATAAGGATATGCGGATAAATCGGACAGCTCGTACAATGCCAACGTCCTAGACGTGGTCTTACATGTAATCAAATATCGATGCCACTATCCCAGATAGGGTCTTACACAAAAAAAGTATATGCCAACGTCCTAGATGTGGTCTTACATGTAAATCATAAGTCGATGCCAACATCCCAGACATGGTCTTACACGATAACACAAATCGGATCCTATGTCATGGCATATGTATCCTAACTATTCCTAAGGTTTGTACGGGGATTTTCAGAAGTCAAAACTCTGTCGGTACTTTCTTGGACATCTCATATTCAAGACATATAGCCATTCAACATAGTTCAATAGCATATAAACATAAGTAAACCATTTCAGATACATTTATTTGTAAATAGACTTGCCTCGTACGGATATGAATAGAAACGAGCGACTATTCAACGACTTTCGTTTCCCCCCGATATAATTCCCTTTTTTTTGTTCTTGATCTAAATCAATTCAAATGTAACTTATTCAAACTCACATTCATTCAAATCAATCCAAAAACACATATTTAGGGCATTTTACAAACTAGCTCTCACATTTTCATATTTTTTCACTTTAGTCCTTAATCACAAGAATCACAAAATATACAAAATTTCTTTATACAAATGTCTAGCCGAATTTCTATGGAGTTCATACAAGTCCATATATTTCATTTATTTCACATTTTAGTCCCTCAAAATCTCATTTTTTATAATTTAGCCCAAATTACTCAAATTCATCAAAAATTCAAAGACAAAATATATCAACCTAACACATATCTTTTATTTTCCAACAACTGACATCACAAAACCCACAATTTCATCAATGGAATATTTCAAAATCATCAACAAAATCAGAAATTGAGACATGGGCTTGATAGTACACAAAGCAATGATTACAAAAACGTAGAAATTATCAAAAACCGAGTAAAAGCCATACCTTAATCAAAGAAAATCAAAGTCGAACCCTAGCTTGTATTTCTTTCTTTTTATTTTGATGAATTCGAAAACAACATGAATAAAAGTGGCTAATTTCATGCTTTTAATTTTATTAAACATATATTAATTCATCAATTATCATTTTACCCTTGCATTATAAACATTTAAAACATTAACTTATAAGGTCATAAATGTCCACTCATATGTTCAATAGTCAAATAACAACATAAGGACCTCTATTTTAATAAGACAAATCAATTAAGTACTTTAACAAACAGCAGACAACTTTTACATTTTACGCGATTAGGTCCTTTTACCAAATTAAGCAAACAAACGATTAAATATTAATACGAAATTTTCACACATGTCAATTGACATATTATAAACACAAAAAATATTATTAAAATATTTTTCTGACTCAGATTTGTGGTCCCAAAACCACTATTTCGACTAGGTTCTAAATTGGACTGTTACAATTTTCCCCCTTAGGGATTTTCATCTTCGGAAATCTTACCGTCAAATAGGTTTAGATATTGTTGTCTCATGGCATCTTCAGGCTCCCACGTAGCCTCTTCAACACCACGTCGATGCCACAATACTTTTACTAACATAATTCTCTTATTTCTCAATTATTTAATCTCACGAACTAAAATACGAATCGGCTTTTCTTCGTAAGTCATATCGGACTAAATTTCAATATCAGATAAAGAAATCATATGCAAAGGATCAGATCTATATCGTCGAAGCATCAATACATGAAACACATTATGAATCTTTTCTAGCTCTGGTGGTAATAACAAATGATAAGCAACTGGTTTGATACGCTCAATAATCTCATATGGCCCGATGAATCTCAGACTCAATTTGCCTTTTTTGCCAAATCAGAGTACTTTCTTCTACGGGGATACTTTCAAAAACACTTTGTCGCCAATTTCAAATTCAATGTCTTTTCTTTTCAAATTTGTGTAAGATTTTTGACGATCAGAAGCTGCTTTCAAACTATCTCGGATCACTTTTACTTTATGTTTAGTCTCTTTTATCAAATCAACCCTGTGTATCTTATTTTCGCTGAGCTCAGTCCAATACAAAGGTGTGTGGCATTTGCGACCATATAAAGCTTCGTATGGTGCCATTTTGATGCTCGATTGAAAACTATTATTATAAGTGAATTCAATCAAAGGCAAATATTATTCCCACGTACCTTCAAACTCAAGAATGCAACATCTCAACATATCCTCGAGTATCTGAATAATCTGCTCAGATTAACCATCTGTTTACGGTTGAAAAGCTGTACTGAAGTGCAATTTTGTACCTAGAGCATCTTGCAATTTCTTCCAAAATCGTGATGTGAACCTCGGATCTCTGTCTGACACAATAGATGATGGCACACCATGCAATCTAACAATATCGGAAATGTATAACTCAACTAAATTATCAGGTGAGTAATCGGATCGTATCGAAATAAAATGAGCTGATTTCGTCAATCGATCAACCACAACCCAGATAGCATCTTTCTTTTTCGGAGATAGGGGCAAACCCAAAACAAAATCCATTGTCACTCTATCCCATTTCTGTAACTGATAAACCATAATTTATACATATTTTTATCCCATGCTTAGCGCATTTTATGGATGATTTTTCCTTAGAATTGGTGAATTCGATAATCCTAATGCCTTAATTTCATGTTTTATACTTATGTGGGCTTAGGAGAGCGAAAGAAACGAGAAACGGGCCAAAAACGGAGAAAATGGGCCAACGTACGAAACCACCATGGCCTAGACTTCCTCACACGGGTAGACCACACGGCCGTGCCATTCTAACAGGCTTGACCACAGCCTGAAGTAATCGTACACGGGCGTGTCACACGGGCGTGTCCTTGCCGAGGCCAAGTTGAGTCCAATTCAAAAAAGGCTAATTTTGAGGGCTTTTAGGCATTCTAAAGCCTATAAATACACCTTAAAGGAGGAGAAAAGAGGAGACACAGAGGAGGAAGCAAGGAATTGCTCAAGGAAAGCCGATTGATCCATCTCAGAAGCCGGATTCACCGTCAAGACTGAAGATCTCCCTTCAATTCCCCTTCAAGAGTTTTGGGTTTTTCTTTATGTTTTGTATTCATTATTCTTCTGAAATGTTTTCCTTTTTAGTTATGAACTAAATCCCCGAAATACCTAAGGGGTATGAAACCTAAGACGAATCTTGTTATTATTTTTTGAATTGTATGATAAATATTTGACTTGTTCTTAATTATGTGTTCTTAATTCTTGTTTTGATATTCCAGGATATTGATTCAAGTTACGCTCTTATTCAAAGGAGGAATAGACCCTGTCTAAGAGTACAATTGTCATAATTAAGCAGAGTTGATTGCGTGCCTAGAGATAGGGTGACAAGATTTTGCCGGATTAGGGTGAAAACTAATAAGGGGATTCAAAGATCGAGTTAATGCAGCCCTAGAAAGTTAATTAGAAAGAGATTTCAATTATTCAACCTAGGGTTAGACGTTGTTAGTCTCAAGAGAGATAATAATATAACTTAGGGATTTTTACGGATCAAGTTAAATGAATAAATCATTCGATTCAGAGTCAGAATAACAAGTAAAGTCTAGGTGGATTCTTTCTTAGGTATTATCTTAATTCAATTGTTTCCCAAAAGTAATCCCCCAATTCTATTTTCTATGAATTCTTAGTTTAGTTAATTAGTTAGTTAAAATAAACCCCCTTATTCTTAGGCTAGATAATAAAAAGATAGTCATTACTAGTACTTTTAGTTCTTTTGGGTTCGACAATCCAGTCTTGCTAAAACTATACTACTGTTCGATAGGTTCACTTGCCTACAACGTGATAATAGTTAGTTTCAAGAACGATTAATTATAAATATTTAAAACCTTTCACAAAATAACACGATCATGTTTTTGGCGCCGTTGCCGGGGAACTAAGATATTAGGAACACTCAATTTTTATTACTTTAGCCATTTATTTTTCTTGCAAAGTTAATTTCATTATAATTATTAATAATTTACTTTTTCTTTCTCTTGGCAGGTTCTTATAGTTTATGACTAGAAGAAACCCGTCAGGACCACTACTTTTTGACGAAGAAATCAATCGCACAGTTTGTAGAAACCGAAGAGAAATAAGGCGAAGCCTAAGATACATAGAGGAAGAGCAAGAGGACAATATACAAGCCACAACCGAGGAGATGGCTAAAAATCAGGAAAACCTGAGACCACCTGCGATTGCTGTTAATCCAGTAAATCAGAATCCTGCTCTACGCACTATGTATGATTATGCTAAACCTTCTTTAACAGAAACTGAATCGAGTATAGTTAGACCTGCTATTGCTGCAAATAATTTTGAACTAAAACCTTACACTATTCAGATGATATAGCAATTTGTTCAGTTTGATGGTTTGCAGGATGAGGATCCAAACACTCATTTGGCAAATTTCTTGGAATTCTGCGATACATTTAAAATTAATGGCGTTTCTGACGATGCCATTCATCTTCGGTTGTTTCCCTTTTCATTGAGGAACAAAGCTAAATAGTGATTGAGCTCGTTACCACGAGGGTCAATTACTACTTGGGAACAAATGACCGAAAAGTTCTTATTAAAATATTTTCTGCCGGCTAAAACGGCTAAATTACGTAATGATATCTCTTCTTTTGTGCAGATGGATTTAGAGACACTCTATGATGCATGAGAGAGATACAATGATCTTTTGCGAAGATGCCCTCACCATGGGTTACCACTCTGGCTATAGGTTCAAACTTTTCATAATGGCCTGAATCCTTCGACTCGACAAATGGTTGACACAGCTGCTGGTGGAACCATCAACAATAAAACACTTGAAGCTGCCTATGAATTTATAGAGTAGATGTAACGCCCCGTACCTGAGACCGTTGCTGGAGTCGAACACGACGTGTTAACAGACTTAATTCATTGCTTAAATAGCTTAAACAATTTAATTTTAAAATTTCCAGTCAAGCTAGCAATCTGCATCACAGTCACTTAAAAATTCATATCTCGAGTTCCAAAACTCAAAATTCAATTCCGTAAATTTTCCCTGAAACTATACTCATATATCTATTTACTAATTTTTTTCTAGAATTTTTTGCTAGGCCAATTAGTACAGTTTATTAGTTAAAGTCTCCCCTGTTTTAGGGTTCGACTACTCTGATCTCTGTGTATTACGAATCAGATATCTCTCTGTAAAGAATTTCAATGACTATGAAGTTTGATTCTCCTAAAAATAGACTAAATAATAAATCTGTACATATAAAGTATGACTTCTAATTATTTTTATAAAATTTATGGTGAATTTCCAAATTCAGAATAGGGGATCCAGAAATCACTCTGGCCCTATTTCACAAAAATTCAAATTTCTCATAAATTATAATTCATATACCTGTTTTGTTCAATCCATATGAAAATAGACTCATTAAGCTTCAATTTCATAACTTACCCATCATTTAATTCCATTTCTACTATTTTTAGTGATTTTTAAAATTTACATCACTGCTGCTGTCAGATTCTGTTTTATGGCAAATTTCACTTTACTAAGGATTTTCATGGACTAAATATCATTTTAAACATACATAACATCAAATATGACTTAGATTGGTCATTCCAATGGCTAATCATTTACAAACCATTTTCTTGCCAAACCATAGCTATATCATAAGATCAATTACACAAAGTGAGTATTTTGCCATACATTCCACATTCAAGATATATAAGCCGTTTTACCGATTTAAGCCTTCGGATAGTGTGAACGAGTCTTCGACCTATCCCGATTCTCAAGCCGGCTTGTCAAAACTACAATGAAAGAAAAGGAGGGAGTAAGCATAAATGCTTAGTAAGTTCACATGCAAATAGCAAGTAACGTAATCACACAATCCTACATAAAACATCATTTACATTTAATATCTTTCTACGATTTCATCTTACCAAGTTTTCAACCCGAGGGTTTAAACACATACCTGTCAAATTTTCTAATTTACCACACTTACCAACATGTCACCTTCGTCTTAGGCATTCTCCTTATTTTCTTAAGATCCACCCGTTGAACACATCGGAATATAATTCGAATACACGGAAAGTTTGCACATAAGTGTCACATATGTAGCCAAGCTACCATGTAACCCGCCCATAAGCGAACTCAGACTCAACTCAACGAGCTCGAGCGTTCGTATCCATAAGTGAACTCAGACTCAACTCAACGAGCTCAGATGCCTAGTTACATCTCACGAACTCGGACTCAACTCAACGAGTTCGGATATTTGCATCCATAAGTGAACTCGGACTCAACTCAACGAGTTCGGATGCCCAACCATCCTAGTGACATGTCACTTGTATTCTAATCTATTCCCAAGGTTCAAACGGGCTTTTTCCTCGATTACACATCTTTGCCGTCTTCCACGGAACATCGAAATCGATACTTCGTTAGCAATTCATAATTTACATATTATTCAATAATAACCATAAAATAAAGCATAATTTTTCATAATATTAATCATCATATCACATAAATAACATTAAATTACTTAAAATGACAATTATGTTACTACATTTACACATGAACTTACCTCGGTATAAAATTATTAGCAATCGAGCCTATTCTTCGTAAACTTTGTTTTTCTTTCGATCGCAACTTGAATCTCGTTTCTCTTGATCTATAATGCCAAATTAATCTTATTTAATACATACATTCATCAAAACAGCATTTAATACGAGCTTTGGCAAAATTACATTTTTGCCCCTAAACTTTTGCAAAATTACACTTTTGCCCCTAGGCTTGGGAATTAAACTTCATCCCTTATTCTTATGTTTTATGACATGATGATCATTTTTCCCTTCTATGGCAGCATCAATTTCACACTCTAACATGTACTTATGACTATTAGGTATTTTTACCGATTAAGCCCTTTTACTCGTTTTCGCTTAAAACCGAGTAGTACAAGTTGTCTGACATAATTTAAAACCTCATATTCTATCATAAAACACCAAAATACAAAAATTTCACCTATGGGTATTTTTCCAAATATGAACCCTAGGTTAAATTATTGCTAGCATAAGCTAAATCGAGCTACCGGGATTCTAAAAACGTAAAGAACATTAAAAACGAGCATAGAAATCACTTACAATCAAGGCTTAAAAGTTGAAGAAACCCTAGCTATGGAGAGAGAAAAATTTGGCAGCAACTATATGGAGAAGATGACTATTTTGTGTTATTTTTCTCATTTTATTTCATTTAATATGCAAATGACCAAAATACCCTTAATACCTTTCTTTGAAAATTTTCATATACAAGCCCATTTTTGTCCAAAATTTTAGAAATTGGTCAAATTGCCATTTAAGACCTCCTCGTTAATATTCCAAAGTAATTTCATACTAAAAACTTCTAGAATGCAAGTTTTGCTAGTTATTCGATTTAGTCCCTAATTTCAACTTAAGCACTTTATGCATAGAATTTCGTCATGAAATTTTCACAAAATCATGCAATCATATCATAAACATCAAAATAATTATAAAATAATTATTTCTATCTCAGATTTTTGATCACGAAACCACTATTCCGATTAAGCCCTAATTCGGGATATTACAGTAGATGTCACTGAATAACTATCAGTGGCAAGTCATGAGGACAAAACCAACGAAAACAGCCGGTGTTTATAACATCGACTCCGTCACCATGCTCTTTAATCAGGTAGAACTCTTGAATAAGAAAATTGATGGTTTTCTTAGTTCTTCACAGGTTCACCCAGTAATGCAGTGCGAAGCAAATGGAGGTGGATCGAGTAGTTCAGAATACCCGTCATATGGTCACAACATGGACAACGAGCAGTTAAATTACATGGGTAACAATCCTCGATCTCAAAACAATCCTTATAGTAACACTTACAATGTAGGTTGGAGGAACCACCCAAATTTCTCATGGGGAGGCCAAGGCAATCAGAGACCCCCTCCAAGCTTCCAACAACCACCCTACCAACAAGAAAAAAAGCCGAACCTTGAAGAGATGCTCACAAAGTTTATATCGGTGTCAGAAACTCATTTTTAGAATACTGAGACAGCATTTAAGAATCATCAAGCATCGATCCAAGGGCTCGAAACTCAGATTGGACAGCTTGCCAAGTTGATTTCTGAACGACCACAAGGTAGCTTGCCAAGCAACACAGAATCGAATCCAAGGGAGCAACTCAACGCGATTACTAGTCAAGATGAGGAAAGGTTAGTCACACCTGAACCAAAACCAAGGCAAGATACTGAGATAAGCAAAGGTAAAGGTAAGGGATACCACAAAGAACAGGAATCGGTAAGTAAGAATACAAACCTCGTATGCCATACCCTAACGCGACAAGGAAAGACCACTCAGATGAACAATTTGGTAAATTCCTTAAACTCTTAAAAAATTTACATATTAACTTATCGTTTATTGAAGCTCTATCATAGATGCCAAATGCAATGAAATTTTTAAAGGAGCTTTTAGCAAATAAGCAGAAGTTGGACGAGGCGTCGCATGTGGAGCTAAACGCAGTTTGCTCAGCTATTCTACAGAATAAGCTACCCAACAATTTAAAAGATCCAGGGAGTTTTACAATTCCTTGCTGAATTGGTAGTTTAGATGTTAATAATGCATTAGCTGATTCAGGGGCTAGTATAAACGTCATGCCCTACAAAATGTTCAAACAATTAGGTCTTAGGAAACCCAAATAGACTAGGATGAGCATACAATTAGCAGATAAAACTATAAGATTTCCTAGGGGTATTATTGAAGATGTGCTAGTTAAAATCGATAAATTTATATTTCCCGTTGACTTCATTGTTCTAAACATAGAGGAGGATAGCAACACTCCTTTGATTTTAGGAAGGCCCTTTTTAGCAACTGCTAAAACTATTATTAATGTTGGCACAGGTGAGCTCACACTTCATGTGGGAGACGAAACAATCACCTTTCAAGCTCGCAATTCTGGCAACACATCGAAAATTGAAAATGATCATCTAAACCATTCTACTAAAACCGATAATATGGTGCAACCTACTTTGTAGGAAATGAGTCTGAAGGACGTACATGAGCCATTCTCAAGCAATAGTAGAGGACCTATTCATGAAGATCGAAGGCTACAAATTGAGGAGCTAGATGAATGGCGGACGCATAAATCAAAACTATGCCAGAACAAGCTCAATACCTTTCCAAATCAACTTAAGGTTGGAGAGAAAGTTTTATTAGAAGCCGTAGATCCTCACATTGTCACTACCAAACCGAATGAAGAAGTCCCTCTTACGGTACTTAGCATTTTCCCATTCGGTACAGTCGAGGTAAGTCATCCTAAGTTCGGCACTTTTAAGGTAAACAACACCCATTTAAAACCTTATTTCGATAATATGGATAGCAGGAATGAGAAGTATAAACTCCTCGAACCACCATGACCATTCAATGGAGAGGTAAGTCAAGCTTAGACTATAAATAAGCGCTTCTCGGAAGGCAACCTGAGCACTAACAATATTAATTTCTTTAAATTTTAGTATTTAACATCTAACTTACTAACGGAGATCTTGAATACAGGTTTTCTACACAGACAGAGCCAGGCACACGGGCGTGCTGAGGATCGTGTGGAAATAGGGCAGAGACTTTTCCCAAACACGGGCTACGATAAAATGACACGACCATGCGATATGGCCGTGGGCGAGCCTGCCAAAATAACACGGATGTTCGACACGTCCGTGCCTTAGAACCGTGGTTGAACTTGAGAAAATTGCACGAGTATACGACACGCCCGTGTCTAGCACCCGTGGTCGAACCTGTTAAGTTAACACGGGCATGGGCCTACATACACGGTGATGGGAAAAGTGAATGAAGCCAGACACGATCATGCGACACGGTCGTGTGCACCCACACGCCTAAAATACACGGGCGTGGGCCCAATGCCAAGCTCACCCAAATTCAAAATTTGCGAATCACACGGGCTGAAATTGGGGAACACGGGCGTGTTCCCTGGCCGTGTGCCCTAAAATCTATAAATAGGCTGTACTATTCATTGTCTTCTTCACCTAAAATCCCTAACCCTAGCCGCTGTAAGTCCACACGCTCGCCCCACCACGCCCGTGCGCCACTTCCAACCCCATTTTTGACGCTCATTCTCCCCTTTCTAGCATTTGTTTACTCTTTTCCCTTTAATTGCACTCATTTTTCATGTTAGTTATCATACCAGTCTGCATTTTATATGTTATTTTTATCTTTCTATCACTCAAAATTCATTATCTAGAGTAGTTATCATCTCTTTCATGTGAAATTCTTACTCATTACATGATTTCCTTGCCCCATTTGACTAGTTTAAAGTAATTATTCATGGTTAGAATAACAGAAATACTCATGCAATTTGTGTTGACATGTTTCATCCGTCAAGTATGATTGCATTCCATGAAATTCTCTGCCATTCTTATGCCATAAAATTGATTGCTTTGGTTAAGTTGTTAGTCTTAGTAGTTGTGGCTGAAATTATGATTTTTATTTTAATTTTTGTCTTCATTTTACTTTGACTATTCCTCAAGATGAATTAATGGTTTTGATTGTAGGTACAATGTCGTCTTTACGAGGAAAGAAAACCACCGTCCTCGCTTCGAAGAGAAGGAAGGGGGCGTCATCTTCCTCGGGTCCTACCGTGGAAATTCGCCACCATTTTCTACAGTTCCTCATTGGGCCCCAAGAAGAACTTTACCAAATACTCTAGCCCCGACCTTTAACAGCGGGCCGCTGCATCGACTGGACTGTAGTAGAACAAGTTTAGTTGGCTAATACGATTCAGGCCCTTCTAACCACTGACCCTTGGGAGCTTTTCTTTGGGATCATTGAGCCGACGTATCTCGAGCTTACGATGGAACTATGCTCAACGTTTCATCTTCAGACCGTAATGAAAAATTACGATGATCCCGGCACGGTCCAATTTCGCCTAGGCAAATTAGTCCACCAGCTAAGCATCCCAGAATTCGGTACTGCATTGGGCTTATATACAGAGGAGTTCAAGGAGGAAAATGAACTAGATTCTCTCAACCATCACATCCATCGTTTTCCCTCACAGTGCTGGGGCGCACTCGTACCACATTCGGCCACCTATGACCCCAGTCGCTCCAAGGCATCAGCTCTCCCTCCATCCTTAAGGTAGTTACATTCAATTCTATCTCACACCTTGACAAGGCGGAGAGAGAGCACCGGCGTTTTCACCACCAATGACGTCTACTACTTATGGTGTATGTCGCACGGGCACATTTTCGACCTCGCGTACTTTATCACCCTTGCCATTCACCACCAAACAGAGTGACATCAGAAAGGGGTCATCTCCATTGGGCCTTATGTGATGCGACTGGTGCGACACTTCAGACTCCTCAACACCGCAACCCAAGAATCATCCTTGACCCTCATTGGCCAGATGTCTCTACAAGGCATCTCGAGCATGCTAAGCATGAGGATGATCGAAAAGCGCCAAGGAACTTATCCTCCTCAATATCATTTCGCCCAATCTACCAAGGAGGAGGCCCCCGAGGACATTACTGATGATGTTCCTCCATAGCACAAGGACCCACCGTCTTAGCCACCATGCCCCTCTCGTCCAGTTCATGCGGCGGCTTCATACGCTAACATCTCTGAGTGCCTTACACAATTTGAGCAGCATCTTTGTACATTGAGGGCAATGTACATCTTAAGTGTGGGGGATCTTTTATATCACCATTAGAATATGTCTTATTCTCACGTGAATTACTCATATCACTATTAGAATGAATTTTAATTAACTAATGATTTTTATTGATATGTCTTGAATTAAAACATAGGAATTTATGCATTGATTGTTTAAACTTTAAGACATTAGGGAATCAAGCATGATAAGTTGATTTTTGAAGAATTAAAAACTTCTAGGTTGTTTCTCTAAGTCTAGGTATTATCTTGAGTTGGAATTCACAAGTTTAAACATAAAAAAGCCATAATTTTTGTGAGATTTTGAGCCTTCAAGAGCATCTATTATTTCTTCCATGCTCACTTTCATTATGAGTGTGCCAATATTGAACTGTTATTCTAGAACTTGCTTGACTATGCATGTCAAGACCACACCATTTGATTTGATATGTCAAAATGATAAAGGCACCTAGGTTTAACCCACTCACTCCATAAAAGCTTACCTTTACAATTGACCCTTAGTGAGCCCCCTTGAGCCTAACAACCCATTCATTGATTTAACCTCAATATTAACCCATAACTTATTATTGTTGAAATCCCCTAATTAATTTGATCCCTATTTTTGTCGAGATTTGAGTTGAAATAGTTGTTTAGCTATGTTTTATTTTATTTTGTATTTGACTTGTTCTTAAAAAAAAACAACAACAATAATAATTGCTTACTAATTAATAGTAATTCACCATTCTTGAGCTTGAGTGTTAATTCCACATTCTGAGAAAAGCTCTGTTGTATGCAACTGATGACTAGTCATTTTTCTAGTTAGGCAATTTTTCAATTCAATCTCGATTCTAACCCTTTCTTCCAGCTTGTGACCACACCCTTTAACCAAAGCCATGTTACAACCCTCTAAAGACCTTTGGATTGATGTTTCATCTCAATTTATAGTGGTGGAGATTTGATTTTCATGCAAGCCTATGGTAATGACTTTTCATTATTGACTATTGAGTGCTTCATTTATTGTCCTTAAACACCACAACTGATTTGAGTGAATCTTTAGTGAGGATGTGAAACTCTGTGATATTTTGAATCAAAGGTAATTACTTAGATGAGGGGAGACACCTATGTTTTCATGATAAAATGCTCAACTTGGAATGTTTGAAACTTTGATGTTCTTTTAGTCAAAATTTCAATGTTTGATTACTTATGAATTATTTTGAGGTATTATCGATAGAAATTATAAGTTGAGAAGAATTTATTTTAATTTTGAGTTGAGGATTTTGCTTGAGGACAAGCAAATTCTTAAGTGTGGGGGTATTTGATAAACCGTAATTTATACATATTTTTACCCCATGCTTAGCGCATTTTATGGATGATTTTTCCTTAGAATTGGTGACTTCGATGCTCCTAATGCCTTAATTTCATGTTATATACTTAGGTGGGCTTATAAGAGCGAAAGGAACGAGAAATGGACGAAAAACAAAGAAAATGGGCCAACATATGAAATCAACACGGCTTGGACTTCCTCACAAGGGTAGACCACACGGTCGTGCCATTCTAACAGGCTTGACCACGGCCTGAAGTAATCGTACACGGGCGTGTCCCTGTCGAGGCCAAGTTGAGTCCAATTTGAAAAAGGCTAATTTTGAGGGCTTTTAGGCATTCTAAAGCCTATAAATACACCTTAAAGGAGGAGAAAAGAGGAGACACAGAGGAGGAAGCAATGAATTGCTCAAGGAAAGCTGATTGATCCATCTCAGAAGCTAGATTCACCATCAAGACTGAAGATCTCCCTTCAATTCCCCTTCAGGAGTTTTGGGTTTTTCTTTATGTTTTGTATTCATTATTCTTCTTAGATGTTTTCCTTTTTAGTTATGAACTAAATCCCCTAAATACCTAATGGGGATGAAACCTAAGACGAATCTTGTTATTATTTTCTGAATTGTATGATAAATATTTGACTTGTTCTTAATTATGTGTTCTTAATTCTTGTTTTGATATTCCAGAATATTGATTCGAGTTACACTCTTATTTAGCAGAGGAATAGATCCTGTCTAAGAGTACAATTGTCATAATTAAGAGGAGTTGATTGCACGCTTAGAGATAGGGTGACAAGATTTTTCCGAATTAGGGTGAAACCTAATAAGGGGATCCATAGATCGAGTTAATGCAACCCTAAGAAGTTAATTAGAAAGAGATTTCAATTATTCAACCTAGGGTTAGACGTTGTTAGTCTCGAGAGAGATAATAATATAACTTAGGGATTTCTACAGATCAAGTCAAATGAATAAATCGTCCAATTCGAAGTCAGAATAATAAGTAAAGTCTAGGTGGATTCTTTCTTAGGTATTGTCTTAATTCAATCGTTTTCCAAAAGTAATCCCCCAATTCTATTTTCTGTGAATTCTTAGTTTAGTTAATTAATTAGTTAAAACAAACCCCCTTATTCTTAGGCTAGATAATAAAATGACAGTCATTACTAGTACTTTTAGTTCTTTTGGGTTCGACAATCCGGTCTTGCTAAAACTATACTACTGTTCGATAGGTACACTTGCCTACATCGTGATAATAGTTAGTTTCAAGAACGATTAATTATAAATATTTAAAACCTGTCACAAAATAACACAATCAGTAACACCCCGTACCCGTGTCCAATGCTGGGATAGGATATGAGGCGTTACTGAACTCAGAAATTCTTAAACATGTAAAACTGAGTCATAAAATTTTGTTCCAAATTTAAAACCAATCAAATATATTCATAGTGTCCCTATTTTAGGCCCATAACTTGCATTTAAAATGGTCTAGGACTAAACCAAAAACTTTGGAAAGTTCTGGGAAAACATAGAAAATTTTCTCATAAAACAGGGTCACACGCCCGTGTGGACATAAGGGCACCCCCGTGTGTCATCAACACGCCCATGTCCTCAGGCCGTGTAACTCTCTATTTATGATGTCAGCACACAATTTGAAACACACGGCTAGGCCACATGCCCGTGTCACCAAGCCATGTCCCTGACACGGATGAGACACACGGCCATGTCTCAGTTCGTGTGGCCAACACTTAGTCTATTTTCCAAGCCTTCATGTTACCCACAATCGCTTACATCTTTATACATGTCATAACCATAGTTCATAGCAACATTTTAATGATTAAAACACTCTTTATTAAGACACAACATGACATTTTCAAGGCATCATACACATTTACATATTCTTCACATTATACCGATACTAGGCATACCAAATCTCATTTATTTGACCAAGTCAAATACTTGACCACTTATTCTCTTATACTATAATTATCAACTTATCCATCCAACATTCACGTTCAAGGCATTATAATCTTACTTGCTCTATTATACATTTACCATGATCATGACCACTTCGAATGGTCATGAAACATTCATCACACATGCATGTCACAACACCAATCATGCATGACCAACCATCATGGTCACATCATTTCATCACAAACATTATAACATAGCATGGATAGATAAATTTACAAACCATACTCAATATGAGCCACACCCTATGGCCATATACAAATGAATCAAAATAAGCCAATACATTTGGCCAAATCATAGAACACATATCATAAAAACTAATCCCTATACATGCCACTCACTTGTAACTTCTAAAACCTATGTATCAATATCCCAAGGTAATAGCTTGGTGGTGTGATTTTGGCTTCGACGTTCTTCAACCCTGAGCTGACCTGAAAACACTAAAAGAAATGGAAATGAGGGAGTAAGCTTTAGTCTTAGTAAGCTCGCATGAAAACTAATAAGCAATATGGTAATATGCTATTTTTCAATTTCCCTCTTTTTATTCAAAATCCAGATAAGTTATTTTCTCGAGTCACAATCATTAAATTATTTATATCTGGGGCTACAGAACTCAAAATTAAGATCTGTTAATTTTCCTAGAAGCTAGACTCACATATCTTTCTACCATAAAATTATCAGAATTTTTGGCCTAGGAAATAAGTATAGTTTATTCCTTAAATTTACCCCTGCTTTGCTATCTGACAATCCTGACCTCTCTTCACTACGAATTAATTATCTCATAATACGGGACTTGGATGATGCTTTCGTCTATTTACCTTGAAAATAAACTCATTATAGGATTTTAAACATATAAATTATATCCCATAATCATTTTTGTACAATTTTTAATAATTTTCCAAAGTTAAGATAGGGGAGTCCGAGATCACTCTGACCCTGTTCCATAAAAATTCAAATATCTCATCATATGAGATTCTTTTTCTTACATCATTTCCTTTATCTGAAACTAGACCCAATAAGCTTTAATTTAATATTTTATTTGGTCTCTAACTCGATTTCCACTATTTTTGGTGGATTTTCAAAGTCGGACCACTGCTATTGTCCTAATCTGTTTTAGTGCAACATAATGATAGTCATCACAAATTTGTCATAGAAGTTATTCTCATAAATTTCATTCATTCATTTACATTCTTATCACAAGTCCATTTCATTTCTCATATCAAACACATGCTCTGTCATAGAAGTTATTCTCATAAATATCATTCATTCATTTACATTCTTATCACAAGTCCATTTCATTTCTCATGTCAAACACATGCTCATGGGTTTCGAGTACGTACCTGTGCTATCTCTTAGCACAACCATTTAACCAAACATGACAATCATATGAATCATACTAGTATCATCTAAGCATAGATGAGTTTATCATTTCGTGTATTTCCATTCCATTTCTCATTTAAATTCCCATTGAATTTCTCAGAATCTCGATGGATAGCCCATTTACCGTCAAATCATACAAGTGATTATTTTCAAGCACGCACTCCTATGAACCTCATATCTTTACGATGATATTACTAGTCTAGGCTAAATCCCCCGTAGTATAAACTCATAGAGTGATGTCGGGATTACTAGTCCAAGCTAAATCCCTTGTAACGACAAACACTCTTAATGAGCTTGGATCTGAATTACCAATCCAGGCTAAATTCAGACCCAAATCGGATTACCCGTTCGGGCTAAATCCATAATGCACACATATTCTTCGAGAGGCTAGATCACTTTAGGAACACCCGTTCGAGCTAGATCCTTTCTATACCGAGATCAATGGATTACCCGTCCAGGATAAACCCTTTTCTGCAACACATGCAGGATCTCGTATCATGTAAGAATGGCGTATACATCAGATGTCCTTTTTATTCAACCGGGACATTTTACCATCTTTTCATCAATACAATAGTTTCATAATATCAATCATGTTTTCATGGTAACAATTAACATATAATACATGAAACATCGAGACACATAATACATGGTAGAAATGAAACATTTACATTTCACATACTATCAAGGCATTAGAAATATCATACATTGTCACATTAATTATGTACTTACTAATCATGTATCATTATTCTCTTGAATTCCATGCATCATTGTTTCATATCATATTTTCACATCATGAACTCATTCCATCACCTTTCAATGTATTCACTCATGCCATTCATGCAATAACAATAAGAGATTTTTAATTTAAACAAGAATTGCATTATTATTGACACACGAACTTACCTCGGACCCGAAAACAACAATTTACCATTTTAGCCCATAACCTTGTATTTTCCCGTTTTAAAGCCGAATTTTGATTTCCTTGATCTAAAATTACAAATATAGCTCATTTATTACTCACATGATTCAAATGGGTCTATAAATCATACTTTTACAAATTTGCATTTTGACCCCTAAACTTTCACTTATTTATGTTTTGGCCCTTAGGCTCGTAAAATGATTTTTATTCAATTTACTTGCATTTTAAGCCTAGCCGAATCATTAGCCGAATCATTTTCATAAATATGGCAGCCCCCAATTTCCACTAAATCACCCTTTTATGACCAATTTTACAACTTTTACAAAACGGTCCTTTCGGACTTTTTATCGAAAATCACTTAGTAAAAGCCGTTTCTCTAATCATAAACATGCATAATCTACCATTAAACCTCAAAGTACCAGCATGTCACTCATGGGTCAATTTTTAAACATAAACCCTAGCTCAAAATAATGGTAGAAATGAGTAGATCATGTTACCAGGACTTCAAAAATGTAAAGAACATTAAAAACGGGGCTCGGGATCACTTACAAATGAGCTTGGAAGCTTGAACCAAACCCTAGCCATGGCTTCCATGTAACTTTCAGCTGGATGAAGAAGATGGGCATGAATTTGGCTTATTTTCCCTTTTTATTATTTTAATTACCAAAAGACCAAAATGCCCCTAACTTAAAAATATTCTATTTCACCCATTTCATATCTATTTTTGTCCAAAAATTTAGCCAATAGTCTAATTACCATATAAGGACTTCCAATTTAAAATTTCATAACAATTGGGCACCTCTAGCATGTAGAACTCAACTTTTGCACTTTTTACAATTTAGCCCTTTTGAACAAATTGAGTGCCCAAACGTCAAAATTTTCGAACAAAATTTTCACGAAATCATCCCGTGAAATTGTAGACCATAAAAATATAATAAGAATGAATTTTCTTACGTCGGATTTGGGGTCTCGAAACCACTATTTCGACTGGGCCCTATTTCAGGATGTTACAATTTCCATTCTGGAATTATAATCGGTTGTAACAATCCCGAAAGCACTTGATGTTCAACTTTAACTTGCTGACAGATTAAGCATTTTGCAACAAATTCAAAAATATCACGCTTCATACCAAGCCACCAATAAAGCTGTTTCAGATTATTATACATTTTCATACTACCCGGATGAATAGATAAATGACTATTGTGAGCTTCATTCAAAATCATCTAAATTAACTCTGAATTTCTCGAAACACAAATTTGATCTCGGAATCTCAAACAATCTTCATTATATATTCAAAATTCAGAATCATAATCCAAATCACTCAGAGTTTGTTTTGCTATTATCTCATTGTCAACCTCCCGAGCTTCGATAATCTGTTGTAAAAACAACGGTCTCGCTTTCAATTCAGCTAATACCAAACCATCATCGGACAGAACCAATTGAGCATTCATTGCACGCAATGTAAACAGTAATTTTCGACTCAAAGCATCAGCAACAACATTTGCTTTTCTCGGATGATAATCAATTACAAGTTCATAGTCTTTTAATAGTTCCAACCATCTTCTTTGTCGCAGATTCAAATCTTTCTGAGTCATCAGATATTTCAAACTCTTATAATCAGAATATACGTGACATTTCTCACCAAACAGATAATGACGCCACATTTTCAAAGCAAACACAATCGCAGCTAACTCAAGGTTGTGCGTCGAATAGTTCTTTTCATGCGGATTTAGCTGTCTCGAAGCATAAGTAATGACTTTACTTTCTTGTATCAAAACACATCCCAGATCGTTCAACGAAGCATCACTATAAATCATAAATTCTTTACCGATTCAAGTTGTACTAACACTGGAGCTTCAGTCAATAAGGCTTTCAACTGATCAAAGCTTTTCTGACACTCTTCATGCCATTCAAATTTTACATCTTTCTGAAGCAATTTAATCAACGGATTTGCAATCATAGAAAAGTATTTTACGAACCGTCTATAATAACCAGCAAGTCCCAGAAAACTGTGAACTTCAGAGACATTTCTCGGAGGCTTCCAATCCAAAATAGCTGAAATTTTTCTCAAATCAACTCGGATATCTAATGCTGACACAATATGGCCCAGAAAACCAACTTCGCGCAACCAGAACTCACATTTATTGAACTTCGCATATAATTGCTTATCTCACAAAGTCTGTAGCACTATTTTTAGATGTTCGGCATGCTCGAATTTATCACACGAATAAATCAATATGTCATCAATGAAAACAATAACAAATCGATCTAAATACAATTGTAAAATTCTATTCATCAAATCCATAAAGATAGCAAGTGCATTTGTTAATTCGAACGGCATAACTAAGAACTCATAGTGGCCGTACCTCGTCCTGAATGAAGTTTTCAGAATGTATGAGTCTTTTACTCGCAACTGATAATAGCCTGATCTTAAATCTATCTTCAAAAACACAGTAACTCCTTTTAATTGATCAAATAAGTCATCAATTCGAGGCAGAGGATACTTATTCTCGATAGTCACTTTATTCAACTGACGATAATCTATGCACATTCTTATCGTACGGTGTTTCTTTTTCACAAACAGAAAAGGAGAACCCCAAGGTGAGAATCTCGGTCTAGAAAATCCTCTATCGGTCAACTCTTATAACTGGAACTTTAATTCTTTTAGGTCGGTCGGAGCCATTATATACAGAGCTATCGAAATCGGAGTAGTTCCCGGTACTAACTCAATACTAAATTTAACTTCTCGGATCGGAGGTAATCCCGGAAGTTCTTCAGGAAACACATCAAGGAATTCACAGACAACAGGCACTGATTCAATTTCTTTTCTAACACTTTTGAATCGATCACATATGCAAAGTAAGCTTCACAACCTCTTCTCACAATACTCAAAGCTTTCATAGAAGATATCACGACATGCAATCCATTCAAATCACTAGTTTTTTTGTTTGTAATTCACAACAGCATCATGCAAAGTTAACCAATCCATACCCAGAATTATATCAAACTCATCAAAAGGTAATAACATCAGATCAGCCGGAAAACAAATGTCTCGAAACATTAATGGCATTTATTACAGACTTTATCAACCAAAACACATCTGCCTAAAGGGTTTGATACTTTAATTACGAATTCAGTAGACTCTACAGGCAAAGTCTTACTATTCACTAAATTTTTACATATATAAAAATTCGTTGATCCAGGATCTATCAAAGCAATCACAGAAGTATCATAAAGAGTAAATGTACCCGTTATAACATTAGGAACCGAAGCTTCCTCACGAGCTCAAATGGTGTAGGCTTTGGCAGGTGCCCGACCCTTTGATCTAACAGTGGTTTCTTTAGTCCTTCTTTGACTACCACTCACATTTCCCAAATTTTTGGGAGGTCTACCTCGAGATGCATTACCACTTGGCCTCAAATTTTGTACAATTTCTTGCTCAACAGACTCGGAGCAATCACGAATAAAATGATCTGATGATCCACATTTGAAACAAGCCCGATCATACAATCTACAATTGCCAGGATGTCTTTTACCATAGTGTTTACACTCGGGTTGATCAGATCTGACATTTCCAACACTAGCAGTAGAAGTAGTTGGAGCTCTGAAGCTTGAATGCGATCTAGCACGTTCTCTACTCGAATGTCCCACATTAGCCTTTGAACGGCTAAAGTCATCTCAGAATTTCTTTGACACAGACTGAAATGATTTACTCACTGATCTTTTTTTCACATCTCTAGCTTTAGAATCGACTTTTCTTTTCTCTTTACCGAGCTCTTCAGCTTTACATGCTCGTTCAACAAGCACAACAAATTCTTTTATTTCAAGAATCCCGACTAACAAACAGATATCCTAATTCAAGCCATCTTCAAATCTTTTGCACATTATTGCCTCAGTAGATACACATTCTCAAGCATACTGACTCAGTCTTATAAATTCTCGCTCGTATTCTGTAACAGACATATAGCCTTGTTTAAGCTCAAGAAACTCTTTATGTTTCTGATTAATAAATCTCTGACTGATATACTTCTTCCGAAATTCAGCTTGGAAGAAATCCCAGGTGACTCGCTCACTCGGAACCATAGATATTAAAGTCTTCCACTAGTGATAGGTCGTATCTCTCAAAAGTGAAATGGCACACTTTAAGCATTCATCGAAATTCAATGACAAATCATCAAATACTCTTATCATATTCTCTAGCCAGACCTTGGCTCTGTCAGCATCATCACTAGTTGTAGCACGGAACTCTTCGGCCCCATATTTTCTAATTTTATCAAGTAGAGGCGTATTCAGTTGATTCAGATTAACTTGTGGCATAGCAGGAACTTGTGGAGGATTAGCCGGGGTTAGGGGTTGTTGAACAGCTGGATTAGTTCTAATGTACTGACTGAACCAATCATTCATCATTTGATAGAAGGCTTGTCTAGCCTCTCCATCATGGCTACTCGTAGCCAGTCTAGAGTTGGAGGGCGCTGTCCTTTGCGTGGGAGCAAGCGCATTACTCTCGATATCGTCAGCTATGGCTCGTTCGGGATCCATTTGCTAAATGAAAACACATTTTCATTGTCAGGATTCATCACACTATCGTAGTTCACAAATATGACATGTATAGCTAGACTCACATACGCTATGTTAGTCCTAGAACTGACTAAACTGTAGCTCTGATACCAACCAAATGTCACACCCCTAACCCGTATCCGTCGCTGAACTAGGGTTAAAGGTGTTACCGGACAAATCGAAACATTTAACATTCATTTCACAATCATCATAGCATCATAGTCATACATAAATACATAATCCCTTATATAGGTCATTGAGACGTTAAACATGCATTAGGAAGGGGTCGGGACTAAACCAAGCTTATACAAATGTTTTTGAAACTTAAACAATTTGTTTCAAAGTTTCACAGGTCACACGCCCGTGTGAACAGGCCGTGTGCCTCACATGACTTTAGACACGCTCGTGTGTCTAGGCCGTGTCAAAACAGGGTATACATAATGACTTGTCCACATGGCCACATGACACGCTCGTGTACCAGGCCATGTGAAAATTTGGGAGGCTTCTGACTTGGGTCACATGGCCAGTCACACGCCCGTGTATCTATCCCGTGGTCGAAACTGACTTAGCCACTCAACCTAGCACACGCCCATGTGTGCGACCGTGTGGTCTGCCCAGGCTTATTTTGAAATGGCCCTCGAACAACACGGCTGAGACACATGCCCGCGTCTCTGCCTGTGTGGGCAAAAATTGGCCATTTACAAGGACAATTTTCCACCCATTAAGGGTCTGCCTACAATCATCAAAGCCATAACATTTTATGCCAAATTCTCAACCTTTTCTCAACCAAAACATATACCATTCATGTCATAACATTATCAACCAATTTCATGCTTGAAACACATACCAAATCATATCATTCCATAAGCCAAATACATAGCAAAACATATGATTTATAACCATAATATCCATCATTCAATCAATTGCCATAATCTTACCTTTTCTCCAAATAAGCACAATTCAAAAACTTGCCAATTTGACCAATTTCTTTGGCCATTCGTGAACACATCAAACATACCAATATTGCATCACATATCATATACCAAAATCAAACCATAAGTTCAACCATAATTAAACCATATCACATGGCTAAATATACACTTCACAAAACATATTCAACTACCTCTAGCCTATACATGCCATACTTCAATATATACATTTTCAGAAGGTACCAAAATATAGTTCGATAGTGTGGTGATGATCCTCGATGATCTACGAGCTTCCGGTAGCTTTGATATCTATAAAACAGCTAAAAAAACACATAGAGTAAGCTTTTAAAAGCTTAGTAAGCCATATACAAATAAACTTATCACAAAATACAATTATAATCTAATTCAATTGCATGAATCATGGAATATCATAATGATAAGTTCACATTTCTCATTTAACTCAAAGTCTCATAATCATTTGATCATATATGCATAATTAACTTATACTTAACATATTTCATTTCACATACTTCATACTTATTCCATAAGTTTACATATATACATATGCTTTGTACTTACCTTATTCTCAAACATAATGTACATTTCAAACGTACCTGAATTGGATACATATTCACATAGTCATTTGTTTCTCGGAATGCCCGTTGAACCATTCAAAATCATAAGGATACGCGGATAAATCAGACAGATCGTACAATGCCAACGTCCTAGATATGGTCTTACATGTAATCAAATATCGATGCCACTGTCCCAGACAGGGTCTTACACGAAAACAAATATGATGCCAATGTCCCAGACGTGGTCTTACATGTAAATCATAAGTCGATGCCAACATCCCAGATGTGGTCTTACATGATAACACATATCGGATCCTATGTCATGACATATGTATCCTAACTACTCCTAAGGTTCATACGGGGGTTTTCATACGTCGAAACTTTGTTGATACTTTCTCGGACATCTCATATTCAAGACATATAGCCATTCAACATAGTTCAATAGCATATAAACATAAGTAAACCATTTCAGATACATTTATTTGTATATAGACTTATCTCGTATGGATATGAACAAAAACGAGCGACTATTCAACGACTTTCGTTTTCCCCCGATCTAATTTTGTCGTCTTTTGTTCTTGATCTAAATCAATTCAAATTTAACTTATTCAAACTCAAATTCATTCAAATCAATCCAAAAACACATATTTAGGGCATTTTGCAAACTAGCTCTCACATTTTCATATTTTTGCACTTTAGTCCTTAATCACAAAAATCACAAAATATACAAAATTTCTTTATACACATGTCTAGCCGAATTTCTATGGAGTTCATACAAGTCCATATATTTTGTTTATTTCACATTTTAGTCCCTCAAAATATCAATTTTTACAAATTAGCCCAAATTACTCAAATTCATCAAAAATTCAAAGACAAAATATATCAACCTAACACATATCTTTTATTTTCCAGCAACTGACATCACTAAGCTCACAATTTCATCAATTTAACATTTCAAAATCATCAAAAAAATAAAAAATTGAGACATGGGCTTGATAATATACAAAGCAACGATTACAAAAACGTAAAAATTATCAAAAACCGAGTAAAAACCACACCTTAATCAAAGAAAATCAAAGCCGAACCCTAGCTTCGGCAACAACATGAAAAAAATGGCTAATTTCATGCTTTTAACTTTATTAAACATATATTAATTCATCAATTACCATTTTACCCTTACATTATAAACATTTAAAACATTAACTTATAAGGTCATAAATGTCCACTCATATGTTCAATGGTCAAATAAAAACATAAGGACCTCTCTTTTAATAAGACAAATCAAATAAGCACTTTAACAAATAGCAAACAACTTTTACATTTTACGTGATTAAGTCCTTTTATCAAATTAAGCACCCAAATGATTAAATTTTTATATGAAATTTTCACACATGTCAATTCACATTTTATAAACACAGAAAATATTATTAAAATATTTTTTTGACTCGAATCTATGGTCCCAAAACCACTATTCTGACCAGGGTCTAAATCAGACTGTTACATCAGATGTCATTGTAATTTCTTCAGCAAGGACTGTGTTTTGGTCGTTGAATTCTTCCCCAATCAAATCATTGATCACATTGACAGTATGGCACTCTACTTTATCCTTATGATGAACAGACTCAAAAACACTAAAGGTAGCTTGCTCACCATTCAGTCGCATTGTGAGTTCTCCATTATAAACATCAAAGAGAGTTCGGCCGGTGGCTAAAAATGGTCGTCCCAAGATTATGGGAACCTCATTGTCCGCCTCACGGTCAAGTATGATAAAATCAAATGGAAAAATGAATTTATCCATATAAACTAAAATATCTTTGATTTGCCCTTCAAGATAAGCTAAAGATCGATCTGCCAATTACAATGCCACTACAGCGAGTTTCATATGACCAATTCCCAACTTTCTAAAAGTAGATAATGGCATGAGATTGATTCTAGCTCCCAAATCCTAATATTTTCCCAAATATTGATTTCCAATCAAACATGGAATGGTAAAGCTTCTAGGATCTTTTAATTTAGAGGGAAACTTGTTTGTCAAGATAGCACTACAACCTTCTTTGAGTGCAATAGTTTCAACATCAGTGAGTTTTTTCTTCTTGGACGAGAGGTCTTTCATAAATTTCCCATAACCTGGAATATGTACCAGAGCATCCACTAAAGGAATGTTGATCTGGAGTTGTTTTAGTGTATCCAGAAATTGTTGATACTATTTATCATTTTCATTCCTCTTGAATCTTTGTGGAAAAGTTACAGGTGAAAGTACATTCAATTGCGACGATACTTTTGGTTGCATCCACAATTTTGAGGGTCGAGTATAAGACATGTGAGTGACAGTTGGTAGTACTTTTTTGTCTGGTACATCAACAAGCTCTTCAGAATCAACCTTCCCATCAGAGCTTATGTCACCAATATCTGGGGATGCTATAGTAGAATCGATAATCGGCTCACCAGTTTGTTTACCACTCCTAAGAGTGATAGCTTTATAGTGCTCTTTTCCCTTGGGTTGGGGTTTTTGGTGTCACTAGGTAAGGAGCCTTGTAGTCGAGTATTTAGATTTGAAGCAAGCTGTCCCAATTGTACCTCTAATGCTCGAATGGAAGATGAATTCCCTAGAATAATAGCTTTTGTACGAGTAAAATGCTCCCACATTAACGCCTCAAGAGTAGTTAATGGGTCAAAAGTAGAAGCTAGTGTATACTGTTGTTGTCGTTGTCCTTGATCATTTGGATTCATCATTTGTGGCTGCATTTACATTTGATGAGACTGTATTTGACCTTGTTGTGGATACAACTGAGGATGTTGATTGTAGTTCTGTTGTTGATTGTAATTCCTTTGTCACGGATTATAATTGCCCTGAGTAGATGCATTCCCATATTTGAATGTCGTAGCATTTTGTCCAAAATTCTAAGTTCCCAAAACTGTTGGTTGCCTGCAAAGTTGTTGTAAGAGTTTCCATAAGAATTATTGTGAATATTACTGATATAACAAGCATTTTCTGCATGTTGTGGACAATCTTCATAACTATGGTTGTCACCATAAATTTCACAGCAAAAGGTAGTAGTATCCAATTGTTGAGCAACCTGTATAGTTGCAACGTCACTCATCCCTTGCATATTTTTAATTATGTTTATGAGTGAAGAGACTTGGGCACTTAGCGCTGATTGCATCCAGTTCAATAACTCTTGGAGTAGTCTTTTCTTGTGCAGCTTTAGATATGGGATATTGATAGTCATTTTGAGCAATTCTCTCAAGAATTCTCACAGCATTATTGTATGTGCAATCCAGTAGCGGTCAATTGGCTAATGCATCGATAAGATTCCTTGTATGTGAATTTAGACCATTATAAAAAATTTCAATTTGTGTTTCTGGTTGAATGTCATGCATGGAACAACGTCGAAAAAAGATTTATAACGTTCCCATATGGTGTGAAGATTTTCATCATCCAGCTGATGGTAAGGAGTAATATCATTTTGAAGACGAGTATTCATTGTTGGTGGGTTAAATCGCAAAAAAAACTGTGTGGCGAGAGCATTCCAAGAAGTAATTAATCCAGCAGGTAGCCCAAAAAACCAAGTGCAAGCTCTCACTTGTAAGGAATAGGGAAATAATTGCATCCTTAAGGTATCATCAGGAACAGGAACGCCTTGTTGACTAAACGAAGCACAGATCAATAAAAATTATTTAAGATGTTCTCTCACATCTTCATGTGGCAATCCAGCATATTGGCCATTAGATTTTAGCATTTGAAACATCACTGGCTTGAGTTCAAAGTTTCCAGCTTGCATTGCTGGTCTAACAACTCCTAGTTGTAAATCATCCAGAACAGGGACTACAAAATCTTGCATGGTTCTATTGTGGATGTGAGCATTTTGTGGCAACAATGGGTTATGAATGTTTTGTTGTTGTGTCAAGGGTATGGTTGTATTATCCCCTGGTAAATCCATATTTCTTTGTTCTTGAAGTTTTCTTTGAACAGTTCTTTCAATTTCTGGATCAAAGTCAACAAGAAAATTTGAATTGATTTGGGTCATAAAACACCTAAAATGAAATTAAAAAATAACAACAAAGAGAAAAAAGTTAGTGAATACTAAATATTATATAAGGAAAACAAAGTACAAAGACACACAAGAAAAAAAATAAATATCAAACAAATGTCATCCTCGACAATGGCACCAAAAACATGATCGACTGTAAATGTCACAACAAAAATGTGCAAGTGTACACTGTCGATGTAAGTATAATAGACAGATGTGAGTCTGTCAGATATCAATTCCACAGGGATGGTTTCTTTTATCTATTAATGTCAGTGCAATAACTAGATAGAAACGAGATAAATTGTGAGTATAGTTGTCGAAGCAATAACTCGAAAATAATAACATAAAGTATGCTATGGATAAACTAGGATCCCCAACATGAACCTTTAGCAATATACTAAGTACTCACAAGGTATAAAAGATAGGTGATTCTCGACACAATAAAATTTAATGCATATCTTACTAAATGCCACTCTTTTATTTAATCTGGGACTTAACCATGCACATTAACCTCACCTTCCGATGATGGCAATATGGCACTATGGCACTATTAAGAAAAAGTGGACTAAATTCCTTTAGTCCTTACTCAACTTTCGCTGAAATGCTTATTAGCTCAAATTGTCACTACACCTTCCAGTGTTAGGGACTACAATAACATTTCCATGTTTAGAACATTACAACCCCCAAGATTAAACCATAAAAATAAGATTTAATAAGATAACATTTAACAAAGCATTCATTATACTTCCATATAATAGAAAATATAAAGTAATCACCAGCGTTTTCAAAGAAATGAAAAAGAATTGAATAGAGAATACTATTCCTAGGCTACTCGATTGAATCTCTCCATTTCCCCTTATTCTGCACTTAGATCTCCTCATCAGGAGTGGATTTGCATTAGTCTTCATGTTGGTTCACCTAAAGGAAGCTTAAGTTGCCATGCCCAGAAGCTTCAAACTAGGTTAAGAGAATGGTGGTCCAGCAAAAAAATCCTCCCTTCATTCTTCTCATGTTATCCTTTTATGTATTCCTCAACAGTACAGGTGTCTTTCCCTCAGGATTATTTTATCTTTGTTTGTACAAGGTAGTTAAACCGGACTGGATAACTTACACATGGTTGACTCTTATCAGACAGCTATCAACTATGGTGACAATTTTAGATGCAATCTGGAATTAACTCATGCAATGACATTAAAGACATCTATCGACTGCGACAAAAATTCTGGATGCAATCTAGAATTAACTCATGCAGTGACATTAATGCAATAAGATAACACAATTAAGGATAAAATAGGCTAGAATTCACTAAGTTATAAAATGCAATTTACTAAACTGAACATGCCAAAATGTATTCTTAGGGTAACTAAATGGGAACAATTTAACCAATAAGTAGAGGGAAAACTTGTGTTCTTTTTAGTGTTAACACCTTTCTTTAATGAAAATGTCATACATTTTTCCCTCCTATGACCAAGTTGCCTTCGCTCTAAATGAGTTGACTTCGATTCCGTAACGGATGAGGAACGTCCAATTTCACCGGTCACTGTAGAACCATCTAGAATATAAATACTGTCATTTTTTTACCTTTAAACAAAATGAGAGCTCCACGAGATACTTTAATGTCGCTCGACTCAATATTGATTTTGCATCTTTTCAAGTTTAAAATATTCAAGGAGATGAGATTCTTTCGTAAATTAGGTAAATACCAAACATCTAAGAGTGTCCTAATCGTTCGATCGTGTATCCTAATTTTAACATTACCAATACCAATTACCTTATTGATTTCCCATGCACACAACTCCACTTTCAACTGAACTGTATGTGGAGAACCATTCTCTATTGGACACATGTGGAAAGAACATCCCGAATCTAGGATCCACTCGGATGTAAGCTTAGAGTTATTGCTCGCTGACACTAACAAGAAATCATTACCCCTTTCATCGGCTAAATTAGTCCCAGCTACATCTTCCTCGTTACTCTCAATAGCCTTTTTATTTCACAGATTATAACAATCTGCTTTGACTTGACTTAACTTTTTACAATAGCGACACCTTTTGTCTCACTTATTTGATGCTACCAAAGTAGAAGCTTGCCTATCTACCTTGCTATCCGAACCAAACTGATTATCGAGTTTGTCTCTACTCAACAAATGAAGCTTCACATCTTCGAATGAGAGTTTGTCTCTGCCATAAATCAGAGTCTCTCTAAAAGACTTGTATGAAGGGGGTAAAGAGCACAAAAATAGCATAGTCTGATCTTCATCGTTAATTTGAATCCCAACATTATTTAAATCATTTAAAAGAGTAATGAATTGAATGATATGATCTCTAATAAGCTCACCTTCGTTCATGCGAAACGTAAATAAACGTTGTTTCAACACTAAACGGTTAGCTAGAGACTTAGTAAAATAAAGAGTTTCTAAACTTTTCCACAAGGAAGATGAGATCTTCTCCATCAATACCTCTTGTAATACTATATTCGTAAGGTACAACTAGATTGTAGACAAGGCTTTTTCATCAAGCTCTTCCCAATCAGTTTGATTTAAATTCTAAGGCTTTTTCCTGGTAACAACCTTTTTCAAGCCATTTTGAACTAGAATTGCCATCATCCGAACTTGACACATATTGAAATTTGTGACACCATTGAACTTCTCAATTTTAAACCTTGTTCTGCCATATCTGGATGGACTAATCTAGGAAAACTGAACTAGCTTTGATACCACTTGTTGGGATTAACCCGATTAAGCAATGAACAAGTAAAAATAGCAGAAGGAATTTAGAAACTGAACACACAAATTTAACATGGAAAACCCCCTCCAAAGAGGATAAAAAACCATGGGCAAAGATAATTTTACTATAATGGAAAAAGAACGAAGAGTACAAAAGATGGAGATAAAAACTAATCTTTAATGGGTATACTTTCTAATGTTGGAAAAGAGCCTATTTATAGGCTAAATTCATATGTCAAATAATAATAAAATAATCTAGACTAATCAGAGTTTGATTGAAACAAATAAACAGAGTTTAGTTGGAAGATTATTTCTCAAATTTGACTTAAATAGGAGTCATACTTAACATGGTATATTTTGATATGTATATAAGTAGCCTTAAAATGCTTGATGAATGTCTTAATATGGTTGAATGATGAAAGATGAAATAATAGACAAATGTGCATAATATATGACTATTGATGTTATATATAGCTTGTGACTTATTGAGAATTGGTACTTTGTTTGAATGGTTTATATGACTATTGATGTTATTTGTTGAATGGTATATTTGGCACCATGTGGTATGTTTTGGTAAGAAAATACAATGGTATGTGTTGATCAAACTTATTTGGAAGTTAGTTGATCATTTTGACCAAAATGAGTACATGATTATACATGTTTTCATATTGTCATTTGAGGCGCCTAAGGGCATATTGGTTGTATGTGATTATACCATATGTATGAAGCTAGAATATGTATGATTTTGGTGCCTTGTTATGGCTTGTATTTATGTGCACTTTTGGTTGTAGGCACATGCCTAGTTGGGTGACAAAAATGGCTTGTAAAATGGCCTATTTTCGTCCACACGGGAAAAGACATGGGCGTGTGTCCCTTGTAGCTTTCAAAGGGTTGCAAGTTAGGTTGTTACACGGCCTAGCACATGGCCTGGCACACGGGTGTATGAGGTTATTTCGAAGGATACACGGTCAGGCACACGGGCGTCTGGGTTGGCCGGTGACCGAAGTCAGTGAGTTACATGAGCACAGACATGAGCTGGGGCATGACTGTGTGTCCCTATTTCGAATGCCCACATGGCCGGAGACAAGGGTGTGTCTCTTGACCGTGTGAGTCACACGGTCGTGTGACCCCTACAATGTTGAAAATTTTCAATGTTTCTTGAATTTTTTTTTGAGTTTCTAATTTAGTCCCAACTTATTTCTAACATTTATTTAGGGCCTCGAGGGCTCGTATAAGGGATAATATGTATGGTTTGACGTGGTTTTAATATTTTTATTGTTATGATATGAAATATTTGAAATTTCTATCCATCTAAATTGTAAACTCCAATAATGCTTCGTAACCCTATTTCAACGATGGATATGGATTAGAGGTGTTACACAACCTCTAAACCGCATTGAACAATCGCATCCCTCTTCGTGGTTGGTGTGCTCCTAGAGCACAACGCCGAGCTATGACCTTAAAGCCCACATGTGAGACAAACATTAGGTAACCCTTCACACTTAATTCTTTGTAATCTACTATTGGTTCTATATTTTTAAATCAAAGGTTTTTTCAGATCCACACTAACAGCCAATCTAGCAAATCGCTCCCTAACTGCCATATCAGTACGAGCATCGATAGAATCATAGGTCCAATAATTCTTCCAATAGCTCGAAGCAGAAATCAAAGTAATAGCTCTTGGACAACCCAGGTAAACAACTCCAAACTAATTGAGTAACTTCTCTATTGATTGTTGAGAAATTGACCAACCAAGTTCTCACTAACAGATAACGTCCAAAGACAACCCATGCTGTAGACACTCAATTTTGTCCGGGCTCAGAAATAAGTCCAAAAACAAAAATAATAAACCCCAAAAAAAACAAAGTTCAAGTTCAGTCCAGAATTACAAATATAATTTGGCCCGATCGGAATGGCCCATTACTTGAAAAGATTTAAGGTCCATCTACAAGCTTGACTCATATGGAAATATAATCTTCAATGATATACAATTCTAGATATCATTGCAATCTTAGATATGATATGCAATCTTAGATATGATACAATCTTAGATATGATTGCAATCTTAGATATGATATGCAATCTTGAAGATATGATCTTGTAATCTTGGAGATTTAATTTGTAGATATCCTTTAATCTTAACCGTTGATGTAATTGATCTGTACCATTGGATTTGGGAAGGCTCAACTATAAATAGAGGCCTCTCCCTTCATTGTAAAATCACTGGCGTTTTGGGAAGCAATAAGAATTCTTGAGAGCATTCACTCAAATTTCTCTGCCCCTTGCGTTCTTACTCTCTGTGGTTTGTTCTTATTTTATTCTTCGTCTATCTTAGTTTTTCAACCTTTTTTTATTTTAATTTCTTTATTTTTCAAATATGTATATTTATTCCTATCTTTTATACATTTTATTATGTATTTTATATATTATAATATTTAACCTTTTTATATAGTTTATTTTCAAATATATATTTTCTATGCATGTATATATATTATATTATCATTTCATGTATTTTGAACTACTGCATTATATTTTTATAATTTGTAAATGTTCTATTTATTCATTTTTTTAGTATATGTCATTTATCTTATTTGTGCATAGTTTCATTTTTTTATATGCTATGTTTAATTATTTCTTTTATGTGCTATTTTATGATATATATTGTTGTATAATTTTTGCATGTATTATGTTTTTCTTTTAGTTTACTCATGTTTTTATTTGTTTATTATCTTATATTTACCCTAGTATGATTTTTTTCATTAAACGTATGTTCATGTTATTTAGTTTTGTCTTAATGATATTATTTATGCTTGTATGAAAATGTTAGAATATTTTGTACATCTATGCTTCATGATGCATTAATATGTCATCCTAAAACGTCATTTAAAATAATATTCCAAGGTTTTTTTTTTAAAAAAAAAGGCAATGCTTGATGTTTGGAAACTTCGAGAAAGGTAGTGCCCTAACTTACTGGGTTGCGACTTTTCTCGTTGAATTCGAATAGTCAAGCACCCTTCTAAGTGATTTTGAGTTTTCAAAACTTAAACAATTATTTCGAGATTTCAAAACATAGTGTCCTAACTTACTGGATATGGCGTTTTGTTGTTTTGAGATAGAAATTTTCGAAAGACGAGCTTAATTTCGAAGGTTTTAAAATGTTGCGTCCTAACTTACTGGATGTGATGTGTTGACTCGTTTGAAATAAGTGAGCCTTAATTTTCAAAATTGAGACATTCTAATTAAAAGAGGTTTGCATCTTAAAACTTTCAAATTTTCGACATTAAAGACACTTGATAATCAATTAGGTACCAATTTTTGGGCGTTACGAGGGTGCTAACCCTTCCTCGTACGTAACCGACTCCCGAATCCATTTTCTCGACTTTCGTAGACCAAAATTAATGTTTTAAAACAAAACATTTTATAAGGTGATCCAATCACACCTAAAAAGATTGGTGGCGACTCCCGTTTTCGTTTTTCTTAAAGTCGATTCTCATTTTTCAAAACTCGAGTTAAAAATGGTCTCGACAACTTGGTGACTCCATTGGGGACTAATAAGAGAGTCAAGCCGTGTAATTGATTATCTCTTGTCTTAATGTCGGAAATTAAAAATTTTAAAATTTAATCCTCTTTGTATTACATGTGTTTGTATTATTGCATGTGTTGCTATATTCTGATACGCATTGCATTTGCCTGACCGTTGTGGTAACACCCTTAAGTGGGAGTGAGAAACTACGCCTTCGTGAGGTTTTCGCCTCCGTGCAGGATAGTGGATCACTTTCGGGATAGATCTGTACCTATGGTTTCGTGAGATTTTCATCTCCGTGTAGCCATAGGGAAATGTATTACCCTGAACTGAACTCGATTCAAATGAGCCTATAATGGGTGAAAATCGAGGAATCTGCTGGTTCAAGTACCTCAACTTTAAAACTAAAACCTCATATAGAAAAACCGTAAGAGCTCAACTTAGTTAGAATTATACTTTAGATATTACCCTCACATATCATTCTTGAGTTTATTAATATTATGTGATACTGACTGTTTCCTTTTTTCATTGCATGTCATTTCACATTTAAAAGGTATCGATTCACGGTCAGTTTCTAAGTTAGAAAGTTTTATTATGGAGAACGGACTTCTTGATAGAGTGGAGGATAACGCTAACGTCCATAGATGGTCTGAGCAAACTCAGCTAGGAAAAGGGGATAGCATAACTGTGGGATATATGTCAGAGCTGTCAGACTACACTTACATCAGTGTCACACAGAATAATATACAGGAGCTTAAGGCGATTTGGGATCAGTGAGGCAATGAGACCAAGTAATCATTCTACGGTGATTACGGAGATTTGCCCTATTTGTTTGATATTCAGGTTAATGAGCACTTGTTTCGAGCTCTCGCTTAGTTTTGGAGCCCAGCATACAGTTGTTTTACCTTTGGGGAGGTAGATTTAATGCCTACTGTGGAGGAGTACACAGCCTTACTTCAGTGTCCTAGATTTCAGTGTGATAGGATTTATTCTCGAGCTGCTTGTGTCCCAACCTTTGGTAAGAAGTTGATGACCATTACGGAGATGAGCGAGCAGTGGATCATGGCTAGAATTAAGGAAAAGGGTAAGAGTAAGTGCATTCCGTGGGGAGCTTTGAAAGATATGATCCAGATACATCCAGACGAGGCGAAGAGGGTAGACATTTTTGCCTTAAGCTTATACGAATTGATGGTTTTCCCTAAGGCCTTGGGATATGTGGATGAGGTGACCATGGATTTCTTCCATCAAATTAGCAAATGGGTCACTTCTGTTCTTGCGATTTTGGTAGAGACATTCAGGTCCTTGAATGCATGTAAGAGGGCCGGTGCAGGCAGGTTTGTTGGTTGTGCTCAGTTACTTTTAGCTTGGTTCTACAGTCACTTCCGATTGATAGATAGGGTGGTTTGTCGGGTCTTCTTTGAGGATTACTCCCCGTTGAAGGACATAGCAGCTTCAACTAAGAGAGTTGATGTTCCCCAAAAAAATTGGATAACGCTACTTCAGAACCTGCAATCAAAGGATGTGAAGTGGAGGGCTCCATGCATGATTCCTGGTGAGATTCTTTACCGATGCGGCAGTTTTGATTGGGTCCCTTTGTTGGGAATCTGGGGAGCCATTGGTTATGCCCCTTTGCTTGTGTTGAGGCAACATGGATTGAGATAGTTCATACCGACAACTTATGGGTTGGTTTAGAGTGAGTTCGCGTATAGAGGAGCCGACTACAGGAGGAAGGTCAGTGAGATCTCTAGTGCTTGGAACAAAACTTGTCGATTAAAGGGAGTAGCTGTTAGCCCTACTACGACTCCGAAGTATGTCGAGTGGAGAGGTAGGAGGATTAATGATAACATCCCTAAGCCAAGCATGGAAGGAGCTCGACTGATGGAGGAATATTTGCAAGTGACGCCCTCGGAGTTAGAAATTATGAAGCAAGAGTTTGAGAGAAAGAAATTGGAGCTCGAGAAGAGGATTGCAAAGCTCGAGGAAGAAAAGATATGCTTGAGCCTAGACGTCGACGTTCAAAAGATGGAGGTCGAGAAGGTAAGGAAGGAAAAGAGAAAGATCGAGGAAGATCGAGATGATTTAAAGACGCACTATAGAAAGGCCCAGGTAACATTGAAAAGGGTTGGATTAAGGAGATCTTCAGAGCAGTGGCAGCAAGAGATTCAAGAAGAAAGGGCCAAAGCCAAGTATTGGGAGAAGAAGTTTCAAGAGAAGCAGTCGCGTAATCAGACCCTAGAGAAGGAAAATCAAGGATTAAAAACTAAGGTGGCTAAGCTTGGACGATCTCTTCATTATCACCAAAGTCGTAACTTTGCGATCGAGTTAAAGGAAAGCTTGAATAAGATAGAGGAAATGAAGCACGATATTGGAAGGTTGGAAACAGCACTACAGAACTGTGAGCTACGGATTGAGCAGCTCGAGGCAAGAGAAAAACAGTGGAAGGGAGAACTTCACCATCTTCAAAATCAAGTTGGAAATAGGGATTATCTCATGGGAGAAGCCATAATTCAGATCTGAGAGGTAGCTAAACATGTTCGAGACTTGGCAGTACAAGCTGACATATTGAGTATGATGCATGAGTCATCGTCGGATGTAGGTCGAGAGTTAGCCCTTTTATTAGATAGAGTTAAAACTTTAGGAATTAGGGCGAAAGCGTATTTGTAATCCATTTATATGTAAAGATATTCTTTTTCTAAATAAAGTTTTCTAAATGAGATTGAATCGAGATCGATACCTTTTGCATTCATTTGCATCTTATAGCATTTCATTGCATCATTTGCATTCAAAATTATAAAAAGACCCTAATTAGTTAAAGTTATTAAAAAGAGAAAGAAAAAAAGAGAGAGAGAAGAGGGTCACGGCTGAGTGAAAAAGAAGTTGAATGGGAATTAACGACGTTCCCTTACATATCTCCGAATTTTGTGTCAGGAGGGATAGCTTACCCGGAGAAGGGGGTGTTTGGAAATGAAAATCATCCCATCAATGTCATACATGAGGAAGGGACTGAACAAAGAAACCTTGAGGGCATTCGCCCTTACGAACTGGGAAGTTTTTAAACAATTGGATCACAGAAAAAACTTCCTGTAATCTTTAGGAATTTTACAGAGTAATATTCAGAACACTCTTGTTGCTCTAAAGTCTAGGAGTAATAAGATTTCTTTTGAGAAGTAGGCTCATGTTCAGACATTTTTATTTTCAATAAAACATACTTTTATTATTTATCCGAGTAAATATTCTTTCATTCTGATTCTTTTGACCTTTGACATTCTTTATAAATTTTCATTTCATGTAAATAGTCATTCTTGAATTCATTTATTTCTTGTATATTCTTTTGTGTGCCTATCATAGATCCCTAGATATCAATGACACGGGCAACGATACTACAGATTCAGAGTTCCTTTTGAGTGCGATATGTTTAGAGGAATCTCAAGATTTTTAAAGGTGACAAAAATTGTGACTTGTTTCTGAATTTTTTGAAAATGGTTTTTACCCCATGAAGTGGTGGTAGGAAATATAGCCTTAGAGGAAGGAAAGATTGCAAAATTGGAATTAGCTGAGGAGCCAAAATAAGACCTTGTTGAGACTATTATAGGAATTCAAAAATGTGGTCCAAAGACGCATGCAGGAGGATTTGCAATTGCCAGGATAAACATGAGGTTTTGGGGCACTGTTGGTCCACCATGGAAAGGGATCGCATCAGTTGTACAATGAATGCCAAATTTAAAGGAGTTAAGACTTATGAGGCATGTATGTTATGGGCCCGAGCTCGTCAAAAGTTTCAAGCTGACAATGACTCATCTTTGTGGACATCAACTACTGCATTAAGAGGGGGAGATAGCTTCATATGCCAATATTACAAAGTCAAAAGTCATCCATTTCAAAAAAAAAAAAAGAAAAGAAAAAGAAAAAGATTATATATAACTGCACAATGCCAAAAGTTTGCAGTCTTTTCAAAGATAATACGCCATACCACAGTACAACAAAGGTTGCTAAAAGAAAAGAAAAAGAAGAAAAACAAATTATAGAAGATGACTGAGACTGGTAAAAATTGGCATAAGAAACTACCGCCTACTCTCTATGCTTACGCTGGGGCAAACACCTTCAATTCTAGTTGTTTCAAAGGCTCTAACCATCATCCTTGGAATGGGTCCATTGTTTGGCTTTCCTGAGCAGTCTGATGTGCTGTCAATAGCTGCGATGGTTAGCTCCAGGCGGTGGCCATTGATTTCCAGCTATGGGGCATCAGGCCGTACACAGTCTCTGAAGCTTAAAATGATATATTCTTTCTTCAAAACCAGTTTCTGACAAAGTGGATAACGGTATCATGAAGGAAGCTCTCTCAGACTTCTATACAAGTTCAAGGAAGAGGAAACCTGATCAAATCATTATTTTCAGGGATGGGGTTAGCGAGTCTCAATTCAATCAAGTTTTGATCAAGTTATTGAGGCCTGCAAGTTCCTTGACGAGAAGTGGAACCCTAAAGATTGTGGTTATTGTTGTACGAAAAACCATCATACCAAGTTTTTTCAGCAGGGATCTCCTAACAATGTGCTACATGGTACTGTCATTGACAACAAAGTATGCCATCCAAACAACAATGATTTTTACCTTGGTACCCATGCTAGAATGATTGGAATCACGAGGTAGACCCACTATCATGTTCTCTTAGACCAGGCTGGGTTTTCAGTTGATGATCTGCAAGAGTTTGTTCATTCTCTATCCTATATGTATTAAAGGAACACCACAACCATATTTGTTGTGGCTCCTATTTGCTACGCTCATTTGGCAGCTTCACAGTTGGGGGCAATTTATGAAGATTAGGGATGCTTCAGAAACATCATCGAGTCATGGTGGGATGTATGCTCCGGGAGTAATCTCTGTACCTCAGCTTTCCAGGTTGAAAGATAAAGTCAGCAACCTCATTCTTGTCTGCTAAGAATTATTGAACCATCTTTTTGTAGGGTTTGACAAACAACAGTAAGGACTGCTGCTGGGGCAATCCTTTTCTCATGGGTTTATGAATCAAGATTTTTCCTCCAAGCTTTGATGGAGTCAAGAATTGAATACCTCTAGTAAACTTAACTTGAAAGTATTCAATCTAAGCAAATGTACCAAGAATGGATGACATAGACTTATGACAAAGAAGGTTCGTCCAAAAGAATTTCATAAAGGAAACCTTGTGCTAAAAGAGATCCTTCCCATGTAAAAGGATGCCGAATTGTGAAGGGCCGTATGTTGCGAAGAGGGCTTTCTCTAGAGGTGCACTGATTTTGACAAGAAATGGATAGGAAGAATTTATCTGATCCAGTGAATTCAGACTCGGTCAAGGAGTACTTTGTCTGAAGGAGAAGGGAAGCCAAGGTGAAAACCCGCAAAGGGCACTTTAGGACTTCTATTTCAAAAAAAAGGAAAAAAGAAAAGAAAAAGAGAAAAAAATAATAAAAAGAAAAAAGAGAAAAAAGAAAAAGGAAAAAATGGAGAGGCCAAGGTGAAAACCTGCAAAAGGCGCCTTGTGACCAAAGGGGTTTTTGAGTTGAAAACCCGAAAGGGCAGCTCAAATTTTGAAGAGCACACGGTAATATTGCTATATTTGATTTAACAAAGAATGAAGCGTGTTGCATATTGGGGCATCAACAAACTACTTTGGATCTTTTAAACACATGTTGAACTCAAGAAAGTCTTCATGGAGCTAGCGTATAAACGCTCAAGCGGCGATATCTAGGGCATCTAACTTTTGTCCTTTTTGCTATCTTTAGATTCTCTTCTCAAAGATAGGCTTTCAGATTAATTTCCTTTATATTTTTTTGACAAATTCATTCCAATCTAATTATTCTCAAGATTAAATTCATCTTCCATTATTCTTAAAGTATGTTGCATTAAAATAATGATGGATGAACTAAATAATTTTCACAAATGAAGTTTTGCTCATTACTCTGGAAATTTCTAGATAATACAAGAAACTAAAACAGAACAATTGTTCGAAGAATTCACGTAAGTGAGGTTTGAAAGAACTTGAGGAAATTCTTTCTTTAGTCCAAAATGATGATTGGACAAATCAAACAATTTGATCCTAAGAGAGGATCATCTTACAGATATTTTTGGTGGGTCACAGCATTTGAAGAATGGTACAAACCCACAAGCTGAGTAGGAATGATATTTCGAGAGAAATAAGGATAAACTTCGATGAAAGAATGAATGGTGACATCTGGAATAGGGGTCATGTTCATAAACATTTTGCATTATAACAGGTTTAATTAGGAGCATTTGATTCACTTTGATCATAGCATCCTAATCATTAGGCATGAACTCATACACATTATACAGGTTATGTCCTTCAAGGGACAACGAAGATTGATGCACCTTAACCCCCTAAGCAGTAGGGTAACAGGCTAAAGCATAGCAGATCTAATTTTCAGATGTTCTCACACCAAAGCAGATCCAAGATAACAGATCTGGCATCTCCATTTCGACGGAGAGTAGGTACCTAGCAGATCTAACCTTCAGATGTTTATACTGAAGCAAGATCCAAGATGGTTTGGCATCCTTGTGCTTACAAGGAACAAATCGAAGACATAGATGATTTGGCTTTCACGTGCTTACGATAAAGCAAATCTAAGATGATTTGGTATCTCTGTATTGTCAGAGAACAAATCGAAGTTTGGCGTCTCCATATTCGACGGAGAGCAGACACATAGCAGATCTAACCTTCATATGTTTATACTGAAGCAAGATCCAAGATGGTCTGGCATCCTTGTGCTTACAAGGAACAAATTGAAGACATAGCTAATTTGGCTTTCACGTGCTTACGATGAAGCAAATCTAAGAGGATTTGGCATCTCTGTATTATCAGAGAACAAATCGAAGTTTGGCGTCTCCATATTCGACGGAGAGCAGACACAACATATCTAACCTTCAGATGTTTATATTGAAGTAAGATCCAAGATAGTTTGGCATCCTTGTGCTTACAAGGAACAAATCGAAGACATAGCTGATTTGGTTTTCACGTGCTTACGATGAAGCAAATCTAATATGATTTGGCATCTCTGTATTGTCAGAGAACAAATCAAAGTTTGGCGTCTCCATATTCGACGGAGAGCAGACACATAGCAGATCTGGCCTTCAGATGTTTATACTGAAGCAAGATCCAAGATGGTTTGGCATCTTTGTGCTTATAAGGAATAAATCGAAGACATAGCTGATTTGGCTTTCACGTGCTTACGATGAAGCAAATCTAAGATGATTTGGCATCTCTGTATTGTCAGAGAACAAACCGAAGTCTGGCATCTCCATTTCAACGGAGAGCAGATACATAGTAGATCTGACCTTCAGGTGTTCACGCTGAAGCAGATCCAAGATGATTTGACATCTTTGTATTGTCAGAGAATAAATCGAAGAAACAGATTTGGCATCTCCATATTCGACGGAGAGCAGATCGAAGACATAGCAGATCTGACCTTTGGATGTTTTCACATCGAAGTAGATCCAAGATGATTTGGCATTCTTGTGTTTACAAGGAGCAAATCGAAGACATAGCAGATCTGACCTTCAAGTGTTCACGCTGAAGCAGATCCAAGATGATTTGGCATCTCTGTATTGTCAGAGAACAAATCGAAGAAACAGATTTGGCATCTCCATATTTGACGGAGAGCAGATCGAAGACATAGCAGATCTGACCTTTGGATGTTTTCACATCGAAGCAGATCCAAGATGATTTGGCATTCTTGTGTTTACAAGGAGCAAATTGAAGACATAGCAGATCTGACCTTCAAGTGTTTACACTGAAGCAGATCTAAGATGATTTGGCATCTCTATTTTGTCAGAGAACAAATTGAAGAAACAGATTTGGCATCTCCATATTTGATGGAGAGCAGATCGAAGACATTGCAGATCTAACCTTTAGATGTTTTCGCATCGAAGCAGATCCAAGATGATTTGGCATTCCTGTGTTTACAGGGAACAGATCGAAGACATAGCAGATCTGACATTCCTGTGCTTACAGCGAAGCAGATCAAAGATTTTAACATGGCATCCCTGTGTTTATAGGGAACAAGTTGAAGATAGCAGATATTGCCTTCCTGAGTTGCAGTGAAGCAGAATGAAATCGTCAAGAGGCCATTTAAAGAAGATCAAGGATCAAGAACTCAAGACTCGGCGAGCCCGGGCAAAATTGGTCCTTTTATAGTTTTTGTTCTATCCCTGTTACACAGTAATGAGCAAAGAGGGGCAGCTGTAGATACTCAATTTTGCCCGGGCCCAGAAATAAGTCCAAAAACAAAAATAATAAACCAAAAAAAAAATGAAGTCCAAGTTCACCGAATTACAAATATAATTTGGCCCGATCGAATGGCCCATTACTTGAAAAGATTTAAGGTCCATCTACAAGCTTGACTCATATGGAAATATAATCTTCAATGATATACAGTCTTAGATATGATTGCAATCTTAGATATGATACAATCTTAGATATGATTGCAATCTTAGATATGATATGCAATCTTAAAGATATGATCTTGTAATCTTGGAGATTTAATTTGTAGATATCCTTTAATCTTAACCGTTGATGTAATTGATCTGTACCGTTGGATTTGGGAAGGCTCAACTATAAATAGAGGCCTCTCCCTTCATTGAAAATCACTGGAGTTTTGGGAAGCAATAAGAATTCTTGAGAGCATTCACTTAAATTTCTCTCCCTCTTGCGTTCTTACTCTCTGTGGTTTATTCTTATTTTATTATTCGTCTATCTTAGTTTATCAACCTTTTTTTTATTTTAATTTCTTCATTTTTCAAATATGTATATTTATTCCTATCTTTTATACATTTGATTATGTATTTTATATATTATAATATTTAACCTTTTTATATAGTTTATTTTCAAATATATATTTTCTATGCATGTATATATATTATATTTTCAAATATATATTTTCTAATACAAAGTCCTCTTCCATGCTAACATTCACATCTGATTTCGATGAAACACCCATCAACTTAGCCTTATACGACTCTTTAGCCATGGTCTCATGTTACACCGTCTTCCTGGTCCCATCTACTGTTGGGTCAGTTGCCTCCATAGATAACTTCGTGCATTGTATTACTTTCTCTTTTGCCCTACCAACACCATTATTTGCTGCCATGGGATTCTCTCATACCGCAAAATCAACCAGAGACAAAGTTTAAGACATCGTTTAAAATTATATCCATTGAAGAAGTAAAGTAAAAATTAGGAAGTTGTAGTATAAAATAAGAAGATTTGTATAGAACACAACATCATACAATATATATGTTACCTGACTTATATTGAAAAAGGACTTCCTTTTTATTGTCTAGTTTGTTGATGATTTGCTATGCATATCTTTCCAAAATGATTTCTCCATAACTCATTTTTGAAACAAATTTCACAACATTTGTTGTAATATCCTAAATTTTTGGTTTAAAAATTGTAAAATTGTTTCAAATATGAGATATTGGATTAATGGTAAAGAGAATAGCTCATCTTTGGTTACTTGTGTAAGAAAGGGTTATTATTTGGATGAATAAGCTAACTTGCCTATGTTCAAAATTTTGGGATAGTTGAAATTATGAAAGTTGCCATCATAGAAAAATTTAAGTTTTTCATGTTGTTGTGATTGATTTTAAGGTTGAAGTTAAACAAGAATACTTTGTAAAGTTAATTCATGAAATTGTACATTAGGGATAAAATTATAATTAAAAATAAAATTAGGGGTTTAATTAAGTAATAGGAAGTCCTATAGGGACTTTAGGAAATTTTGGTTTAATGTTGGGAAGATTTTTGATAAATTATGTTAGTACCAGTTTCGAGTAATAAATTGAAATTCATGTTAAAGTAGTATAAATTTTGTAATTAAATATGAAATGATATGTAAAATATTAATTTATTATATCTGTTTAACTCTAGCTAACGTTGAACCGAAATACTCGAGTAAGAAAGGAAAAGACAAGGTTGTCGATGAGTAGCTCAGAAATTACAGTGTGTGTTTCTATAATCTAAACTACTGAAATTGTTGTATTGAGCATTTGCATATATGGTGAGTTAAGGTAAGTTACAATTTGATTTAAGGTGATGTGTTTGAAATGGTTTCTCCTGTTTTGAAGTGTATTAAGTATTATTGAAATTGATTTTGTTATGGAAAGAAAAGATGTTGCTATGACTATGTATTCAAATGATTGAATTATTTGGATTGATGAAATTAAAATATGAAATTGGGGAATCGAATTATGAATTCAATTGAGAATTACATTACCCAATTAACTATCCGGTAGGGTCGGGTATAATTGGCATTATACAGGATAAGGAGAGTTTAGAGTTTTACGACTACGTGTCAGGGAGTGCTGGGCACCCCATTTTTCAATTTTTCCAGCGAGCGCTAGGCGCAATATGTTTTTACGAATTATTCCGTCAAGCTCTGAGAGCCAAACTTTGGTGTGTTAGTTGGATCTGCGTATTCGAGTTCGAGTCTGAGTCATGTTAATAGGGGCAATTAAAAAGAAAGTAATGAAATTGTATATGGCAATGGAAATAAAGTTAAATGTGAATTTTAGACAAATTGTATTGGATGTATAAAATAGAAATGTGATGATATTTGAAATTTCATATGTTTGAATTGATTATTAAGTTTCAAAAGAGAAATGAAGTAATATAAATACATATGCTTTCTTTCATTACTTGAATTGCATTTTTCTTTTTGTAATTAAATAGCTTGTACCTTATTTAATTACTCAAATTATGGAAGCACCACTGAGTTATACTCAGTGTACATTTGTTTTCTCGTGTGCAGGTTAGGTACTTAGTAGATCCAACATCAACTCGGCATCTAGTGACGATCCCGTACTCAAATACTAGTGAATGGTCTTTTTGTTAGTTTTGGCATGTACTTAGGTTATAAATGTTGGTTGTGGTCATTTGTGGTATGCAAATATGTATGTGTATTAGAAATGGTCAAATGGTGACTAATTGGAAGTGTTTTGTTTTGGCATATAGGACATGTAGTGGTTAAAATTTCTATATGTTGGTTATGTGCATATATGTGGTGTTGGTTGGATTGTTGAGTTGATACTTCTGTCATGATAGCTTATAAGTAATCATATTAGTTCTTGATGTATTATGGTTTTATTTTGCTAGCTAATCACTTGAATTAGACCTTATAAAGTGCTTGGATTATGGTAATGATGAATATGTTCTAGATGAGAAGAGGAATGGTAAGTTTTGGCAAGAGTCAATGGTTGTTTCTTGAGTTTAAACATAAGATATTAGTATAGGCTTAGCTTGTCATTATAACATAGCCTTTGTTTGGTATTGATAGGGTGATTGAATTGTAGTGTCAATGAGGGCACATTGGTTAGACATTAAGTGTTTGAATAGATAGTTTTATTTTATTTTGTTGGATAGGTAAATTTGGCATGAATTAAACCTTTTAAATTTGAAATTTTACCATTTTGAAATTAGGTATCGATATTTTAGCATCTAGTATTGATACCTTACCATATGAACAGTTTTAAAATAAACAGAATGCTAAAATGGTATCGATTTTTATTTGGGTATCGATACTTTTCATAGAATATCAATAACACCTAATAAGTATCGATACTTATGTTTTGTGGTAATAAACAGAATCATAATTTGGTATCAAATTTTCATAAGGTATCGATATAGTATCAATACCATCTATAAATTATTGATACCAACTTTGGAACTTTGAAATTTTACTCTTTAAACTCATTTCATGCCTAGGCTATTACAAATAGGTCATTATTGTTTCCGAATTATTATATATGTATGATATGTAAATTAGTGAATTATGTATAAACTTATAATTTATGTATTCATTGTAATTAGAATTAAATATTAAATTATAAATTGTTTGATTTAGATTGTATTTTTTTTGTAACATCCTATTGCTTGGTTCTGGTGATTGAAACAGGTGAGGGGTGTTACATTTAGTGCTATCAGAGCTTTTGGTTTAGCCGATTCTCAGGCCAAATCGAGTTTAGAGGTACATGCCAAAGTTGAGTGAAGTTGGAGTCAGGATTTGGATGCTGATTATAACTGTTTCTATTTTAAAGTTAAAAGATGTCAGGTGAATCTAATAATGAAGTTGATCAAGAGATTCATATCGGTGACGAATCTACCGAGGAATTAGATGGTTTTGAGTCAGTGGCACCAAGCGTTAATTCAGCTAGTGCTCAAGAAACCTAATGTAAATAGAGTTAATAATGATGGACAAGGTGACTTGAATTTACTTTGTAGCATAGCTAAAGCTATTCAGGGAGATACCTCTAGTGTAGTACGTATGCTAGTGGTTTGATGGGCTCCTATTAAAGAACTACAGAGATATGGTGCTACTGAGATTTTGGGTTTAAAAGGGGTTGATTCCTCGATCTCTGAATTATGGTTGGAATCAACTAAACATGTTTCGCAATAACTTGAATGCAATTCCTGTGAATGTGTAATTTCAGTTGTTTCTCTTCTGCAAGGGGAAGCGTATACGTGGCTGTAGTCGGTAACATGCTATGTACCTACAGAATGAGCTGACTTGGAGTTCTTTCAAAAGGAATTCCAGAAGTATATCAAAAAATTGTATCTCGAAGACAGGAAACAAAGGTTTTTATTATTGAAACAGAGTGAGATGCCAGTGGCTGATTATGAACATCAATTTTCATGACTTAGTAAGTATGCTATAGAACTTGTACCTCCCGAAACTGTAACACCCTGAATTTGGGCCTAGAAGTTTTGGGCCTTGAGCATGGGAGCGGTTGAAGGCAGCTGATAATATTTTGTTGTGCATGTAAATTTCGTTAATGAAGGCTTGTTTTAGTGGTTAAGTGTGCTAAGAAGTGTTGGAGAAGTCCTGGGTTCAAACCTGGACTCTAGCAGAAATTTAGGTTTAAGGTGAATCAAACCCTAGGTGTAGTAGGTAGGCCTTAAGAATATTGTTGGAGAAATTGTGCCACAAAGAGCCTTGTGGTCTAGTGGCAAAGTAGCGCCACATAAGAGGCATGAAGGTGGCGTCATAGAATTGGCAAGGAGGTCCAAGGTTCGAAACTCATGGCAATCAAAGAGCATTTATTTTGCTAACAGGGGGCGGCAAGAGTTGGTGTTGAATTTAAACTCGAATGATGGAGGGATCCTACATCGGGAAGCTAACAGAAGAGTGGATGCGAAGCTGGCTTTAAATAGAGAGAACCATGAAGAGAGTAAAGGTACCTTTCTTGGCTGATCCCTTTCGCTTTATGGCGTGCTCGTTTGGGTTGGGCGTCGGCTAAGAGTTCTCGGAGCGCGGATTAACTCTAGTCTCCTATCAGGTGTGTATTTCTCACTACTCTAGTTGTAGGATGGCTACTTCGGGCCGCGATGGACCGAAAGGGGCCATGTGGGCCCAATGGGCCTACGGGCCCAATTGGATAAGTTGTTTGATTGTGTAGTAAATATTGGACTAGGCGAGGTGAATCTCATATTTGTGGCTAGATTTGGGCTAAAAGGGCCACACGAGCGTGTGGGCCCATTTGGGTCGAGAATGGGCTTTAGGTCCAATCGTATTGTTATGCCTGTTTAGAATACTTTAGTTTACTAAAATACCCTTGTAGGGTAGAAATACTGAAATACCCCTGTAGGGTAGAATTACTGAAATATCCCTGTAGGGTAGAATTACTGAAATATCCCTGTAGGGTAGAATTATTGAAATACCCCTGTAGGGTAGGATTACTGAAATACCCCTGTAGAGTGGAATTACCGAAATACCCTTATAGGGTAGAATTACTAAAATACCCCTGTAGGGTACAATTACCGAAATACCCTTGTAGGTAGAATTACTGAAATACCCCTATAGGGTAGAATTGTTGAAATACCCCTGTAGGGTAGAATTACTGAAATACCCTTGTAGGGTAGAATTACCGAAATACCCTTGTAAGGTAAAAATACTGAAATACCCCATGTAGGGTAGAATTACCGAGATACTCTTGTGGGGTAAAATTACCATTTTGCCCCTAGGGTGTTAAATGACTCTTTTGCCCTTGTGGGCAAGTGACTGACTTGGACTGTGTGGTTGACGGATTTGATTGTGAATATATGCTGGTGATATGAATGACTTGACTGTGATTGTTTGATTCAAATATGGGCATGACATTCTACATACATGACATGTTGCATGGGTTGGGTTATATTGATAAAGGAAGCATTCTGGTGGCTCTGCCACAATATCTGTATCTGGTGACTCTGTCACAATATCTGTTCTGGCAGCCATGCTGCAAATTCTATGGTGTGTAGTGGATGGGTGGGTCGATTTGTCTCCCCACATGGTGTAAGGTTGGTATGGGGGTGTATACGGATAGATATGGGTTGGGATTGCATTCACATTCTGATTCTGATTCTGTTACCTGATACTGATTCTGTCACCTAATTCTGATTCTGATACTATCACCTGATTCTAATTTTGATTCTCATTTAGATTCTAGTTCTGATAATGTTTCTTATTCTGTAATGGGCTAAGGCCCATCTGGTACTGTTTGTTATAATGGGCTAAGGCCCAATTGATACTGAAACTGTAAGTAGGTCTGGGGCCGAACTTTTAATTCTTTTATATGACTGACTGTTCCTTTTATATAGTAGGGGATTTCACATTGATTTTTTGTAAACTCACCCCGTTTATTAACCTTTCAGGTAATTTCCAGCCTTAGACGGATCGGAGCTGCGAGAGGCTCGAAGGAAGCCACACACACTATTTATGTTACAGTTTTAATTATTACTTTTAGATGTTTTTATGTGGGTTGTAGTAAAGCCGTTGTAATTTTCTGGATTTTAAATTTGGAATTTTATTTATTGTACTTATAATTGCTAGTATTAGAACACGGTTTTCCAAAGCAACTACTATTGTTGAAAACATCACGTATCCGTAATTGTTTTTAAATTAAGCTTCCACAACTGCCAAGATTTTTACAAAGTTGTTAAGAATGTTATTCAGCTGAGATTTTCTAACAAGGTTTAAAAAGGGTATAATTTTTTCATTATTAAGAAGGGTTTTTAATGGAAACATGGTTTTTGAAAAACACTTCAATGTGACACGCCAGATTCGAGCCAAACTTCCAGGATGGGTTTGGGGTGTTACATTTAGTGGTATCAGAGCCAGGTTACAACAACTCGGCTGTGGATTGGGTTTTCAAAGGTTGAATTTTAGAAAACTATTTTTAACCACGTGGTCTGTTTGAAGTATTTCTTTTAAAAAGTGTGGCACACCGAGTCTCTGGCGTCGAATCCATAAGTCTTCTGAATAATTTTGTCTATTTAGAAATTGAAATACTGTGGATTACTTAAACATTGGTCTGAATTTAAATTTGGTATTTATTTTATGTGGATGTGATGGTTGGATATAGAAATTGTATATATGTGTGATAAATATGTGTCTACTTCAGTGAATAAGTGTTGTATGTATGAGATGTTTCAAGTTCTAGTTGAAGTGTGATAGTGATAGTAGGATCAGAGTGTGCAGTGGTAACATAGTGGGGTAGATGTTACACGACTACCCAGTTAGATGGAAATTTCAGGGACGAAATTTCTTTAAGGGAGGTAGAGTTGTAACACCCTGAATTTGGGCCTAGAAGTTTTGGGCCTTGAGCATGGGAGTGGTTGAAGGCAGCTTATAATATTTTGTTGTACATATAAATTTCGTTAATGAAGGCTTTTTTAGTGGTTAAGTGTGCTAAGAAGTGTTGGAGAAGTCCTGGGTTCAAACCTGGACTCTAGCAGAAATTTAGGTTTAAGGTGAATCAAACCCTAGGTGTAGTAGGTAGGCCTTAAGAATATTGTTGGAGAAATTGTGCCACAAAGAGCCTTGTTGTGTAGTGGCAAAGTAGCGCCACATAAGAGGCATGAAGGTGGCGTCATAGAATTGGCAAGGAGGTCCAAGGTTCGAAACTCATGGCAATCAAAGAGCATTTATTTTGCTAACAGGGGGCGGCAAGAGTTGGTGTTGAATTTAAACTCGAATGATGGAGGGATCCCACATCGGGAAGCTAATAGAAGAGTGGATGCGAAGCTGGCTTTAAATAGAGAGAACCATGAGGAGAGTAAAGGTACCTTTCTTGGCTGATCCCTTTCGCTTTATGGCGTGCTCGTTTGGGTTGGGCGTCGGCTAAGAGTTCTCGGAGCGCGGATTAACTCTAGTCTCCTATCAAGTGTGTATTTCTCACTACTCTAGTTGTAGGATGGCTACTTCGGGCCGCGATGGGCCGAAAGGGGCCATGTGGGCCCAATGGGCTTACGGGCCCAATTGGATAAGTTGTTTGATTGTGTAGTAAATATTGGACTAGGCTAGGTGAATCTCATATCTGTGGCTAGATTTGGGCTAAAAGGGCCACGCAAGCGTGTGGGCCCATTTGGGCCAAGAATGGGCTTTAGGCCCATTCGTATTGTTATCCCTATTTAGAATACTTTAGTTTGCTAAAATACCCTTGTAGGGTAGAAATACTGAAATACCCCTGTAGGGTAGAATTACTGAAATACCCCTGTAGGGTAGAATTACTGAAATACCCCTGTAGGGTGGAATTATCGAAATACCCTTATAGGGTAGAATTACTAAAATACCCCTGTAGGGTAGAATTACCGAAATACCCTTGTAGGGTAGAATTACTGAAATACCCCTGTAGGGTAGAATTACTGAATTACCCTTGTAGGGTAGAATTACTGAAATACCCCTGTAGGATAGAATTACCGAAATATCCCTGTAGGGTAGAATTACCGAAATACTCTTGTAAGGTAAAAACACTAAAATACCCCTGTAGGGTAGAATTACCGAGATATCCTTGTGGGGTAAAATTACCATTTTGCCCCTAGGGTGTTAAATGACTCTTTTGCCCTTGTGGACAAGTGACTGACTTGGACTGTGTGGTTGACGGATTTGATTGTGAATATATGTTGGTGATATGAATGACTTGACTGTGATTGTTTGATTCAAATATGGGCATGACATTCTACATACATGACATGTTGCATGGGTTGGGTTATATTGATGGAGGAAGCGTTCTGGAGGCTCTGCCACAATATCTGTATTTGGTGACTCTGTCACAATATCTGTTCTGGCAGCCATGCTGCAAATTCTGTGCTGTGTAGTGGATGGGTGGGTCGAGTTGTCTCCCTACATGGTGTAAGGTTGGTACGGAGGTGTATACGGATGGATTTGGGTTGGGATTGCATTCACATTCGATTCGATTCTCATTACGATCATCGATTCTCACACCTAATTACGATTACGATTCTATCACCTGATTCTAATTCTGATTCTCATTTAGATTCTAGTTCTGATAATGTTTCTTATTCTGTAATGGGCTAAGGCCCATCTGGTACTGTCTGTTATAATGGGCTAAGGCCCAATTAATACTGAAACTGTAAGTAGGGTCAATGGGACTTTTAATTCTTTTATATGACTGACTGTTCCTTTTATATAGTAGGGGATTTCACACTGATTTTTCGTAAACTCACCCCGTTTATTAACCTTTCAGGTAATTTCCAGCCTTAGACGGATCGGAGCTGCGAGGGGCTCAAAGGAAGCGACACACACTATTTATGTTACAGTTTTGATTATTACTTTTAAATGTTTTTATGTGGGTTGTAGTAAAGCCGTTGTAATTTTCTAGATTTCAAATTTGGAATTTTATTTATTGTTCTTATAATTGCTAGTATTAGAACACGGTTTTCCAAAGCAACTACTGTTGCTCAAAACATCACGTATCCGCAATTATTTTTAAATTAAGCTTCCGCAACTGCCAAGATTTTTACAAAGTTGTTAAGAATGTTATTCAGCTGAGGTTTTCTAACAAGGTTTAAAAAGGGGTATAAGTTTTTAATTATTAAGAAGGGTTTTTAATGGAAACATGGTTTTCGAAAAACACTTCAATGTGACACTCCAGATTCGAGCCAAACTTCCAGGCCGGGTTTGGGGTGTTACAGAAACAGAAAGATGAAAACAATTCTTACGTGGCTTACATGATGAACTCAAAGTTTAGCTGGTATCGCATCGAATTTCAAAGTTTGTTGATTTTGTCGAATGAGTGAAAATGGTGGAGCAAGCTTTGGGTCTCGATAATAAGACTAAGACTACTCGAGTTGCTAGAAAATAAATAGGGATTATTTGTTCGCATCCGTAATAAAAAAAGAACTAAGGATTCTCGTTGTAATTGTAATTGGAAATCAAATTTTAAGTCTAACAGATCTGACAGAAATTAAGATCGACAGCCAACCGTGTATATTGATAGTGTTAAAGGTCTAGCCAGAAGTTCTGAAGTACCGAATTGCGAACATTATGGGAAGAAACATTAGGGATAGAAATTATATAACGCTTTTTTTTTATGTGGATCACAAGAGCATTACGCTTGTAAATGTCGAAAACATGACAATGCTATGTCTAATGACACTCAAAAGTCTGCGCATGCAACCAAGGGTTGTGGTATTAGTCAATTTAGTTTCTAGAGGTGGTGCAAGGAAAGGGAGTGATGTTGTTACTCATCAGTTTGAGGCCAGAGTGTCGGCTCGTGCATATGTTGTATAGAATCGCGAGGAAGGCAATGCTACCAATGTACTAGCAGGTATCTTTTTATTATATTTTGCACCTATTTATGCTTTGATAGACCCTAGATCATCACATTCTTATATTAATTCTGAATTTGTTAAATCAGGAAGTTTTAAGTTTAAGACGTCTAAAGTATCTATGGTTGTGTCAAGTCCTTTGGGGAAATCAATATCGGTTGACCAAGTGTGTAGGCGGTGTCCACTAGAATTTGAGAATATATTTTTTCCTATTGATTTATTAATTATGCCATTCGGTGATTTTGATTTGATTTTGGGAATGGATTGACTCACTGAGTATGGAGTTAACTTTAGATTGCCGTAAAAAGAATTTGTGTTCTAAAGAGTCAACGGTAACCTGGTTGAGGTGAACGGTGTCCGAACGAGTGGTTAAACTTGTATCCTTTTAGTATTTCGAGGTAATAAACTCCTTAATAAGATTGTGAAGCTTTCTTGGCCTATGTCATTAATTATAATTCTGATGATAGCCAGGTTAGCAAGATTCGAATTGTTTGTGAATTCCCGAATGTGTTTCCAGAAGAATTACTAGGATTTCCACCTGATAGGGAAGTTGAATTCATAATTGAAGTGTTTCCTGGTACAGCTTCGATATCAATATCCTCTTATCGTATGGCACCGACAGAGCTAAAATAATTGAAAGTGCAATTGCAAGATTTACTGGTCCATGGCTTTATACGTACTAGTATATCACTCTGGGGAGTTCCAGGTTTATTTGTTAAAAAGAAATATGGTTCGATGCGGCTTTGTATAGATTACCAGCAATTGAATAAGCTGATGATTAAGAATCGATATCCTCTACCTCGTATTAATGACTTATTTGATTAGCTGAAAGGAGCTTCCATTTTTTTCTAAAATTGATTTGTGATCGGGTTACTATCAGCTAAAGGTGAAAGATAATGACGTGCCAAAATGGTGTTCCGTACGCGTTACGGTCATTATGAATTCTTGGTAATGCCTTTCGATTTAACTAATTCTCCCGTGACATTTATAGATCTCATGAATCATATCTTTCAACCTTACTTAGATCAATTCATGGTATTTTTCATCGACGACATTCTAATATATTCAAAGACTAAAATGGAGCACGAACAACATATTTAGATTGTTCTGCAAGTGTTGTAAGATAAACAATTATACGGGAAACTTAGCAAGTGTGAATTTTGGTTGTCTGAGGTTATGTTTCTAGAGCATATTATTTCAGTTGATGGGATTAGGGTTGATCTGAAAAAAGATTGAGGCCATTGTTCAGTGGAAAGCACCGAGAAATGTTTCAAAAGTTCATAGTTTTCTTGGTTTAGCTGGTTATTACTGAAGATTTGTAAATGGATTTTCAAAGATAGCTATGCATTTGACAAAGCTTCTGCAAAAGAGTATTCAGTTTATTTGAAGTGATTTGTGCCAAGAATGTTTTGAGAAATTGAAATAGATGTTGGCTGAAGCGCCAGTACTAACCTTGCTAGAATCAGGGAAAGATTTTGTGGTATATAATGATGTGTCTTTAAATTGTCTGGATTGTGTATTGATGCAAAATGGGAAAGTGATTGCGTATTGTCACATGTTAATATGATATGTGAATTGTGCAAGTATACATGTTGGATCAAGTAATAAAGTGATGAGTGAGTATTGTTCCCACGAGGATCGGATTGAGGCACAAAAGTGGTCAAGTTATTATAATAGAGTTAGGTTAATGTTATAGCAAAATAATGATAAGAATGCAGTGGTAAGAAAAAGGAATATTAATGTGAAAAAAATGTGTAACTGATGAACAACTGAAAATGCTATGGCAATGTAAGAGTAAAAATACAATGGCAATTACGAAAATGATTATATGAATAATATGTAATTGAACAAATAAAAAACTAAGAATGCGATGACAAAAAAACCACGGAAAGGGATAAGGGATATAAGATGTTGATTGCAAGGTTGGAATTACTAAGAATCTACCCTTACTTTCAGAAATGTCTCAAAAAATCGTAATCAATCTACTTCTCAGAAGAGTTCTAAAGTGCACTGCTTCTTTTGAGAGCAAAAACTTCAAGTTTCCTTGCCCGTGGCTATAGGCCTTTAATATGATACCCTACATTGTTTCCTTCTGTATGAACAGTATTTTATGTCTAGACTCTATAACAAGTATCTGTCGAGTACTTGCTCATATTATTCAATTTTGATCCAACTAATCCAACCTTTTCAGAATTAAATTAGTTTATGGGCATGTTGCACAGTCATCTATGTCTAGGGATTGCACACATACAATTTAGAATTAAAAAAATTGAATGAAACAGTAAAATTGAATTAGATATATGGTTTAACCATTAAAGAAAATAAAAATTTCATCATGTAATCCCAACACGATGAGATTTAGCTCATGGGTTGGCACATAAAATTCAAAACTAGAATAACATCCAAAACCATTTTCACCATTCAATTCATCGAAGAACAAAGTAAGAAATACAGAAGACTTTAGAAAGATAGCTTCTGCGTGTCCAATTCATACTCCAGTAGCACAGTATCCTACGATGGCTGAGAGGAACTACCTTTGGCTTCCTCTTCCTATCACTGCTCAGTTGTTACCCTCTATTCTTACCTAAGGATCGCTACCCTTTGTTCGTCCTTTTAAGTTTCCTCCTTCGACTTTTTATAGGCTTTTTCCCTAGGGTAAATCCAACAATCCATGTTTATCTTCTTCTCTTTTTAGGTAGATTTTTCTAGTACAAGTACAGTCGGGCTAAAACTGGTATGCGTTGAGTGCTGACTTGGTCTTCCTGGGATTGCCAAGGCATTTGTGCAGATAAAATGTCTAATCTTTTTCCCCAAAAAACCTTCACTGATTTATTTCTCGGTTCTTAATCTACACTTGCCAAGCCACCAAACATTGCCCTACCACAAGCAATTAAAAGTAACATAATATTTAAACACAGGCGAAGCTCCTAATGGAATGATGAAACTACGAATGAAATGTCCTAAAATTCAACTAAATGTACCTAAGAACAAGCAATTAGCTAGGTCTAAAGGCATGAAATATAACTCTCTTTAAGAGTTATCACACCCCCAAACCCGAGTTATTGCTTGTCCCCAAACAAAATACATATGAATGCACGACTGCTAACATTTTTGCCCTTTCATATAACTATCTTGTACTATTAATCTATTAAAAAAACAACATATACAGTAGTTCTCAACAGTTTTTTCTCTAAAAACTTGGTCAAATGTCAAAGGTTCGTTTCAACAAACGTAGTACAAAAATTTTGTGCCTAAAAACAAAAATTCCTAAGTACTCATGTCTGCTTTTTGGCTATAGCAAATATCTCCTAATGCACTCAGTTCATTTGTTACCTAAACTCAAGTTATTTTGTAACCCTTGCTCACAGCCTTTTCAGGATATTTATTTATACTTGTTTTTTTTCTCTTTTTTTTTTTTAGTTTTTTTCTTTTATAACATTAGGCGATTTAGCATGTCACAAAATTCTTTGACTTGATAATCATAATGGAGCGTACATCGAATTACCTAGGAATCAATCATGTCACAATTTAAATATAAATCACTCCTGAATCTAAGACTTTTGACTAAAAAGATGGATGGAGCAAACAACTACCTCCTTAGCTACTCTACCTATTGCTAGAATAAAGTGCCTATTTTCTTTATTACACACACTTACTCGGACTTACCTTTCTAGTCAATAGCACGATGGAGCAAATAAAATGGTGCTGACTTACTCAGAAATTTTAAGTATTGGAGTGCCTACTGTCCTTTATTTAAGTAATGTCATGGAAAAATGATTGAGTTTGGCTTCAAAAACCCTAAGTCCATCAGAAAACACTCACTATAATCAAAAAGGAAAAAAAACTGAGTATAGGACATTTCATTTTTAAGAATTAATTTTCACACAATCTAACCTAAGTTAAACTCGCCTCATCCACTATTACATGTTCAAGATATATTGAAGAATATAAGCTCATCATCGAACACCAAAAGTAAAGATTGAACTTCTCGTAGATAAAACAATACTTAATAATCACAAGGAATTGGCAAACAACTTAACTATATTAGGATGAACATATATACTAGATACGTAATGCAGCCTAAATGCACAATACACCCCCAAACCTAAGGGATGCATTGTCCTCAATGCATGAATAGATATGCAAACTATCTATATACAGAAAATGTCATGGCAAAATATATGCAATGCAATGTGTATGAAAGAAAAAGAAAACTTTTCTTGCTTGGATTGTGTTGTAGATACTTCATTTTGTCCGACGGGTTGATTTATGAGTACCAACCTTGTACCTCTACTTCCTCTTCATCCTCACAGTCAGTCTCAATGCTGATAGACTCTATTTTCTCTGGTTCTTCCTCCGGTGTTTTGAGTGCATTCTCTTCATTGGCAGGATTCATCTCAACGAGTTCTACGTCATCGACCCCGTCCCCTCTTGCAGTTTATTAAACAAAGGAAATTAAATAACTAAAAGAAATTTAAATTAACAAGATGAAAATAAAAATAAAAAGAATTTTCAAGATGTTGAAGTTAAACATCTCAAAGATCAATGGACTATTTGTTTCACTCTATAAGAGCACTACAGTAGTGCTTCAAGCTTTGTCCATTAACTTTAAATGGGTCCTCCATTTTCACATCCTTGGCATCAATAACTTCATGCGGATATACATGAGCTACCAAGCATTGTTCATCAAAATTGAAAGGTCTATTTTGCTCCAGCAAAGTGCATAAGGGTCTCCGCTCAAGTGAATCTTCATCACTATCAGAATTGTTGTAGCAAAATCTCATGAACTCTTCCTCCACTGTTGTTTCTATCAAGTCAATGGCACGTCATTCTTCACTCTTATCAGCATATTTCAAAGCATTAAATACATTAAATGTGACCTGCTGATCATTCGTCCTCATGGTCAGTTCACCTTTTTGCACATCAATTAAAGTTCTTCCTGTAGTAGGAAAAGGTCTTCCAGGGATAATTGGTACATCTTTGTCAACTTCACATTCTAAAATAATGAAATTAGCTAGAAAAATAAACTTATCTACTCTTACTAGCACGCCATCAATTTTACCTTCCAGATGTATGTAAGACCGATCAGCTAGCTACAGCGTGACTGCTGTGGGTCTTGCCTTCCCAATTTCTAGCTTCCTAAAAATAGAAATAGGCATTAGATTTATACTTGCTCATAGATCACATAACACCTTACCAACATAATGATTTCCTATTAAACATGGGATAGTGAAACTCCTTGGGTCCTTCAACTTTGGAGGTAGTTTACTCATCAACATTGCTGTGCACCCTTCATTGAGAGCAATAGTTTCAAATTCTCCCAATCTGTGCTTCTTTGATAATATGTCTTTCATAAATTTCACATAGTTAGGCATCTGCTCCAAAGCTTCTACCAGTGGTATGTTGATACGGAGTTGCTTTAATACATCCAAAAATCTTTCGAACTGAACATCCTGCTTTGAATTATGGAATCCTTGAGGAAAAGGTAGAGGCGGTCGTCCTTCTAGTTGCTGATATTGTTTTGCTGTGGAATTTTTGTTGACAGCCTGATCTGGTTCTACCACAACATTTTTATGCTTATCCTTTTCAGATGCTGTATGATTTTCAGTTGATTCTAGATCTTTTCATGATTGATTTTTGAGTCATTCTCTTTGATTGTGGTGTCTTTAACAACATCATTCAACTGAGTTTCACTTTTGAGAGTGATTGCTTTGCAATGCTCTGTAACACCCCCACCTGTATCCATCGCCAAATTAGGGTTACGAGGCATTACCGATCAAAATATAGTCATACACATTTTCAAACTCTTAAATCAACCATATTTTAAATCAAAAAGGCTAATATAACTATTAGCTAATCATTTCATATTATAAGTCATTTCAAAAACTCAGTCAAGCACAAAGTTCACAAACAATATTGCCGCATATATCAATTGCACATTGTATGAGTGCAAGTCAAATTTAATACAAATAAATCAATCAAAGATTTCATCCATGAGGCCTATTAATCATACAAATTCATATACATGACAGTTTAAATAACTCAAATCGACATGTTAATTACTATTTGCGGAATACAATTAACCATTTAAACATAAGCAAAACTACTATTCAAATGGTCATTTTAAAATGCTTTAGCCGAATATGCAATTACTTCTTACCATATCACTTCCAACTTTATTTTATTTCTAAACAAATATACAATTACACATGGAAGCATACATAAACATAATATAATTTTCACTTTATTAAAAAAAATGCATCATTAATATATATATCATATCCAATATGTATAACTTCAAAGCTAAATCAAATGGCCTATCAAAAATCATACCACCGAATCTCAAACTCATTTTATAATCATATAAATCAACCAATCCAGCTTAGTATACATTACAAGTGTCGAATCAATACATGCTTATTTCACCTATTTGTAATGTGCCGAAATGTCATACCTAAAACCAATCTATTCAATAAATGTTTGGCCATAATAATTAAATCAATATATTACCACAATTAGCTCTCATCAACCAAGTTTATGAAGTTAAAATCTATCTTCAAAATATATTTAATAAACACATACACAACCATTAACTTAGCCATTTCAAACCACACTTCATATAAACATATCAAATGCATTTTATTATAACTAAGTTCAAATTATATATCTCTAGCCGTACCTATTGGTCAAATTTTTTTAACAATGATACAAGCATCACTTAACCCATTTAACGTATACCAAAAATCTAACATACATCCAAATTTTAACTTGTTTTCAAGCAAAATTATAAATCTATACATAACACCAAGCATAACTTTATAATCATCTATCCAATTAAACTATCTTCATAACCAAACATCACAAGCATGATCATTATAAAACATACCTTTAAAATGAGTTAAAACACAACTAGATATACTCAACATTAATTTCATAATTAAGCCATTTTCACATGGCTATCATATATATATATACTCTGAAATCAAACATAACACAAACCAGCCTATACATGCCATAGGTTAAAATTCAACTTTATATAAGTATTGAAAACAAACGATAGTGTGATAGACTTCACTGATGATCCTCGAGCCCATAACTAGCTTCCAAAATCTATAAAATAGAAAATAAACATACACACAGTAAGCTATCAAAGCTTAGTAATTCATAAGAAAATAAAACATTTAATAACATAATCAACTCAATTAACCAAACCAGTTTATGCAATTATAATCACTTATAATTTCAAACTTATAATTTTATATAAATAACATATACATTCATAAACAACTTAACATAGCCGAATATACACTTGTATATACATTACTATTACATTCTTCAATTTCAAAGTCATGTTGGCATATATATCTGATTATTCGCATGTATTCATCTAAACATACTCATAGCTCAAGCTTTTAAATCACATACTTATACCTATCATAAGGCCGAATATGTATATCATAATCACACATATACTTATAATAACATTTTGAATTATTTTTATTACATATAAATTAACTAACTTACCTTATTGTCAAATAAGTAACCAAACATCACATACCTGATAAATTTAGCTCGTTAAACTCAATCGTTCATAGTTTATCATTTCCCGTTGAACCGTTCGAAATCGAATAGGATACTCGGATAATCACACATATCGTACAATGCCAACGTCCCAGACGTGGTCTTACATGTAATCACATATCGATGCCACTGTCCCAAACAGGGTCTTACACGAATCACATATACGATGCCGATGTCCCAGACATGGTCTTACACGCAATCACATATCGTAAATCCTATGTCATGACATATGTATCCTAGCTATTCCTACGGTTTGTACGGGGCTTTTCGGATGATGTAACTCGATCGAATCAAACTTGAACACATTATTTCTATGCATAATCACATTTGGCAATCTCAATTATAAATCCATAATATTCAAATCAGCATATCAAGTTATTGTACATTAAAAATTAACAATGTTTATTTACTTATAGACTTACCTCGGATATCGGCGAACGATATAAAATGACTATTCAACTATTTTTATTTTCCCCCGATCCAAGTCCGATTTCTTTAGTTCTTGATCTAAATATATTAAAAACAAAATAATTCAATATAATTTCATTCATTTTAATCAAAAAACACATAAATGGGCAAATTACCATTTTTCCCCTACCATTTTACACTTTCTACAAATTATCCCAAATTGCACAAAACACAAAAAATACAAATTTAACCACATTATGCCTAGGCCGAATCTTTATTATACTCATCAAAGTCCCCATGAATTTTATTTATTTCACATTTTAGTCCCTAAATTTAAAATTTTTGCAATTTAGCCCTAATTACTCAAATTCATCAAAAATTCCAATACAAAACATATTAATCCAAAACATATATTTCATAATTCATCATCAAACATCATAAAACACAAATATTGATCAATTCCATAACTCAAAATATTCATCAAAATCAAAAATTCTAGCATGGGTCGGATAGTATTCGAAGCAACGATCTCAAAAACGTAAAAATTATCAAAAACTGAGTTAAACACATACCTTAATCAAGCTTGTTTATGGCCGAACTAGGTTTTCTTTTCTTTTTTCTTTCTTATTTTTGGTTTCGGTCAAAAGAACATAAAATAAACATGGCTTATTTTATGATATGTTTATAATATATTAACTTATTAATTAATTTACCTAATTAACCTTTGAATTAAAATATAAAATCATGGTATAATAAGGCCATTACCGTACATTTCATGTTATCATGGGTTAATTACCACATAAATACCTCCATTTACAAAGATAAACACATTTTGGCCCTTACACATTAAACCATTAAATTTTCACTTTACGCGATTAAGCCCTTTTTTTTTAAATCGGGCACCCAAACGATAAAATTTTAAAACAAAAATTTAGCACACAAAAATTCACACATTATAAACACCAAAAATTTTTTTAAAAATATTTTTCTAACTAGGATTCGTGGTCCTGAAACCATCGTTCCGAATAGGGTCAAAATTGGGTTGTTACAACTCTCCCCCCTTAGGGATTTTTGTCCCAAAAATCTTACCGGGGAATAAGTTCAGATAACGTTCTTTCATTGCATCTTCCGGTTCCCAAGTTTCCTTTTCAACACCGTGTTTATGCCACAATACTTTCACTAACAGAATTTTCTTATTTCGCAATTCTTTCACTTCACGAGCCAAAATACGAATTGGTTCTTCTTCATAAGTCATATCAGACTTAAGCTCAATCTCTCATGAATTTAACACATGTGAAGGATCAGATCTATATCGACGTATCATCGAAACATGGAATACATTATGGATCTTTTCTAGCTTCGGTGGCAACAACAATCTATACGCAACCGGCCCAATCCATTCTATAACCTCATACGACCCTATAAATCTCGGACTCAATTTTTCTTTACGATCGAATCTGAGTATTTTCTTCCATGATGAGACTTTCAAAAACACTCTATCCTCAATCTAAAACTCTATATCTTTATGTTTCAAGTCTGTATATGATTTCTGACGATCTAATGCTGCTTTCAGACTTTCACGGATCACTTTCACTTTCTGTTCAGTTTCTCTGATCAAATCAACCCCGTGTATCTTGTTTTCACTGAGTTCAATCCAATACAATGGTGTACGACACTTACGGCTGTATAAAGCCTCGTAAGGTGCCATTTTGATACTCGATTGAAAGCTATTATTGTACGCAAATTCAATCAAAGGTAAGTATCATTCCCACGTACCTTCAAACTCGAGAATGCAACATCTCAACATATCCTTAAGTATCTGAATGATTCGCTCGGACTGACCATCTATCTGGGGATGAAAACTAGTGCTAAAATGTAGTTTAGTACCTAATGTATCTTGCAGTTTCTTCCAAAATCGCGATGTAAACCTCGGATCTCTATCCGACACAATAGAAATAGGTACTCTGTGTAGTCTCACAATCTGAGAAACATATAATTTAGCAAGTTTATCAAGTGAATAATCTGTACGAACCAGACCAAAGTGAGCCGATTTAGTCAATCTATCCATAATAACCTAGATTGAATCTTTCTTGCTCGGTGTCAACAGTGAACTGGATACAAAATCCATCGTAACTCTGTCTCGTTTCCATTCAGGTATCATGATCGACTGAAGTAATCCAGAAGGTACCTGATGCTTAGCTTTTACTTGCTGACAAACTAAACATTTCGAAACATAGTCAGAAATGTCTCCTTTCATACCGTGCCACCAGTAAAGCTATTTAAGATCATTATACATCTTCGTACTACCTGGGTGAATAGATAGCCGATTGTTATGAGCTTCGTTAAAAATAATCTGAATCAACTTTGTATTTTTCAGAATGCATATTCGGTTTCTGAACCGCAGACATCCCTCAACATCCACTTGAAATTCTGAATCAACGTTCAAATCACATTGAGCCCGCTTTACTATCAAATCATTATCGACTTTCTGAGCTTCGCAAATCTGCTGAATAAATAACGGTCTTGCTTTTAACTTGGCTATTATCGCACCATCATCTAACATAACCATATGTGTATTCATTGCACGCAAATCAAACAGGGATTTTCGACTTAAAGCATCAGCAACAACATTAGCCTTTCCTGGATGATAGTCAATCACTAGCTCGTAATCTTTTAGCAGCTCTAACCATCGACGCTATCTCAAATTTAGATCTTTCTGAGTCATCAAATACTTTAGACTTTTGTGATTAGGACATTTTTCACCGAACAGATAGTGGCACTATATTTTCAATGCAAACACAATAGCTGCCAACTCTAGATCGTGCATCGGATAGTTCTTTTCATGTGGCTTTAACTGTCTCGAGGTATAAGCTATAACTCTGCCTTCTTGTATCAAAACACATCCCAAACTATTTAAAGATGCATCACTATAAATAACAAATTCTTTACCCGATTCTAGTTGAACTAACACTGGAGCTTCGATCAAAAGGGCTTTCAACTGATCAAAACTTTTCTGACACTTTTTTGACCACTCGAACTTAACATCTTTTTGTAGTAGCTTGGTCACCAGGGTTGCAATCATCGAGAACCCTTTCACAAATCATCTATAATACCCAGCAAGTCCCAGAAAACTTCAGACTTTAGAAACGTTTCTTAGAGGTTTCCAGTCAAGTATTGCTAAAATCTTACTCAGATCAATCCGAATACCTGATGCTGAAACAACATGTCCCAGAAAGCTAACTTCGTGTAACCAGAACTAACATTCACTAAACTTCGTATACAACTTTTTTTCTTGCAAAGTCTGTAACACAAGTCTCAAATGCTCGATATGTTCGGTTTCATCACGTGAGTAGATCAATATATCATCAATGAACACAACCACAAACCGATCCAAATATTGTTGAAGATCCGAATCATCAAATCCATGAAAACAAAAGGTACATTAGTAAGTCCGAAAGGCATAACCAAAAACTCATAATGTTCGTACCTCATTCGGAAGGCAGTTTTAGGCATATCAGAGTCTTAACTTGCAACTGATAGTAGCCTGATCTCAAATCTATTTTCGAAAACACTGTAGCCCCTTTCAGCTAATCAAACAGGTCATCAACATGTGGCAATGGGTATTTATTCTTTATAGTCATCTTATTGAGCTGACGTAGTTGATGCACATTCTCATAGTTCTGTCTTTCTTTTTCACAAATAGGACTGACGCACCCCAGGGAGAGAAACTCGGTCGCACAAAGCCTCTATTTGTTAACTCTTACAGCTGTGCTTTCAATTCTTTTAATTCAGTAGGTGCCATTCTGTACGAAGCTATCGAAATCAGAGTCGTCCCAGGCACTAATTCAGTACCAAAATGTACCTTTCGTACAGGTGGCAAACCTGACAATTCTTCAGGAAACACATACCCAGAATTATATCGAACTCGTCGAATGGTAGCAAATTTAAATCAGCTGGGAAACATGAATCTCGAATCATCAATGGATAATTCTTACACACTTTGTCAACCATAACACACCGGCCCAAAATATTTGATACTTTAATTACAAATTCAGTAGACTAAACAGGAAGAGTCTTACTGGATACTAAGGTCTCTCACACATAAGAATGAGTCGAACCAGGATCAATCAATGCAATAACACTAGTATCATAGAGTGTAAATATACTGGCAATAACATCTAGAGATGAAGCCTCCTCCTGTGCGCGTATAGCATAGGCTCTGGCTGGTGCACGAGCCTCAGATCTGACTGCTGTATTTTTAGTCCCTCTCTGACTGCCACTCACATTACATGTGTGTCTGGGCAGTCTGCCTCACACTAACACACTACTCGGTCTCGCATTTTGTACTGGATTTTGTTTAGCTAACTCAGGACATTCACGAATAAAATGATCCGTTGATCCGCATTTAAAACATACCCGATCATGAAATCTACAACTTCTAGGATGTTGTTTACTACAATGTTTAAACTCGGGTTGATTCGATCTAATATTACCAACACTAGCTACTAAGGTAGCTCTCGAGCTCACAGGTGGCCTATCCCGATCCTATCTAGAATAACCTGAAGTAGCCTTAGAACGGCTAAAATCATCTCGGAACTTCTTTGATGCCGACTAAAATGACTTACTCGATGATCTCTTCCGTGAGTCTCTATCTTCAAAGTTAGCTTTTCTTTTCTCTTTCTCGAGCTCTTCGACTTTACACGCTCGCTTAACCAGTACTACAAACTCTTTTATTTCAAGTATGCGAACTAGCAATTTAATATCTTTGTTCAACCTGTCTTCAAATCTTTTACACATGATAGCTTCAGTCGAAACACACTAGTGGGCATATCGACTGAGTCTCACAAATTTCCGCTCATATTCTGTCACAATCATGCAATCCTATTTTAATTTGAGAAATTCCTTGCGTTTCTGGTCAATGAATCTCTGACTGATATATTTCTCACGAAACTCAGTCTGAAAGAAGTCCCAGGTCACCCATTCTTTCGGAACTACTGATACCAGTGTATTCCATCAGTGATATGCAGTGTCTCGCAGTAAAGATATGGCACATTTTAAGCACTCATCCGGGGTACAAGATAACTCATCAAACACACAGATAGTATTATCAAGCCAGAATTTAGTTCGCTTAGCATCATCGTCATCAGTAGCTTTGAATTCTTCAGCCCCGTGTTTTCTGATTTTATCAACAAGAAGCTTATGCAATGTAACACCCCAAACCCAGCCTAAACGTAATAACCGGATCCGACGTGCCACATCGGAACGTAAAAAAAATTTCTATTTTTAGTCCAGGAAATCATACTAAGTGTTCAAAGGATGATTTTACTATAAGTTAAAGTGAATGGAAGCTGTGCACCAGGTAGGAAACCAGAAAAGAGGAGGTGAGTCAATCGGACTGCTTAAATACCAAGCTCCCTTTGGATCCAATCCTAAACATGCACACCACCATTACCACACCTTAACTTAGTGTATGTTCTTAGGAAACCAATTCATTTAAGTCCAGTTTAAAAAAAAGTGATTAACTTTGTAAAACGTTTTTGCTTTGTTGTCGTGATATTTTAAAATCAATTATTGTTTTTGAAAACGCGCCCTAAAACTAATTAGTTTCACTGATTAAGATAATATTATACCTATTCTAGTAAAACATATTAAAAATAATCAAAAATCATTAAAGCGGCCTTATTACAACTTAAACCCAAAATAATTTATGTAAATAAAAACTAATTAAATTATAAAAAGAGAATCAAGTTTGCAGATGCGTGCGCCACTCAAGAATCCCTCACACTCGAGTCCACTATGGTTGAGGGTTACCTGCAAGAATAAAGTTAAGGGGGTGAGTTTGGAAAACTCAGTGTGTAAAATAGCCCAACCATAGTCCAGACCAGTTCAAACCACAGAAATAAATTAAATTGGGCCTTAGCCCTATACAGAGTTCAGAATGAAGCCCATAAGCCCATAACAGATACAGAACAGATATATCATGTATGCAGAAAACCCAACCCATATCCATCCGTATACACCCCCGTGCCAACCTTACAGCATGTGGGGAGACTACTCGACCCACCCATCCGTCTACACGTCACAAGTATTTGCAGCATGGCTGCCAGAACAGATAGTGTGACAGAGTCACCAGATATAGATATTTGTGGCAGAGCCACCAGAACGCTTCCACCATTAATATAACCCATATCCCATGCAACAAATATACATGTCATAGCATATAACGAACAGAACCAGAATATCATGCATTTCAATCAAAATCAACCCTAGGGGTATAATGGTAATTTTGCACCTAGGGTATAATGGTAACTTTCATACTTAAGGGTATTTCGGTAAAACTTTCTATTTTATGGTTTACATACACATTACAACCATTAACGCATTAACAGAAACACTTACCGAGCGTTTTTACCGAATTGGGCCCGTTGGCCCATTAACCTATTTTCGGCCCATTAAGCCCAAATATACCGAAGTGCACGAAAATGCGCACTCTGCAATCATATCATTTGAGATTAACAGGATTAATAATCCAAACCATCTCCCGAGCCTCGCACGCTCAGAAGTCCACAAAATGTCGGCTTTTCGGCATTTCGGCTTTTCTGCTTTTACCGATCTAGTCTATGAGTGGGTGTCGTTTACACACCTGATTTGTAGTGGTTCGATGGCGAGTTCCACACACGAGCTGCCTGCAATTGGATTACTAACACGTCAATCTAAATATAGAAAACAAACTACAAACTATCCCCTACCATATTCAGCCAACCAAGTCTCAGACCCTAGAGTTCTTACCTTTTTCCGAAACTGGCGACTAGGTTTAGATCCAATCGTTCCATTTGTCCAAGCCTTCGATCAACAGCCTCTAGATCACACTAACATCATAATAAAACAATTGTCACAACCCTTAGAGCCATAGGGCCCAATCGATAGCCTCCCTAAGCCTTTAGAGATTTCGGCTTTTCTAAAACCCGAAATAAAGAATAGATTCGAAAACTTACCACTGGTTCCTTCAATCAACGATTCCACTTTAGTTCTATTTGGTTCTGATGCAGATCTATCCCCTCAAATGTTAGCAGAAATCAAATCTTTAAAGGTCTAAAGATTTGGCTATGCCCCAATGACTATGGTGTTTTCGGCTTTTAAAACACGTGAAATAAAAGATGATTTGATAAGGAGATTTTTGCAAAATTGAAGTCGATAGAGGTTGGGGTTTAGAGAGTGTGAAATTCGGCCAGGAAATATGAAGGAAAAATCAAAGAAGTTGGCTAGGAGAAATCAGCACAGAAGAAAAACAGGTTTTTGGGATTTTGGCTTTTATGGCAATCGGCTATAAAGGCTTAGAAACGAATGGAATGGAAGAGTAGAATGGTAGGAAGGGTTCGGCTATGTAAGAAAAGGAAAAGAAGAAGAAAAGAGAGTAGGAGAAGAGAGAAAAAGAGAAAAGAATTGTCAGAAACGGCACCCCCTCCAAAAGCCGAAATTCCCTTCACTAAATGACCTAGCCAAATTTCCCATGCTAAAGTCTCTTGGCCGGCCAACTCTTTCTCCTTGATCAGCTCCTAAATTTCCTCCCTTATCTTATCTTTACTCAATCCCCTTACTAGCTTAAACTCCCCCTAACAGAGTTCCCCCTTGAGTTCTGTCACCTCCCTTTTTTGTTCACAAAAATAAATACCCTATTTGCATACCTTGTGGCTCGAACCTTGGCTCCCCCTAGACATCTACACGCCACTCCCCCTATACCTTATGTGGCGTCACATGCCAATTTACCACAGGTCCCTTGTGCCCTATTTTTACCATCTTTAATTTAAAAGCCCTCAACACCAGTACCCTCTCTTTCTAAAATCCAAAATTCATAAATTGCCTCGAATTGGATATACTCTTGGGCCTTTTTAAGGGCCAAGTAACATACTCAGACCCATAACAGACAGTTAAAACACAGAATTTCTAAAATTCATTGGAAAACACAAAAATCTCGAAAATTGGGGCGTTACAACTCTACCCTCCTTAAAGAAATTTCGTCCTTGAAATTTTACCTAATTCAAACAGATGAGGGTATTGTTGCCGCATCGCCTCTTCTGGCTCCCAAGTAGCTTCCTCTCTGCCATGATTACGACAAAGCACTTTTACCAAGGGAACTGACTTTCTTCTCAGAACCTTAACATCTCGATCCAGTACTTGCACAGGCTCTTCCTCAAAAGTCATATCTAGCCGCACCTCAATCTCTGCAACCGACACGACATGAGTAGGGTCAGAACAATATCGCCTTAACATGGAGACGTGGAAAACATCGTGAATCCTGTCTAACTCTGGAGGTAATTCCAGTTGATAAGCCACTGGACCCATTCGCTTAAAAACTCGATAAGTCCCAATGAATCGTGGACTCAACTTGCCCTTCTTACCCAACCTTAATATCTTCTTCCAAGGTGAACCCTTCAAGAAGACTATATCACCCACTAAGTACTCAATCTCCTTACGCTTCAAATCCGCATATGACTTTTGCCTATCAGATGCTTCCTTCAACCGATCTCTGATTATCCTGACCTTATCTTCAGCATCTGCTACCAACTCAGGTCCAAGAACCTGTCGTTGTCCCAACTCAGTCCAATAACTAGGTGTACAACACCTACGTCCATACAGCGCTTCGTATGGTGCCATTCGGATACTCGCCTGATAACTGTTGTTATACGTAAATTCTTCCAATGGCAAGTAATCCTCCCAACTACCTCGGAAGTTAATAACGCGCCCCCTCAACATGTCTTCCAAAATCTGAATAACCTTTTTCGACTGACCATCCGTCTGAGGATGAAAAGCTGTACTAAAGTTCAATCGCGTCCCCAATGCCTCATGCAACTTTTGCCAGAACTGAGATGTGAACCTAGGATCTCGATCAGAAATAATCAATACTGGCACTCCATGGAGTCGCACAATCTCTGCCACGTACAATTTGGCTAATTTCTGAAGTGAATAGTCAGTGCGGACAGGTATGAAATGAGCAGACTTGGTTAACCTATCCACGATCACCCAAACCGTGTCCTTCTTCGTTGGTGTCAAGGGTAGCCCACTCACAAAGTCCATGGTTACCCTCTCCCACTTCCAGAGTGGTATCTTAACTGGCTGCAAAAGTCTGGAAGGTAGTTGATGCTCAACTTTCACTTGCTGGCACGTCAGACACTTTCCCACAAACTCCGTTACTTCTCGTTTAAGCCCAGGCCACCAATACAATTCTCGCAAGTCGTGATACAACTTATTCCCTCCAGGATGCATAGCACAAAGTCTTCCATGAGCTTCTTTTAGTATTGACTGCCTTAAGTTAGAGTCCTTCGGAATGCAAACTCTTCCTCGAAAACACAAAACTCCTTCACTATTTAACCCAAACTCAGAAGTTTCCCCTTTCTTAACTTGTTGAAATCGAGAAACTAAAGACTCATCCTTCAACTGCTTTTCCTTAATCTAATCCACCCAGGCTGGCCTTACTTGCAACTTAGCCAACAGACTGCCATCATCATATAGACTCAAACGAGCAAACATTGCTCTCAGATCAGATATAGCTCTACGGCTTAGAGCATCGGTTACCACACTAGCCTTCCCTGGGTGATACTCAATTGAACAATCATAGTCCTTAAGCAATTCTATCCATCTTTGTTGCCTCAAATTCAACCCCTTCTGAGTCAGCAAGTACTTGAGACTCTTATGATCCGTGTATATGACACACTTTTCCCCGTACAGATAGTGTCTCCAGATCTTTAGTACAAAGATTACTGCTGCCAATTCAAGGTCATGGGTAGGATAGTTCCCTTCGTGAGGCTTAAGCTATCGCGATGCGTAGGCCACCACCTTACCCTCTTGCATCAAGACACAGCTCAAACCCACATGTGATGCGTCACTATACACGGTAAAATCCTTTCCAGACTCCGGCTGAATCAATACAGGTGCTTCAGTTAAAACTTCCTTCAATTTCTCAAAAGCTTCCTACTGCTTCTCGGTCCAAAAAAACGGTGCTCCTTTCCTTATAAGTTTTGTCAATGGTGCTGCCAACACAAAAAAACCTTCCACAAACCTTCTATAGTACCCTGCCAAACCCAAGAAACTACGAATTTCCGACACCGACCTCGGTGGCTTCCACTCCAGAATCGCTTCAACCTTTCGAGGGTCCACCTTGATCACTTCAGCGGAGACAACATGACCTAAGAAGGTTACCTCCCTCAACCAGAATTCACACTTACTGAACTTCGCATAAAGTTCCTTCTCCCTCAACACTTGTAGCACAATGCGGAGATGCTCATCATGCTTATCTTTGGTTTCAGAATAAACCAAAATATCGTCAATAAAAATGACTACGAATCGATCCAAAAATGGTTGGAATACCCGATTCATCAGATCCATAAATGCTGCAGGAGCGTTCGTCAACCCAAATGGCATGACCAAAAACTCGTAATGACCATACCAATTCCTGAATGTCGTCTTATGAACATCCACCTCCTTGACCCTTAATTGATGATATCCAGATCGAAGATCAATCGTGGAAAATACCGAAGCTCCTCTAAGTTGGTCGAACAAGTCGTCGATTCTTGTCAAAGGGTACTTATTCTTAATCGTCAGTTTGTTCAACTGTCGATAATCGATGCACATCAGCATCGTCCCATCCTTCTTTTTCACAAACAACACCGGTGCTCCCCACGGAGACACACTCGGCCTAATAAAGCCTCTATCCAACAATTCTTGAATCTGTGCTTTCAGCTCCACCAACTCCTTCGGTGCCATCTTGTATGGTACGATGGATACTAGTGCCGTTCCAGGCAACAAATCAATTCCAAACTTGACTTCCCAGTTCGGAGGCAATCCCGAGAGCTCTTCTGGAAAAACATCTTGGAATTCCTTAACGGTTCTAACTTTATCCAACGTCAAGCCCCCAGTCTCCGACTGACTTATAAATGTCAAATACGCCTCACAGCCCTTACGAATCCACTTCTCTGCTCTCAACACCGACACCACATTGGACAAATAATTCCTTCGTTCACCTATTATCATAACCTCTTCACCCTCCGTGGTTCTTAACACCATTCGCTTAGCTGCACAGTCTAAAGTTGCCCTATGCTTAACAAGCCAATCCATCCCCAGGATGAGATCGAATTCCCCGAATGGTAATTCCATCAAGTCACCAGCGAATATCCTACCTTGAGTTTCTAAAGGTACGTCTTTATATAGTTTGTCTACCCTAACTGAGTTACCCAAAGGACTTAGTACTGATAACCCACTCACAGCCTCCTCAGAGTGCACACCCAACGACCCAGATATGGCACATGCAACATACAAATGAGTAGATCCAATATCTATCAAAGCAGTGTACGGCATGCTAGAAATAAAAAACGTACCAGTGATGACGTCGGGTACATCACCCTCCTCTCGACGACGGGCTACATACACCAACGCTTGCTGTCGAGCCTCAACATTTCCGACACCCCTACCAGGTGCTCCTCATCCCCGACCATTTTCGTTACCGCCCCTACCTTGACCACGTCCTCTCGATGGTTGTGGTCCACCTCTCGCTGGTTGAGTAACCCTCCATTCCGCAACCTGAACCAGATCTATTTTCTGAAGACAGTCTTTGACTTTATGCTCCATAGACCCACACCGGAAACAAGCACCAGAGCGTTTCCTACACTCACCTAGATGTACCTTACCATAGTCCCTACAAACTTGTGGCCTAACAGCATTCATCAGAACCGCTCGAACTGGCTCTTCAGCTCTTGCCCTTTTAGCATTCCTATTTGCACCACCCAAGGGTCCTGAATCTCTTCAGAAATGATTTCGATCCTTTTCACGATTCTGTTTTTCAGTGCGCTTCACCTCCTCCGCTATCTTAACTTTCTCCACCAAAGCAGCAAAGTCACGCTCCCTCTGCGGAGCAATTAGCACCCTAAGTTCATGTCTAATACCATCTTCAAAGCGCACACTACGTTCGTACTCCGTAGCGACTATCCCCATGGCATACCGGCTCAGCCTCAAAAGCTCACCTGTGTACTCGTATTGTCTTACCCCCTGTACCAGATTCGAAATTCCTTCTGCGCGCCCACATAACTCGCCCCAACATACTTTCCCTTGAAGACCGTCTTAAACAGCTCCCAAGTCACCTTGTCAGCTGGGGTCCCATCTCTCACGGTGAGCCACCACTGATAAGCCTTATCCCGTAGCAATGATATGGCTCTCTTCAACTTCTGCTCTATGAAACAATCCAAATCATCTATAATCCGTTCTGTAGCCTCTAACCAATACTCAGCCACATTCGGGGCTACACCAGACACGCCCCTAAAGATCTCCGCTCCATTAGCCCGGAGTCGCTCAGAAATAGATCCTCAAATTTCGTTACCCATGCTTGCCCCGGCAACCCTTTCCAGAACACGAAGCATTACCTTGGATAGGGCATCATCCCCTGCACCTCGATCATGAGATTCCACTTCAGTTGCCGGTGGTACCGGTGCATCTGCCGCCAGCATATGCCCTGTGGATGAAGATTCAGCCCGTGTACTACCTCGGCCACGTCCACGACCCCTTCCACGTGTTGCCCTCGTACTCATGTTGTATTATCTGATTACGAATTTTATGCATCCATTAAATATTTCAGTGTTTATTACAGATGTTTTATGAACAGACAGTAATTCAGGGTTTGTTTTTTGCGGAAACGTAACCTAGCTACAATCTTTAGTCCACTTATCAAAAGTTCCTATAGTTCACATATCACCCCTACTAGAGTATCATAGGATTTCGGTACAGATATATAACTAATATTTCAAGAATATTCAGAAAAATTCAGAGTAATACTTACAGACTTGGGCCGGAGATTCGGAGTGCCACCTCTTTGGTTATCAAAACCCAAAAACTTAAATCCTTTCTAGATTGAACCTTAAGACATGCATACATTGTATAATATCTTTGAAAGAACTTTCCAAAACCATTTCCAAAAATACCCTTCTTAAGCCAAAGTTTTTCAAAAAGTTTTTCGGACCCGATGCACAGCCGAGCTGTTGTAACTTGGCTCTGATACCACTAATTGTAACATCCCAAACCCAGTCTAGACGTAATGACCAGATCCGACGTGCCACATCGGAACATAAAAAAACATTTTCTATTTTTAGTCCAAGAAATTGTACTCAGTGTTCAAAGGATGATTTTACTATAGGTTAAAGTGAATGGAAGCTGTGCACCAGGTAGGAAACCGGAAAAGAGGAGGTGAGTCCATCGGACTGCTTAAATACCAAGCTCCCTTCGGATCCAATCCTAGACAAGCACACCACCATTGCCACACCTTAACTTAGTGTATGTTCTTAGGAAACCAATTCATTTAAGTCCAGTTTAAGAAAAAGTGATTAACTTTGTAAAATGTTTTTGATATTTTAAGTTCAATTACTGTTTTTGAAAACGAGCCCTAAAACTAATCACTTTCAGTGATTAAGTTAATATTATACCTATTCTAGTAAAACATATTAAAAACAATCAAAAATCATTAAAGCGGCCTTATTACAACTTAAACCCAAAATAATTTATGTAAATAAAAACTAATTAAATTATAAAAAGAGAATCAAGTTTGCGATGCGTATGCCACCGAATCCCTCACAGCTCCAAGTCCACTATGGTTGAGGGTTACCTGCAAGAATAAAGTTAAGGGGGTGAGTTTGGAAAACTCAGTCTGTAAAATAGCCCAACCATAGTCCAGATCAGTTCAAACCATAAAAACAGATTAAATTGGGCCTTAGCCCTATACAGAGTTCAGAATGAAGCCCATAGGCCCATAACACATACAGAACAGATATATCATGTATGCAGAAAACCCAACCCATATCCATCCGTATACACCCCCGTGCCAACCTTACACCATGCGGGGAGACTACTCGACCCACCCATCTGCCTACACGTCACAAGTATTTGCAGCATGGCTGCCAGAACAGATAGTGTGACAGAGTCACCAGATACAGATATTTATAGCAGAGCCAGCAGAACGCTTCCTCCATCAATATAACCCATATCCCATGCAATAGATATACATGTCATAGCATATAACGAACAAAACCAGAATATCATGCATTTTAGTCAAAATCAACCCTAGGGGTATAATGGTAATTTTGCAACTAGGGGTATAATGGTAACTTTCATACTTAAGGGTATTTCGGTAAAACTTTTTATTTTATGGTTTACATACACATTACAACCATTAACGCATTAACAGAAACACTTACCGAGCATTTTTACCGAATTGGGCCCGTTGGCCCATTAACCCATTTTCGGCCCATTAAGCTAAAATATACCGAAGTGCATGAAATTGCGCACTCTGCAATCATATCATTTGAGATTACCAGGATTAACAATCCAAACCATCTCACGAGAACTCGCACACTCGTAAGTCCACAAAATGCCGGCTTTTCGACATTTCAGCTTTTCGACTTTTACCGATCTAGTCTATGAGTGGGTGTCGTTTACGCACATGATTTGTAGTGGTTCGATGGCGAATTCCACACACGATCTACCTACAACTGGATTACTAACACGTCAATCTAAATATCGAAAACAAACTACAAACTATCCCCCTACCATATTCGGCCAACCAAGTCTCAAACCCTAGAGTTCTTACCTTTTTCCGAAACTGGCGACTAGGTTTAGATCCAGTCATTCCACTTGTCCAAGCCTTCGATTAGCAGCCTCTAGATCACACTAACATCATAATAAAACAATTGTCACAACCCTTAGAGCCATAGGGCCCAATCGATAGCCTCCCTAAGCCTTTAGAGATTTTAGCTTTTCTAAAACCCGAAACAAAGAATAGATTCGAAAACTTACCACCGGTTCCTTCAATCAACGATTCCACTTTAGTTCCTATTCGGTTCTGATGCAGATCTATCCCCTCAAATGTTAGCAGAAATCAAATCTTTAAAGGTCTAAAGATTTGGCTATGCCCCAATGACTATGGTGTTTTCGGCTTTTGAAACTCGTGAAATAAAAGATGATTTGATAAGGAGATTTTTGCAAAGTGGAAGTCGATAGAGGTTTGGGTTTAGAGAGTGTGAAATTCGGCCAGGAAAGATGAAGGAAAAATCAAAGGAGTTGGCTAGGAGAAATCAGCACAGAAGAAAAACAGGTTTTCGGGATTTCGACTTTTATGGCAATCGGCTATAAAGGCTTAGAAACGAATGGAATGGGAGAGTGGAATGGTAGGAAGGGTTCGGCTATGTAAGAAAAGGAAAAGAAGAAGAAAAGAGAGTAGGAGAAGAGAGAAAAAGAGAAAAGAATTGTCAGAAACGGCAACCCCTCCAAAAGCCGAAATTCCCCTCACTAAATGACCTAGCCGAATTTCCCATGCTAAAGTCCCTTGGCCGGCCAACTCTTGCTCCTTGATCAACTCCTAAATTTCCTCCCTTATCTTATCTTTACTCAATCCCCTTAATAGCTTAAACTCCCCCTAACAGAGTTCCCCCTTGAGTTCCATCACCTCTCTTTTTTGTTCACAAAAATAAATACCCTATTTGCATACCTTGTGGCTCGAACCTTGGCTCCCCCTAGACATCTACACGCCACTCCCCCTATACCTTATGTGGCATCACATGCCAATTTACCACAGGTCCCTTGTGCCCTATTTTTACCATCTTTAATTTAAAAGCCCTCAACGCCAGTACCCTCTCTTTCTAAAATCCAAAATTCATAAATTGCCTCGAATTGGATATACTCTTGGGCCTTTTTAAGGGCCCAGTAACATACTCAGACCCACAACAGATAGTTAAAACACAGAATTTCTAAAATTCATTGGAAAACACAAAAATCTCAAAAATTGAGGCGTTACATACAATCTCAACGGGTCACTCACTTGAGGTATAACAGGTATCGGAGGAGGATTAATCGGGGGTGGAGGCTGTTGTACAGTCAGATTAGTCTGAATATATTGAGTAAACCAATCATTCATCATTTGATAAAAGGCTTGTTTAGCCTCACTCTCTTGATTACTTGAAGTCGATCGAGAATCAACCGGCACTATCCCTTGCATGGGAGCAGGCGCTACACTCTCGACATCATCAGTTACAGCTTTGTCGGGATCCATTTACTATATGAAAACACATTTTCAAATGTCAGAAGTCATCACACTATAGTAGCATATAATATGGCATGTATAGCTAGACTCACACGCACTACGTTAGTCCTAGAATCAACTAAATCATAGCTCTGATACTAATCAAATGTAACACCCTTACTCGTATCTGTTGTCGAATTAGGGTTACGAGGCATTAAAGATCAAGACATAGTCATACACATTTTCAAACTCTTAAATCAACCATATTTTAAATCAAAAAGGCTAATATAACTATTAACTAATCATTTCATATCATAAGTCCTTTCAAAAACTCGGTCAAGCACAAGGTTCACAAACAATAATGTTGCATATATCAATTACACATAGTATGAGTGCATGTCAAATTTAATACAAATAACTCAATCAAAGATTTCATCCATGAGGCCTATTAATCATACAAATTCATATACATGATAGTTTAAATAACTCAAATTAGCATGTTAATTACTATTTGTGGAATACAATTAACCATTTGAACATAAGCAAAACTACTATTCAAATGGTCATTTTAAAATGCTTTAGCCGAGTATACAATTACTTCTTACCATATCACTTCCAACTTTATTTTATTTCTAAACAAATATACAATTACACATGGAAGCATACATAAACATAATATAATTTGCACTTTATTAAAAAAAATGCATCATTAATATATATATCATATCCAATATGTATAACTTCAAAGCTAATTCAAATGGCCTATCAAAAATCATACCACCGAATCTCAAACTCATTTTATAATCATATAAATCAACCAATCCATCTTAATATACGTTACAAATGCTAAATCAATACATGCTTATTTCACCTTTTTTTAATGTGACGAAATGTCATACCTAAAACCAATCTATTCAATATATGTTTGGCCATAATAATTAAATCAATATATTACCACAATTAGCTCTCATCAACCAAGTTTATGAAGTTAAAATCCATCTTCAAAACATATTTAATAAACACATACACAACCATTAACTTAGACATTTCAAACCACACTTCATATAAACATATCAAATGCATTTTATTATAACTAAGTTCAAATTATATATCTCTAACCGTACCTATTGGTCAATTTTTTTTAACAATGATACAAGCATCACTTAACCCATTTAACATATACCAAAAATCTAACATACATCCAAATTTTAACTTGTTTCCAAGCCAAATTATAAATCTATACATAACACCAAGCATAACTTTATAATCATCTATCCAATTAAACTATCTTCATAACCAAACATCACAAGCATGATCATTATAAAACATACCTTTAAAATGAGTTAAAACACAACCAGATATACTCAACATTAATTTCATAATTAAGCCATTTTCGCATGGCTATCATATATATATACTCCGAAATCAAACATAACACAAACCAACTTATACATGCCATAGGTTAAAATTCAACTTTATATAAGTACTAAAAACAAACGATAGTGTGATAGACTTCACTAATGATCCCCGAGCCTGTAACTAGCTTTCAAAATCTATAAAATAGAAAATAAACATACACAAAGTAAGCTATCAAAGCTTAGTAAGTCATAAGAAAATAAAACATTTAATAACATAATCAACTCAATTAACCAAACCAATTTATGCAATTATAATCACTTATAATTTCAAACTTATAATTTTATATAAATAACATATACATTCATAAACAACTTAACATAGCCGAATATACACCTCTATTTACATTACTAATACATTCTTCAATTTGAAAGTCATGTTGGCATATATATCTGATTATTCGCATGTATTCATATAAGCATACTTATAGATCAAGCTTTTAAATCACATACTTATACCTATCATAAGGCCGAATATGTATATCGTAATCACACATATACTTATAATAACATTTTGAATTATTTTTATTACATATAAATTAACTAACTTACCTTATTGTCAAATAAGTAACCAAACATCACATGCCTAATCGTTTTAGCTCTTTAAACTCAATCGTTCATAGTTTATCATTGCCCGTTGAACCGTTCGGAATCGAATAGGATACTCGGATAATCACACTTATCGTACAATGCCAACATCCCAGACGTGGTCTTACATGTAATCACATATCGATGCTACTGTCCTAGACAAGGTCTTACACGAATCACATATACGATGCCGATGTCCCAGACATGGTCTTACACTCAATCACATATCGTAAATCCTATGTCATGACATATGTATCCTAGCTATTCCTAAGGTTCGTACGAGGCTTTTCGGATGTCGTAACTCGATCGAATCGAACTTGAACACATTATTTCTATGCATAATCACATTAGGCAATCTCAATTATAAATCCATAATATTCAAATCAGTAGATCAAGTTAATTTACATTCAAAATTAACAACGTTTATTTACTTACAGACTTACCTCAGATATCGGCGAATGATATAAAATGACTATTCAACTATTTTTGTTTTCTCCCGATCCAAGTCCGATTTCTTTAGTTCTTGATCTAAATATATTCAAAACAAAATAATTCAATATAATTTCATTCATTTTAATCCAAAAACATATAAATGGTCAATTACCATTTTGCCCCTAACATTTTACACTTTTTACAAATTAGTCCTAATTGCACAAAACACAAAATATAAAAAATTTGACCACACTATGCCTAGGCCGAATCTTCCTTATACTAATCAAAGTCCATACATTTCATTTATTTCACATTTTAGTCCCTCAATTTATAATTTTTGCAATTTAGCTCTAATTACTCAAATTCATCAAAAATTCCAATACAAAACATATTAATCCATCCAAAACATATATTTCATAATTCATCATCAATCATCATAAAACACAAATATTCATCAATGGCATAACTCAAAATATTCATCAAAATCAGAAATTCTAGCATGGGTCGGATAGTTTTCGAAGCAACAATCTCAAAAACGTAAAAATTATCAAAAACAGAGTTAAACACATACCTTAATCAAGCTTGTTTATGGCCGAACTAGGTTTTCTTTTCTTTTTTCTTTATTATTTTTGGTTTCGGTCAAAATAACATAAAATGAACATGGCTTATTTTGTGATATGTTTATAATATATTAACTTATTAATTAATTTACCTAATTAACCTTTGAATTAAAATATAAAATCATGGTATAGTAAGGCCATTACCGTACATTGCATGTTAGCATGGGTTAATTACCACATAACTACCTCCATTTACAAAGACAAACACATTTCAGCCCTTACACATTAAACCATTAAATTTTCACTTTACGCGATTAAACCCTTTCTTAAATCGAGCACCCAAACAATAAATTTTTAGAACAAAAATTTAGCACACACAAATTCACACATTATAAAAACCAAAAATATTTTTAAAAATATTTTTCTAACTCAAATTCGTGGTCCCGAAACCATTGTTCCGAATAGGGTCAAAATCGGGCTGTTATATGCTCTTTCTATTGTATTCTCAAATTCTTGGTATCATTTGGCAATGCTTCTTGTGGCCTTAAATTCAAAACATTCGTTATGTACCCCACTTGAATCTTAAGAGCTCGTAAAGATATAGCCTAACTCTGGATTACAGCATCATTCTTGGTCATATATTCTTTTAACAAAACTTCAATGGAAGTAGAAGATGCTGCTTGACCGTATTGAGTATTTTGCCTCAGCATAGTTTGAACATAACTAGGAGGTCCATTGTTGACATTCTGCCTTCCTGCATTGTTGAAATTTTATGCACCTTGATTACTCCAACTAAAATTTGAATGCCACTTCCACCCTGAATTGTAGGTGCTGGAATATGGATTGCTATTTTGATTGGAATTACCCATGTAGTATACTAATGCTGGGTTTGATGGAAATTCGTCAAACACATGATCTTCCCTTCAATAAACACATGACAACTCTACTGATTTCATCACATCGACTACAATTGGCTTTTTAATTTCTTTAATCATAGTAGTTAAAGAAGATACTCGGATTGTCAACGAAGTGATTGGGTCAAGCTCTATGGTACCAGCAGCTCTCTTACCTGCCCCAACTCTCATTGTCAGATATTGATAATCATTGTTGGCTATCTTTTCCAAAATATCATATGCTTCATTATAAGATTTATCTAACAACGTACCATTGGTGGAGGCATCAACTACCATCCTCGTATGCTCATTCAACCCATAATAAAATATCTCCATCTGAGTCCAGTGTTGAAATCCATGCATTGGACATTTCTGAATTAACTCTTTCAATCATTCTCAAGCTTCATATAGTGTTACATCCTCTAATTTTCGAAAGGATGTGATGTCATTTCTAAGCTTGGCATTCATATTTGATAGATTATATTGTAGCAAAAACCTTTGGCAAAGATCATTCTATGATGCCACTATTCCCAATAGTAAAGCATTTAGCCATGCTCTCGCACGATCTGTTAAAGAATATGGGAATAGCTTAAGCCTCAGAGCGTCTTCAGGAACACCTTGCTATTTAAATTAGTCACAAACTTCTAGAAACTGTCTTAAATGTAGTCTCAGATCTTCAGTACGTAGGCCACTGAACAGTCCTATCGTTTGCAACATATTAAACATTACCCATTTCATTTTAAACTGTTGAGCCTGTATGGTTGGTCTGACTATCCCTGGGTTTAGGTTATCTAAAATTGGCACAAAATGCTCACAGATTGGTCTATCTCGATCATCTATCACCTCATGAACATGAGGATTAGCATCCTAGCCATTCAATTTATCACTCGTACCTGGTATCACCCTACGAATAGGAGGATTAGCATCTTGACCAATCAGATTATCATTAAGACTGATAAACCATGAAAGTAACACATTTTAATCCCATACTTAGCATATTTTTGGATGATTTATCATATAATTTAGTGAATTAGATGCTCCTAATCCTTTAATTTCATGTTTTATACTTAGGAAAGCATAAGGGAACAAAGGAGCAGAAAACGGGCCAAAAATGGACAAAATGGGTTGATTTAAGGATCCACACAGCCAAGACTAATTATACACGGGCTGAGCACAAGCTCGTGTGTGCCACACGGGCTGGCCACATGCCCATGTGGCAGCCCATGTCGATATCGCTCCCTCTTTCCCAAACACAGGGAAAAAGCTACTTTTTAGGGTTTTTAAGCATTCTAAAGTCTATAAATACATACTAGAAGAGGACCTAGGGGGACCCACAGAGCAAAAAGCAGAAATTACTCGAAGGAAGCCGTTAGAATCGTCTCAGAAGTAGATCCACCTCAAGATTGAATATCTCCATTCAAATTTCTCTCGAAGTTTATTTTAGTTTTTTATGTCTTGTTGTTTTTCTAAATTTGAGATGTTTTCCTTTTCATTATGAACTAAACTCCCTAAATACCTAGGGAGGATGAAACTTATGATGGATTTTGTTATTTAAATATCTGAATTACACAATAAATACTAGTTCTTGTTCTTAATTATGTGTTATTAATTCGTGCCTTAATATTTTCAGGATATTAATTCAAGTTTGATGTGCTTATTCAGTGGAGCAAAAGCCCCTGTTTAAGAGCAGATCTAGCATAATTAAGCAGAGTTGATTGCAATCCTAGAAAGTGGACGACATAAATCTGCCAGATTAGAGTCAAATCTAATAAGAGAATCAATAGATTGAGTTAATTCAACAATAGGGGTTTTAATCAGAAAGAGATTTCAATTAATCAACCTAGAGTCAGTTGTTTTTAGTCTCGAAAGAGATATTAACATAATTTAGGGATTTCTGGGGATCAAGATAAGTGAATAAATCGTTTGATTCAGAGTTAGAATAATAAGAGAAGTCTAAGTGGATTCTTTCCTGGGTATTGTCCTCCTTATAAGTTTTCTTCAAGTATTTTTCCCAATTTGCTCTCTGTCGTGTTCAGTAGTTAATTAGTTAGTTAATTTTAGATTAAAACAAACCCCTTATATTTTAGGCTAAATAATAGAAAGATAGTTAATACTAGTACTTTTAGTCATTGTGGATATGATATTCTAGACTCACCGTAACTATACTACCATTCGATAGGTGCGCTTGCCTTGAATCATAAAACGATCATCAGAGACCAGGATCATTCCCATTCCTAGCCATTTTTTACAGTTATTTCCTATTTCTTTGTAAAGTTTTTTTGATCTCAGGGTCAAAATGATATTCCTTGTTAGTAGGAATGCCTCTTCTCATGCACTAGTGGCAAACCTGTAGAAATTAAATATAACTAAGCTAAATAAAACTAATGGAACTAAGTAAAATAACAAAACCAAATTTCACCAAATTTTCAATCCTCGGTGATGGTGCAAAAAACATGTCGTTTGTGAATATGATATGCGAATTGTGCAAGTATACACGTCAAATTAAGTAATAAAGTAATGACTAAGTATCATACCTACGAGGATCGAATTGAGGCACAAAAGTGGTCAAGTTATTATAATAGAGTTAGATTAATGTTATAGCAAAATAATGATAAGAATACAGTGGTAAACAAAAGGAATATTAATGTGAACAAAATGTGTAATTGATGAATAATTGAAAATGTTATGGCAATGCAAGAGTAAAAATGCAATGGCAATTATGAAAATGATTATATGAATAATATGTAACTAAACAAATAAACAACTAAGCATGCGATGGCAAAGATACTACAGCAAGGGATAAGGGATATACGATGTTGATAAGGAAGGTTGGAATTACTAAGAACCTACCCTTACTGTCAAAAATGCCCCGGCAAAATCATAATCAATCTACTTCTCAGAAGAGTTCTAAAGTGGTCTGCTTCTTTTGGGAGAAAAAACCTCAAGTTATCTTGCCCATGTCTATAGACCTTTAATATGGTACCTTGCACTATTTCCTTCTGTATGAAAGATGTTCTATGTCTAGAGTCTACTACAAGTATTTGTTGAGTACTTGCTCATATCATTAAATTCTGATCCAACTAATGCAACCTTTTTAGAATTAAATTAGTTTATAGGCATGCTGCACAGTCATTTATGTCTAGGGATTGCATGCATAAAATTTAGAAAAAAAAAACAATTGAATGAAATAGTAAAATTGAATCATATATATGCTTCAACCATTAAAAAAATAAAAGTTTCATCATGTAATCCAAACCCAATGAGATTTAGCTCATGGGTTGGTACATAAAATTCAAAACCAAAATAACATCCAACACCATTTTCATTATTCAATTCATGGAAGAACAAAGTAAGAAATATAAAAGACTTCAGGAAGACAGCTTTCGCCTGTCCAGTTCACACTCCAGTAGCACAGTGTTCTACGATAGCTGAGAGGAACTACCTTCGTCTTCCTCTTCCTGTCACTACTCAGCTGCTACCCTATATTCCTACCTAAGGATCCCTCCCTCTTGTTCATCGTTTTGGGTTTCCTCTGACTTTTTATAGGCTTTTTCCCTAGGGTAAATTTAACAACCCATGTTTATCCTCTCCTATTTTTTAGGTAAGTTTTCCTGGTAAAAGTACAATTAGGCTGAAATTGGTATGCATTGAGTGTTGACTTGGTCTTCTTGAAATTGTCACAACATTCATGCTGACAAAATGTCCAACCTTTTACCCCGGCAAACCTTCACTATTTTATTTCTTATTCCTCAACCTGCACCTGCCAAACCACCAAACACATCCCTACCACAAGCAATTAAAAGTAACATAATATTTAAACACAGTCCAAGCTCCTAATAAAATGATGAAAATACGAATGAAATGTCCTAAAATTCAACTAAATATATCTAAGTACAAGCAATTAATTAGGTTTAAAGGCATCAAAAATAACTATTTTCAAGAGTTATAATGTATACGTCTCGCTAGCTAAAAATGCATGAGCGTAACTACCCGATGCATGATTTAGAGCTTGCCATTGTGGTTTTTTCTCAAAAGATCTGGAGACATTACCTGTACAATGAAAAGTGTCACATCTATATCGGTCATAAAAGTCTTAAAGATATCCTAACCTAGAAGAAGTTAAATTTGAGACATCATCGTTAGGTTGAACTTCTAAAAGGTTACAATTGCATTATTGATTACCACCCTGGAAAAGCTAACATCGTAGCTGACTCGTTGAGTAGAAAGGCAACAGTTGAGTTGAAATCGATGTTTGCTCAGCTTAGCATTAGCAAAGACGGAGTTTGTTGGTAGAATTAAAAGTTAAACTGGTGTTGTTTGACAAGAAAAATGGTTTAGAACTGTTTGTTGGAAAATTTCAGCATTGATAATAGTGACTATCTGAGGTTCTGTAATTGAATATGTGTTCCGAATATTGTAGAGTTAAAAGAATTAATCATTCGTGAAGCTCACGACAGCCCATTCACATTGTATCCTAACAGAACGAAAATGTATTATGATTTACGAGAGTTATATTGGTGGCCAGGAATGAAAATGGAAATAGTTGAGTTGGTGGCTAAATGTTTAACTTGTCAGCGGGTTAAAGTAGAACATCAAGTTCCCACCAGATTACTTCAGCCTATTACTATTCCTGAATGAAAATAAGAGCATATAACGATGGATTTTGTAACAGGATTATCGTTGTCTCCGAGTAAGAAAAACGTTGTTTGGGTAATAGTTGATCGACTTACGAAATTGACCCATTTTATCTCTATAGGAACCAATTGGTCACTTCTGAAACTTGTCGAGATTCACATTCAAGAAATTGTTAGATTGCATGTTGTGCCTACATCGATTATCTCTGATTGGGATCCCCGGTTCACCTCGAGAATTTGGAAATAGTTGCATGAATCTTTAGGTACGAGACTTAATTTTAGCATGACTTTTAATCCATAGACAGACAGACAATCCGAGCGTGTTATTCAAATTCTTGAAGATATGCTTCGAGCCTAGGTAATTGATTTTGAATCAAGTTGTAACAAAATCAAGTTGATGTTGAAGATATGCTTCAAGCCTTTGGCTGGGTTTGTGTACAATAATAGTTTTCAATCGAGCATTCAAATGGCTTTGTACGAAGCTCTTTATGGTCGTAGATGTCTAACACCTTTTTTTGGTCAGAATTAAGTGAAAGAAATTTTGTGGGACTAGAATTGATTCAAGAAACAAAATATATGGTAAAGGTGATTCATGATAAATTAAAAGCAGCTTCCGATAGATAGAAATCGTATGCAAATTTGAAACATAAGGACATTGAATTTGCTATAGGTGACAAAGTGTTTTCAAAGGTTTCACCGAGGAAGAAATTCCTTTGATTTGGTCGAAAAGGGAAATTGAGTCCTCGTTTTATTGAGCCATATGAAATCACGAAAATAATTGGATCTGTTGCGTATCGTTTCGCATTGCCGATAGATTTATAAAAAATACAATTTTTGTTTACATGTGGATGCTCAGAAGATACCAATCTGATTCGTCTCATCTTATCTTGGTGAAAGATATAGAAATACAACCTGATTTATCGTATGAAGAAAAACCAATTGAAATTTTAGCTCACGAGGTGAAAAAGTTGCGTAACAAATGTGTTCCACTTGTGAAAGTATTGTGGCATAGTCATAATTCGAGGAAGCAACTTGAGAATCCGAGGAAATTATGAGATCTCGGTATCCTCACCTCCTTTTAGGTAAATTTTAGGGACAATTTATTTAGGGGGAGAATTGTAACGACCCGAAAGTCAATAGTGTCGAGAAGTGTAAATTTGAAAGTCTATTTTCATAAATCAAGCTCGTAAATATTTTTATTAAATATTTACGGAGTTACCTAAGAAGCAAATTGAATGTTAGTTAGATAATTTTATTGAATTAGTGTTCAATTTAAGTATAGAGACTAAAATAAGTATGTGATAAAAGTAGTAATTAATATTAAATTACATGGTAAGACTAGAGTAAGGGACTTATTAAATAAATAGACCATTATTTATATAAGTTATTGATAGTGGATGCTTATGATTGATATTATTTATTATATGTTAAACATATTATAATATTTAACTAGTAAATCATGTTAAAATAAAAATGAAATAATAAAGAATAGGAAACAAATAACTTAGTGGAAAAGAGAAACAAATTTTAAGCTTTATTTTTCTTGCATGCCGAACTTGGGAAGGAGAATAAGCATATTTGGCCATTAATCTTTAAGCTTTGAAGCTCAAATTGGTTAGTAAACTTTGGTCCTTTCTGGATAAATTTTATATTTTTTGGAACCCTAAGATCATAAGCTAACTTGCCCATGTTCAAATTTTCGGAATAGTTGAAATTATGGAAGTTGCCATCATAGAAAAAATTAAGTTTTTGGTGTTGTTGTGATTGATTTTAAGGTTCGAAGTTAAACTAGAATACTTTGTAAAGTTAATTCATAAAATTGTGCATTAGTGACTAAATTATAATTAAAATTAAAATTAGGGGTTTAATTAAGTAATAGGAAGTCCTATAGGGACTTTAGGAAAATTTGGTTTAATGTTGGGAAGATTTTTGATAAATTATGTTAATTCCGGTTTCATGGAATAAATTGAAATTCATGTTAAAGTAGTATGAATTTTTTAATTAAATATGAAATGGTATGTAAAATATTAATTTATTATATATGTTTAACTCATAGCTAACGTTGAACCGAAATCCTCGAGTAAGAAAGGAAAAGATAAAGTTGTCGATGAGTAGCTCGAAAATTACGATGTGTGTTTCTATAGTCTAAACTATTTAAATTTTTGTATTGAGCATTTGCATATATGGTGAGTTAAGGTAAGTTACAAGTTGATTTAAGGTGATGTGTTTGAAATGGTTGAATTGGTTACTTGTGTTTTGAATTATATTGATTATTATTGAAATTGAAATTGATTTTATTATGGAAAGAAAAGATGTTGCTATGAGTATATATTCAAATGATTGAATTATTTGGATTAATGAAATTGAAATATGAAACTGGGGAATTGAAGTATGGTATAATTGGCATGCCATAGGATATGAAGAGTTTAGGGTTTTACAGATTAGTCCATCAAGCTCTAGGAGCAAAACTTTGGTGTGTTGGTTGGATCCGCATATCCGAGTCATGTTAATAGGGGGAATTAAAAAGAAAGTAATGAAATTGAATATGGCAATGGAAGTAAAGTTGGATGTGAATTTTGGACAAATTGTATTGGATGTATAAAATAGAAATATGATGATATTTGAAATTTCATATGTTTGAATTGATTATTAAGTTTAAAAGAGAAATGAAGTAATATAAATACATATGTTTTCTTTCATAACTGCATTTTTAGTTGTGTAATTAAATAGCTTGTACCTTGTTTAATTACTCAAATTATGGAAGCACAACTGAGTTATACTCAGCATACGATTGTTTTCTCGTGCACAGGTTAGGTACCTAGTAGATCTATCATCAACTCGGCATCAAGTGACGTTCCCATATTCAAATACTGGTGAATGGTCTTTTTGTGAGTTTTGGCATGTACCTAGGTTATAAATGTATGTTGTGGTCATTTGTGGTATGTAAATATGTATGTGTATTAGAAATTGTCAAATCATGACTAGTTGGAATTGTTTTGTTTCGGCATATATGACATGTGTTGGTTGGATTGTTGAATTGATGCTTATGTTGTGATAGCTTATAGGTAATCGTATTATAGTTCTTGGTGTATTATGGTGTTGTTTTGCTAGCTAATCACTTGAATTAGACCTTATAAAATGCTTGAATTATGGTAAGAATGAATATGTTCTAGATGAGAAGAGAAATTGTAAGTTTTGACAAGAGTCAATGGTTGTTTCTTGAGTTTAAATGCAAGATACTAGTATAGGCATAGCTTGCCATTATAGCATAGCCTTTGTTCGGTATTGATAGGGTGATTGAATTGTGGTGTTAATGAGGGCACATTAGTTAGACATTGAGTGCTTGAATAGGTGATTTTATTTTCTTTTGTTGGATAGGTAAATTGGCATGAATTGAACCTTTTAAAGTTGAAATTTTACAATTCTGAAATTAAGTATCAATATTTTAGCATCTGGTATCGATACCTTACCATATGATCAGTTTTAAAATAAATAGAATACTAAAATGATAGCGATTTTTATTTGAGTATCGATACTTTTCATAGATTATCGATACCAACTTTGGAACATTGAAATTTTACTCTTTAAACCCATTTCATGCCTAGGCTATTACAAATAGGTCCTTATTGTTTCCAAATTATTATATTTGTATGATATGTAAATTAGTGAATTATGTATAAACTTATTATTTATGTATTTATTGTAATTAGAATTAAATGTTAAACTATAAGTTGTTTGTTTTAGATAGTATTTTGTTTGTAACATCCTATTGCTTGGTTCCAATGATTGAAACGGGTGAGGGGTGTTACATAAACAATCTTGATAAGTTAGTTGTGTTTTAGTTTGGATGGTTAATCGTGGTGCCAATGAGGGCATATTGGTTAGTCACTTAGGTTAAATATTATTTGGCATGTTTTTGGTACATAATGAATAAGTTGAAGTGATGGTAATTGCATGGCTTTGGACCGAAGGAATTGCAGGTGAAATAGCTTGTTTTTTAAGACACTTGTAGGTGTACACGACTTGTGATATGGTTTGCCACTTGACCGTGTACCATACACGGTTGCATGACACGATCATGTGGCTTATATGGTTTTGGTGTAAGATTATTCACACGATCACAATTTGTTACACAATTTTGCCACACCACCATGTAATTGAGCCACACGATCTGAGCTCTATAACACGGCCTAGTCACATGGTCGTGTGACCCATGTTTTCACTATTTAGTTATTTTTTTGTAAAAGTTTTAGAATAGTCCAGAATTATTTTCGATTTATTTTAAATGCTTCATATACTCGATTTAAGCTGAAATATGATCAAATAGCTTTGAAATGATTGCAGTATTATTATGAAATGAATTACTTGGTTATTTATTACAAGATAGTGAATAAGTTTATGTTTTATAGTTGTAATATGTCATAGCTCAGGTCAGGTAACTAGACAGGATATAGGGTGTTACATTTAATGATATCAGAGCTAGAAGTCAAATTCTAGGAATGAACGTAGCATGTGTTGAGTCTAGAAATACATGCCACTTTATAACCTATAATAGTGTGATAAGTCCTGCTCAATTTGACTTGTTTTCTTATAGATTAAAAATGTCAACTGAATCCAATCAAGTAGAGTTTGACGAAATACAGAGTTATATTCCAGCCACCGATCAATGGGCTGCTCATAATGTGCTCGAGTTTTAAGGGCCCAAAGAAGAGGTTCATAATGCCTTTTTAAACATGACGAATGATATTTTTAATGCATACATAGGAGTCAATTCCGCCGCTAAACAACCTCCATCCCCTCATTCTCAAAGCCCTGCATGACAAAATATTCACAGGCTTTCTATTGATAAAGCCTGAGCTGAGGAGTTTTGTGGTAAAGTGGGTGATTATCTGGCCAGATCCAAGTATTGGTTAAATCACACAAAGAGAGTTCTGGATGAAATGTTGCGTCCTCCTGAAGATTGTTTGAGATGTGTAGTGTCACTATTAAAAGATGAGGTTTTTCATTGGTGGTCGAATCTAATTGTGGTTGTATCGAAAGAACAAGTTAATCGGGAATTCTTTAAAATTGAATTTTGAAAGAAATATGTTAGCAAATGATACATTAATGAAAAGAAAAAAGAATTCCTCGAGTTGAAACAGAGAAATAGATCAGTTGCTAAATACGAGTGTGAGTTTGTACAACTCAGTAAATATGCTCATAAAATTATATATACTGAGGAAAAAATGTGTATCCGCTTTGAAGATGGATTGAATGATGAAATCAAGTTGTTGGTTAGTGCGATGGAAATTCGGGAATTTGTATTTTTGCCTTACTGAGTTCAGAAAATGGAAGAAGTATACAATCACAAGAAACAAAATGAAATAAAAGCTTGTGATTTTAGTAAGCGTTACACATCCAAAACATTTTTTGTTCCCCTACAGAAGAAAATGAAAGAATTAAGTACCAATGCGGGTAGTGTTCGGAATGTAAGTAGACCTGAGTGCAGTCATTGTGGCCGAATTCATTTTGGAGATTGTAGTTTGAAAGACTAGTCCTATTTTTTTTTGTGGATCTCTCAATCATTTTAAGAAAGATTGCCCAAATCGAGCTGTATTGAATAGAGATCAGAATGCAAAACTTTTTGTTACATCTACAAGAGGTAGACGGCCAAGAAATAGTGGCATAGTTGGAGTTACTAGAAGCGGAACCAAAGATACAGAAGTTTGATATGAAACTCAAGCTTCATATATATGCACTATGTTAATAACGAAAAAAATTTTACTGGTTGAGTCAACTAATTATGTTGTTAAAGTAATAAACCCTTTTAAGCCAAAGTGTTATAGTTGGTCTAGTTTGCAAATAGTGTCCACTGAAAATTCAAGGTTATGACTTTACTGTTGATTTAATGTTACTGCTTTTTAATGAGCTTGACATTATTCAGGGTATGGATTGGTTGACAGTACATGATGTTGTAGTGAATTGCAGATAGAAGCGTATTGATTTGAGATGCCAGAATGGTGAATTGATTTCTGTTAAATTTACAAAGTCTGCTTGTGTTGCAAACATTATTTTGGCAATGTCCGCACAAAAATTTATCAGAAAAGGTTGTAACGCGTGTTTAGCCCATGTTTTAGATTACAAAGTATCTAAAAGGAAAGTTAATCAGGTACTAATAGTTTGCGAGTTACGGATGTATTTCTTGAGGAATTATTGGGTTTACCACCAGAGCGAGAAGTTGAGTTTGCTATAAAATTAGTGCCAGGGACTATTCTGATCTCAATTGCTCTGTACAGAATAGCTCTAGTAGAATTAAAAGAATTAAAAGCTCAGTTGGAAAATTTGATTCACCGAGGTTTTATTCAACTAAGTGTCAACTTGGGGCGCACATGTACTATTTGTGAAAAAAAAAGACCGAACAAAGAGTTTATGTATAGATTATCGACAATTGAGTAAGGTCCTGATAAAGAATAAGCATCTGTTGCCTTTTTTGACGATTTTTTTAACTAGTTGAAATGTGCTATAGTATTTTTGAAGATTGACCTCAGATCTAGCTCAGTTGCGAGTTAAAGATGTTGATGTGTTGAAAACAACATTTACAACCCATTATAGACATTATGAGTTTTTAGTTATGCCTTTCGGATTGACTAATGCCCTTACAACATTTATGGATTTGATAAATCGATTTTTTTAGCCGTATCTTGATAGATTTGTTGTTGTTTTTATTGATCATATCCTGATCTATTTTAAAATTGAATCAGAGCATGCTCAACATTTGAAATTTGTATTCAAGACGATTTGTTAACAATTTCTTGATAATATTTTTACCGTTGATGGAACTATTACAGAAAGATGTTAGTTTTGTATGGTCTGATAAATGTCAACAAAGTTTGACAAATTGAAAGTATGTTGATAGAGGCACCAGTGTTAACACACCTGAATCAAGGAAAGAATTTGTTGTTTATAGTAATGCTTCTTTGAATAGTTTGGATTATGTACTGATACAAGAATGTAAGGTCATTGTTTCTGTCTCCTAACAATTAAAATCGCGTGGAAAGAATTGTCCGACACATGATCTTGAATTGACAATTTTTGTTTTTACTCTAAAGATTTGGCGACACTATTTTTACGGTAAAAAAAATGTCACATGTTTACCAATCATAAAAGTTTGAAATACTTGATAAATCAAAAAGAGTTAAATTTGTGACAACAAAGATGGTTTGAACTATTAGAACACTCGGTTGACCTTGAGTTATAATGGTTTAACTATTACAAAGCTAAGAGTTAAATCGCTATTTATTCAGAGAAATTGTGTGTTGCAAAGAAAAGATTCGAATTCGTTAGCTAAATGGGAATAGATTCAGAATGGTCAGATTATTAACTTTAGTATTAATACTGAACAATTCTGAGATTAAACAAGACATTTTACACAAGGCTCATAGCAGTGTCTACTTGATTCACCCAGGCAGCAACAAAATGTGTAATAACTTGAAACAAAGTTATTAGTGGCCGGGAAATGTGAAATTTTAGATTTTGTACCAAGATGTCTGGTATGTCAACAAGTCAAAGCTGGGCATCAAGTTCTGTCCTGTCTATTACGGCCTACTATGATTTTCGAATGGAGATGAGAGCGAATCATGATGGGTTTCATATCTAGACTACCTTTGATGTAGAGAAAAAAAACTCAATCTGAATTATTATTGATAGACTAACGAATTTGACTTATTTTATTCTGGTCAAAATAAATTACTTGTTTAAAAGGCTAGTTGACTTACATGTACTAGAGAAAGACAGATTGCATGGAGTGCCTTTGTTTATCATTTATGATCGAGATCAGAGATTCACCTGTAAATTTTGGATTAAATTTCACAAGGCTTTAAGTATTAAACTTAACTTCAGTACAACATTTCAATCGCAATCAGATAAGTAGTCAAAGTTGACTGAGAACAAGTTAGTTGGGATAGATTTGACTTGGAAAATCGAAGAACCTATGAGAATACAATAGCTGAAACTATTATCAAGTGAGAAATTTTAAGGACAAAATTTTCTAAAGGGGAAAAATTGTAATAGCCTGTTTTTAAGTGGTGTCGAAAATAATGGTTTCAAGACCACAAATCTGACGAGTGAGTCTATAAATATTAATATTTAATATTTACGAGTCAAATATAATATTATATTATATTTTGATTTGATAGTTTTTGCTAATTAAATGAATAGTTAAGTAGCAGTGGTTTGTCCCTAAAGTAAATTGGTTTTGGAAAATGAGCTATCGAGACATCATTTCTATAAACAAAAAATATTTACAGAGTTATTATATAGGTGTATTGAAATTTAGTCTAGGAATTTTAACGTTTAGATAGTTAATTTAGTAAAAAGGACTAAATCGTAAAAATTAATTAAATTGAATCTCTATTAGTTTATTAATGCTTAATAGCCATAAAATCATTATTGGAAGGCCTTATGTTGTAATTAGACCATATTAAGGTAGCTTGGGCGATTAGTGGGTTATTTTTAAGTATTTTATATGTTAAAAATTATTTAATTAAAAGCGTTAAAAATTATTTAATTAAAAGTAAAACATGTTTATAACAAAACAAAAGTAGAAGCCATTTTATTTTTTTCATCATCCTCGACTTATTCCAACCGGAACTCTATAGCTAGAGAAACCAAAGCTTCGGCCAAGGTTAAAATCAATTGCATGATCAAGAAACGGATCAGTCAGTTGATAATCGAGAGAAAGGAAAAGTCGTTGAATAGTCGTTGTCGAGGTGTTGATAGCTATTGTGTTTTGGTAAGTTCGTATTATGTTTATTATGTTTGATAATAGCTTAATTTATTGATAAGTATGATCATATAAATATTTATAATCATGTCGATTAATTGAAGTAGTTTTGAAATGGAAAAGTAACGGATTGAAATGAAAAGTTTGGTATGTTATACGGTTGCATGGATATAAATTAGTATACGCAATGTATGTAATCAATGTGATCATGGTTTAATATTTGAACATGTGATGACCATGGAAAATAGGATAAAGCCTGTGTGAACTTAGTGAACAGCTAGGATACTAATGACATGCCATTAAGGCGTTTCAGGCACTCTGCGCCGATGATTACAGTTCCAGGTACTATGTACAGGTGTTTCAGTTCCAAGCACCCTGTGCCGATGTTTACAGTTCCATGTACTATGTACCGATAGTGGATGCGATACTGATAGCTTGAGATCTTGCATGTGTTGCGGATTCTCTAAAGCTTGTGTGAACAACATTGTAATGCCCTTAACCCGTATCACTCGCCAGAGTAGGGTTATGAGGTATTACCGATCAATACACAACGTATAGCATACAATTATCAACCAATAAGCACTCATTCTTATAAATCATTCAACACAATCACATTATCCCTTATAAGGGCCTACGCGGCCTTAAACATGTTTTAGAAGTGGTTCAGGACTAAACTGATTTCATACAAAAATTTTGAAAACTTAGTAAAATTTCAATGATACAGGGGTCACACGCCCGTGTGCCTCACACGACTCTAGACACGCCCATGTCTCAGGCCGTGTGAAAACAAGGCATACATACTGACTTGGGTCACACGGCCGACCACACGCCCGTGTGTCTAGGCTGTGCCAAATCTATAGGGTATACTAACTTGTACCACACGGCCAGTCACACGCCTGTGTGAGACCGTGTGGAGCATACTAACTTCAATTAAACTTCAACACCAAGAGACACACGGCCGTGCAACATGACCGTGTGTCACACACAGTTGAGACACACATCCCTGTCTCTACCTGTGTGGACAAAAGTAGGCCATTTACCAAGCCGTTTTGCCATCCATTTTGCACATACCTATACAAGATCAATTGGTACCATTTTAAGACATAAATATGAAACCAAAAGTCATCAACCAATACACAATCATACTATATCCATTTCAATCAATTCAATACTCAATTCAATACCATTTACCTATTCAATTACCTATCAATTTAAATTTGCCTTACCATACATAATCCACATATCTATTTCATTTAGTTAAACCATTCCAAACATGCATTATTCATTCAACCTCAATCACTCATTATAGGCCAATTACCAAACTCAAATTAGAACCATTTGCACATATATATAAACATCATCAAGTTTATCATCTTAAGCCAACTGAAATGGCCAAAATACATATCCATCAAGCATACCAAAATGACACAAGCCTATAAATGCCATATACCATAAATACACATTTCAAAAGTACCAAAATAGGTGTATGATAGTGCGATGATGTCCCTGATGATCCACAGATCTGAGCTAGATTCGTAAAACTATAAAATATTGAAAATTAAACAAAGTAAGTTATAAAGCTTAGTAAGTTCGTAGGTAAATATGAAATAATTAACATCATTCATTTACATTTCAAATTAGATACATAATTTGCAATTAAAACCTCAAGCAATGAGATAACATAAAATTCAACTACAAAGTAACTTAAAAGTTCTCATCTTCTTTTAATTCATCATTCGAACAGTTTTCTGTACATACCTGTATTGATACATATCTATTCTCACCAATTCGCTTATCGAATCACTTCATTTTATAAATGCTTACGATATAAGTAAGTCAATTTTCTGATGTCATAGTCCAACTATGGTCTTATACATACATTGCCAAGGCCCTGCCATAGTCTTACATTCACATGCTATAACTCGGTTATGGTCTTGTTATTCGATTGCGCTATGGTCTTATTTAGTATCTCGTCAACTTAAACCGTATATTTAAATTAAATTCATCACATTTAGCCATAGAATAAATAAAGTCTCAATACCATCCATCAATTGAATAATTACACATTCAAATTCAATTATACGAACTTACCTCGTGTATGGAAATAACAGAACAGACCGACTATTCAATTACTTTGCTCTTTTCCCGGTCTAAGTCTAAATTCCTCTTTTCTTGATCTATAAGAAATGAAAATTAACTTATTTATTCTTCTACTTATTCAATTCAATCCAAAATACATATTAGGGTAATTTTACACATTTGCCCCAAACTTTCACCTTTTTTCAATTTAGTCCTTATTACACAAAATCACAAATTCATGCAAATTCACAATAAACCCATGCTAGTCGAATTACCATAATACCCCTAGCAGCCCATAATTTCTATTTATTCACACTTTTAACCACTACATTTCACATTTTCTCAATTTAATCCCTTTTTGACATTTTTGTCAAAAATCACTTTACAAAACTTATTTAACTATCAACAACTATTCAAAATCCATCATCAAACTTCAAAACTCATACATATTCATCAATGGCATCATTCAAAATCTTTAACAATTTTGCAAAATAGTCCCTGGGCTAGCTAGTACTAGTTGCAATGATCTCAAAAACATAGAAATCAATAAAAACGGGACAAAAATCATACCTTAATTGACCAAAATTCCTTAGCCGAATGAAAACCTAAATCTTTGGCTTCTCTTCTTGCAAAATTAGGCTAAAATGATGAAGATGGACAACCAAATTCATTTTATTTTTACTTAATTAATCTTTGTTTACTAATTTACAAAATTAACCTTACTATTAATTCAATATTTCAATAATGCCAAACCAAATATCATCCACTAACTCACTATTGGGATATTTACCACATAAGGACCTAAAATTTAAGGTTCTATAGCTATTAGACACCTTGAGCTATTAGAACTTGAGTTTTACGTTTTACACGAATTAGTCTTTTTTATCGAATTAACCATTCAAACAGTAAAATTTCTTTACAAAACTTTCACACATACATACTATCATGCTGTAAGTACTTAAAATAATATTAAAATAATTTTTCAACCTTGGATTTGTGGTCCCGAAACCACTATTCTGATTTGACTAAAAATAGTCTATTACAAACATCGTGTATTGTTTAATGTCCCATTTGTAAGCTTGTGTGAGCATTACCCTTTCATGTATCTGAATTCAATTTGCTATAGTTCTCTGGGCAAAACAATTGATTATTGAAATGAAAATGAAACAAGATGATATGATGAATTATGTTATGTTGGTTATAACTTGGTTTGTGAATCTTGGCATGTTATGTTTTGATGATTTAATTTATTCAAACCTAACCATTTGATATGGTAGGAATTATGAAACAAGATAAAGGAATGTTAATTCTATGTTTTGAATGATTTGTAAAATTAAGTTGACAAGTATTGATGTTTTGTTTTACGAACTTACTAAACTTTATGTAAGCTTAACCTATTTGGTTTTATTCATTGTATATTTTCGGACTCTTTCTATCGATTGGAACATCGTTGGAGATCACACTATTCGGCAACTCTTTCGGTAGCTAAATCTTTATTTTTAGTTATAAGTGTCATGTAAATAGGGTTTGGGTATGTTTATGTTAATAGGTATCTTGGTGATGTTTTGTGTTATTTGAGCTGTAAAAATGTATATGGTTGTTTTGGTAACTTGAATTGGTAGCATTCTACTCGATGTCTATCTTGATAATTGTTGTGAAATGGTCATTTTGTTTTGGTAATTTATGAAACTTTGTTTAGGTTATGTTAGCATTTGAAAACTTGGTATTAATGGATGATTTTGGCATTTGGTATTTGTGATTAGTTGATGAATAAATAAGCTCGATAAGTTAGTTATGTTTTAGTTTGGAACACAATTAAGAGAGTTTCGTGGGAATTTTGTAAGAACTTTGTATGTTGGGTTTGGGTTTGTTTTTATTTCTCCATCTTGTACTCTTCTTCAGATATTTGTCATTTTAGTGAAGTTTTATTTGCCCTTAGTTTTTTATCATCTTTAGAGGAGTTTTTTCATATAAATATTTGTGTCCAATTTTCTCTATTCGTTCTTGTTTGTTGCTTAATTCGAGTTTATCCCAACACAAATTTATACATTAAATCTAATAAAAATATTCATGCAAAAATAAATGCTTCAACATGCAGGGGTAAAGCTAGGGGCTGGCAGGGCCCCCCCCCCCGAAATGTAAAATTGCTATTTAGGCTCTTAAAATTTTTTAAAAAATTTAAATTAGTAAAGGTAAAATTGTACTTTTGCCCCCTAAAATTATAAAAATTCGATTTAATCATTTATAAATTATAAAAATATAAACTATAAAAAAATTAAAATTTCATCTGATCCCTTAAAAAATTGTGCTGGCTTCACCTCTTTCAACATGTGTATGCTACAAATTAAAATACTTTTAAAAGAAAAAGAGTCTATTAATTCATTTATATTCAACCATTTTAATAGTTTGACCTTCTTCACAAAGTAAGTAAAAGCGTAATTTTGAAGAAAGAAGGGAAAAAAAGCTATAAATTTACATTTTGACTACAAGAAAATAATTTATTACTTAATGCATATTGCAAAACCTCTCATATCTCCTCAATTCCCGTCTCACCGTCATGTGAGACTGAAGTAAAATCCAAATACATTTTTGAAGATTGTTGGATGATGTCTTCGATTAACAATGTGATATTTAGGTAAGAAGAGCCCCCAACTTCAATAGCTTTTTTTGCCTTCTCTCTAAACACTTTAGCACGTTTCCTTCTCTCTATCCCTTCATTTCCTTCATCAAACAATTGGCATATCGCGTTTTTAACTTCTTTTTTCAAAATGAAACCAGATTCCTCATCGCCAAACATCGTAGGTTTTTCAATTCCAAGGTTTACTCCGATTTTTAATATTTGTACTTTCTGGTTGCAAAACTGGTCTCCAAGGAGCGGCAATGTTATCAGTGGGACGCCAGCAGAAATACCTTCAATTGTTGAATTCCATCCGCAATGAGTTAGGAAGCCTCCTATAGCCGAGTATGACAAAATTAATACTTGAGGAGCCCATCCCACAATTATAAGCGCTCTTCCTTTTGTTCTTTCCTCAAATCCATCCTCTTTAATCCCCTTCTCTAATTGGTCTGATGTTGCATTCTTTCCTCTTAAGACCCAAATGAATGGCTTGTTGGATGCCTCTAACCCCAACCCCAACTCTTTTAGTTCAGGAAACTTGATAGTACTGATGCTTCCAAGGCAAGCAAAGATTACAGAGTTGGGTTCTTGAGAATCAAGCCACTTCAAACACTCTTGCTTATTGACTGAAGCCTTGTTGCCTCTTTTAGCCGTATCCAACTCATTTTTGTGGCTGAGAGAAACTGGACCAATACACCAGGATTTCCTTATCTTCTTGTACTCTCTGACATAAGCTGACTCCAGCTCCTCGAAAGTATTAATGATAACCCCATATGATGCTTTGTCAGCTTCTGTTAATGGTTCCATAATTGCCTTCCAGGATTCATCGCGGAAAAGCGGCAACTGGGCTTTAGTAAATTCGACCATTTCAGTCAAGCTAGGCACCCTGAAGTATTCCGAATCAGATGTTAAGTATATTGCAGAATTTTAAGTTGTGATCACAAAGAAGAGAGAAGCAACAAACTCCATGGAACGATATCCTTGGAACCTGAAAGTTGGTAGCAATTTTGTGAGTATAATGGAGGCAAATGCCTGAAATAATGCAATGGGGTTTTGGTGTCATCTTCTCAAATATTTTATGCACTGCTTCTTCCATTTTGTTTGCTGCAGTGAATAATTTGATTACGTCATTCGTTGAATACAGCATGTCTAAATTCTCAACCCCGTCTTGCAATCCTACTTCTTTGCCAGGAAACTGGAGTTGTACTAAACGGATAGGGCACCCCGACTCAATGGCACGGGCGATTGTATATTGGACTCTCTCTGCATTATGAAGTGTTGTAACTATAGTAACAATCACGTTACGTTGTGCTAACAGTAGGCCAATATCTACCATGGGGATCAAGTGGCCTTGAGCCATGAAAGGGAACAACACAAAGTGAGGCTGACCCGATAGGTAACTCATAGAAATACGAGTAAATGGAACACGCAAGTTAATTTGTAATAGAAGGGAATCAACATCTGTTATATATAGCGAAGTTTGAAGTTCTTTTCAGAATGGTATACTTGGCTGCTGATCTAAGAGCATGCGTAAGAATATTGTTCTATTATGTAGAAGGATGAGATTGGCTTGAAAAAGTTAAATTCTGTGGACTGTCGAGCTTCGATGTAAACCATCTTTTTTCTGTTCCATTTCAACCTGTACCTGACCAATGACCCTGAGTTTGGTCCTAGTCTTGGGACATTAAGCATGTGACTGGCGATGGCCGTAGAACAAACAGACAAACAAATAAAAAGAAGTTTCAGACGGTAATCAAGTAGAGAGATTGTTTGTGGAACTTGGTTTAGGCCTGGAAGCTTTCTATCAACATTAAAACAAAGTCACCATATTTGGAAAATTATCCTCAGCAATTGGTGCATTATCAATAAGTTTCACCTACGTTTCGTAGGCTGCAACTCAAAAAAAAAAAAAAAAAATTGGGGTTCGTCCTGCTCTTGTAGGTGGTAGTCTATAGATAGACGTATCATTTTCTACTAATATTGGTAGGATCGGTTTCAATCAGTTCAATATACCATTTCGGATTTACAGTTATTTTTAAAATAATATTTAATATATGTTTAAAAATATATTTATAAATATTAAATAAATGAGATTAAATCAATTTTAAATATAAATACTCATTAATAAATCTCATAAATTCAATCTAATATGCTTTCAACCCAAGTGTATCATTAGAACAAGTATCATCTCTTATTTCATTCTTTATTTATATGGTAAATTTGAATAAAGACACGCTAAACTTGTATATCTCATAAATCAGTACTGCGTCTTATGGTTTTTTTTTTCTCTTGGTATAATGTAATTATCAAACAAATTTTACAAACTCTTATACATCATTCAAGAAATCTAGTTTTCTCTACCAATATTTTTGTTTGGAAGGGGACCGAATCAAATAAAAAAAAAGAATAATAAAGTCACTACAGCAAAACTGATTTTTAGTGGTGTTAAGCGCTGCTAAAACTATTTGGCGGCGTTTTTGCAAGCGCCGCAAAAAACGCCGCTATAGGAAACGCCGCAAAACTTTAGCGGCGCTTTCCCCACAAACGCCGCTAAAAGTCAAGACCTTTAGCGGCGCTTTCCCACAAATGCATCTAAAAGTCAAGACCTTTAGCGGCGTTATTTTCACAAACGCCGCTAAAAGTGAAGACCTTTAGCGGCGCTTTTCCCACAAACGTCGCTAAAGATCATGACCTTAGCGACGCTTTTCCCAAAAACGCCGCTAAAGGTCATAAAATTTAAAAAAAATAAAATATTATAGAAGTCATGAAAAATATAAAAAAATTAAAATTCATTATCAAAATATCAAGAAGAAGAAGAATATCTATGATATAAATATATATCCCACCAAACAGAAAATTTATCAATAACAATCAAACAAAATACCACACTTATCATACTACACCAGAAATCTAACAAAATACAAATAGAACAAAATAATGATAAAATGCACACTTTAAGATCAGCAGTTAGCTCAAACAAGTCGTCACTATGCATGAATTCAGCTAATCCTAGACCATGCATCCAATAAAAACTCAAACCTGAGAAAAAAGAAACAAAAGTTAATGAATGACATATGAAGGCAAGAACCGACCAAAATAACAGAATTAGATTTCAGTTAACTTACCTTAAGATAAGGTTCTTCTAAATTCAGAACCCTAAATCAGATTAATAATAAAATATGCAATTAACAAGTCAACATTAACGCCACATATAACATCAAATTGCACAACTTAATATACTCAATACATTGGCATAAATAACATCACATTGAACAATGAATTTAACACATTCGAATAGATCAATTTTAAGCTCACTAATGGTTAATTTAGCATGTGAACAGCATATAAATGTTTTGCATTTACAGCATGGTTTAATCAACTTCAAGCAGGAAATTAAATAACTTTTGGCTGTTAATTCCGTAAGGAAATATATTAATCTAAAGTTCAGAACTTATCCCTTACAGCAGTCAATTTTTGGCTGTTATTTAATTGATGAATATAAATAATTTGTAAATTGTTTTCATTCTTAAGGATTGAAAAGGATATCAACTTCAATGGTAAAGACCAATTTAATACAAATCATACACCCATATTGTAACTCAGCTATGCAACCCTAACTCGTCCTAGAGAAATTTTCTCAACTTCAAACACAAGCTAGTAGAAATAATGTATGGAAAAGTAATAAAAAAACAAACTCTGAGGGATAAGGCAATTTCTATGAGGCTTTTGAGTTTTTTAAATGACTATCATAAAAGTGCATGCAATTATTAACTATTCTAATGCAAAACTGTAGCGTATAGTAATATTAACTGTAGCGCTCCCTATGAAATTAGTTTCTTATAAATAATGTGCTGAAATTCAATTTATTACGACAGTTTAAATAGAATTCAGTTGAAAAATTTTCTACCAATAAAAAATATTAAACAATAAATACCAACTTTACAGCAAACAATAAATACCAACTTTATTCCTTTCACAGAAAAATGATGTTCAAAATTGTTACACTGAACTACAAAATGAATATCTTATATATCACTGGGATCTTAAGGATTTTTCAATAATTAATCAACAACGAAAATAAGCATTCTACTCTAAACAGGTTCATCGTTGCTACGATGGAGATTTGATACCTTATTCGGTTTCCCTTCAACATCTACTTTAGTAGCCATATCCTGACATAATCAATGAACCCGACATATTAGCATGCAAAATACAAAGAACAAGAAAGTGTAAACTTACACATCTATTGAGATAGTTAGGGTCAATGCCATTCAGAAAAGGAAATATATTAGGCTATAATTATCTTCAAATTCAACCTTATTGATGTTCAATCATCCAACACTAAACTTTGTATTTACCAACCTATTCAGATAGTGCAATACCGTTTGTAATTTTGGGGTGAGATCATTTCCCTTCCAAATCAATTCAGAATAACAGCAACCCAAAGTCCCAAGGCCCCAACTAATCCTCTAAAATCGCAGTATCAACGTGCTATTGTAAAAAAGATGTCTTTGGGAACATGATAGCAGTACTTTGATCGATGCTTAAGCAGTAAAAGGAAAGAATGATGGATGACACTAATGGATAAACATTTCGAGAAAGCTATATGTCATATGAATACAATTAAAGAAAGTCACTCTTAGGAGTATACCGTTATTGCAGTTTCTTTATCTTCCTCCTTGGATATCTTGTGAGAAGCTCCCCACTATGACCTCACAAGATTGAAAAAAAGCTATTTAGTTCAAATACTAGCTCATTCAATAAGTTCACATAGACCACTAAACAAAATATGTTGAAATCCACAATCCAGGCAAAAGAACTTGCATAACAAAAACATCAATTAAATAGTTCGCACAGAAATGCACAATAGAAATTTTGTTTATCCTTTTAATAAAAGAAGAAAAAAGTAAATGGTTTTGAAACTAAGCATGAAACTAAGAATGGAATAAGATTGACACATTAAATGTGCACAATTATAGCAAAGTGATTAAAGTGACCAAAAAATTTGAAAGTTGATTCTTGAGATATTATGTGCATAATAGATCCAAATTAGACACTACCAAACCTTACCAATTCAAATCATATGCACATGCAAATACATTATTAAATATTAAAAAACAATTCACTTGAAACACCTTTCATGTGCAATATTATTTTCTCTATGTAGAATCTGAATATATCCTTGGGGCAGGGAGAGAACTGAGGTTACATAGACTTGAGTTATTTTGATTAAACATATCATATATTTTAAAAGGTCCTCTCTACAATTTGCTAAATAATTGTGTGAATGTTTTTATGCACCATAAAGTTATTAATAATAATAAGTTTTTTTTTTAAAAATCAACAAGAAGAAGAAGTTAATGAAACCAATGTAAAATATGATGGCAGATTCAACAATCATCATTGAATGACTTTCTCAAATGATATTGAATATGTTTAAACAATATTGCCATTAACTATGTCTTCTTTACTCTTAGAAAAAGCACTGAATCTTAATTTCAAACAAAAAGGGCATGAATGGCAATTTGCTTCAAAAATGGACCAAAAACTACAAAATAAGAAGGCATCAATACTAATGCAATGTAAATTACCTCCAACATAAACTGCATCCCTCCATCCACAAAGTAATACGGTGAATTTGTCAGCAAGAAAAGTCTCTTCCCCTTCTCCTTTAATATCCTAAGAAACTGTAAAAGCTGGCCCTGAAACATACACCAAAAATGGTAGGTTAGTATTCCTAGGAGGAAAGAAAATATTTCATAGATGACATGTCAAACTTTAGAGAAGCCTTTCTTTGCAACTAAGCAGCTTAAAAATAACCAAAACATAACTATTAGAACTTAAATTTTTTACAAGATATCGATGAGGATCAGATAGAATTCCTCTATGCATCAAACCACTATGATGAACATGCTGAATTGCATTATTAACATCTTCATATATATAGCAGGCATCAAATTCTAGTTTAGCATCAACGGAATATTGCACCATATCAGCAATGAGACATGCCTAAAAAAATGATAAAAGAAAAAAAAATCAGGAAACTAAAAATAGAACAAAATATGTGCTTATCATAAAAGGCAAATATTTTCAAGAAATGGCTAACTAACTTATAAAGCCTGATAATGCAATTTAACAAGCCTAAAAGATGTATTATCCATATCAGTATGGATAGGCAAATTGACAGAGGAAATTTTCACATTCATCATATATATTAAAAAGAGAAGTTGTTATATTTTTTCATAAAAAACATTGACATGAATAAGAAACACAGCGGAAAAAAGAAAAGAGGCAACATGTGTGTAAGCATTTTGTCGGAAGCCTCTTTGCCCAAACACCACCATCTGACTATGATGCTCTGACAAACACACATCATGCGACTTACATATTTGAAAGCCTACTTTTTCATTTTATTCAGACGTACATGTAAAATATTGTTACATAGATATCACATGTAATGAAGGAGCCATACCTATACCCATACCAGATCCTATGTCAATGCTACAAATCAAACCTCAATAGAAACTCAGCCTTCCCTTGCATACAAACAATGCAACTACTGATAAACCAACCTCACTGAAGAAGAAAAAGTCCATCAAGCCCACCAAACGGCGTGCCTGGTCATAGCCAATATGTCTTGTGCCATATATCTCTACTATTTCCTCCTCACTAAGCTGCAATAAAAGTTGAAAAATAAGAAGCACAATTCATAAAAATATAAAAATGTCCCAATCCACACACATGATACAAACTGATAAAGAGTCTCAAGTTATTACTTATGGTTATCCTTTTAATAAATGAGTCTGAATTCTATGATTATTATAAATCAATTGGGCTAGAGCGGTTTTCCCTAACCCTCCCATCCCAACTAAAGTGATAATGGGAACATTTCTACACTTTTCATCACATAGCAAAATGCTGATTATCTCTTCTTTCATTGCATCTCGACCAATTAACTCTGAAACATCCACAAAAGAAGTAGTTTCTGGACGTTTGGGTTGGTTGATTTTTCTTTTTATCAACTCAAACCTAACTTTTTCTTTAACAATCTCATCTACTTCTTCATTGATTTCCTTTATTTTGGTAGCAATATTATAACGCTTGACAACTTGAGAACCTGAAGAAAAGCATGAAACAAAGGGGCATACCTTCCAGTTATGAACAGAAGCAGAGCTAGAAAGATCTATTTGCAACTGCTGAACTGCAGTTTCCCACTCATCTAATACATCTTCCATGTCATAAGAAACATCTCTGAACTTGTCTAACCAAAGTTTAACCCGTTTGCCCACGTATTCTTTCTCCTCTGCATCTTCAAGCTCCAACCGGAGTGCTTTAAAATTGGTTTCAAGCCTTTTCACCTCTTTCTCTGCACCTTGCACCAGACTCCAAGCTTCGATTGCTTTATCAATGGTGATTGCAGTCATCTGCTCCAAGATCGCCAAAACAGTCGCTTCTGCCATATCTTCAAACACAGATCGATATATTGGAAGTACAAAATAGAGAGTTGCAGTCGACATTCAGTGGGTAACTAAAACACTGCGTAGAATTGATTTTGAGATATGGATACTGCAAAAACAGTGAGAATTAGTGGATGCGAGTGATGGAGTGTACTGTGAAAATTAAAATGAAAAACAAAAAAGAGAATCAAAGGGACTTCAGCGAAAATCAAAGGTATTTTGATTTGGGGATTTTGGGAAACTGATTTGAGGATATCGAATTGGGGGAAATTTTAGGGGATTTGGAGATTCAAGGTTTGAGGAACCAGACTTCGGGGGTAATCTAAATTGGGGAAAGTAAAGGGAATTTGGGGCTCCAAAAAACGACGCCGTTTTTAATCTATTAAGAGATGTTTGTCGCGTTTTTTATGAAAACGACGGTAATTCATATTTTTTGCGGCGTTTTTAAAAAATGCCACTAAGTATGCAGCCCAATAATTTTTTTTCTCTTTTATTATTATTATTATTATTATTATTATTTACTAAAATGGTTAAATTTTAATTTGGTCTCTCTAATATATTTAAATTTCAGATTTTTTTGCATATACTTTAATTTTTAATATCATTTAGTCTATATATTTTTATAATATTATTAATTAATCCAAATAGTTAATATTATTAACTTTTTGATTAAAACATTACACGATAATATATAATTTGAATATTCAATCTTAGAGAATAGAGATTGAAATGTGGTTTCCCATTTTTTAATCAAAATATCATTCAACGTGCACCAACAATCACTTATATACCCAAAAAACTTTAAAATTATTTTAAATAATAGTATTTTAATTTTTTTATTTAAATAAATAATTTTTAAAATTTAACTAATATTTAAAAGAATTAGATAAAATTTGAAATCTTAAATTTTTTTTAAAATTTTAATTCTTTAAAATTTGAAATTATTTAATATATAGATTAAAAAACAATCAATCATATACCCCAAAAAAACTTTAAAATTATTTTAAATAGTAGTATTTCAAATTTTTAACATATATTTTTCACACTAATTATCCTAAACCCTAAACCCCTAACCCCTAACTCTTAACCTATGTCCCCTTAACCCTAAAACCCATACACACCTAAATCTTAAACCCTAAACCCCATAACCTGTAAACCCCTAACTCTTAACCCCTAAACTCTAAGCCATAAAATATAAACCCTAAACTTCTACCCCTTAACCTCTAACACTTACCCCCTATCATCTAAACTTTAAACGATTGAAGTTTAACATATATTTTTATAATTTTGAAATGATTAAATCAAAAATTTTCCACTATTCAAAGGGATGAAGTGCAATTTTACCTTTAAAATTTTTAAAATTTTTAAAAAACTGAAATGGAAAATTTTTCATTTTTAGAGGAGCAGAGACCCTTTCAACCCCCTACTTATGCCCCTAAATATATATTAATTATATGGTTTAGGATTTAATTATTGAATATGATTCACTTGAGATTAACATACTATATACCCATGGCTATTAAACCTTAAACCATAAAACCCTAAACCATAGACCTTAAATATTAAACCCTAAACCCCAAAATAAATTTAATTAATATTAAGTATTGCTTCAATAATTTATTATGAACATAAGCTTTTACATTAATATCTATGTATATACATATCAACATTCATATGATGTTTTTTGGGGTTTAAGATTTTAGGGGTTATAGTTTAGTGTTTATGGTTTTTTAGGGTTTAGGGGTTATAGATTAGTGTTTATGATTTTTTTGGGGTTTAGGGTTTTAAGGGTTACATGACTTTTAGCGGCGTTTTGACCATAAACACCGCTATTGCTTTGGTTTTTAGCGGCGTTTTACTAAAAACTAAAACGCCGCTAATGCCCTATTTTTTAGCGGCGTTTTACCAAAAACGCCGTTATTGCCCTGGTTTTTAGTGGCGTTTTACCAAAAACGCCGCTATTGCTCTGTTTTTTAGCGGCGTTTTCCCAAAAACGCCACTATTGCTCTGGTTTTTAGCGGCGTTTTACCAAAAACGCCGTTAATGCTCTGTTTTTTAGCGGCATTTTTGGTAAAACGCCGCTGTTGCTCTGTTTTTAGTGGCGTTTTTGGTAAAAACGCAGCAATTGCTCTGTTTTTAGTGGCATTTTTGCTAAAACGCTGCTAATGAACAATTTTTACGGCGTTTTTTGATAAAACGCCGCTAAAAACACCGCTAAAGCCCTATTTTCCTGTAGTAAGTATATGAGAACAGTCACAATCTCCATCCATTCAGCAAGATCTAACTTCCTCAAAATACAATAACCAAAGTACCTAGCAATGGTTGAGCAGTGGTGATAGCTTGTTTATTTTGCATATTTCACGTGGTCAACTCGACTTATTTTTTAATTAATCCTACTAATTGGTGAACTTTATGTTTAAATATTGTCAAGAACAAAATTCGGATGTTGTAAATCAAAGACAAGCAAAAAAAGGAGATTAAATTGAAACATGGGAAATAGAAGAGAGGCCGAATCGTAAATTTGGGACATTTGAGGGGCTGGCCAAATTTTTAACCTTGTAAAAGCCAAATTTAGAAAATAAAATATGATATTATTTCATGTAATTAGTAGGTAGGTGGAACTAACCTAATTTTAATATATGGTTTATGTATAAATAGGTGATATGGTACACTTGAAAAGACACACCTTGATTTGACTGGCAATTAGATAGAAAATTTGTTTCCTTTCTTATTTTGCATGAAAGAAGTATAGGCATTCTGCCAACTTTTGTTTCCATTTCAATTGTTAGCTTAATTGTTTCCCAAGCCCTCCCCCTTCCATCTATCACTATTTCAATTTAAATCCACTTCCATAATCAACCAAAGCATGATTAAATTAATGCTTCACTAAATTCAAAATAGCATTAGGTTGGTATTCTTTTTTGTCAAGAATCATGAGAAATTGTATCCGCACTAAAAATCCTTCAAATAGGTATTCACCATCTTTTCAGAATATCAGGATTGACAATTTCATCTCTTAAAGTTAACTCGGTTTCAATTCAAAGAGTGCGTTGGCTTGGAGTCGTTTTGGAGTACAATTGGAAAGACAAGTTGGTCGTGTTGTATTCAGATTCTTGCGAACAAGTTAAGGGAAATTGTAATCAAATTCAAACATCCCACGTGGTTGAGGTCGTTAATCCAAGTTGGATTCTTCAAAATGCAAGGCTGTCGGGGTCTTGAATTGTGAGTGGGTATATCGCGGTTAGACAATCAGTAAGGATTGGTTTGCAGGGTGACCGGGATCAACTACGAGAGGAAGAATTGTCGATTAGGACGTTCTTAGCTGCTATAACCAGCTTATTGTTTGGAGGAGAAAACTAATTTTCAAGGATTGACTCAAAAATCGAAATCCACCGAGTCTAGGGGTAAGGCTTTATAACTCTATCTACAAAATTCAAATTTATTTCCCAATTTATTTTAATTTTTGATTTATTGAATTGTTTATTTTTGCTATTTTATTTATTTAATTTCTAGTAATTTCAAAACTCCCGTAATTTATTTACTTTTCAATAGGTCATTTAGAGTTGTGGGCACGTCTTTTGTCACGATTATCGGCACAACAAAAACTTTGTTCACAAGAGAAACATGGAATTTGATCATAATCGTCAATCCCTGTGGAATCGACCCTACTACTCTTTACTACTATTTAGAGTTATTTTATTGTAGGAATTATTTTAATTTTGTGGTTTTGACGCCCATCAAGTTTTGGTGCCATTGCTGGGGACTAGAAATATTTTTCTAACTTTTGTTTACTTTCCTTATGACCATATCAGAACTGGGGTCTCTAGAATTTGAACCAAAAATAGGGAAGTTGGCTTGAAAATTGCAAAGAAAAGCCATTCGACGCGGTAAACAACCACATCCTGAGTTCGAAACCATACCTTACGTTGAGGACATTTTCTCATTTAATGATCCAAATGAGTTGGCAGAGTAAACTATACGCCAACTCGCAACAGCCACAGATGAACAACAACCCCTATGTATAACTTATCCAGCGAAAGGAACACTGTTTGAGTTAAAGTCGGGCATAATTCATCCATTGCCCACCTTCCGCGAATTACAAAATGAAAATCCACATACTCATCTCAAAGAGTTTCATATGGTTTGCACGAGCATGAAACCTCAGGAAGTAACCGAGGATCAAATTAAACTTCATGTTTTTCCTTTCTCGTTAGCTGACTCTACTAAAGAATGGCTATTTTATTTACCTCCAGGATCTATCAATACATTGTCTGACATGTCTCGTTTATTTCTTGACAGGTTTTTTCCAGTAGCCGAGTTAAGGAGGGATATTGTGGGAATTCAAAAAAAAAGGATACTGAATCACTCTATGATTATTGGGAGCTATACAAAAAGTTGTGTGTAAGTTTCCCACAACATGGATTGACTGAACAGACACTCTTGTAGTATTTCTTTGAGGGGTTACTCCCGATAGAAATGAAAATGATAGATGCTACTAGTAGAGAGGCACTTGTTAATACGACGCCTCAGAGAGTGAGAGAGTTGATTTCAACCATGGCTGTAAATTCTCAACAATTTCAACCGGCCACAGAACCCACGAGACGGGTTCGTGGGTTAAGTTATCTATATCTAGAAGATAAAATTGATAAGCTTACTAACATTGTTCAAAATTTTCTTACAGGTAAAATAGGTCCAACACGGTTATGTTGAATTTGTGCCATGCCAAAACACCCGACGAATTCATGTCCCATTTTACATGAGGGTCTAAAAAGACAAGCAAATGTTGTCAGAAACTTTCCCGGGCCACCCCAAAGGTGATATGATCTCCATTCGAACACCTATAATGTAGGATGGATAGATCATCCAAATCTAAGCTATAGGTCGAATCCTCGATTCAGTCAACCATACCAATAAAGGTTGCTTGCAAATCAATAGTTACCACCTCAAAAATCATCCTTGGAAGCAATAGTGGAAAGGTTAGCCAATAGTACCAAAAAATACCAACAGAAGATAGAAACATATCTTCAAGAGCTAGATAAATAGATGAGTAAGCTTATGCTTATAGTAAATCAATTGGAGTCGCAAGGAAAGTTGTTGTCTCAAACTGAACCTAATCGTAGACATAATGCAAGTGCTATGACGTTAAGAAGTTGAAAGGTTTTGGAACCCGTACCTAGCATAAGTCGTGCCCACGATGCTAGTCAAGACAAGAAAAAATTTGACTCAGAGGCTCCAATAGAGTTAACACCACAAAAAAATTTGCAACATTGTAACGAATTGTAACGTGTTAAAGCAAGTGTACATAGTCATTCAAGTAATAAGTAAAAATGAGTTATCGTCTCCACAGGGACTATATAAGCTTATACATTTATTTACAAAATTATAATTAACAATTTGATGTAAAAAAAATTAATAAATTTGGATAGTGATGATTAGATTAATTAAATGCAAGATTGATCCCTAATGCAATTTCTAATCTAAATGCAATTTACCTAACTGTATGAATGAAGGCTTTAGCAACAAAAACAATCAACATTAAATGGGCTAGGATAATTGTATTAATCAAATCAATTTACTTTCATCATGCTAACATGTTTGGAATTATTTCCATGGCAACTAGATCTCTTATGGGTTTGGAAACCAAATTAAGTCCTCTAGGATCTTTTACCTAGTTAAATATGCAAGTTACTGATCATATTAGACTAAGGGTTTCTTAGCATTTATGCAATGTCACAAGGACATTTACGTTTGCAACAGTTTAATTACATAAATCTAAAAACCATGCAAGATAATAGAGCTCACTAAATATATTATGAACCTTAACTTAGTTAGTTTTAATGACCTAAATTAAGCATTGCACTTTTCAATTATGCGTCTACTAGCCGTTGTCTGGTTAGGACAGCTCAGCTAATCTAAGTGCACCCAATCACGTATGAATGAAATGCATTATGATATTAATTGGAAACATAATCGACTTAGGCACAAAACATGTTACATGAATTAAATAAATCTCATTAACTTAATATAATTATCCCAGCAAATAGTATTTAAAACTTCATAGTTGATGTCAAAAGCATAAAAGCTCAAAGCGAACATGTTAAAATAGATAATCAAGAGGAAAGAGTAGACTCAGTTCAATAGCCTTTCGAATCTATTCTAACTGATGTGCTCAACTCTGTTCAATTCAATAGCCTTTCGGATCTATTCTAATTGAAGTGCTCCTCCATTCTGATTAAAGCTTCATTTGCTAAGGGTTTAGAAGGTAGCCGGCCAAAGAGTGCTTTTGACAAAGCTTTTGAGGCTAAAGAAGGGAGAAGGGGTGGACGACTATGCAAGAGAAAAAGGGGAAAAGAATTGAGAAAAAACTAAAGTGTGTAAGAGAGGAATGTTGAGAAATGAGGGATGATGGAAAAGTGAGGAATGACAAGGTATTTATAGGTACATACATTAATAAATTACCATGAATTAATACAAAATATGGATGAAAGTGTAATATCCCGAATTAGGGCCTAATCGGAATAGTGATTTTGTGACCACAAATCCGAGATAGAAATAATTGTTTTATAATTATTTTGATGTTTATGATATGATTGCATGATTGTGTGAAAATTTCGTGATGAAATTCTATGCATAAAGTCCTTAAGTTGAAATTAGGGACTAAATCGAATAACTTGCAAAACTTGCATTCTATAAGTTTTTAGTATGAAATTACTTTGGAATATTAATGAGGAGGTCTTAAATAGAAATTTGACCAATTTCTAAAATTTTGGACAAAAATGGGCTTGTACATGAAAATTTTCAAAGAAAGGTATTAAGGGTATTTTGGTCATTTGCATATTAAATGAAATAAAATGAGAAAAATAACACAAAATAGTCATCTTCTCCATATAGTTGCTGCTGAATTTTTCTCTCTCCATAGCTAGGGTTTCTTCAACTTTTAAGCCTTGATTGTAAGTGATTTCTATGCCCGTTTTTAATGTTCTTTACGTTTTTGGAATCCCAGTAGCTCGATTTAGCTTATGCTAGCAATAATTTAACCTAGGGTTCATATTTGGAAAAATACCCATAGGTGAAATTTGTGTATTTTGGTGTTTTATGATAGAATATGAGGTTTTAAATTATGTCAGACAACGTGTACTACTCAGTTTTAGGCGAAAACTAGTAAAAGGGCTTAATCGGTAATAATACATAATAGTCATAAGTACATGTTAGAGTGCGAAATTGATGCTGCCATAGAAGGGAAAAATGATCAGCATGTCATAAAACATAAGAATAAGGGATGAAGTTTAATTCCCGAGCCTAGGGGCAAAAATGTAATTATGCAAAAGTTTAGGGGCAAAAATGTAATTTTTCCAAAGTTCGTATTAAATGCTGTTTTGATAAATGTATGTATTAAATAAGATTAATTTGTCATTGTATATCAAGAGAAACGAGATTCAAGTCGCGATCGAGGGAAAAACAAAGTTTACGAAGAATAGGCTCAATTGCTAATAATTTTATACCGAGGTAAGTTCATGTGTAAATGTAGTAACATAATTGTCATTTTAAGTAATTTAATGTTATTTATGTGATATGATGATTAATATCATGAAATATTATGCTTTATGGTTATTATTGAATAATATGTAAATTATGAATTGCTACCGAGTATCGGTTTCGATGTTCTGTGGAAGACGGCAAAGATGTGTAATCTAGGAAAAAGCCCGTTTGAACCTTGGGAATAGATTAGAATACAAGTGACATGTCACTAGGATGGTTGGGCATCCGAACTCGTTGAGTTGAGTCCGAGTTCACTTATGGATGCAAATGTCCGAGCTCGTTGAGTTGAGTCCGAGTTCATGAGATGTAACTAGGCATTCGAGCTCGTTGAGTTGAGTCCGAGTTCACTTATGGATGCAAATGTCCGAACTCGTTGAGTTGAGTCCGAGTTGGTGAGATGTAACTAGGCATCCGAACTCGTTTAGTTGAGTCTGAGTTCACTTATGGATGCGAACGCCCGAACTCGTTGAGTTGAGTCCGAGTTCGCTTATGGGCGGGTTACATGGTAGCTTGGCTACATAGGTGGCACTTATGTACAAACTTTCCGTGTATTCTAATTATATTTCGATGTGTTCAACGGGTGGATCTTAAGAAAATAAGAAGAATGCCTAAAACGAAGGTGACATGTTGGTAAGTGTGGTAAATGAGAAAATTTGACAGGTATGTGCTTAAACCCTCGGGTTGAAAACTTGGTAAGATGAAATCGTAGAAAGATATTAAATGTAAATGATGTTTTATGTGGGATTGTGTGATTATGTTACTTGCTATTTGCATGTGAACTTACTAAGCATTTATGCTTACTCCCTCCTTTTCTTTCATTGTAGTTTTGACAAGCCGGCTTGAGAATCGGGATAGGTCGAAGACTCGTTCACACTATCCGAAGGCTTAAATCGGTAAAATGGCTTGTATATTTTGAATGTGGCATGTATGGCGAAATACTCACTTTGTGTAATTGATCTTATGATATGGCTATGGTTTGGCAAGAAAAGGGTTTGTAAATGATTAGCCATTGGAATTACCAATCTAAGTCATATTTGATGTTATGTATGTTTAAAATGATATTTAGTCCATGAAAATCCTTAGTAAAGTGAAATTTGTCATAAAACAGAATCTGACAGCAGCAGTGATGTAAATTTGAAAAATCACTAAAAACAGTAGAAATGGAATTAAATGATGAGTAAGTTATGAAATTGAATTTTAATGAGTCTATTTTCATATGGATTGAACAAAACAGGTATATGAATTATAATTTATGAGACATTTGAATTTTTGTGAAACAAGGCCAGAGTAATTTCTGGATCCCCTGTTCTGACTTTGGAAATTCACCATAAATTGTATAAAAATAATTAAAAGTCATGATTTATATGTACAGATTTCTTATTGATTCTAGTTTTAAGAGAAACAAACGTCATAGTCATTGAAATTCTGTACAGAGTGATATCTGATTCGTAATACACAGAGGTCAGAGCAGTCGAACCCTGAAACATGGGAGACTTTAACTAATAAACTGTACTAATTGGCCTAGCCAAAAATTCTAGAAAAAAATTATTAAATAGATATATGAGTCTAGTTTCAGGGAAAATTTACGGAATTGGATTTTGAGTTTCAGAACTCAAGATATGAATTTTTAAGCGACTGTGATGCAGATTGCTAGCTTGACTGAAAATTTTAAAAATTAAATTGTTTGAGCTGTTTAAGCAATGAATTAAGTCTGTTAACACCTCGTGTTCGACTCCGGCAACGGTCTCGGGTACGAGGCGTTATAGAAAGTAATGTAATTAAGCATAATTTCACATACTTTCTCATTCCTGTCTAAAATTACTAATTAATTAAAATTTACTTATTTCAATAATAATTACTTAAGATAAACACATTTATTAAGTGAAAATATGGTAAAAATATATAGAAAAACCCTATATAATTTTGAGTTTACAAAAACCACCTCCATTTTCTGGAAGACTTTTCCAATACAAGAAGAAGCAAGAAAAGAAGGAGATCCTTGATACCTTTCAAAGGGTGGAAATCAACATTCCTCTCCTAGATGTGATTAAGCAAATTTCACAATATGCCAAATTCTTAAAGAAATTATGCATGAGTAAGAAGAAGCTCCTGGGCAATGAAAAGGTAAATGTCGGAGAAAGTGTCTCCGTAGTTTTACAAAGGAAAATACCACCTAAATGTAAGGGCCAAGGTATGTTTTTCATATCTTCCAAAATAGGTAGTGCCGATATTAAAAAATCCATGTATGACTTAAGTGCATTAATTAATGTTATTTCTTTATCTATTTATAAACTACTAAATGCGGGTTCTTTAAAGGAAATAGGTGTAATCATTCAACTTGCAGATAGGTCGGTAGTGCATCTGGTGGGAGTGCTAGAGGATGTTCTTGTCAAGGTAAACAAACTAATTTTTCCTGCAAGTTTCTACATTATCAACATGAAAGATGATAACTCAGGCAATTCTTCCGATATACTACTTGGGAGACCATTTTTGAGTACCGCACAAATGAAGAATGACATACAAAGTGGGATACTCACTATGGAGTTCAATGAAAAAGTGGAGAAATTTAATGTTTATGAGGACATGAACCGTAGTCCTAGCATGATTACTAATGTTTCTAATGTTGATATAATTGAGCCTTTAACTGAATTGTATTTGGAATATCATGACGAAGATGAATTACGAACTATTCTTTATAAAAGTCTAGACTTTGATACCATGGAAGAACTAGAGGAGTGGATATCTATTGAAGAGTCTATTTGTGAAACTGTAGCTCATATGGAGGCATCACAATTACAAAAAAAATTACGTAAAACTTTTGAATTGTCTCATTCACAAACTAAACTTTTACCATTTATTTTGCAAGCCCCAAAATTGGAACTCAAACCATTTCTAGACCATTTGAAGTACGCTTTTCTAGGAAAAGGAAATACCTTGTCATAATAATTTCGAGTAAACTCTTGAAGTTAGAAGAGTAAATTTTTGTACAACTTCTTAGAGATTATAAAGGAGTGATCAGGTGGAAGGTTGCCAACATAAAGGGTTTGAGTCCCTCAACTTGTATGCTCAAAATTCCAGTTGTAGAGAATGTAACTCCTAAAAGAAAGACTCAAAGACGTCTCAATCCATCCATGGAGGAGGTAGTAAGGAAATAAGTTCAAAAGTTACTTGATGTTGGATGATCTATCCCATTTCTAATAGCAATTGGGTCAGCTGAATTCATGTAGTGCTGAAAAAATTGACATGACCGTAATTGAAAATTCAGCAAGTGAGATGGTTCCTACTCAAGTCCAAAACGGATAGAGAGTTTGCATAAATTACAGGAAGTTGAATTCTTTAACTTGGAAACATCACTTTCTACTTCCTTTTATTGACCAGATGTTAGAACGTTTAGCTAGAAAGTCTCATTATTGTTGTCTTGATGGTTACTCAGGTTTTTTTCCAGATTCTAGATACACCGAATGATCAAGAGAAGATGACATTTATGTGTCCCTTTGGCACATTCGCCTATAGACAGATGCCATTTGGACTTTGCAATGCACTAGACACATTCCAAAGGTGTATGTAGGTATATTTTCTGGCTACGTCGAGAAAATAATCGAGGTATTTATGGATGACTTTATTGTGTATGGTGAATCTTTTTATGTGTTTGCCAAATCTTGCAAAAAATTTAGAAAGGTGCCTAGAATTTAACCTTATTCTAAATTATGAGAAATGTTATTTTATGGTTGATAAAAGATTAGTTCTAGGTCATATCATTTTTGCTAAAAGAATTTCTGTTGATAAAGCAAAAATTGATATTATTAACTCACTTTCATACCCCACAACTATAAGGGAGATCCGTTCTTTTCTTAGTCATGCAGGTTTCTACAGGCGATTCATAAAAACATTTCAAAAATTGCACAACCACTTTGTAATCTTTTATAGAAGGACAAGGTGTTTGAGTTTGACCAATCATGTAGGGATGCGTTTGACACACTCAAACATAAACTTATCTTATCACCCATAGTTCAGCCACTAAATTGGAATTATCCTTTCGAAATCATGCACGACGCAAGTGACCACAGCGTAAAAGCAGTCATTGGGTAGAAAATCAAGAAAGAACCACACGTTATCTCTTTTGCATCTAAGAACTTGCATGTCGCCCAAAGCAATTACTCAACCACTCAAAAACAATTTCTAGCTATAGTATTTGCTTTGGAAAAGTTTCGGTCGTATTTATTAGGAACTAAAATTATTATTTTCTTTGACCATGAAGCTCTTAAATATTTGATCGGCAAAAAAGGAAGCAAAGTCAAGGGTTATTAGATGGGTATTACTTTGGCAAGAGTTCGATCTTGAGATTAAGGATAAGAAAGGACACTAGAATCTTGTAGTGACCATTTGAGCTGAATACCTCCGTCAAAAGTTGTCACACTACTTAAAGATAATTTCCTGAATGAAAGTCTGCTTTCTTCTCAGACAGTTTTTCCTTGGTAGGCAAACATGGTGAATTACCTTGCTACAGGTATAATTTCTTCTAATTTATCACAATTTGAAAAGGATAAGATTAAACGAGAATTGTGATACTATATTTAAGATGACCCCTGCCTTTGGAAATATTGTTTCGATAAGGTAATTCGACAATGCGTTGCAAAAACTGAGCTAAAATCGATTCTTATCTTTTTGTCATTCTTAGCATGTGGTGGACATTTTGGCCTAAAACAAACTATGCATAAAGTACTTGAATGTGGACTATATTGGTTACATATTTTTCGTGATGCATATTTATTCTGTAAAACTTGTGAAAAATGTCAAAAGGTAGGAAATTTGAGCCGAAAAAATGAAATGCCTCTAACACCTATACATGTATGTGAAATTTTTTATGTATGGGGCATCGAATTTTTGGGGCCTTTTGTCTCATCATTTGGTAACATTTATGTTTTACTTATAGTTGACTATGTGTTAAAAATGGGTGGAAGCTAAAGCCACCCATTGTGCTGATGCCAAAATTGTAGTGGATTTTCTAAAGGGTTATATTTTTTCCGGGTTTGGCACACCGCTAGCTTTGGTAAGCGATCACATTTCTACAATAAGGTAATCGACACACATTTGAAAAAAATATAGGGTAGTGCAACGAATTTCTACGGCTTATCACCCTCAATCAAGCAGTCAAGTGAAAGTGTCAAATTGAGAAATCAAGTTGATTTTGGAGAAGACCATTAAGGTAAATAGGAAATATTGGAGTTTGCATCTAAATGATGCACTGTAGGAGTACCACACAATTTATAAGGGACCCATAGGTATGTCTCCTTATCGACTTATTTTTGGTAAACCATGTCGTCTTCTTGTAGAATTAGAACACAAAGCATTTTGGACAGTTAAGTAATAGAACTTGGAGCTGGAAGCTGTGGGTAAGTATTGTAAATTACATATTCAAGAACTTGAGGAAATTTGATGATAAGCGTATGAAAGTGCCTAAATTTATAAGGATAAAATCAAGGCATACCATGATCAAAGATAACCTGTAAACAATTTGTGGTAGGGCAGACAGTATTACTTTATGACCCTACACTAAGAATCTTTGCAGGTAAGCTCCGGACTAAGTGATTAGGGCCTTTATTTATTACTCACATATTTCTACATGGTGCAGTCGAAGTTAAAAGTGAAGAATCCAAAAAAATCTTCAAAATCAAAGGATAGCAATTAAAACCTTTCTATAAAAATTTGCAAGTCCACATGGTTGAGGAATTAATCCTCAGAGAGCCGATTGAATAAATTTCCAAGTCGTCAAGCTAACAATGTTAAACAATAGCGCTTAGTGGGAGGCAACCAAATTTATTTTATTTTATTAAATTTTTGAATTTTAGTTTAGGTTGGAAATAAAATGAAAAATAATCATATTATTATTTAATCCAGTTAATGTAATATTTTCCAGGGACGTAATAGAGGTTGTCAATCGGATACTAATGGTGCCGTGGGCACGCCGTGCTAACTGCTAACATTTATTTTCCTACAAACAAAACCCAACAGCCCTAACCCAAATAAAAACACCAAAATCCAAATCCATTTAATCTACCTACCCCTAACCTAATACCAACCCAACACCCAAACAAACCCCAATTACCCAAAACCCAAAACAAACCCAATTCCCCAAAACCTAAACAAGCCCAACAAAACTTAAAAGAAAAAAAATGAAATGAGGGTCGAACGGCCAATAGCCCAAAGGAAAAAGAAGGGAAAATAAGGCCCAAACCAGCCAAGAAAAAAAAACCCACAACCTCCCCACCCTTTCTCTCCCTTCCCCTTTCTTCTTCATCTTCACCATACAAAAAACCCTAACCCCTTTAACACCATAATGTCATCGCCATCACCGCTCAACCAACTACTATTTCTACACCCTTGCACCATCGTACCGAGTCGACACCAAAAAATGCTACTTCACGAGAACAGTCACTCATCTTTTTCATCTTTTATCTCTGTCGAACTTGGACCTCATAGCATCACCACGATCTAGCTTGTCTCTCATCGCCAACCGACTACCTTTCTTCTCCTTCCCATACATGTTCATTTCCACCGTTTCTTCTCCTTCCCATACACGTTCATTTCCACCGTTAACACCATCACCATTAAAGTCCAAACTCCACAACACTCTAAACACCACCAATTTTTAACAATACCAACCCACACTCCCACATCCTTAACCAGTCGTTGTTTATACAACCCCCACCACCACCCTTCAAAAGTTGACCCAACCCAAATCCCCACTACCTAACCTCAAAAGACCAGCGAGAGCCACTGTCAACCACCGTTAACTGCCACCATAAATAACCACTTCTGTTTTCCAAGTCTGACCGCCTACCATGGTTCGAACAAGAAACCAAATGACCTACAAATTTCCAGCTTCACTCAATCACAGATGGAATCGGTTTTTAGTGCCTCTAGTAGTCGATTTAGATGATGACGACTCGGAACCGTCTCTACCCCTTACAAGATGAACAGTTGCACCTATCAGGAGTCATCATCGATGAAATCTAACTCCAATCAAGATAGAACATTTGCACAGTAGCCTCGCTACTTCCGAAAGGTCAATTCCTAACTTACAACCTATTTTACCTTTACTAACATACTATGTAGGTTATTCTGACGAGGCCAAGACTTCTAATGACTGTGGCGAAGGTCGTTGAACTAGAAACAAGTATGTTTCTCAGCGTCAAACACAGTCGTCTACCATTCGTACATATCGACCACAAATTTTTTAGTCAGCGACGCCTCCACATAGCAGTACTGACGCTGTTGGAAATTTGAGTCCACCACACGGCTCACCTAATGAAAATGTTCGACCGTTCCAAGAATATCAACTTAATAGGTGAGGCCATAACTACACTACTCCCACCGAAGGACAATTACGAGAGTCTCTAAGATTTACAACACCGGAGCATAACGCAAGATACGACAACATTTGACAACGTCCACTCCTGGTCTATAAGCAAATTGATCTTTACAGTCTTGACATGTTAAATATACATGATGTAGTGTTGAATTATTTTGATACTATTGGTTGGAATTCATTTGCAAATATTTCGTGTACTACATATTATGAACTAGTTTATGAATTTTACACTACTCAAAATGATGTCTATTTTTGATTACTTGGTAAAGACATTAGGATGTCTATTTTAGATTTTAATGTCGCCATGGGTTTCATTGACCCTGACGATGTTCAAAACGATTTTCACCATATTGCTTTAATGGATATACCAAGTGATTTTGATGATTTGTTTATTCTGATTTATCTCATAATGGGAACGAACTTTATAATCCCAAAACCTCTAAGGACTTGTTGGTGCATGAACTCGCTTTAAGATACATACATCAGTTTTTAGCTTTTAGCTATTCCGGTTGAAATGATTCGTCATCTATTTTAACTAAAACATAATTATTCTTTTTTGTGGTGTATATATTCTGAATTTAAAGTTAATTTAGGATATTGGTTTGCACAAAATTTTCATTTTGTTTTACGCTCTATTCGACCACTAATACTTGGCCCATATATTACAAATTTAACCTCTCAACTTTTTCCCTCTGAAGTCGATTTATCATCCTTAACATGTGCATATATTATGGACAATCTAGATGAGTATTGTTTGGATTCTATAGGTTTGCTTGTTGGCACCCATACTACATATTATTTTGTTCCTTGAGGTACACAAACTGTTCATAGTAATAGAATCTTTCTCCAACATCCCAATTTCACTACTAGGGAGCAAGAGGAGTAGCCTCTTTCATCTGTAGAGGCACATTTAAGCCGAATTGAAGCTCGACTTGAAACAAGAGAAACCCAAGTCTCTATGATCCTTGACATCTTACAAAGTCATTACTCCCAATGGTGACAATAGCATTAGAAACACATAGGGAGTACACTTAACCTTTATCTATGATTGTTATTTGAGTTACTATACTTTAATTCATATAAAACATGCTTGAGGACAAGCATTGGTTAAGTAGGGGGATTTGAACTAGTTAGTATGCGTGGTTGACTTTCTTTTGCTGCATGTTTTTCTCTCACATCTATTAACTCTTATGCTGGATTATTCGTTAATTTGTTTGACGCTGAGCCTCTAATTGCTTAGCCAATTTAGATAGTTGTGTAATTATTGAATTATAGTGTTCAAATATCTAGTTTAATTAACATGTGTGATTTAAATTTGATATATGTAATTAGATTGTTTCATGAAAATTGATTGTTTATAATTGCTTAGTATGAATATTGTATTTACTTTTAAATAAATAATTTCTAAAAAGAAAAAGAAGAAGAAGAAAAAAAGAGGGCTCGAGTTATGAGTGAAGATTTCAGAAAAGTGACTGAATTTAGTAACCGAGATGAGGTGCTTGGGTTGTCATCTCATCTCACGTAAAAAGGTTTGAATGATGAACCGAAAACTTGCAAACATTTCACTAACCGAGCTGCCATGAGTAGGATAAAATAGTCTATTTGGAGACATGTCAAATTGAGTAACTGAGGTAAGGTGCTTGGGTTGTCATCCTAATTCGTGTAAAAAGGTTTGACTACATCCCAAATTTACTACATACTTAATTAAGAATAATACTTTGTAAATTTTGGTTCAAACTCAATTTAGTGAAATGATTTAATTTACATATTTGAATTTTATAGACACCTGTTGATCAAACTAAGTATTTGAGCATTTATTCATTTTTTGCGTAATTGTTTGCATTGATCATGGCTGTAGAAAAGAGGTTTGATTTTTGATTAGTTACTGAATAATTTCTAATTAGGAACAAACAGTATGCTTGAAGACAAACATAAGCTAAGTGGGGGGATTTAATAGCTTGTTTATTTTGCATATTTCACGTGCTCAACTCGACTTGTTCTTGAATTAATTCCTACTAATTTATGATTTTTATGTTTAAATATTGTCAGGAACGAAATTCGGATGCTTAAATCAAAGACAAGCAAAAAAGGGATTAAATTTAAGCATCAAAAATAGAAGATGGGCCGAATCATAAATTTGGGAAATTTGAGTGGTTGGCCAAATTTTTGACCTTGTAAAAGCCAAATTTAGAAAATAAAATCTAATATTATTTCATGTAATTAGTGAGTAGGTGGAACTAGCCTAATTTTAGTATATGGTTTATGTATAAATAGGTGGTATGGTACACTTGAAAAGACACACCTTGATTTGGTTGGAAATTAAATAGAAAATTTGTTTCCTTTCTTATTTTGCATGAAAGAAGTACAGGTATTCTGCCAACTTTTGTTTCCATTTCAATTTTTGGCTTAATTGTTTCCCAAGCCCTCCCCCTTTCATCTATCACTATTTCCATTTAAATACACTTCCATAACCAACCAAAGAATAATTAAATTCATGCTTCACTAAATTCAAATTAGCTTTAGGCCGATATTCCTTTTGGTCAAGAATTGTGAGAAATTGTATCCGCACTAAAAATCCTTCAAATCGGTATTCACCATCTCTCCGAAACATCGAGATTGACAAATTCATCCGTTAAATTTAACTCGATTTCAATTCAAAAAACGTGTTGGGTTGGAGTCATTTTGGTGTACAGTTGGGAAGATGATTTGGTCATGTTGCATTCGGATTCCCGCGAACAAGTTAAGGGAGATTGTGATAGGAATTTAAACATCCCACGCGGTTGAGATCGTTAATCCAAGTTGGGTTCTTCAGATTTCAAGGCTGTCGGGGTCTTGAATTGCGAACGCATGTATCGCGATTAGACAATTGATAAGGGTTGGTTTGCAGGGCGTATCGGGATCAACTACAAGAGGAAGAATTGGTGGTTAGGACGTTCTTAGCCGCTATAACGAGCTTATTGTTTGGAGAAGAAAAATAATTTTCGAGGATCGACTCAAAAACCGAAATCCACTAAGTCTAAGGCTAAGACTTTATAACTCTGTCTACAAAATCTGAATTTATTTCCCAATTTAATTTAATTTTCGATTTATTGAATTGTTTATTTCTGCTATTTCATTTATTTAATTTCTAGCCATTTCAAAACTCCCCTAATTTATTTATTTTTCAGTAGGTCGTTTGGAGTCGTGGGCATGTCTTTTGCCATGATTATCGGCACGACAAAAATTATGTTCACAAGAGAAACACAAAAGTTTATCATAATCACAAATCCCTGTGGAGTCGACCCTACTACTCTTTACTACTGTTTAAAATTATTTTATTGTAGAAATTATTTTTATTTGGTGATTTCTACAGAAAAGATTTTGATTAGTATACCAGCTAAATCTGAAAGTGACTCCCATGAGGCTATCACTGGTTTTAGCTCCAAAAGAATAATAAGGAAAAGTGTGTGCTCATAGTCCTAGCTTTCCTTTACACTAACGGATACAAAATTGTGAGTAGGTTAAGCATCACTATGAAAATCTACAATTATGAATAACACCGAAAAGTTTACAACTCATTATCTAAAATTTTGAGTGTATGTTAATTTATTAAATATTTTGAATACCATTATGTATCACTATACAAATTAGAAAGTAATAGATTGAATTCTATAAGTTTGAATATCGTAAATTTAGATAATATTTTTATTACAATTAATAATGAACTTTATGCGAATATAAAGCCTTGAATATTCATTATCAAAATTTACTTTGTTTTATTATTAACAAGTTTATAAATACAAATCTATTATTCTCTTTGATATGAATCCAAATTAAATAACATTATTAGAATCCACAAATTTAGTATTTCCGTTTCTGAATTTGTAATCAAAATATGTTGAATCTTATAGAAAACATATTGTGTATTCGCAAATATATAAATTAGGATTTTAATGCATTTTCCGATATATTGATACATTTATTTACTTGGTTTTTGTTTAACTTTTCTATGACATGATGGTATTTAAAATGCTTTTAAATTTTATATGTTCATAATTGATACTATATTCATATCATTCTAAAAACACAACGTTCATAATTCTATTATATTTAGTTTTGTTTTTAATTGATTAATAAATAATAAAACTCAACTCAATCTGTTAAGTTTCTCTTAGTCAAATTGTAAACTTAAATTGCTTAACCCAAAGTACACAAGTTTTCATTAAAAATTTTGTAGCTCAAATTGTGTAAAAATCATATTAAAAATTTAAGTTTTTGAAATATTTTATGTATAATTAATTTTGCAAAATAATTTATATTAATTACTTAAAAGGTATTTAAACTTTATACTTCATGTATTATTATATTAGATTATTTAAATACCATGTAACTTAATTAATTTTTAACTCAAAAAATAACATTTTAATCTTTAACCATAAATTTTTTTACAACAATTAAATATAGAACACTAAAAATTAACAAATCATACTTTTTTACTACACTATTCAAAAGAACTTTTTTGAAAAGCAACAACAATGAAGAATCAACCGTAAATCAACCCAAATGGTGGGCAATGAAGATTGCAAAAATATATGGTAGTTCAATTGTCAAGTCTTGTTAAATGGTTACTAACTTTGGAAGCCATGCAAATACTTTAATTCTAAGTCTCGTGACACACCAATTTTTTAAACTGAATTAATTGAAGAGCAATTATATAATAGCTTTTCGTTAGTTTTTGGGTGTGAGTTGTAAGTTTTTCGAATTGTGCTTAAGTGACATTTACCAATCGAATAAAGAAGGATAGTAAGTTCTATAAGAACTTAACTTTTGAAACATAAAATGAGTAAATCTTTCAAGGTTTATTTCACAACTTTAGCTTTTCATTTACAAGCTCCACTTTTTTCCAATTCTTACTCTATACAATTATATACATATGCACATATCAAATCAATGTCATGAATTAACATATAATAGCCATTCAATGGTTCACTAACAATGATGTTATAAGACGCATGACCTTAGTTAATCCCCTTTTTAAATCCATTCTTATTTTTCATTTTCTTCATTTTAATCTCTATACTTGGAATATGTATATTTTTTGGTATCTAGCTTTGAATAAAAATCTGATTTCACATTCTTTCATTAGGGACCGTATACTTCCAATTCATAACATAATTTCATAATATATTTTTCACTTATTCCATTTAGTCTCTAATGTTACAAAGTTAACTAACAAGCTTATTTAACTTTACAATTTAGTCCTTATCATGATCTAAGCTTAATACCTAACAATTTCAAGCCTAATTCATAAATTTTTTCTATAATGATAATGTAACTGCTCGTTTTTCAATGGTGACGGAACAGTGGTTTTAGGACCACAAATTTTGGCATGTTAGCCCATAAATATTATAAAAATGATATTTACGAGGTCATTAGGGTTGTATTAAAATTTGGTTAAGAAATTTTAATATTTAGACAACTAATTAAAGAAAAAGGACTAAGTTATAAAAAAGTGAAAAGTTAATAGCTATTGATGTTTAGTGCCAATTTGATATTTTATTAAAAGAGTGGGGTTTAATATGGTAATTAAACCATCGCAATGGTTAGTGGGTGGTAATGGAGATTAAAAAATTGATTAAAACATGTTATAATGGTAATTTTGTAAATAAAGTGAAATTAAGTAAAAGAAAAGTTAAAAAAATTTTGTCATCTTCTTCATTTGGAATTGTTTTGGCTGAAAAACCATGGGAGGGGAGAGCTTTGACATTCGACTAGTGTATGTCCTTGCTTGAGTGAGTTTTTTTATAATGAATTTTATGTTTTTGAGATAATTATAATTGCGTCCAACTAACCCGTACCTTTATTTTTGAAACTGTTCAAAATTTTGAATGTTTCCATTGATGAATATTGATTGTTCTTAATGTTAATTATGAGTTTGAAGTATTGGTTGTGATTTTGGATTGTTTTGTAAAGTGATTTTTGTTAGTTTTTAGTTAAAGGATTAAATTGTTAAAATGTTAAAATCTCATGGTATAATTATGAAATAGTGATATTTTAGGGACTTTTTTTGAAGCCTTAAATATTCTGCTGGATGTAGTGATTTTCAAAAGTGGCTAATTTGATGATTTTCGAGTTAAGGGACTAAATTATAAAGTGTAAAAGTTAAGGGAAATTGTGTAATTCTTGTAAATAGAATGGTACAAATTTTAAAATTTATTAATATATGGAATTTAAAATTTTATATATATAATGCCTAATGAATTATTATTATATTTTGGATGTTAAACTACTATAATGGTGATATGAAATTGTTTGGGAAATATAATTTAAAATGTTAATCTTGAGTCGGATGAACGTTGGATAGAGTACAGTTGGTAATGCAAATGGATTATATTGCATGTTAGATGGTATTGATAGAGAGGAGGATGTTACATGATTTATAGTTATTTTCGAAGTATATCGAGGTTCAGCATTTGTTACGAACCATCAAGTTATACTATCCTAATACTGGTGTGTTACGAGGGTGGATGTATAGCCTATGGGCTAGGCACTTGGTGCCGAGGCATGTTTTTAGTTGGACTGGACCCTAAAAGCGTTTGACGTGTTCTGGTTAGTTTACCTGTGTACTCATATCCATATAACGTTTATCGGGTAGTAATTCTCGTATTAAAGTATTGTATTGAATTTTTGGATGGTCTAGTATTATTCATAAATTCTTGGTAGTAACTTGTTTTGAATATGATAGGCCTCTTATGAAATTATCAAATGAAGCTTGTACTCAAAGTGTATAAACTCACTAAATATGAATTGTGTCTGACAGGAAATATTGACCGTTAAGTTTTAATAGTTTAAAATATCATGTTTAGTTTGGTAAGATTTATCGTCGAACTTACTAAGCCTTATAAGCTTACTTGTGTTACTTGTTGTTTGCTTGTAGATCTCATTTTGTGGAACGGGGGATCAAATCAACCTTTGAGTTACACTATGTAGTTGATTTCTATAGTTTTTGGATTTTTTTGGGGCATATAGTGCATGTAATAGGTTAAGATGCAAACTTTTTGAGATTTGGTATGTATATATGATATGGCCTATCATAAGTGTGGTTGCTTGTAAGATTAAGATGTGAATGGCATGGTAATGTTATGTGTTCACTTGTATTGTGGTTAATTTGTAATCTTTTTGCATTGCTAAGGTTTGGAGAAACACTTTGATATGTTTAAAATCGGTAGAAATATGTATAATTGTGCTAGGTGTGAGCTAACGTTATATATTTGTGGCATGAAAGCATACCTTTTGTCTTAAACTATTTTGTTTTGATTTTAGGTACCTTTGAATGGCATATTGGTTAATAGGTTTAGGTTGTTTGAATTGATATGTTTTCTAATGTTTAAATAGTACTTAAGTTAATTGAATGTAATATCAATTGGGGTAACTTATTGGGAAAGTTTAGGTTTTGAAATGGCTTGTTTTGAGGGTTCCTAAAGCTTGTTTTCAGCCTTGTAAATGTATGCTATGATTGAATTTCATTTATTTATTTTATTTTAGTTAAACATTTATTTTAATGACTTAATGTTACTTGTTTTGAACTGTTAATGTGCCATAGCATCCCGTAACCCTAATTCGGCGACGATGACGAGTGAGAGGTGTTACATTTAGTGGTGTAACAGCCCATTTTTGGGTCAAATTGGAACAGTGATTTTGAGACCACAAATTTAAAGTAGAAATATTTTTTTATTATTTCTTTAAGGTCTATAGCATGATAGAATAACTGTGTGAAAATTATGTTAAGAAATTTCATCGATTGAGTGCCCAATTTGACTAGAATGACTAAATTGCAATAGGTGCAAAACTTGAATTCTATAAGTTAAAGGTGTCTAATTGTTATGAACTTTTAATTAGAGGTCCTTGAATGGCAATTAGACCATTATACCTAGGATAGACAAAAATGGACATGGTTAGGTGAAATTCAAAGTTATGCATTAAGGGTATTTTATTAATTTGGCTAATAAGGACAAAATTAACAAATAAAAGATGTCCATCTTCTCAATTTCATCCCCTATAGTTGAAATTCACAAGGAAGACATTGCTAGGGTTTTGGCCAAGCTTTCAAGCTCAATTGTAAGTCCGTTTTTGTCCCGTTTTCAATAATTTTTTATATTTTTGAGATTATTTCAAGGACTAATTTGAAAGAAAGTTAAATTATAAAATTTTAACCATGTTGAATATGTTTATATTTTGATATTTTGTGGTAGAAAATGCATGTTCGTTGTTAGTTAAACAACGTTTGTAAAGTGATTTTTGATAAAAACGTTAAATAGGGACTTATTTGTAAAAGTTTATAAAATGTGTAGAAAAGTGTGGATAAATGAAAAATGTGGGTTGTTATGAGTACAAATAATATTCGGATAGGCTTGGGTTGTGATGAAATTGAAAGAAATTCATTTTACGAGCCTAGGGACTAAATTATAAAATGTTGAAAAGTTAGGGGAACAAAGTATTTTTTCCATAATGTGTTTTTGGGCTGAATTGAATAATATGATGATTAAATAAGTTAAATGTGGTATTATAGATCAAGAAAAACGAAGTTCAGGTCTAGATTGGGGGAAAAATAAAGTAATTGACGAATAGATCCCTTTGGCCCCTTTTTTGGAACCGAGGTAAGTATATGGCATGTATAGGGACTTGGTCATTTTGTTATATGTGTTGTTATAAATTTGGCCAAATGTATTGGCTCATAATTGTCAAAGGCTTGATGTGGTATTTGGCCATGTAACTTGGCTCATTTTGGTTGAATTGGTTGTAAGCTTATATACATTTATATACGCATGCATGTGTAATTATCTCTTGTGTGATGTGGTTTATAAGTGCTTGGTAAATGGTTGAATGTGGCTTAATGGTTTTGTTGTTTAATGGTTAAGATTGACTCATTGGTATGCTAGGAAATCTAAGAAGAATTATGCATGATAAAAGTATTTGTGTTGGTACTTATGGATGTGAATTTGGTATGATTTAGCTTGATAAAATATGATGTTGTAAGTATGTCATGTGTGATAACGAAATGATATGTTCTAACCTTGATTATGGATGTTTTTGGTTGCCTAAGTATACCATGATTTATGCCATTCAACTTGTGTGTGTGTAAGTGTAAATGAGGGTGACAAATGGCTTGGTAAATAGCCTTTATTTTGTCTACACGGGTACACACATGGGGGTGTGTTTAAACCGTATGTGACACAAGGTCTACCCTATGGGCATGTGTTTCGGTCGTGTGTCCTCTGCACCTTAATTTTGAGAAATAGAATGCTCAGAATTGAGCACACGGGCATGTGTCTCAGCTGTGTGAGGGACACGGCCTCAAGCATGGGTGTGTATCCCGACCGTGTGAAGTCTGCACCTAATTTATGAAAATTAATTAACCACACAGCTTAACACACGGGCATGTGACTTGGCTGTGTGACCTTAATTTGTTCATGCTTTACAAAACAGAGAGTTACACGGGTTAAGGACACGGGCATGTGTGACCACACAGCCTGCCCACACGGGCGTGTCCCAAACCACACGGGCGTGTGACCCCTGTACATGGCAAAAATTTTCTAAGTTTTGTAAAAATTTTCTAAGTGTTTCGTTTAGTCCCGAACCATTTCAAAGCATGTTTTGAGCCTCTTAGGCTCGTATTAGGGACTTTATGATTGAATATAAGTTTTTTTTTAATTTGGATGCAAATTTATGACTCGATTTGTATGTTTGCTTGTGATGTAAGTCCGATAATGCCTCGTACCCTGTTCCGACATTGAATATGGGTAAGGGGTGTTACAAGTGGTATTAGAGCTACGATTCAGTTGGTTCTCAGATTGAATGTAGCGTGTTAGAAGTCTAGAATTACATGCCATATAAACATGTGATAGTGTGGTGTGGTTGATTTGATCTAACCCATGTTTTTCTTATATATTGTAAAAATGTCAGTTGAATCTGATTGTTCTGACATCAATGAGGTTAATAGCAATGTACCGACTTCGGAACATAGAATGAGTCATAGCATTCCGATTCCATAAGTATCTAAAAAAGAGATTAAAAATATGTTCTTCGAGCTTATGAATCAATGGTTTACTGAATTTATGCAAACTAATCCTGTGGTTTAACAATCTCCACCCCCTGTTATACCTCCTATGGCACCTCCACATCCTTATATGACTGAATCTAGTCGACGACCACCGATTGAAAAAATTAGAAAGTGTGGTGCTGAAGAATTTCGAGGTAGATTGGAAGATGACCCTATTAAAGCCGAGTATTGGCTTCAAAATATTTTGTGGGTATTTGAGGAAATGACTTTTTCTCCTGACGACTATCTTAGATGTGTTGTTTTGTTATTGAAAGAGGAAGCATATAGTTGGAGGACTACGTTGACAGCAGTAGTAACAAGAGATAAAATTTCTTAGGATTTCTTTCAGTCAGATTTTAAGAAGAAATATGTCGACAAATAGTATTTGGATAAAAAGAAAATAGAATTCCTCGAATTGAAGTAGGGAAATAAATCAGTAGCTGAGTACGAGAGAGAATTCATATATCTCAGCTTGTGATATTATGCCTACTGAAGAAGAAATGTGTATCCGATTTGAAGATGGCTTCAACGATGATATTAGAATGATAATTGGAGAAAATTATATTTGAGAATTTGTTGTTTTATCTAATCGTGCACAAAAAATGGAAGAAGTATATAATCACAAGATGTAAAGAGATAGATGGGGCTGAGAATTTAATAAAAGAAGTTCCTCTAAATTATTTTTTGTACCACCGTAAAAGAAAACTAGAGAAGAATTCAGTCGTGCGACTTCAGTATTAGAGTATCCGAGTAAAAGTAAGTCGGTTCAACGTGATTTAAAGTCTCAAAAGAAGCCTATTGATAGTGTGAGAAGTGTTCAGAATGCTTCGAAGATAGGCTGTAAACACTGCGGAAAACTTCATACTGGTGAATGCAGAACTAAATAGGGAGCATGTTTTAGATATGGTTCGACTAGTCACTTTCAGCAGAACTTTTCGAGACTAGCAGGAGATAGCGAGGATCAAAATAGAAAGCAAAAATCAATGTCTTAGAAAGGTAGACGTCCTAGCCAGAGCAGTAATATCAGGACTCCTTGTACGGGAACGAAAGAAACAGTTGCCCAGTCAGAAGTTAGAGCACTTGCTCAGACGTATGCTATCTGAGCCAGAGAGAAAGCTATTGCGCCTGATGTGATTACTAGTACATTCTATCTCTTTGATGTTACTATGTATGCATTGATTGACCCTATGTCAACCCACTCTTGTATTTGCACTAAATTAGTAATAGATAAGAATTTACTTATTGAATCGACTTAATATGATGTTCAAGTTACTAATCCACTTGGTCAAAGTGTGATAGTCAATTTCATTTGTTGTAAGTATCTACTGAAAATTAAGGGCTATGAATTTTCTACTGATTTGATGTTATTACCCTTTCAGGAATTTAATATTATTCTAGGTATGGATTGGTGTTGTGGTTAACTATAGATAGAAATGGATTGATTTGAAATGTCAAACGAGTGAGATGATCTCAGTTGAATCCAACAGATCGAGTAGTGCTACCAGAGTTATTTTAACTATTTTAGCATAGAAACTGATACGTAAAGGTAGCAAGGCATTTTTAGTATATATACTTGATACCCGAGATTCAGAGTTGAAATTAGATCAGTTACCAGTTTTTAATGAGTTTACTTATGTGTTCCCTAAAGAGTTACTAGGTTGCCACCTGAGCCTGAAGTTGAGTTTGTTATTGATTTAGCACCTAGAACTGCACCGATATTGATATCGCTGTATCGTATGGCATTAGTTGAGTTAAAAGAGCTGAAAGTACAGTTGCAAAAATTATTAGACAGAGGGTTTATTCAGCCGAGTATGTCTCCCTAGGGTGCACCTGTATTATTCGTGAAAAAGAAAGACAGATCGTTAAGATTGTGCATTGACTATAGACAGTTGAATAAAGTTACAATTAAAAATAAATATCCCTTACCACATATCGATGATTTATTTGATCAGTTAAAAGGTGCAATAGTGTTTTTGAAAATAAATCTCAGATCATGATATTATCCGTTGTGGGTTAAAGATTGTGACGTACCAAAATCTACTTTTCGAACTCGTTACAGCCACTATGAGTTTCTGGTAATGCCATTCAGATTAATGAATACTCCTGTTGCTTTTATGGATTTAATGAATCGGGCTTTTCAATCCTATTTGGATAGTGGTTATGTTTATTGACGATATATTGATCTATTCTAAAATAGAATCTGAACATGCTCAACACCTAAGAATCGTGTTACAAACTTTACGAGAAAAATTGTTGTATGCAAAATTTAGTAAATGTGAATTTTGGCTTCACGAGGTTGGATTCCTGGGACACATAATATCAGCAGATGGGATTCGAGTCGATCTAAGTAAAGTTTCTGCTATTGTTAATTAAAAAGCTCCAAAGAATATTTCAGAGGATCGAAGTTTTATAGGTTTAGCAGGTTATTACTGTCATTTTGTTAAAATTTCTCAATTGTTGCATCGCCAATAACTAGACTGTTACAGAAAAATGTTGATTTTGTTTGGTCTGATAAGGGCTAACAAAGTTTCAATCAATTAAAAAACATGTTGACAGAAGCCCCAGTATTAACTCAACCTAAATCCAAGAAAGTATATATTGTTTATAGCGATGCATCTCTCAGTGTTTTATTGCAAACTAGGAAAGTAATAGCATATGCTTCTCGACAGTTGAAGCCATATGAGAGAAACTATATGTTTCACGATCTGGAATTGGTCGCGATTGTTTTCGCTTTGAAAATTTTGTGACACTATCTATACGGTGAAAATTTTCACGTATACACTAATCACAAAAGCTTGAAATATTTGATGACTCAAAAAAAACTAAATTTGAGACAGAGACGATGATTAGAGTTATTAAAAGATTATGATCTGGCTATTGATTATCATCTGGGAAAAGCTAATATGGTTGCATATGCACTTAGTTAGAAATCATTATTTGCCTTGAAAGCGTTAAATGCTCATTTGACTCTGAATGAAGATGGTCATATTTTAGCATAATTGAAGACTAAGCCACTACTTCTTCAATGAATACGGGAATTGCAAAATGATGACTTGAAATTAGCAATGAAACGAAATTTAGTTCAAAGTGATTTAACTACTGAAAACACTATTGGTATTGATGGTATGTTGTACTATCATGGTAGATTATGTGTTCCAAATAACCTAGATTTGAAATGAGACATTATGTCTAAAGCTTACAGTAGTACATATTCGGTTCATCCTGGCAGCGCTAAAATGTATTGTGATTTGAAACAGATGTAGTGGTGGCCAGGGATGAAACGCGAAGTTTTTGAATTTGTAGCTAAATGTTTTATTTGTCAGCATGTGAAAGTTGAGCATTAGGTACAGTCGGGACTAGTACATCCTGTCATTATTTCTGAGTGAAAATGGGAGCGAGTCATGATAGATTTCATATCTGGTTTACCTATAACTCTGAGGAAGAAATATTCAATCTAGGTCATTGTTGACAGATTAACCAAGTCGACTCATTTTATTCCGGTCAGGATTATTCACTTGAGAGATTAGCGGAGTTATATATGTTTGAGATTGTTAGATTACACGGTGTTCCGGTATCTATTATTTTGGATCAAGATTCGAGGTTCGCATCGAGATTTTGGAGCAAATTTCATGATGTTCTAGCCACTAAACTCAATTTTAGTATAGCATTTCATCCTCAGACTGACGGGCAGTCAGAACAGGTGATACAGATTTTAGAAGATATGTTATGGTGTTGCATCATTGAGTTTGTGGGTAACAGGGAGAAATATTTTTCGTTACCTGAGTTTTGTTATAATAATAGTTATCGATCCAGTATCAAAATGGCACTGTTTGAAGCTCTATATGGTAGGAAATGTAGAACACCATTGTACTGGTCCGAATTTAACGAATCCAAACTATTTGGGACTGACTTGATTCGTGAAATAGAAGACAAGGTCCTAACCATTCAAAATTGTCTGAAAGTTGCAGTTGATCGTCAAAAGTCGTACGTAGATTTGAAAAGAAAAGATATTAATTTTTTTGTTGGTGATCGAGTGTTCTTGAAAGTCTCCCCGTGGAAGAAAGTGTTGTGTTTTGGCAAAAAGGGAAAGTTGAGTACGAGGTTTATCGAGTTGTATGAAATTAATAAAAGAATCAACCTTTTAGCTTGTAGATTAGTTTTGCCTCTTGAACTTGAAAAGATTCATAATATTTTTCATGTTTCAATGTTAAGACGGTACATATCTAATGCTTCACACGTGATTCCTCATCGTGAGATTGAACTACAGCTATATTTGACTTATTCTGAAGAACTAGTGAGAATATTAGCTCTAGAAGTAAAAGAACTTTGAAATAAATGGGTAAAGTTAGTAAACTTTCTGTAGCATCGTCACGATACTGAAGAAGCTACCTAGGAAATCGAGGGATCAATGAAACTACAGTATCCGAATTTATTTTAAGGTAACAATTTCACGGGAGAAATTTCCTAAAGGAGAGTTGTAACAGTCCGTTTTTTAGTGGTCACGAAACAGTGATTTCGGGACCACAAATTCCAACATGTCGGTTTGTAAATATTATTTGTATAATATTTACGAGGTCATTAGGGTTGTATTAAATTTTGGTTAAGAAATTTTAACGTTTAGACAACTAATTAAAGAAAAATGACTAAATTATAAAAAAGTGTAAAAGTTAATAGTTATTGATGTTTTAGTGCCAATTTAATATTTTATTAAAATAAAGGTTTAATATGGTAATTATACCACCCCAATGGTTAGTGGTGGTAATGGAGATAAAAAAATGATTAAAACATGTTATAATGGCAATTTTGTAAATAAAGTGAAATTAAGTAAAAGAAAAGTTAAAAAAATTCATCATCTTCTTCATTTGGAAATGTTTTGGCTGAAACACAATAGGAGGGGAGAGCTTGGAGGTTCGACTGGTGTATGTCCTTGCATGAGTGAGTTTTTTAGTCCCGTTTTTAATGAATTTTATATTTTTGATATCGTTACAATTAGGTCCAGCCAACCCATACCTTTATTTTTGAAACTATTCAAAATTTTGAATGTTTCCATTGATGAATATTGATTGTTCTTGATGTTAATGATGCGTTTGAAGTATTTGTTACTTTTTAGTTAAAGAATTAAATTGTTAAAATGTTAAAATCTCATGGTATAATTGTGAAATAGTGATATTTTAGGGACTTTTTTGAATCCTTAAATATTCGGCTGGATGTAGTGATTTTCAAAAGTGGCTAATTTGATGATTTTAGGGTGAAGGGACTAAATTGCGCAAAGTGTAAAAGTTAGGAGCAATTGCGTAATTTTTGCAAATACAAGGGTAAAAATTATAAAATTTATTAATATGTGAAATTTAAGCTAATAAATGAAAGAAATTATATTTTAGATCAAGATTCTACTGATATACGGGGAAAAGGAAAAGTAACGGAATAGTCCCTGAATTTTTGCAACTACTGCAATTTAGCGTAGGTAAGTTCGTTCGGTTTCAAATTTTATATATATTGCCTAATGAATTATTATTGTATTACTGGATGTTAAACTACTATAATGGTGATATGAAATTGTTTGAGAAATATGATTTAAAATGTTATTCTTGAACCAGATGAACATTGGATAGAGTACACACTACAGCAAATCAGGTTTTTAACGGCGTTTTATGGGCCTATAAGCGCCGGTAAAACAATTTGTGGCTTTTTGATAAGCGCCGAAAAAAAGCCGCTATAGATAACGCCGCTAAATTTTGTAACATTTATGTGGAAAAACGCTGTTATAGAACATGACCTTTAGCGGTGCTTCTCCTACAAACGCCGCTAAAGAACATGACTTTTAGCGGTGCTTTGCCTACAAACGCCACTAAAGAACATGACCTTCCCACAAACACTGCTATAGAACATAATCTTTAGCGGCGCTAACCCCACAAACGCACTAAAGAACATGACCTTTAGCGATGCTTTCTCCACAAATGCCGCTAAAGAACATGACCTTTAGCGGCGCTTTTCCCAAAATTGCCACTAAAGGTCATGAAAAATAAAAAAAATTAAAATATCACAGAAACGCCAAAAATCCATTCCTATCCTTCTACCCGCTTACGCAAATCGTTTAGAAATGTTATTATCAGTACATACATCACTCCATTCTTTGGTTAAAGAATGCAACAGAAGTAAGATTCCACCAGTAGAGTATTGAGAAGAACGAGCAATGATTCTCCTTGCAAAAAAAAAAACTACCTTCTCACAGGTAGCGAGAACTGAGGAATTTGAACTAATCATACTCACATCATAACAACATGGCTAAACATATTATGGTTCGATAGAACTCTAGGCCAAAAAAAACATCATCCAACTAAAAAATAAAATGTATATAAATAATAATTATGTCGATAGTGTATTGTCTTAAAGTCACAACAAAGGGTTAATTCCTCAGGAAATTTTAGATTAAAAATTAACAATGGTCTCGATTTTACCATAGAGAGAGGAACATCAGTCTAATGAGCCAACTTCGTAACAAACATACCCCAATATGCATGCATACTCTAATTCATTTCAAAGAAAGAAAGTATATTTTATAAAATTCCAAAACCCTTCATCTTAGGAAAAATAAAATCTTACCTGGTGGAAGCATCCAAAATTCATTATCAAAATATTGAGAAGAAGAAGAATATCCATGATATAAATATATATCCCATCAAACAGAAAGTTGATCAATAACAATCAAACAAAATATCACACTTATCATGCTACACCTCAAATCTAACAAAATACAAACAAAACAAAATAATGATAGAATGCACACTTTAAGATCAGCAGTTAGCTCAAACAAGTTATCGCTATGCATGAATTCAGCTAATCCTAGACCATGCATTCAACAAAAACTCAAACCTGCAACAATGGTGTTTGAGATGAACTAGACTTTAGCCTCCAAGGTGGAGTAAAAGTTGTGAGGGCTTGGCTGTTTGAAGTGGGATATCCACCACTAACACCAGGAACCTGAGACACCTAAGGCAGTTAAGTGGATGTACTAGTAACAGAAAAATTTTCTATTCTAGGGGTACAACTAAATTCCGTTTTATTGTAATAATTAGCCCATTGCTTGTAATGCTACTGGTAATACAAAGAACTTGCACCTACATTACTAGCGGTACAAGCCCCACTTGAATCTTGAGTGTAGTTTGAATACTGCTGAGTAGTATAATTTGCATAGTTGCTCTCATTCTATGTGGTAGTCTGATGAGTGTAACTGTTGCTTGGGTAACCTCCAGCTATCTGATAATCACCAGGATTGTAATAAGTGCGTGAATAACTTGTAGGCCCAGCATAAAAAGGCAAATGAATGTCATATGAAGGTAAGAACCAACCAAAATAATAGAATCAGATTCCAGTTATTATGAAAGTAGATAACTTATCTAAGATAAGGTTCTTCTAAATTCAGAACCCTAAATCAGATTAATAATAAAATATGCAATTAACAAGTCAACATTAATGCCATATATAACATCAAATTGCACAGCTTAATATACTCAATACATTAGCATAAATAACATCACATTGAACAATGAATTTAACACATTTGAATAGATTAATTTTAAGCTAACTAACAGTTAATTTAGCATGTGAACAACATATACATGTTTTGCATTTATAGCATGGTTTAATCAACTTCAAGTAGGAAATTAAGTGCTGCAAATTTCCGGCATTCAAAATCATATATGGATAACATTAATATGACATATTCGAGCACCTTAAAGACACATTTGGAAAAATTGAAGAACCATTCAAACAACCACATTCGAACATCTTAAAGACAACTAAATTTTGTCTTGCTTTGGACAACCTTACAGGTCAACAAGGCATGTATTAAACCATGCCTAACATGTTTATTTCATCATGCTTTTAACAACAATAAACAACCATTAGGCATTATATTAAATCAACTCTTTAACACATTCGAACAACTTAAAATACATCATTCGAATATCATAAATCACAACTTTCAAACACCATAAATTGTAGCATTTAACACCTAAATTTTTAGCTTACTAACATCATAAATTCATATCCATTTGGACATTATTAGTTATCATTTAACAATTTACTTTTACATTGGTCAGACTATTTTAATTTCCTTATCACTTGGATGATCTTTAATTACTATTTGGACAACAATAAACAACTATCGATCAGACCACCTAAATTGGTAAGAAATTAGACAGCATGCATGCAAACTGCATGCTTCAGCAGCTCCCTCGACAGGTAGAAATTTCACTAAAATTTTACTTAATTCCATCACTCATACCAGCATAATGATGCAACAAAACAACCAAGGAAGAAAAGGTAAAGAACTCAATATCATTTATTTAATTAAATAAATAACATATGCAATTGTTGCATTTTTAGCAATTTTAAAACATCTTTAAATAGGGAAATTAAATGCTAAAAGTCCAGCATTTGGACAGAGGCCAAAGTTGGTATTTAACCTCTTATAATTCCCTATTATTTCAATCAGTAGTAGTCCATCTCCTCAACAAATTTAAGTATATTTAGTTCAGCAATTTCGTACTTAAAATTGAGCATTCTTAACAATGGCCATCAGCAATTAACTCAACATTTTATCTATTTAGTATTTCTTTTATCCTAAATAGCACAAACATTAATTTCAAATGAAATAAAAGGTATAAGAATTTAGGAGAATACCAAGCTCTGAACGAGCTATTGATTAAGTCTGTCAAGCTAAATTCATTTATCCTAAAAAAAACAATATTTAGTTATCCAAATACCAGCTTCAGACATGATAATTTGCAGCATTTAAATGCCTAAAGTTTCAGTAATCAGATAACATGATTTACAACATATAACACTCTAAGTTTCTAGCTTTCAAACTTAATAAATTCTAGCATTTGAACATCATCTATTTACCATTCAAACATCATAATTTACAGTATATAGCACTCCAAATTTCTATATTCCAAACATAACAAATTTCAGCATTTATTTAATAGCATATGCAAACTTTAAAAATTTCAATTGACCATTTTCACACATCATAAAGTTCATTCATTTGCACTAAGTTAATTACTGATAAATGATATAGGCGACCAGGGAGTGTTAAAATAATCTTTCTTCAATTTTACCTTCCATATGTTCTAGTTTCTCTTGTAATGCTTGTTCACCTGATTAGCTATATCCTTATAGTAGAATCTTCTGGGCTGTAATAAACGAAATCCCCCAGTTTGTTAAACATATAATTTCATTTTTATGGAGTAGCTCCACATCCTTGCTTATGTTGATAAATTTTTGTCAGAGGCATTGAGTATGTGTTGTAGTTTTATACTATCTTCAACCTAAACCCCACAGAACACTAATTATATTCCCTTCAAATAGTAAAATACAGAAAACATGAAAGCAGGTGAGCATTAAGATTACCTCTTTTGAAATAGTCTTAAGCTTAGATACTAAAGCCCTTGTGGTCTTCTCAATTCCCCTAGTGATTAAGACAGGATTTGCACCAGCTGCCACCACCTGAATTACAATAGCTCTTAGCAATTAAACACAAATAGCATGGAAATGTCTAAATTTAAAGTTCTCTCATGTACCCCAAACATAATTATATGAAGATAAATGAACGAACCTTGACACCTTTAGTAATCAAACCTTGCTCAAGAACAACGGAAGTTGTCATTCCATCACCAGCCAAGTCATTAGTTTTAGCAGCTGCCTGTCTTACAAACTTAGCCCCAATGTTCTCAACTAGGTCCTCCAACTCAACCTTGAAATTGATATAGACACATTATTCAATCAATGAAAATTCTTAAAACTTTTGATCAAGCTTTCAACTTCAAAAAATGGTTAGAGCAAACGTAATATACCTCCTTAGCCACTGTTAAACCATCATTAACGATTTTGGGAGAGCCATATTTGCTCTCTAGAATGACATTTTAACAAATATAACCATAAAAATAATTAGGGAAACATAAAGCTAAAATATAACCATAAAAAATTTTAAAATATAAAACTAAAATATAACCATAAAAAAATTTAAACAAATTGACATTTTTTTTAAAGAAAACTAGTTAGGGAAACATAGAAATAAATACCTTAAATTTGCTCAAATTCAAAGAAAAATTTTGAAAAAAAGGAAGTAAATTAGTACCGAAAACAAATAAAAGATAAACAAAGATAAAATAAAACAAGAGAGAGTCTGGTAAAGGGAGTAAAAAGTAGCAAAGACGAAGAACGAGCAACGAACATGATGGAAGGAAGATAGAAAGAGAGAAGTAAACAAAGTGTAGAATAGAGAACGATGTTAAAGTGGAGGTAGATAGTGGCTGGGGGTACGGACGAGCCAACATAGTGAGTGAGGTCTTGCAATGATGACCAAGGGGAAGTGGTAGGAGGTCGCCGGATGAAGGAGCAGACCACCGTGAGGATGGAAAGCTTGCAACAGCTAATGGGAAAGAGAGGATAAAGGAAACAGAGTACTTTACCTTTTAGGTTTTTTTGGAGGTTTATTTAGTTCACTACTAAAAAATACTATCTGTGTTTCCGATTATAAATTCTCTAAACCTAAGGTTGTTTAATCTGGACCGTTGGGTTGTTGCTGATATCGGTTCTGAGGAAAAAGAGCCAAAGTTATTGGATGCTATCAAAACGGCGCCATTTTAATAAAAGTAAAAAAAAATATTTGTGGCAATTATGGGAAAAACGCCGCTATTGCTTTACCTTTAGCAGCGTTTATGAAAAAATGCCGCTATTGCTTTACCTTTTGCGGGGTTTATGAGAAAAATGCCGCTATTGCTTTACTTTTTGCGGCACTTATGAGAAAAATGCCGCTATTGCTTTACATTTTGCGGCGTTTATGCAAAAACACCACTAATGCTTCACATTTTGCGGCATTTTCGATCCAAACATCGCTAAAAACATGTTTTGCTGTAGTAACAGTTGGTAATGCAAATGGATTATATTGCATGTTATACGGGATTGATGGAGAGGAGGATGTTACATGATTTACAATTATTTCCTGAGTATACCGAGGTTCAACATTTTTTTATGAACCATCGGGTTATACTATCATGATACTAGCTTGTTACGAGGGCAGATGTATAGCCTACGAACTGGGCACTTGTAACACCCCTAACCTATATCTGTTGTCGGAATAGGGCTACAAGGCATTACTGATCAATTACAGCATACAATATACATTTCTCATACATGAATTTATTATCACATAAATTTTAATCAAACATAATCATATTGTCCCTTATAAGGCTCTACGAGACCTTAAAACATGCTTGAAAGAGATTTGGGACTAAACCGATAACATTCGAAAACTTTGGTAAACTTATAAACTTTTCATGAATATAGGGTTCACACGCCCGTGTGAACAGGCCGTGTGCCTCACACAGCCACCAGACACACCTGTGTCATAGGTTGTGTGGAAACAGGGCATACATACTGACTTGCATCACATGGCTGGAGACACACCCGTGTGCCATAGCCGTGTGAAATCTAGAGGGTATACTGACTTATGTCACACGGCTGACCACACGACCATGTGCCAGCCCGTGTGCCACACACGACTAGTAGACACGCCCGAGTGTCTAAGCCGTGTAACTCATTGACTTGTTTAACTAAGATTCAGGGGTCACACGGTCGAGTCACACGCCCGTGTGCTCAACCGTGTGGCATGAAAACAGGCTTGATTTAAGCCATTATTCCCACCTATCATTCATGTACCTAAAAGCATTCATTTAACATCATTTTCACATACAACAGGCAACCAAAAATGACCATTTCATGCACATTTCATGCCATTTAAATTCCATACATTTCACTACTCAAATCCATAACCAAAATCATGCCAAAACAATATGCCATAACCTTAACTTCTATATGCATTTTCTCACCATCTTATTAACTATTTCATGTCTCAAAACATATCAATTCATCATCTTATAACCAGTTCACAACATGCCATTTCTCAACCATGACACATCATTGATAATTAACCAAATCAATTAACCATCTAGCAAACACATGAATCCATACTAAACTTGCCAAAACATAAGACATTATATGCATCATATATCACTTATCAAACTTATGAATTAATCCAACTTATATGGCCAACTACACACCAGCCAACTTATATGTCCAACTACACACCAACATTTACAAGCCAAATCTCATGGCTAATAACATAACTCAAAACTTATCAACAACTCACTAGCCTGTACATGCCATATACCATATTTACTAAGCATCCAAAAATACCAACAAGTGGTCGATAGTGTGATGACGGTTCCTGATGATCCCCGATATCTAAGCTAGCTTCAATAATCTATAAAACAGGGAAAGAACACACAGAGTAAGCTTTAAAAGCTTAGTAAGCCATATACAAATAAAATTACCACATAAGTAAACATCATTTCCATCAATAGGAAAAATATAAGTATGCACTTATAAGCTTACAAACCTTTCCCAGTGTATACAGATTCAATATCGTAAATGAATTCATCAAATACTTCCCTTTTCAATACTCGTATGAATCTCATATGTATCTGAGTCACTTAACTCATTCACACATTCTTTCTCGACTTGAATTTTCCCATTGAACCTTTCGGAATTGTTAAGGATACTCGGAAATCACATATAGCTCGTACAATGCCATATCCCAGATATGGTCTTACATGTTATCACATATCGATGCCAATGTCCTAGACATGGTCTTACACGAAATCATATAACGATGCCAATGTCCCAGACATGGTCTTATACGTAATCATAATACAAAGCCAATGTCCTAGACATGGTCTTACATGTAATCACAATACAATGCCAATGTCCTAGACATGGTCTTACATGTGATCACATCTCGGTAATCCTAATGTCATGACATTCGTATCCTATACTATTCCTAGGGTTCGTACGGGACTTTCAAAAATCATAACTTCGTCGATTCTTGCTCGTATTTGCTCATTTAACATTCATAGCAGTTCAATGATAATTAAACATATATAATTCAATTTAAAGACATTTATTTGCATATGAACTTTACCTCTCAGTCGAAATAGAGGGACTGGATCGACTATTCAATAATCTTTGATTTTCCTCGATCTAAATTCGATTTCTTTCGTTCTTGATCTATATACATTAAAATTTTACTCATTTATTCATCAAATCACTCAATTTAGTCCACAAACACATATTTGGATTTTTTACACTTTAGCCCCTAAAGTTTCATATTTTTACAATTTAGTCCCTATTTCACAATGACATAAAATTCACACAATTCAACAAGACCCATGCTTGGCCAAATTACCATAGTGCCCCTACCAGCCCATATTTTTCATTTATTTCATATTTCAACCCTTCAATTTAGAAATTTCACAAATTAATCCCTGATAGGCATTTTTACTCAAAATCACTTAACAAAACTTGTGTAACTATCAACAAATATTCATTTTTCATCATCAAACATTCAAAATCTCAAGAATTCATCAATGGCATTTCAAAAAATCATCAACACTTTCAAAAATTAAAGTATGGGTTAGCTAGAAAACGAAGCAACGATCACAAAAATGTAAAAATCATCAAAAATCGAGCAAAGAACATACCTTAATCAAGATCAATGTGTGTCAAAACCTAATGGCTTCCAAAGATCTATTTTATTTTTTTTTATTTGGTTAATATGAAGAGAAAATAAAGATAATATGGCTTTTGTTTTGTTTTATTATACTTAATACATAGTTTACCATTTTACTCTTGGTTATTAAACCATTTAATCATCAAATATAAGGCCATTAATGTCCATTAACCTTATAAATGGCACAATAACATCATAAGGATCTTTGGTTTAATAAACCATAGTAAATAGACACTCTTAACTTATAGCATACAACTTTTACATTTTACGCAATTTAGTCCTTTTTCTCAAATTGAGCTATTAAACGATAAAATTAAATCACGAAACTTTCACAAATACATGATATCATGCTCTAAACACATAAAATAATATTAAAATAATTTTTTGACCTCAGATTTATGGTTTCGAAACCACAGTTCTGATTTAAACTAAAACTGAGTTGTTACAGCACTTGGTCCCAAGGCGTGTTTTCGGTTGGACCAACTCTTACAAGCGTTTGACGTGTTCCAGTTGGTTTACTTGTGTACTCATATCCATACAATTTTTATCGAGTAGTAATTCTCGTATTAAAGTATTGTATTGAATTTTTGAATGGTCTAGTATTATTCATGAATTCTCGATAGTAACTTGTTTCGAATATGATAGACCTCTTATGAATTATTAAATGAAGCTTGTACTTGAAGTGTATAAACTCACTAGATATGAATTGTGTCTAACAGGAAATATTGACCATTAAGTTTTAATAGTTTAAAATATCATGTTTAGTTTGGTAAGATTTACCGTTTTTATTCATCGAACTTACTAAGCTTTATAAGCTTACTTGTGTTACTTGTTATTTTCTTGTAGATATAATTTTGTTGAATGGACGATCGGATCAACCTTTGAGTCACACTATTCAGTTGATTTCGGTAGTTTTTGGATGTTTATTTTATAATAGCCCAATTTTGGGCCTAGTCAAAACAGTGGTTTCGAAACCACAAATTCAAGGTCAAAGAAATTATTTTAATATTATTTTATGTGTTATAGCATGATTATATGAGTGTTTGAAATTTTTGGTGAATTAATTTCAGTGATTGCATGTTTAATTTTGAAAAAGGACTAAATCGCATAAAGTGTGAAAATTTTGTTCTACTAGCTAAAGGTGTGAAGTAGTTATGGAACATTAAATTAGAGGTCTTTATAGAGTAAATGGACCACAAATTTTTTAGTGGCTAAACATGGAGACAAAGAAATTGTAAGGTCAAAGTTAGGTGAAATTTGGTGACTAATTTAACTAGAAATATAATAAAATAAGGAGAAGCTTTCATCTTTTTCATTCTCTCTTTCTTCTGCACCAATTTTCTCCAAGAAAGAAGACCATGGGAGCTTAAAATTTTCAACAACTTTAGACTCTTGCAAGTAAGTGATTTTTATGGTCTTTCTTGATGGTTTTTTGTACTTTTGGGGCCCTTGTAGCTTAAGCTAACTAATGGGGGGACTATTTTGGAAAATGGTTGAGAATCAAGGGTTTTGCCATGAGAGTACTCATGTTGGTTGCTGAATTTTTATAGAAGAAAATGAATCATGGTTGTTAAATAAACAACTTTAGTGAAAGGGGTGTTCAGGAAAACACCTAAAAGGGACCATTTTGTAAAAGTTACAAAATAAGTAGTAAAAGTGTGAGATAATTGGATTTGTGAGTTGCAATAAGCTTAAAATAGATTCAGCTAGGCTTGGTTCATGAGGAAATTTGATGAAAATTGATTTACGAGCCTTGGGGCAAAATCATAATTTTGTAAAAGTCTAAGGACAAAACTATCATTTTACCAAAATATGAATTATGAAATGTCTTGATTAATGTGATGACTAAATTAGTGAATTGTATCTTTATAGATCAAGAAATATCGAGGTAAGTTGTACATAAATAATACAACTTTATTGTTATTATGTATTGAACAATTAATATGGCATAAAGTGTTTGATTATTGTTGTGATTATGCATGATGAAAAATGATGTAGTAAAAACTCACAGTTGAACCATAGAAATAGATTGGATATCCATGCCATGACATTTGGTTGATATGTGTTCTAGTGTAAGACCATGTCTGGGACATGGCATCGACCATATTATGTGAGCTAGTGTAAGACTATGTCTGGGACATGGCATCGGCGTTGATATGTATGCTAGTGTAAGACCATGTCTGGGACATGGCATCGACCATATTATGTGAGCCAATGTAAGACCATGTCTGGGGCATGGCATCGGCATTGAGACGAGAGCTAGTGTAAGACCATGTCTGGGACATGACATCGACCTCGACATGTGAGCCAGTGTAATACCATGTTTGGGACATGGCATCGGCAATTTACCCTCTTGTGTGAGGCTTATCGGATATCTTTTAGTATTCCAAATTGTTCCACAGGTTATTTTAAGCTTATGATAAAGTTATGAAAGAATATAATCTTGTTGTGAGTGGTACAGGTTCTTACTCAAAACTCATGAGATATAAGCTTAGTTATGATGTCTTAATGGTGAGGATGAAATTGAGTAAGTTCTATCTATGAGAATGATTTTGGGACGATCTTGTAATTTTTGGCTTATTCTTGTGATGTGTAAATATGTAGTAAATTTACCATTGTTAAATCAAGAATGTTATTTTGATTTATAATATGCTATATGATTAAGGATGCATGGTTGATGTTGTTACTTATTTACATGCAACTTACTAAGCTTTATGCTTACTCCCTTTCCTTTCCATTTTCTTATAGTGCCGCCAAGCTAGTTTGGGGATCAAGGGGAGTCAGAGACTCGATCACACTATCAATCGGAATATTTGGGTATAATTAGACTTAACATTTTAAGTATGGCATGTATAGAGATTTGGTCTTTTTGTTAACTGTCATGTTGGTTTAGCCATAAGTGTTGGCTCATATTGATGTGATATTCTTTTTGTATAGGCCATTGATGTTGGTTAATATTTATTATTACTAAATGCATTTAATGACGATTTTCATGGATGTGGTTATTGCATGGTTTACATTGATAAGTAGGAGATGTTGTATGTGATAGAAATTAGATTAGAATAGATGTGTGGATGTTTGGTTATGGCTATTTTGGGTATGTGTTTATGCTTGGTCTGGAGATGTTTGATGTTGTGTAGGTTGGTGCAAGTAAGGGTGGCAAAAAGGCTTGGTAAATAGCCTTGTTTTTGTCCACAAGGGCAGACACACGGGCATGTGTCTAGACTGTGTGTCATGGGCATGTAGTCAGGCCGTGTGTCCCCTGCACCTAAATTTAGCAAAAAAAAATCCCAGTAATAACCACATGGGCAGAGACACAGTCGTGTGTCTCCACCGTGTCAAGGACACGGCCATAGTACATGGGCATGTGCCCAGGCTGTGTGAAGTTTACACCTTAATTGCAAAATTAAATTTGCCACACGGCCTAGCACACGGGCGTGTGCTTTAGCCATGTGCCCCTAAATGGTCGATGACGTCAGAAACAGAATGTCAAGGTTTTAGTACACGGGCTGAGACACGAGCGTGTCATGGCCGTGTGAGGGACACGAGCCATGGACATGTGCGTGTGCGAAGCCGTGTGAAATCCCCTATAGGTTCAAAATGAGAAATAAATCCACACAGTATAGGGACACTGGCGTGTCCTGATAGGTTCAGGCCATGTGAGCTACACAGGCATTCAACATGCCCATGTTAAGATGACACACGGGTGTGTGCCCTTATTTACATTGAAATTATTCAAAGTTTTCAAAAGTGTTCAGTTTATTCCCGAACCATTTCCAAAGCGTGTTTTGGGCCTCGTAGGTTCATGTTAAGGACGTTAAGAGGAAGTTTAAAAGTTTTAAATTTAGACAAAATTCTATGACCCGAAATTGTTTGTATACATGTGTTTAAGTCTAGTAACGCCTTGTACCCTGTCCCAGCGTGGGATATAGGTAAGGGGTGTTACATATTTTGGCTTCTATGGCATGTAATAGGTTGAGATGCAAATGTTTTGAGATTTGGTATGTATATATGATGTGACCTATCATAAGTGTGGTTGCTTGTAAGATTAAGATGTGAATGACATGGTAATGTTGTGTGTTCACTTGTATTGTGGTTAATTTGTAATATTTTTGCATTGTTAATGTTTGGAGAAAAACTTTGGTTTGTTTAAAATGGGTAGAAATGTGTACAATTGTGCTAAGTGTGAGCTTATGTTATATATTTGTGGCATGAAAGTATACCTCTTGTCTTAAATTGGTTTGTTTTGAATTGAGGTGTCTTTGAATGGCATATTAGTTAGAAGGTTTAGGTTGTTTGAATTGATATGTTTTTGAATGTTTAAATTGTTCTTAAGTCAATTGAATGCAATATCAATTGGAGTAACTTGTTGGGAAAGTTTAGGTTTTGAAATGGCTTGTTTTGAGGGTTCTTAAAACTCGTTTTAAGCCTCGTAAATGTATGCTATGATTGAATTTTGTTTATTTATTTTATTTTATTTAGACGTTAATTATTATAATGACTTGGTGTTACTTGTTATGAACTATTAACGTGTCGTAACATCACATAACCCTAATTCGACGATGGTGACGGATGAGAGATGTTACCAGTAACTTGCTAAAAACTGAACAATTGAACAAATTGATACATGAGCTAGCTAAATTAAACTCTCATGATTATGAATCTATAAAAATTACAAGAGAATGGTTTAATTACCTTATCAAATTTATAGTTGAATGTGAAAGGAAATTTTTGAAGCTTTCTTCCTTTTCCATCTATGGTGGACGATGGGAGATGAAGAAGATGGTGAATTCTCCACTATCTATTATTTTTATACTTTAATTATGCTTTAATTAATCTAGTTTAATTAGCTTAATTAAGCTTATTATTAATTAACCTAAGTGGAAACATCATCAACATCCACCATCTCATGCTATGAATTTGGTTTATTTACCATTTTGATATTTTGGATAATTGTTATTTAGATCCTCTAGCCTTTTTTAAATTAAAACTCAATAACGATTAGACTTTTACTATTTAGTCTCTAAGTTTTAATCAATTATCTTTTCGGCTAATTTACTTAACAAATCTTTATTATATTCTCATATTTACTCCGTAAATATTCTTATTTTATATTTACGGACTCAATTTACGAAAATAAAATTTCGAAATCATATTTTTCGGCACCACTAAAAATCGAATTGTTACATCACTAGCGGGGAGAGGGGAGTGCTTATGGACCACGGGTAGGGTTAGGGAAAAAAAGAAGAAAGGAAAAAAAAAAGTAAAGATTATTTCAAAGTAATTCCTTTAAAAAAAATTATGTAATGTGCATATATAGACACATTTTCTAAATGTGATAATTAATTTTTTAAAAAATTTATGTTAAAATCAAATTTTAAAATATATAATATTATAGATAATATATAAAAAATATTTAATTTAAATAAAATGGGAAAATTATCTAATTATTTTTTGTTTAAAATTTAAATATTTTTATTATCAATGAGAAAAAATGATGTTATAAAAATGCTTCCATGTAAATATTTAACTTCAACAAATTCACCTAAAGTTTTTTTTTTCTAACATTAATTCTATTAAAAATATTTAAACATTAAAATAATAACAATCAAATCACTTACTTGTTTTTATAGTTAAAGAGTTATCGCAGAAAATGTTTTAAGTATATTTTCTAAGATTAGTTAATTTTAGAGGTACTCATTGGTCAGGTTGAGTTCGGGTTAGTTCAATTAAAAATTTAGTTTCGTTTTTTAGGCTCGGCCCTTAGATGGGCTTAAAAATTTGTTCAAACTCAGTCCGAATAAAAATGTTAAAACTCTGGTTCGGCCCATCTGTATTAATTTTTTATATAATTTTTTTAAAAAATATAATAAATCAAAAATACAAAAAAATTTAAATAAATATTTTCCAACAAATTGAAAATAAATTAAAAAATATGTATATAACAACAAAATAGTAACAACATATTAGTGACATGATAGCAATAGTGAAAAACAATAAGAAAATAGCAACAAAACAATAAAATACGGCAAGAAAATAGTAGAAAAAATTTATTTTTTTGCATATTCGGGCCAGGCTCGGGCCAAATTTTTTACCCAAGTCTATTTTTGGGCTTATATTTTTATTAAAATTTTCTCACTTTTCGAGCGGGCCTTCGGGCCAGATAGCCCAGCCCATGAGCAAGTCTAGTCAATATATTATTTATAAAAATAATATTATATTAAATATAAATATGATAAATATATGAACCATTTTTAGTAAAAATCTCTAATAGTCTTTTCATAAATTTAGCATCAATAAAATCGATAAATTAACCTTTTAAATTTATATTTATTAAATTTATTTCAAACATAAATTTATCTTAAAAATTAATTATGGATAATATTTTAAAAAATAAAAACTAACCTAGATAATATAAAATTATTTTAAATAAATAAAAAATATTTAAGTTAAATTAATGGATAAAAAACCTATAATTCATTTAGTTTAACTTAAATAATAATTTTAAAATATAGAAATTATCTTTTAAAAATATATAGAAATTAAATACTTTTATATGAACCATTTTTAGTAAAAGTATTATTATAAGTTTTAAATATCTTTGCACAATAATAAAATCTCTAATAATCTTTTCATAAATTTAACTTCAATAAAATCGATAAATTAAAATTTTGAATTTATATATTTAATTTTTTTAATTTATGTTTAACTAAGAAAATATTTATTTTAAACATAAAATTGACTTAAAAATTAAGTATGGATAATATTTAATTATTAAAATAAAAGTAACCTAGATAATATAAAAATATTTTAAATAAATAAAAATTTATTTAAGTTAAATTAATGGATAAATTAACTAAAATTCATTTAATTTAACTTAAACAATGATTTAAAAATAGACATTATCTTTTAAAATATATAGAAATTAAATCATAAAGAATTAGGCCACTTGACTTTGTTATATTAAATATATATATCTCGTATTACTAAATTAATATTACTATAGCAAGTTTAATTTGTGCTTTTTAATGTATTTATTTTTAACTAATTTTTGAATAAGATGTTATTAAACTTGTGTTTTTCTGATTATGGATGAAATTAGTATGTCGAAGTTCAAAATTAAACAAAATAGACTAAATTGGAACGGAAAGCAAAAAGAAGGGCCAAATTGAAGAATTAAAAGAATTAGTGGTTGACTGGTTCAAATCAGATTATTTTTAAAATTGTCAAAATCTTATAAATAGTTTGAATTTGATCTTTAATTTAATTTTTTTTATTTTTAAAATTTAATTTTTAGTTGATATTTTTAGGATAAACATGCTAAATTTAGCATAAGGAATGTGTGTAAATACTTAGTGTCGGTGACACTTGAGGACACACTTGGTTTTTGGAATAAAACAATTCTTTTCTTTTTCTTCATTTCCGCGTTAGAAAGTTTTAGCATACTGCCTTTTTTTTTTCCATTTTAACATTTTGAGTAATTTGTTTCCCAAGCCCCTCTCCCTTTCCATCTACCAATTCCATTAAAGATCATTTCCATACACCAACTAGCATGATTAACTTTATGCTTAGCTAAGTCCATTTTAGCTTTAACCTGGTTATTGCTCCGAAAAAAAATCATGAGATATGAACCCACAGTAAAAACTTTTCAATTCAGTATTTGTCATCTCTTTGATATATGGTATAGTACAAATTCATCCCTTAAAGTTGATTCATTTTTAATTCAAAAAGCGCTTGTTGGGTTGAAATTATTCGGCGTACAGTTGGGAAGTTGAGTTGGTCATGCTATACTCGAATTTTCGCGAACAAATTGACATGTTCAATTGGAAAAAAACTAGTTGGATTCCATCAAGGGAGATAGTGATCGGATTTAAACCTAGTTGGATTCCATCAAGGGAGATAGTGATCGGATTTAAACGACCCACGTGGTTGAGACCGTTAATTCGAGTTGGGCTTTCTAGATCGCAAATTTGTCGAAATCTTAAATTACGGGCACGTGTCACATGATTAGAAATTCGACAAGGGTTGGTTAGCAGGTCATACGAGACAAGAGGAAAAATTGGCGGTTGAGGCGCCCTTAGTCGCTATAACCAACTTATCGATTGGAAGAAAAAAACCATTTTTTAAGAAGCGGTTCAAGTTCAGAGTATACCGAGGCTAAGGCTAAGTTTTAATATATTCAATTCATCGATTTGATTTAATTCACTTAATTTTATTTTGCAATCTTAAATTTGTTTTTATTTTATTTTCCTTAATTCACAGGTTAAGGGCACGGCACCAAAAAATTTGGTCATGAAAACAAAAAAAATTAGTAATCCAGTCCCTGTGGGATCGACCCTATTACTCTATACGACTATTTAATTAAGTTGGAGTGTAGGAATTTATATTTGGTGGTTTCAACACCCATCAAATTTTTGTTTCGTTGCCGAGGATTGAAAAAATTTCTAATTTTCGTGTGTTTTCTTTATGACCAGGTCAGAACCGAGGACTCTAGCATTTGAACCAGAGATAGAAAAGTTGGCTTGAACACTTTGAAGATAAGTAATTTTGCATGGAAAATGACCACAACCCGACTTCGAAACAATATTTTATATCAAAGATATTTTCTCATTTGACGAACCAGACAAAATGACAGATCAAACTATACGTCAACTTGCAGCAACACTAGATGAACAACAACCACTATGCATAATATATCTGGTGGGTGAAACACCATTCAAGTTAAATTCAGGGTTAATTCATTTATTGCCCACTTTCCACGGTTTGAAAAATGAGAACCCCTACACTCATCTTAAGGAATTTCACATGGTTTGTATAAGCATGAAACCACAATGAGTAACCGAGGATAAAATTAAACTTCGAGCTTTTCCTTTTTCATTAGCCGACTCCGCTAGTGAATGACTATTTTATTTACCTCTAGGATCTGTTAATACATGGTCTAATATGTCTCGTTTGTTTCTTGATAGGTTTTTCCCAACAGCTCGAGTAGCCAAATTAAAAAGAAGTATTGTTGGAATACAACAAAAGAGATAAAATCACTTTATGACTATTAGGAGCGATACAAGAAGTTATGCGCAAGTTGCCCACAACATGGCCTAACTGAACAATCGCTTCTTCAATATTTCTAAGAAGGGTTACTCATTATGGAGATGAAGATAATTGATGCCGCTAGTAGAGGAGCACTTATTAACATGGCTCCTCAAAGAGCAAGGGAATTAATTTTGACCATGGCTACAAATTGTCAACAGTATCGACCAATTACAGAACCCATAGGAAGGGTTCATGAGATAAGTACTCTATCCTTAGAAAATAAAATTGAAAAGCTCACTAATGTAGTTCAAAATTTGATTGTAGGAAAAACGAACCCAACTAAGTTGTGCAAAATTTGTGACATGTCTGATCATCCAATAGACTTGTGTCCAATCTTACACGAGAACACAACAACACAAACTAATGCCATTGGAAACTTCCTAGGCCCACTTAAAAGGTGTTGTTATCCATATTCGAACACTTACAATGAAAGGTAGAAGGACCACCCAAATCTAAGCTATGGGTCGAACCTTCGATACAATCAACCGTGTCAACCAAGGCCACCTCCTCCTCAACAGCATCAACCCCCAAAGTCATCCCTTAAAACCATAATAGAAAGGTTAGCCAATAGTACCGAAAAATTCCAACAAAAGAGAGAAACACATTTTCAAGAGCTAGACAAACAAATGAGTAAGCTTGCACTTACGGTTAGTCGTTTGGAGAACCAAGAGAAATTGTCATCTCAAACTGAGCCGAACCAACGTCAAAATGCAAGTGCTATGACCGTAAAAGATGGAACGGTTTTGAAGACAGTACTTGGCACGAGTTATGATCACATCGTTGAACAATGAAAACAAAAACCCGAACCAATAGCTCCCACGGAGCCAGCACAGCAAAAACCATTCGTTGTTCCACCCCCATTCCCTGGTAGGCTCACCCAAATTAAAAAGAAGTGAGAGGAAAGAGAAATCCTTGAGACATTTTGAAAGGTAAAAATTAACATTCCCTTACTTGATGCAATCAAACAAGTTTGATGCTATGCAAAATTCTTGAAAGAATTATGTACTGGCAAGAAGAAACTCCAAGGAAACGAGTGGGTAAATATGGGAGAAAATGTCTCTGCAATACTACAAAGAAAGATCTCGCCTAAGTGTAAGGACCAATGTATGTTTTTTATATCTTGCAAAATAGGTAATATTGGCATTAAGAAAGTCATGTGTGATTTAGAAGCGTCTATTAACATAATGCCTTTATTTATTTTAAATTGCTAAACATGGGTCCTTTGGAAAAAAAAAAAGGGTGATTATTCAATTGGCAAATAGGTCATGTGTGTATCCAGAAGGGGTGTTGGAAGATGTCCTCGTCAAGGTAACTGAACTAATTTTTCATGCAGACTTTTACATCATTGACATGGAGGACGACAACTCAAAAAATTATTCCGATATACTACTCGAAAGACCATTTTTAAACACTACACATACAAAAATTAATGTTCGGCATTGAACACTTACCATGGAGTTTGATGGGGAAGTGGTAAATTTTAATGTTTATGAGGCGATGGACCAACCCAGTATAATGTCAAATATCTCTAGTGTAGATATTATTGAACTATTAACAAAATTGCATCTTGAATATCATAAAGATAATAGGTTACAAACTGTGTTTTGCAAGAATTTAGACCTCGATACTATGGATAAACTGGAGGAATTAATGACATTCAAAGAGCCAATTTGTGAAACCGTTATTCTTATGGAGACTCCACAAGTTCCTAGAAGTCAAGGTAAATATTTTGAACTACCACATTTTAAAACTAAACTTTTGCCTTCTATTTTACAGGCTCTGAAACTAGAACTCAAACCATTACCAGAACATTTAAAGATTTCGATAAAGGAGAAGGAAAACCCGAATAGAGAAGCTCAAAGACACCTCAATCCACCAATAATAGAGGAATCCAAGAAGTGCTTCAAGAACAATAGGAAAAGGTTGAAACATTTCTACAAGAACTTCCAAGTGCACATGTAATGACCCGAAATTTATGATTAACGGAAAGTGTATTATCGGGTCTCCGTTTTTAGAAATCGGACTCCTAAATTTTATTAAAAATATTTACGAAGTTAATTAAGTGGTTAAATAGAGTTTAATTAAGTGAATTTAGCTTAATTAAGAGTAATTAGGAAAAAGAACTAAATTGAATAAAGTGTAAAAGATTAATTGTAGATTAAAAGAAAATATAAAGGACCAAAATGGAAATTATGCCATTTTTCTTAAGTGAGGCGGCATAAATATGTATATTAAATTATTATTATTATTATGGTTTTATATTTGATATTTGTTCATTTTATTTTTATTAAATTGATATTATATTATGAAATAAATTAAAGTAAAGACAAATGTATGGTAATCAAAATATACATGTGTAAAAAAAAATTTATATTTGTACAATTGTGATATATTTATTTAATTATTTTTATTTAAGTAAATAGATATTTATTATTTATATTTATTAAGTAAAAGATAATTATTAGTCAAATAATTACAATATGAGATTTTTAGTTGATAAATAAATTAGATTTATGACAAATGTATGGTTGAGATAAAGTCCATGTGTATTAATTAAAATAAAAACATTTGTAATACAAATATTAGTAGTTAAATAGATTTTTTTATTTTTATTATTAAATAAAAAATATTTATTTAATAATTAATTAAATTATAAGATTTTTATGAGGTAAACAAATTAAATAGAGACAAATGTAAATTATATGATTGTACAATTGTATTAATTATATTTGTTATTAAGTAGATTTTTATAAAAACAATTATTGATATAAACTAATATATATATATATATATATATGTTATAAAAGAATAAAGAGACAAAAGAAAAACAAAGGAGAAAGAACAGAAAGCAAAACGGGAAAGGAAAAAAAAGAAAGGAGAAAAAGAAAAGAAAAGGAAAAACTAGGGATTTGAAGCTTTAAGCTTTAAAAGGTAAGTCAATCAAGTCCTTTTCTCTTAATTTTGATGTTCTAAAAGCTTTAAAATAAAGTTTTGATGAAATTTGTCGAAACCTCCTTAAAAACAGGTTTTGAAAAACGAAAACGGGAGTCGCCACCAATCTTTTAAAGTGTGATTGGATCACTTTATAAAACGTTTTGGTCTACAAAATTATGAGAAAATAGGTTCAGAGTCGATTCACGTGCATTTAGGAAGGATTAGCACCCTCATAACGCCCAAAATTGGTACCAAATTGAATAATTTTATCTTAGTGTCGGATGTTTGAAAGAATTTAGAAAAGAAATTCCCTTAAAGCCGTAATGTTTTGAGAAAAGAATCAAGATTCCTTCGTTTTTAAAAGAGTACAAACATCACATCCAGCATGATTGGACAGAATATTTTAAACTTTCGTAATTGAAATCATCTTGTGATTTGTAAAACTCGTTTTAAAAGGATATTTTAGATATTTAGACAAACGAGAAATCGCAACCCAGCATGTTAGGGCACTACTTCCCGAGTTCCTATATATCAAAACATTGCCTCACTTTTTTAGAAAATTCCTTTTGAAATGAAATATTTTCGCTTTGAAAATAATGATGTATTTTACATTTTTACAAGAAGTTAACATTTAATAAACCTAACTATATAGTACATGCTTTATAATTTTATGCAAATATAGTATAAAGATTAATAAATAATGGTGTAAATTATACAATATATATTATCACTTTATGCATATGTTATCATAAAAAAAGTTCATGCATTATTGTTACGTGCAAAAATACAACATAGAGTATAATGAATCTAATAATATAAATTACATAACACCTATATATAACAACATTTCATGCAAATGTACCTTAAATTAATATAAATAATTAACTTCCATGCAAATATGTAAAAACAAGAATAAATAATTTACTAAACAATAACGAAATATAAAAAAAAAAAAAGAAAAAGCAAAGTATAAACATATGAAATATAAATCAGATAAGAATATTCATAAATTTTAGATTAATATGAAAATAATAAAAGAAAACCCCAAAAAAATGATTAATATATATAAACCATATTATAGGGTATAATACCTTAATAATGTGCTAAATATTAATATTACATATACTTATTTAGTAATAAAAAAATATATAACTAATGAGTGATAAAATAGTATATATTTTATAAAAATAATATAAATGATAATATATATAGTAAATATTTAGTGTATAATATAATTTATAACCAAAATATATAATAATATAAATCATATAATAATTAATATAAAAATATATATATAATAAAATGTAATATGTAATAAAATGTAAATATAATGAAGGATAATATATATATTATTATTTAATGAAAATTAAAATTACACAATTAATAAATAATACATAATTTTTAAAAAATAATATATATAAAATATATAAATAAATATAATTTAAGTAAAAAATAATATAATAAATAATATATACTATTTTTTATGATAAATATTTATAGATATAAAGTATTTAATAGATTATAAAAAAATATTTAAAAGGACTATAATGAAATAAAATTAAAGTTTTAGGGCTAGTTTAAATAATAATAAAAATTTTGGGCCTAACCGAGGGACTCATTGGGCAAATTGCTCTAATCCCAAAACGACACCGTTTCCCCAAATTAAATTTTAAAGCACTGTGAGGACCAAATTGAAACAAAATTACAATATTAGAGCTAAATTAAAAAATAAATAAAATAAAATTATAAATTTTAAAATTGCGAGAGGACCAATTGGGCAATTAACCCATTTTACAAAAACATGCGAATCCTCCCTGGGTAATCGGGTCAACACGCGGATCCCCTGTTGAAACAGTGCCTTTTTAGTGCTTATTGAACTAAGCCAAAACGACACCGTTTTGTACTACTATATATATCAGAACTTAAGCCTAAAATTCATTTAGTTATTAGTTTAAAAAAAAACCTTGAAAAGCTCTCTGAAATAGAGTAGAGAGTAGTCCTCCGGGCTCTGGCCTCCGGCCTCCGTCGAGCCGAGCCCCGGTCATCGGACTCACGCGCCATCGCCACCCACCGACTCCGCCCGTCTGGCCGGAAGCCCCAAAGTCTTGATTTTTCGAAGCGATTTCAAAGGTAAATTCGTTATTTATTTATTTTAATGGTACTTGCATGTATTTAGAGAGAAAAATGAAAAGGTAAAGGTATATCACCTTTAAGAAACTGTATATCTTTGGCTTTTGTATTCCTCGTCCAAAAAAAAATCCCCTTTTACAGGTTACAAAGGAGGCTTTTATAGCCACTGTTTCTATTACATATTTTGGGAAGAAATCTTTTATTTCTTTCCATATTTGTTTTGTTTGTTTGCTGCTGTTTCTTTCTCTTTTTGCAGGTAAACTGCGAGGATCTCGCTCGATCATTGATGTCTGCGCGCTGATGGAGCCATCGCCGGATCATAGCGCGAGGAGATATGACGATTCTGGTGTGATTTGTGCGTCGATGGTGGCGCGATGTATGATGGCAGAGTCGAGAAATCATGACGCGCTTGGTGGCGACGGTTGGGCCATTAAATCTGTGCGAGATGAAAGGTCGCGTCGCTTAGAGTGCCCGAAGCTTCCAGAACTTCATTGCGGCGCTGAGTTCTCAGGAAACCCTAGGGTTTCCTTGTCTGTTTTTACAGCTTTGGGCCTTTTGGGCCCCGTGAAAACCTGGGTCAAGGTGTTGGGTTATTTTTGGGGTGTAAATAGGTCCAATAGGTTTAGGCTGTTTGGATTTGGGCTTTAGCACTGTAAACGGACTATTTATAAAATAAATGGACTTTATTTTTATTTATTTTTTATTTTAGTTTAAGGCCCGGGCGAATTTGGGCTCTTACAGCTGCCCCTCTTTGCTCATTGCTTTGTAACGGGAATCGAGCAAGGACTTATGGACAGACCAAATTTGCCCGGTCCTATCAGATCTTTGTCTTCAATCTACTCTTTGCAAACTTAAGACTGTCATGTTGATATTTCGATCTGCTCTTCGTCGAACATAAAGACGCCAAATCTGTTATCTTTGATCTGCTCTCTAACAATACAGGGACGCCAAATCTACTATCTTTGATATGTTCTCTGATAATACAGAGATGTCAAATCTACTATCTTTGATTTGCTCTCTGACAATACAGAGATGTCAAATCTACCATCTTGGATCTGCTTCGATGTAAACACATGAAGGTCAGATCTGCTATGTCTTCGATCTGCTCCCCGTCTAATACACAGATGCCAAATCATCTTGGATCTGCTTCAATGAAGGTCCAATCTGTTATGTCTTCGATCTGCTCCCCGTCTAATACAGAGATGCCAAATCATCTTGGATCTGCTTCAATGAAGGTCAGATCTGTTGTATTTTCGATCTGCTCCCCGTCTAATACAGAGATGCCAAATCTGTTTCTTCGATTTGTTCTCTGACAGAACAGAGATGCCAAATCATCTTAGATCTGCTTCAGCGTAAACACGTGAAAGCCAAATCTGCTATGTCTTCGATCTACTCCTTGAAAACGCAAGAATGCCAAATCATCTTGGATCTACTTCGATGTGAAAACATCCGAAGGTTAGATCTGCTATGTCTTCGATCTGCTCCCTGTCTAATATAGAGATGCCAAATCATCTTGGATCTGCTTCAATGAAGGTCCAATCTGTTATGTCTTTGATCTGCTCCCCGTCTAATACAGAGATGCCAAATCTATTTCTTCGATTTTTTCTCTGACAGTACAAAGATGCCAAATCATCTTAGATCTGCTTCAGCGTAAACACGTGAAAGCCAAATCTGCTATGTCTTCGATCTTCTCCTTGTAAACGCAAGGATACCAAATCATCTTGGATCTACTTCGATCTAAAAACATCCGAAGGTTAGATCTGTTATGTCTTCGATCTGCTCTCCGTCGAATATGGAGATGTCAAATCTGTTTCTTCGATTTGTTCTCTGACAATACAGAGATGTTAAATCATCTTGGATCTGCTTCAGCGTAAACACCTGATGGTCAAATCTGCTATGCTTTAGCCTGTTACCCTACTGCTTAGGGGGTTAAGGAGCATCAATCTTCATTGTCCCTTGAAGGACATAACCTGTATAATGTGTATGAGTTCATGCCTAATGATTAGGATGCTATGATCGAAGTGAATCAAATGCTCCTAATTAAACCTGTTATAATGCAAAATGTTTATAAACATGACCCCTATTCCAAACGTCACCACTCATTCTTTCGTCGTAGCTCATCCTTGTTTCTCTCAAAATATCATTCTTACTCAACCTTCAAATGTTACGACCCACAGAAAATTCCTGTAAGACGATCCTCTGATCAAATCGTTTGATTTGTCCAATCATCATTTTGGACTTAAAGAAAGAATTCCCTCGAGTTCTTTCGAACCTCACTTACGTGAATTGCTCGAACAATTGTTCTGTTTTAGTTTCTTGTATTATCTAAAAATTTCCAGAGTAATGAGCAAAACTTCATTTATGAAAATTGTTTAGTTCATCTATCATTATTTAATGCAACACACTTTAAGAATAATGGAAGATGAATTTAATCTCGGGAATAATTAGATTTGAATAAATTTGTCAAAAATACAAAGGAAATTAATCTGAAAGCCTATCTTTGAGAAGAATAAGAATCTAAAGATAGAAAACAAGACAAAAATTAAATGCCCTAGATATCGCCGCTTGAGCGTTTATACGCCAGCTCCATGAAGACTTTCTTGAGTTCAACATGTATTTAAAAGACCCAAAATACTTTGTCGATGCCCCGATATGCAATGTGCTTCACTCTTCGTTGAATCAGATATAGCAAGATTACTATGTACTCTTCAAAATTTGAGTTGTCCTTTCAGGTTTTCAACTCAAAACCCCTTTGGTCACAAGGCACCCTTTGCGAGTTTTCACCTTGGATTCTCCTCTCCTTTAGACAAAGTACTTTTTGACTGAGTCTGAATTCACTGGGTTGGGTAAACTCTTCCCATCCATTTCTGTCAAGATCAATGCACCCCCAGAGAAAGCCTTTTTCACTACATACGGCCCTTCCCAATTCGGCATCCATTTCCCTCTAAAGTCCTTCTGAATGGGAAGAATCTTTTTCAACACAAGATCCCCCTCATAGAATTCTCTTGGTCGCACTTTCTTGTTATAAGCCCGCATCATTCGCTTCTGATACATCTGACCATGATGAATGGCCCTTAGCCTCTTTTCCTCAATCAAGTTCAACTGATCATATCGCGATTGTATCCATTCAGCCTCATCCATCTTTATTTCTGACAAAACCCGAAGAGACGGTATCTCTACTTCAATGGGTAACACTGCTTCCATCCCATAAACCGATGAGAAAGGAGTTGCCCATGTAGAAGTTCTGACGGACGTTCAATAAGCTAAGAATGCAAACAGTAATTTCTCATGCCAATCTCTGTAGGTTTCAGTCATTTTTCCCACTATCTTCTTGATGTTTTTGTTGGCTGCTTCTACTGCCCCATTTATTTTTGGGCGATACGGAGAAGAGTTATGATGCTTAATCTTGAACTGACTACAAACTTCTGCTATCGTTCTGTTGTTCAAGTTCAATGCATTGTCTGATATGATCCTTTCAGGCATCCCATACTGACAAATAATCTCTTTCTTCAAGAATCGACTTACAACCGACTTAGTAACATTCACGTAAGAAGCAGCCTCTACCCACTTTGTGAAGTAATCAATGACCACAAAGATAAAGCGATGCCCATTTGAAGCTTTTGGTGATATTGGCCCAATGACATCCATGCCCCACATGGAAAAAGGCCATGGAGAAGTCATAACATGTAGAGGTGAAGGTGGTACATGAATCTTGTCTCTATAAATCTGACATTTATGTCATTTCTTGGTGTAGTTGATACAATCCCCTTTCATGGTAGACCAATTAATATCCAAACCTCATGATTTGTCTAGCCATCATGAAACCATTAGCGTGCGTCCCACAAACGCCCTCGTGAACTTCTTCCAAGATTAACTTAGCTTCCATGGCGTCAACACATCTCAACAGCACTTGATCCTTTCTTCTTTTGTACAAGATGTCCCCATCCAAAATATAGTCGCAGGCTAATCTCCTTAAAGTTTGCTTATCATTTTCAGTTGCTTGTTTTGGGTATCTATGATCTCTCACATATCGCAATATATCCTGATACCAAGGGTTTTCATCCTTTTCTTCTTCCTCAATGTTACAACAGCGAGTTAGAGCCTCAGAGATACTCATCTGAATGGGTCTCATCTCCTCTTTATTTGTTTTAATCATTGAAGTTAAGGTTGCTAAAGCATCTGCCATCTAGTTTTCGTCTCGTGAGATATAATTGAAGGTGATGTCATCGAATTCCTCAAGTAACCCCAAAACTACCTTTCGATAATTGATCAATTTAGGATCCTTTGTCTCCCATTCACCTCTAAGCTGGTAAATTACCAACGCAGAGTCTCCATATATTTCCAAGGTTCTTATTCCTCGCTCTATAGTCGCTCGGAGTCCCATGATGCACGCTTCATACTCGGCCATATTTTTTGTGCAGTCGAAATCCAATTTACATGTGAATGGATAATGATCACCATTTGGGGATACCAAGACTGCCCCAATTCCATTTCCTACCGCATTGGATGCGCCATCAAAGTTCATCCTTCATGGACGTTCCTCAATAGTTGCCGAATACATCAACTCCTCATTTGGGAAATAAAAATTTAATGGCTCATAGTCTTCTAGAGCTCTGCTCGCCAGAAATTCTACTATCGCGCTCCCTTTTATAGCTTTTTGACTCATATAGACTATGTCAAATTCTGAAAGCAATATTTGCCACCTTGCCATTCTCCCATTTAGTGCTGTTGACTCCATCATGTACTTTAATGGATCAAGTTTTGAAATTAGCCAAGTCGTATGATATAACATATATTGCCTCAACCTTCGAGTCGTCCAAATTAAAGCACAACACAATTTCTCAATTGGCGAATATCTCATCTCACACTCTGTGAATTTCTTGCTGAGGTAGTATATCGCCTTCTCTTTTCTTCCCGACTCGTCATGTTGGCCAAGCACATATCCCATAGAATTACTAAACACTGATAAGTATAGTATTAATGGTCAATCTGGATTGGGCGGAGATAACACTGGAGTATTTAACAAGTATTGCTTAACCTTATCAAAAGCATTATGGCATTCCTCATCCCAAGTGTCTTGATTGTGCTTTCTAAGGAGGCGAAAGATAAGATCACACTTCTCAGTTAGTTGTGAAATAAACCGAGCGATGTAATTCAATCTTCCTAGAAATCCCCAAACTTCCTTCTGAGTTTGCGGTGGAGGAAATTCTTGTATGGCTCTGACCTTATCTGAGTCCACTTTTATCCCTTTTTCACTGATCACAAAGCCTAATAACTTCCCTGATTTAGCTCCAAAGGTGCATTTTGCCGGATTGAGCTTCAACTGAAATTTCCTTAATCTCAGGAACAACTTCCTCAAAACTTCAATATGTTCTTTTTCTGTTTGAGATTTAGCAATCATGTCATCAACATACACTTCAATCTCCTTGTGCATCATATCATGGAATAAGTTCACCATAGCCCGTTAGTATGTTGCCCCTACATTCTTCAATCCAAACGACATTACTTTGTAACAAAAGGTGCCCCACAATGTTATGAAAGTGGTTTTATCCATGTCTTCCGGATGCATTTTTATCTGGTTGTACCCCGAGAAACCATCCATAAAGGAGAACAACGAATATCCCGCTGTGTTGTCTACTAAAGTGTCTATGTGTGGCAAAGGGAAATTATCTTTTGGGCTAACTTTGTTCAGATCTCTGTAATCAACGTAGATTCATACCTTCCCATCCTTTTAGAGACTGGTACAATGTTAGCTACCCATTCAGAGTACTTCACTTCTTGTAAGAACCCTGCATCGAACTGCTTCTTGACTTCGTCCTTTATCTTCAATACGATATCTGGCCTTATTCTTCGTAACTTCTGTTAAACTGGCTTACAATCTTGTCTTGTTAGAAGACGATGCACCACAATATCAGTATTTAACCCTGGTATATCTTGATAGGACCATGCGAAGATATCCTTGAACTCACATAGCAACTCAATCAGTCTTTGCCTTGTGTCCTTGGCAATATGCGTGTCGATTTTCACCTCTTTCCCTTCCTCTAGGGCTACATTCTCTATTGCCTCTTTCTCATGGGGCATGATTTGTTTCTCCTCCTATTTTACCATCCTCAACAAATCTAGAGACACATCACAATCCTGGGCATCCCCAAAATCCTAAGATTCCTCTAAACACATGTCTTGCTCGCGAGAGAAATCAGGATTTGTAATATCAGTGCTCATGTCATTGATATCTAGGGATCTGTGAAGTATAAAGAATATACAAAGAATGAATGAATTTAAGAATGATTATTTATGTTCTACGAATGAAAGAATAAGAATTACAAAAGTTTAACGGAATATTGGTTGATAAAAATGAAACAATACTCGTTCAAATTGATAAAAGTTATGTTTTATTAAAAAAATAATAGATGATCGTAAGCCCATTCCACAAATGTAATCCTATTACTCCTAGGCCTTAGAGTAACAAGAATATTTTGAGAATTACTCTGAAAAATTCCTAAAGACTACATGAAGTTCCTCCGCAGTCCAATTATTGAGAGAGCTTCCCGATTCGTAAGGGCGAATGCCCTCAAGGTTTCCTTAATTAGTCCCTTCTTCATGTATGGCATTGATAGAATGATTTTCATTTCCAAACACCCCCATCTTCAGGTAAGCTATCCCTTCTAATACAAAAGTCTAGGATATGTAAGGGAGCGTCTTCTTTTCGCTCAGCCGTGACCTTCTTCTCTCTTTCTCTCTTTCTTTCTCTTTTTAACCTTAACTAATTAGGGTCTTTTTATGAATCTAAATGCATGTGATGTGATGCAATGCAAATGCATGAATGCAAAAGAAAAGGAGATGTTGATCTTGAATTTAATTCCATTAGAATAACTTTTCTAGAAAACAGATTTCTTTACATGAAAATAGATTACATATGCGGTCTTGCCCTTCATAGTCCAAGTAAACGCTGATCTTTTCTTCATGGTCGAATCCTGTAAATTCTTCAAAAGATGCCTTTGCTAGCTCCTTGCTGCTTAATTTGAGCCTCGATCTCTTGCTCGCTTATCTCCATGATACTCATCAAAAAGTTTCGGCTCTTGGATAATCTTCGTTGGCAGTTAAATCAAGTAATGTATTCCTTCATGGACTTCCGGCTTTCTCTCATCATGCTCTTGGATTATATTCAGACGACCGCACTATAATCTACTTTATCAAGAAATTCGTTTCCTTATGACAAACTATTCTATTTAGGAATCGAATTTCGAATCAACACATTCTTTTCTTTGATGTAATGTAATGCAAATGCATGAATGCAAAAAGGTATCGATCTCGATTCAGTTTCATTTTAGAAAACGTTATTTAAGGAACAAAAGTCTTTTCATAAAACGGATTACAAATACCTTTCGCTCAAAGCTAACTCTCGACCTCTATCTGAACTGCCCCACTTTATATTGCCTTAGGACGAGTAACAGTGCATAGCCAACGACTCCCCAAATCCCAGAAAGAGGTACCCAATCAAAACTACCGCAGCGATAAAGGACTTCATTAGGAGTCATCCAAGGTGCTTTCCACAAAACCTCCTCCTCGAGAAGATTCTGAAGAATATCCATCCACCTTTCTTCTGTAATATCGTCTCTCCTTGGTGTAGTTGCTGCTTCCTTTAAGGGGGAATAACCCTCAAAGAACACTCGGCAAGGAACCTTCTCAAGCTTCCAAAAGTGACTATGGAACCATACTAACAACGATTGTGCGCATCCAATGAATCTACTTCACCGGCTCTCCAACATGTACTTCAAGGATCTAAACGTCTCAGCTAGGATTGCTAGCACCGGTGTGTTCTGTTTACCAATACGATCAAACAAATCTGCATCTGCCTCATCTATGTGCCCTATCGCCGTCGGGAAAATCACCAAGCCGTAAATACTTAAGGCCAAAACGTTGACCTTCTTCTTCACATCTGGGTGTGTCAATATCAAATCCCTCAAAATGGTCCACGGAATGCATTTACTATCGCCCTTTTGCTGCACACGAGCTACAGCCCACTGCTCACTCATCCCAGTAATCATCACCAACTTCTTTGCAAAAGTTGGAAGTCTAGCAGGCCTAACATAAGCCTTATGACCCTGAATCCTCGGGCAACGCAGTAAAGTCGTATACTCCTCCAAAGTAGGTACAAGATCATCATTGCCAAATGTAAAGCAGCTATAAGCAGGGTTCCAGAACTGTACCATAGCTCGAAACAAGTACCTATCTACTTTGACGTAGAGTAAATAGGGAAGGTCTCCATAATTCTGATAGAAAAGCTGCTTAGCCTCGTCATCCCATTGGGCCCAAATGTCTCTCAACTCCTGAAACTCATTCTGCGTCGAATTAATACGGGTGAAGTCCCATAACTCTGATGTATGCCCCTCAGTGACACTATCTCCTTTCTCTAACCGGGTTTTCTCTGACCAGGTACAAACAGAGGCATTGTCCTCCACTTTATCAAGATATTCGTTCCCCATTACAAAACTTTCTACCCAGAAATCGAACTGTGAATCGATACCTTTGAATGTTGAATGACATGCAATGATAGCAAAACGAAATAGATTAGTATCGTATAAATGTATAACAAACAAACACTTATAAGGGTAGTTTACTAAAAGCTATCACCATAATCCCTAGGGTAAGCGCTTAAAGTTCACTATATGAGTTTCAATTCTAAAGCAAGGGTACCTGAACCAGCAGATTCCTCGGTCCTCACCCATTATAGGCTCATATAGACCAAGTTCAGTTCAGGGGGACACATTTCCCTATGGCCATGCGGAGATGAAAATCTCACGAAGACATAGGTACAGTATCCCGGAAGCAATCCACTAACTCATGCGGGGGTGAAAACCTCACGAAAGCTTAGCTTCTCACTCCCACTTAAAGGTGCGACCAACGGTCATGCAAATGCAATGTGTGCAGATAATATAACAAACATATGCAACGAACACATGAAAAGGGATCTTTATCTTTAAATCCTTTCAAATTTTTAGCATTAAGACAGAAAGTTATCAATTTTTTTTGGCTTGACTCTCTTACGATCCCCAGCAGAGTCGCTAAGTCATTTAAACCTCCTTAAAACAGGTTTTTGAAAAAGAAACGGAGTCGCCACCAATCTTTTAAAGTGTGATTGGATCACTTTATAAAACGTTTTGATCTACGAAATTATAAGAAAATAGGTTCGAGTCGATTCGCATGCGAGGAAGGATTAGCACCCTCATGAACGCCCAAAATTGGTACCAAATTGAATAATTTTATCTTAGTGTCGGATGTTTGAAAGAATTTAAAAAAGAAATTCCCTTAAAGCCGTAATGTTTTGAGAAAAAAATCAAGATTCCTTCGTTTTTAAAAGAGTACAAACATCACATCCAGCATGATTGGACAGAATATTTTAAACTTTCGTAATTGAAATCATCTTGTGATTTGTAAAACTCGTTTTAAAAGGATATTTTAGATATTTAGACAAACGAGAAATCGCAACCCAGCATGTTAGGGCACTACTTCCCGAGTTCCTATATATCAAAACATTGCCTCACTTTTTTAGAAAATTCCTTTTGAAATAAAATATTTTCACTTTGAAAATAATGATGTATTTTACATTTTTACAAGAAGTTAACATTTAATAAACCTAACTATATAGTACATGCTTTATAATTTTATGCAAATATAGTATAAAGATTAATAAATAATGGTGTAAATTATACAATATATATTATCACTTTATGCATATGTTATCATAAAAAAAGTTCATGCATTATTGTTACGTGCAAAAATACAACATAGAGTATAATGAATCTAATAATATAAATTACATAACACCTATATATAACAACATTTCATGCAAATGTACCTTAAATTAATATAAATAATTAACTTCCATGCAAATATGTAAAAACAAGAATAAATAATTTACTAAACAATAACGAAATATAAAAAAAAAAAAAAAGCAAAGTATAAACATATGAAATATAAATCGATAAGAATATTCATAAATTTTAGATTAATATGAAAATAATAAAAGAAAACCCCAAAAAATGATTAATATATATAAACCATATTATAGGGTATAATACCTTAATAATGTGCTAAATATTAATATTACATATACTTATTTAGTAATAAAAAAATATAACTAATGAGTGATAAAATAGTATATATTTTATAAAAATAATATAAATGATAATATATATATAGTAAATATTTAGTGTATAATATAATTTATAACCAAAATATATAATAATATAAACCATATAATAAGTAATATAAAAATATATATAATAAAATGTAATATGTAATAAAATGTAAATATAATGAAAGATAATATATATATATATTATTTAATGAAAATTAATATTACACAATTAATAAATAATACATAATTTTTAAAAAAATAATATATAAAATATATAAATAAATATAATTTAAGTAAAAAATAATATAATAAATAATATATAAAAATAATATATACTATTTTTTATGATAAATATTTATAGATATAAAGTATTTAATAGATTATAAAAAATATTTAAAAGGACTATAATGAAATAAAATTAAAGTTTTAGGACTAGTTTAAATAATAATAAAAAATTTGGGCCTTCTTGAATGCGTGTTAAAACCGAGGGACTCATTGGGCAAATTGCCCTAATCCCAAAACGACACCGTTTCCCCAAATTAAATTTTAAAGCACTGTGAGGACCAAATTGAAACAAAATTACAACATTAGAGCTAAATTAAAAAATAAATAAAATGAAATTATAAATTTTAAAATTGCGAGAGGACCAATTGGGCAATTAACCCATTTTACAAAAACATGCGGATCCTCCCTGGGTAATCGGGTCAACACGTGGATCCCCTGTTGAAACGGTGCCGTTTTAGTGCTTATTGAACTAAGCCAAAACGACACCGTTTTGTACTGCTATATATATCAGAACTTAAGCCTAAAATTCATTTAGTTATTAGTTTAAAAAAAAAAACCTTGAAAAGCTCTCTGAAATAGAGTAGAGAGTAGTCCTCCGGGCTCTGGCCTCCATCGAGCTGAGCCCCGGTCATTGGACTCAGGCGCCCATGAGCCGTCCCAGACTCCGCCCCGTACGGCCATCGGAAGCCCCAAAGTCTTGATTTTTCGAAGCAATTTCAAAGGTAAATTCGTTTTTTATTTATTTTAATGGTACTTGCATGTATTTAGAGAGAAAAAAAAAAGGGTAAAGGTATATCACCTTTAAGAAACTGTATATCTTTGGCTTTTGTATTCCTCGTCCAAAAAAAATCCCCTTTTACAGGTTACAAAGGAGGCTTTTATAGCCACTGTTTCTATTACATATTTTGGGAAGAAATCTTTTATTTCTTTCCATATTTGTTTTGTTTGTTTGCTGCTGTTTCTTTCTCTTTTTGCAGGTAAACCGTGAGGATCTCGCTCGACCACTGATGTCTGCGCGCTGATGGAGCCATCGCCGGATCATAGCGCGAGGAAATCTGACGATTCTGGCGTGATTTGCGCGTTGATGGTGGCGCGATGTATGATGGCAGAGTCGAGAAATCACGGCGCGCTTGGTGGCGATGATTGGGCCATTGAATCTGAGCGAGATGAAAGGTCGCGTCGCTTAGAGTGCCCGAAGCTTCCAGAACTTTATTGCGGGGCTGAGTTCTTAGGAAACCCTAGGGTTTCCTTGTCTGTTTTTACAGCTTTGGGCCTTTTGGGCCCCGTGTAAACCTGGGTCAAGGTGTTGGGTTATTTTTGGGTTGTAAATAGGTCCAATAGGTTTAGGCTGTTTGGATTTGGGCTTTAGCACTGTAAACGGACTATTTATAAAATAAATGGACTTTATTTTTATTTATTTTTTTATTTTAGTTTAAGGCCCGGGCGAATTTGGGCTCTTACAAAATTAAATTGAGGTTTTTGAAGTTTTAAGGTTTTTGAACATAGTTCATGTTGAACAAAAAAATGAATTAGGGATTTATTTGATAGAATTATTGATTAGAATTGATAAAGGGATTAAATTGTAAAGTAAGCTATAAGTTTTGTGCTTGAAGGACTAAATAGGAAGAAATTTTAAATTAAGGTTTTATCATGAACATTGGATATTTATGTTGAATATGATAGAAAATTGAGTAGAAATAAAGTATGAATTAAGTTAGAAAAGTAAGTGAACTTAGTTAGGATCAAATTGAAAATAAGGTAGAAATTGAATAAAAATTCAACTATTCAATATAAATTAGTGTTGTATTAATAGTATAAATTATCTTAATTTTTCATAGCTAACATCGCACCCGAGGCATCTATGAAGAAAGGAAAAGAAAAGGTGGACGAGGAGTAAACTCGAGAAAAATTCACGGTTTGTATTTCTATAATCCGAACTTAATACTTAATTGTTGAATTTATTACTTGATAAGCATAGTAAGTATTTAGAGCTAAATATTTGAATAGGAATAAATATTGATTGGAATTAAAGAGTAAATTTTATTATTAATTGTTATATTTTGAATGAATGTTATGGTAAATAATTGAAATGAATTGGTATTGTGTTTATTATTGAAATGAATTGATTTGAAAATATGGTAATGTAACACCCTGAATTTGGGCCTAGAAGTTTTGGGCCTTGAGCATGGGAGCGGTTGAAGGCAGCTTATAATATTCTGTTGTGCATGCAAATTTCGTTAATGAAGGCTTGTTTTAGTGGTTAAGTGTGCTGAGAAGTGTTGGAGAAGTCCCGGGTTCAAACTTGGACTCTAGCAAAAATTTTGGTTTAAGGTGAATCAAACCCTGGGTGTAGTAGGTAGGCCTTAAGAATATTGTTGGAGAAATTGTGACACAAAAAGCCTTGTGGCTTAGTGGCAAGTGGCGTGTGGAGCATTTGAGGGGAGGCATGGGTTCGAATCCTATGGCAAGCAAAGAGCATTTATTTTGCTAACAAGGGGCGGCAAGATTTGGTGTTGAATTTAAACTGTTGGAGGGATCCCACATCGGGAAGCTAACATAAGAGTGGATGGGAAGCTAGCTTTAAATAGAGAGAACCATGAGGAGAGTAAATGTACCTTTCTTGGCTGATCCCTTTCGCTTTATGGCGTGCTCGTTTGGGTTGGGCGTCGGCTAATAGTGCTCGGAGCGTGGATTAACTCCAGTCTCCAATCAGGTGTGTATTTCTCACTACTCTAGTTGTTGGATGGCTACTTGGGCGCGATGGGCGAAAAAAGGCCATGTGGGCCCAATGGGCCTACGGGCCCAATTGGATAAGTTGTTTGATTGTGTAGTAAATATTGGACTAGGCTAGGTGAATCGCATAATTGGGGTTAGGTTTGGGCTAAAAGGGCCACACGAGCGTGTGGGACCATTTGGGCCGAGAATGGGCTTTAGGGCCATTCGTATTGTTATCCATGTTTAGAATACTTTAGTTTACCAATTACTAAAATGCCCTCAACTTGTAAAATTACCGTTTTACCCTCGATTTACAAAATTATTGTTTTACCCTCGATTTACAAAATTATCGTTTTACCCTCGATTTATAAAATTACCGTTTTACCCTCGATTTATAGAATTATTGTTTTAGCCTCGATTTACAAAATTATCGTTTTACCTTTGATTTATAGAATTACTGTTTTACCCTCGATTTATAAAGTTACTGAAATACCCTTGGTTTACAAAATTACCAAAATACCCTCGATTATGAAAATTACTAAAATACCCCTGTAGGGTAGAATTACTGAAATACCCTTGTAGGGTAGAATTATCGAAATACCTCTGTAGGGTAAAAATATCGAAATACCCCTATAGTGTAGAATTACTGAGATTCCCTTGTGGGGTAAAATCACCATTTTGCCTATAGGGTGTTAAATGACTGTTTTGCCCTTGTGGGCAAGTGATTGACTTGGATTGTGTGGTTGACGAATTTGATTGTGAATATATGTTGGTGATATGAATGACTTGACTGTGATTGTTTGATTCAAATATGGGCATGACATTCTACATACATGACATGTTGCATGGGTTGGTTTATATTGATGGAGGAAGCGTTCTAGCAGCCTCGCTGCAATCTGGTGGCCTCGCCACATATATCTGTTCTGGTGACTTTGTCACAATATCCGCACCTCATTTGCAATCCGTGGCTTCGCCACATATATAAATATATATCTGTTCTGGTGGCCTCGCCACAATATCTGTATCTGGTGACTTCGTCACAATATCTGGCAGCCTCGTTGCAATTTTTGTGGTGTGTAGCGGTTGGGTGGGTCGAGTAGTCTCCCCACATGGCGTAAGGCTGGTACGGGGGTGTATACGGTTGGTTACGGGTTGGGATTGCATTCACATTCGATTCGATTACATTACTATCACGATTCGATTACGATTACATTCATCGATTCGATTCGATTTTAATTCACACCTAATTACGATTACAGTTCGATTCGATTCTATCACCTGATTCTGATTCTGATTCTCATTTTGGTTCTAATTCTGATAATGTTTCTTATTCTGTAATGGGCTAAGGTCCATCCGCATCGAAAGTAAGTAAAGTTTGGGCGGACTTTTAATTCTTTTAGATGATTGACTGTTCCTTTTTATAGTAGGGGATTTCACACTGAGTTTTCGTAAACTCACCCCGTTTATTAACCTTTCAGGTAATTTCCAGCCTTAGATGGATCGGGGCTGCGAGGGGCTCGGAGGAAGCCACACACTTTGCTTATGTTCTGATTTTGATTATTACCTTTAAATGTTTTATGTGGGATGTAGTAAAGCCGTTGTAATTTTCTCTCGATTTCAAATTTGGAATTTCATTTATTGTTCTTATAATTGCTAGTATTAGAACACGATTTTCCAAAGCAACTACTGTTGTTCAAAACATCACGTAACCGCAATTGTTTTTAAAGTAAGTTTTCGCAACTACCAAGATTTTTTACAAAGTTGTTAAGAATGTTATTCAGCTGAGGTTTTCTAACAAGGTTTAAAAAGGGTATAAGTTTTTAATTATTAAGAAGGGTTTTTAATGGAAACAAGGTTTTCGAAAAACACTTCAATGTGACACGCCAGATTCAAGCCAAACTTCCAGGCCGGGTTTAGGGTGTTACATTTAATGGTATCAGAGTCAGATTACAACAACTCGGCTATGGATTGGGTTTTCAAAGGTTGAATTTTAGAAAATTACTTTCAACCACGTGGTCTGTTTGAAGTATTTCTCTTAAAAAGTGTGGCTGTGGCACACCGAGTCTCCGGCGCCGAATCCGTAAGTCTTCTAAATACTTTTGTATATTTAGAAATTGAAATACTATGGATTCCTTAGATATTGGTCTGAATTTAAATTTGGTATTTATTTTATGTGGATGTGATGTTTGGATATAGAAATTGTATATATGTGTGATAAATATGTGTCTGCTTCAGTGAATAAGTGTTGTATGTATGAGATGTTTCAAGTTCTAGTTGAAGTGTGATAGTGATAGTAGGATCAAAGTGCGCAGCGATAGCGTAGTGGGGTAGATGTTACACGACTACTCGGTTAGATGGAAATTTCGGGGACGAAATTTTTTAAGGGAGGTAGAGTTGTAACACCCTGAATTTGGGCCTAGAAGTTTTGGGCCTTGAGCATGGGAGCGGTTGAAGGCAGCTTATAATATTCTGTTGTGCATGCAAATTTCGTTAATGAAGGCTTGTTTTAGTGGTTAAGTGTGCTGAGAAGTGTTGGAGAAGTCCCGGGTTCAAACTTGGACTCTAGCAAAAATTTTGGTTTAAGGTGAATCAAACCCTGGGTGTAGTAGGTAGGCCTTAAGAATATTGTTGGAGAAATTGTGACACAAAAAGCCTTGTGGCTTAGTGGCAAGTGGCGTGTGGAGCATTTGAGGGGAGGCATGGGTTCGAATCCCATGGCAAGCAAAGAGCATTTATTTTGCTAACAAGGGGCGGCAAGAGTTGGTGTTGAATTTAAACTCTGATGTTGGAGGGATCCCACATCGGGAAGCTAACATAAGAGTGGATGGGAAGCTAGCTTTAAATAGAGAGAACCATGAGGAGAGTAAATGTACCTTTCTTGGCTGATCCCTTTCGCTTTATGGCGTGCTCGTTTGGGTTGGGCGTCGGCTAAGAGTGCTCGGAGCGTGGATTAACTCCAGTCTCCAATCGTGTGTGTATTTCTCACTACTCTAGTTGTTGGATGGCTACTTCGGGCGCGATGGGCGAAAGGGGCCATGTGGGCCCAATGGGCCTACGGGCCCAATTGGATAAGTTGTTTGATTGTGTAGTAAATATTGGACTAGGCTAGGTGAATCGTATAATTGTGGCTAGGTTTGGGCTAAAAGGGCCACACGAGCGTGTGGGACCATTTGGGCCGAGAATGGGCTTTAGGGCCATTCGTATTGTTATCCATGTTTAGAATACTTTAGTTTACCAATTACTAAAATTCCCTCAACTTGTAAAATTACCGTTTTACCCTCGATTTATAGAATTATTGTTTTACCCTCGATTTACAAAATTATCGTTTTACCCTTGATTTATAAAATTACCGTTTTACCCTCGATTTATAGAATTATTATTTTAGCCTCGATTTACAAAATTATCGTTTTACCTTTGATTTATAGAATTACTATTTTACCCTCGATTTATAAAGTTACTGAAATACCCTTGGTTTACAAAATTACCAAAATACCCTCGATTATGAAAATTACTAAAATACCCCTGTAGGGTAGAATTACTGAAATACCCCTGTAAGGTAGAATTACTGAAATACCTCTGTAGGGTAAAAATATCGAAATACCCCTATAGTGTAGAATTACTGAGATTCCCTTGTGGGGTAAAATCACCATTTTGCCCGTAGGGTGTTAAATGACTATTTTGCCCTTGTGGGCAAGTGATTGACTTGGATTGTGTGGTTGACGAATTTGATTGTGAATATATGTTGGTGATATGAATGACTTGACTGTGATTGTTTGATTCAAATATGGGCATGACATTCTACATACATGACATGTTGCATGGGTTGGTTTATATTGATGGAGGAAGCGTTACGCGACCTCATTTGCAATCTGAGTGGCCTCGTCACATATATACGCTTCAGTGACCTTGTCACAATATCCGCAACCTCATTTGCAATCTAGTGGCTTCACCACATATATAAATATATATCTGTTCTGGTGGCCTCGCCACAATATCTGTATCTGGTGACTTCGTCACAATATCTGGCAGCCTCGCTGCAATTTTTGTGGTGTGTAGCGGTTGGGTGGGTCGAGTAGTCTCCCCACATGGTGTAAGGTGATACGGGGTGTATACGGTTGGTTACGGGTTGGGATTGCATTCACATTCTGATTCTAATTACACTACTATATCGATTCGATTCGATTACATTCGCGATTACGATTACGATTTTAATTACATCACCTAATTACGATTCGATTACGATTACGATTACATCACACCGATTCGATTCTCGATTCTCATTTTGGTTCTAATTCTGATAATGTTTCTTATTCTGTAATGGGCTAAGGTCCATTTGGTACTGAAATTGTAAGTAAGGCTGGGGCCAGACTTTTAATTCTTTTAGATGATTGACTGTTCCTTTTTATAGTAGGGGATTTCACACTGAGTTTTCGTAAACTCACCCCGTTTATTAACCTTTCAGGTAATTTCCAGCCTTAGATGGATCGGGGCTGCGAGGGGCTCGGAGGAAGCCACACACACTGTTTATGTTACAGTTTTGATTATTACCTTTAAATGTTTTATGTGGGATGTAGTAAAGCCGTTGTAATTTTCTGGATTTCAAATTTGGAATTTTATTTATTGTTCTTATAATTGCTAGTATTAGAACACGATTTTCCAAAGCAACTACTGTTGTTCAAAACATCACGTAACCGCAATAGTTTTTAAAGTAAGTTTCCGCAACTACCAAGATTTTTTACAAAGTTGTTAAGAATGTTATTCAGCTGAGGTTTTCTAACAAGGTTTAAAAAGGGTATAAGTTTTTAATTATTAAGAAGGGTTTTTAATGGAAACAAGGTTTTCGAAAAACACTTCAATGTGACACGCCAGATTCGAGCCAAACTTCCAGGCTGGGTTTGGGGTGTTACAGGTAAAATAATTATGAATATGTGTTTATTGTGGAATTTGATTATATGTTAATGAAAAGTGAATTGAATTATATTGAATTGTATTGATTTATTAAATTATGTGATTAATTGAAATATATACATATTGATCGAAAACCGAAAATTGGTTAAATACCCTATTAACAGTATCGGGCTAGTCGGATATAGTTGGCATGCCATAGGATTGGAATTGTTCAGTGATATTCCGACTTTGTGTCGATGAGACACTATAAGTGTCGCCCTTCTTTTTACTATTCGATTTGTTCAAGAAGAGGTACCGCACTACCTCATTCATCATTATCGCTCAATTCGTTTCGATGAGGTACTCTATGTACCGTCATCGCTACTATTATCATTCGCATACCGCATCGACACGGTGTATTCCGCTTTGCTCGATGAAACAGCGTGTCTTTCGTCCCGGTGTGTGGGTTGGATCCGCGTATCCGTCCAGGTCTGAGTCATGTTAATAGGGGTAAATAAAGGTACTGAAAATTGACCGCTACTGAAGAATCGACTATTACTAAATCAATGATTGTTACTAAATAACTGACTACTATTGAATAATTGATTGATATTGAATAAACGACCGTTACTGAATAACTGATTATTATTGATGACTGACTGTTACTGAACAATAAAGATCAATTGATTGTTACTGAATATTGGACAGTTACTAAATGTCTAAATGGTACTGAATATTGGTTGAATGATAATGAAAAATCGATTGATATTGAACAAACACTAAAACTGTATATATTTCATTAAAATTGATTAATAAGTTAAAACCTTAGTATTATAGAATGAAAACAAATGATTGAACTATTAAGATTATTAGATTGAAATCTCAAAGTTCATTGGTATATGATTTATTATTGATTTAAGTATTGGTTTATAGAAATACCACTGAGTTCATACTCAGCGTACGGTTTATTTTCGTGCGCAGGTTAGGTTAAGGTCAGACCGTTGAATCAGCATCTTAGGCCGATCCCGAACTCAATAAGGTAAAGCATGTTAATTATTGATAATGGCATGTACCTAGGATGTCTTAAGTGTGTTATTTTGTATTGTGATTGTAATAGTGAAATAAGTAAATTGATAATTGGTTTTACTATTCATATCGGGCTTCGAGGGCCCATTAAAGGGACAATATATTCAAATTACGAAGGAGTGAACATTTATTTTAATTAATGTCTGTATTGAACTATACTGACCGGTAATACTCCGTAATCCTGTACCGACGACGGTATAGGGTTAGGGGGTGTTACAGCACATAATGGAAGAATTAATTCTGGAGAAACTAAACAAATAACACTCAGGTCATCGAGCTAACAACATTAAACAAAAGCGCTTTTTGAGAGGCGACCTATATTTATTTATTTTAATTTATTTAATTTTAAATTCAATTTAATTTATATTGAAAATAAAAAATAAAGATTATTATTTAATCTATTTTATTGTGTCGTTTTCTAAGAACAATGGTAGAGACTGTCTTTTTCATCCAAAAATAAATTAGATTTGGATTTCTATGGTGTGTGCACGTCTGTTAAATTTCAGTGCTACCATTTGCTAAAATATATAGCCATGACCAAACCGACTAAAATCAACCCGAACCGGCTAGAACCAATCCAAATTGCCCAAACCACCCTCCGTCAAATTAAATATACACGGGGAGTACACTTTACCCTTAGCTTTTGATATTATTTTAATTTGCACATTTAGGGCAATGTGGGCCAATTAGGGAGGACATGCCATGCTATTTCTTCTTTACATGTGTTTATTCACTAAGATAAATTCCTTAATTCGTTTCGAAAATGAACCTCTAATTCTTATACTCTTAGTTTATTTAAATAATTGGGTGAATCATAAATAACCATTACTTACTTGATAATACATATTTTGTAGAATTGAAACTATTATGACTTAGTCAATGTTTCATGTAAATTGTTGGCTCTTTTAAACTTGCCTAATGAAAGTACTCACTTAAATAAATTAATTAATAAATAAAAATTTGCTAATGGCTTCGTCAAGAGTGAAGATTCAGAAATGTGACCAAATTGAGTAACCGAAATGAGGTGCTTGGGTTGTCATCTCATTTCGTGTCAAAAAGTTTGAGTGATGAACCAAAACTTGTAACACTCTGCTAACCAAGCTGCCTTAAGAAAAGGGAAATAAATTGATTAGGGACATGTCAAATTGAGTAACCGGGATGAGGTGCTTCGGTTGTCATCGCATTTCATATAAAAAGATTTGACTATGTCTCGGATTTATTAAAAAAAATGTCGAATTGAGTAATCGGGGTGAGGTGCTTGGGCTGTCATCTCATTTCATGTAAAAAGATTTGACTATGTCTCAAATATATAAAAATAAAAATAAATAAATAAATAATATTGAGTACGATTATTGTACAAGTTTGATTAGGCCCAAATTTAGTGAAGTAGTTGAGTTTAACATAATGTTTGAAATTTTCCAAAATGCTTATTGATTGAACCTAGTACTTACTTCATTTTTATTCACCTAATTGTTTGCATTACCATTTGACTGAGGAAGAGAGTTTGATTTCAAAAAAGATTATCGAATGATTTTTAGTAAACATCATGCTTGAGGACAAGCATCAGCTAAGTAGGGGGAATTTGATAGCAAGTTAAATTTGTGCTTTTAATGTATTTATTTTTGACTAATTTTCAAATAAGATGATACTAAACTTGTATTTTTCTTATCAGGGATGAAATTGGTGTGCCAAAGTTCAAAATCAAACAAAATGGACTAAACTGGGACGAAAAGCAAAAAGGGGGCCCAAATTGAAGAATTAAAAGAATTAGTGATTGTCTGGTTCAAATCAGATTATTTTTTAAATTGCCAAAATTCTATAAATAGTTTTAATTTAAAAAGGGGGGCCAAATTGAAGAATTAGTGGTTTTCTGGTTCAAATCAGAATTAGTTGATATTTTTTAGGATAAGCATGTTAAATTTAGCATGAGAAATGCGTTGGTGATACCTAGTGTTGGTGATACTTGAGGTGTAACAACCCGATTTAGACCCTAACCAAAACGGTAGTTTCGGGACCATGAATCCGGGTCCGAAAAATATTTAAAAAATTATCTTCTGTGTTTATTTTGTGTGAATTTATATCTGTGAAATTTTCGTGATTTAATTTTGTCGTTTGAGTGTTCGATTAAATAAAAGGACTTAATCGCGTAAATTAAAAATTGGGTAGTTTAATCTATAAGGGCCAAAATGCTATTGGCTTTTAAAATGGAAGCTTTGATGTTGCAATTATCCCATAAATTATTAAGTGGACAGCAATAGGTTATATTATAAGGTTTTGATATAAATTAAATAAGGTTACTTTAATAAATTAATATTATAAACTATTATAATATAACATATATCATAAAAGTAAAATAATAAGCCAAAGTTCATATTATGTTCTTTGACCGAAACCAAAATAAGAAAGAAAAAAAGTAAAGAAAACCTAGTTCGGCCATTCTCAAGCTCGATCAAGGTACGTGATTAGCTCGGTTTTTGATAATTTTTACGTTTTTGAGATCGTTGCTTAGTAATCTTCAAGACCCATCCTTTAATTTTTTATTTTGATGAATATTTTGAGTTGTGCCATTGTTGAGAGCTTGTGATTTTTGTTGTTTGATGATGAAATATGAAAGATATGTTTTAGATTAACATATTTTGTATTGGAGTTTTTGATGATTTTGAGTAATTAGGACTAAATTGCAAAAATAATAATTTGAGGGACTAAAATATGAAATAAATGAAAAATACAGGCTTGTATGAACACTAGGAGTATTCGGCAAAACATGGGTATCTTGAAATTTTGAATATTTTGTGTTTTTTGAAATAGGGACTAAATTGTAAAAAGTGTAAATGTTAGGGGTAAAATGGTAATTTTTCCATTTATATGTTTTTTGACTAAATTGAATGAAAACATATTTGAATGAGCTTAATTTGAATATGTTTAGATCAAGAACCAAAGAAATCATATTTGGATCGGGAGAAAACGAAAGTCGTCGACTAGCTGTCCTGTTCTATTTTACATTGTCCGAGGTAAGTTTGTAAGTAAGTAGAAGTTGTTAAATTTCAATATATGTGATTAATAGATAATTATATTGATTGAAAGTAAATTACGAATCGATATCGAAATGAAATTAATCTATGTTTGATGATAAGTAATGAATAAGTTTAGTATTTAAAGCGATGACATGAATTATATATGTTAAAATGTTGATTATATGTATATTAATTACAAGTCTATATTCGGCTAAATGAAATATGTATGTGATATTAAAATGTGAATCATGGTTAAATGTATATATATAATCGAATAATTAATGATAATGTGACTTTGGTTATGAATGATAATTTTGTTAATGAATTTATGTGTAATTTGGCTGATTTTTAAAGTTGATACCTGGAAGTATATGTTGGTATTGATATGTGATTCCGAGATATGCGTGCGAGTAAGTCCACGTTTCATACGTTGGCATCGATATGTGACTCTGATATATGTGTGCGAGTAAGACCACGTTTAATACGTTGGCATCGATATGTGATTCTGATATATATGTGCGAGTAAGACCACGTTTAATATGTTGGCATCGATACGTGATTCTGATATATGTGTGCGAGTAAGACCACGTTTAATACGTTGATTCTGATATATGTGATTTTGATATATGTGTGCGAGTAAGACCACGTTTAATACGTTGGCATTGATATGTGATTCCGATATGTGTACGAGTAAGACCTTGTATGAGACAGTGGCATCGTTATGTGATTACATGTAAGACCATGTCTGGGACGTCGGTATTGTTTGATATGTGTGATTGTTCGAGTATTCCATTCAATTCCAAATAGTTCAACGGACAGTGGTAAGTTATGATCGAATGTGTGAAATGGGTTAAATGATTAGGTATGAGTTAATTGATTACCTAATTGAAAATAAGGTAAGTTTGTTACTTGATATTAAATGCAAATTTTATATATGATAATAACATAAATGTAGGTGGATTCATGTAGTATTTTCGGTTATATGCTATGTATAAGTATGAGTTGTTAAAGTTGGATTTATGAGTATATGTATGTTAGTCTATGAACATTCGGTCATATGGTGTTAATATGCCTTTGAAATCGAATGATACCTTGAGTATATATATATGTACTTTCGGTTAAGATAAGGTTTAATATAAAAGCATAAGATATATATATGAAATGTTAAATGTGGGATTAAATGTAGTTATGATAGTATATTATGGTTTGACTTAAATGAATTGATAATGTCTTGAATTGTTATTTTGCTTATGACTTACTAAGTTATAAAAGCTTACTCTGTGTGTATGCTCGTTTTTGTTTTATAGATTTTAGATCAAGTCACGAGCTCGCGGATCGTCAGCACAGTCCATCACACTATCTACAGTTTCGGTAATTTATAAGTTAAATGCGATCTTATGGCATGTATAGGCTAGCCTTGGAGTTAGTTTATTTTGGATGTGTATGTATATAAAGCCATGCGAAAATGGCTTGATCCTAGTGCTAATGTTCTAATGTTTAAGTAACTTTGATCATAGGTTAATATGTGCAAGTTAAACTTAGTATATGAGTGATGAATGTGTTTTGCTGAGGTTTATTATTGACTTATTTAGGATGTGTGATTTGCCTTGCAAATCGGTTGGGAGTAGTAAATGACATGCTTCTATATTCGATTTTTGATAGATGAAATTCATTCATACGCCTGTGATAGACTTGTTTGTGGTTTGGTATTTAAAGGTTAAGTCGTAGTGTAATGATTCGGTTGTGTCTTGTATTTAATAATATTGGTTAAAGTGGGTTAATGAGTATATTTGGCTAAATGTTGAATTTAGATAATGAATATATTTGATTGATGATTCGGCATTTGCATATATAAATAACAGATGCTTATTGAGTTATGATATGTAATATATTAGATGAGTAAAATGCACGTCATATATATATGGTGTGTTTGGTATATATTTACAGTTTAAAGTAATGATATGTATAGCTTGTGATTAATCATTATGGTAAGTTTGGCAAACTGATATGTTTTACTTTAGTTGTGTTTAAATATTGGCATATAGAAATATATAATTTGTATCATGAATAGTCTAAGTTAATAAACTTAATATGAAGTATATATGTTTGTGATGATGTTATACGATTCGGTGAAAAAGTAATGTTAAGTATGTTGTGCATTCGGCTATGTTACTAAATTATTTTAGAAGTGTTTTTTTATGGCATATTTTATATGATGGATTAGTATGATTCTTGTGTAAATATATTTGATGATTGAAATTATGATCATTTGAATAGTAAAAAGAAATACTAAGTAAATATCTATTATTGGATAGTCACAAGTAAAATAAGTGTTTCCACTAATGGTATGAGCATGTGTACTTGGTTATGTGATTATTAATGGTGTATAATAATTTGCATGCTAGTGGGGTGTATTATGGGTCGTATTCTGTGTTTATTTAATGATTCGTAGTGGTATGCTAAAATGTGCAATATATATATTACTTTAAAGTTGGGTTCGGCCATATAGTAATAATATTGAGGTTGCATATATGTTTGGACTTGAATTGGCGTGTAATAGTATGCTTGGCTTTTACCATGCACACATGTAAAGTTATTTAAATAATATGTTTGAAATTTATTAAGTTAAATAGTTATAGTAGCATGTATTTGATATTTGTGTTTGAATGTTTTAAGGTATGCATATGGAATTTTCTGTGTATTAAAATTTGTTATAATAAAATCAATTAAAGGCTATAAAAGGAAATGTACATACGATTCGTATAATTGAGTTTGTATTGCCTTAAACATGAATAGTAACGTTAGACTCTCTTAAGCTGTGTACGGTTTGGTAATACCTCATGACCCTAATCTAGCGATGGATACGGGTTAGGGGTGTTACATGAGGACACACTTGATTTTTGGAATAAAATAATTCCTTTTTTTCTTCATTTCTACATCAGTAAGTTTTAGCATACAGCCATTCGTTTTTTTTTTCATTTCAACATTTTGAGTAATCCTAAGCCCTTCTCCCTTTCCACCTTCCACCAATTCCATTAAATATCATTTCCATACACCAACTAGCATGATTAACTTTATGCTTAACCAAGTCCTTTTTAGCTTTAGTCTGGTTATCGCTTCGACAAAATAATCGTGAGATATGAACCCACACTAAAAACTTTTCAATTCGGTATTCACTATCTATCCGGTATATGAGATAGTACAAATTCGTCCCTTAAAGTTGATTGATTTTCAACTCAAAGCGCATTTTGGGTTGGAATAGCTTGGCGTACAATTGGGAAGTTTAGTTGGTCATGCTGTACTCGAATTCTTGCGAACAAATTGGCCTGTTCAATTGGAAAAAGCTAGTTCGATTCCATCAAAGGAGATAGTGATCGGATTTAAATGACCCATGCGGTTAAGGCTGTTAATTAGAGTTGGGCTTTCTAGATCACAAAGCTTTCGAAATCTTAAATTATGAGCACGTGTCACGTGATTAGAAATTCGACAATGGTTGATTTGCAGGTCAAACCAGAATCGACTACAAGAGGGAAAGTTGGTGGTTGAGGCGTTCTTGGTCGCTATAACCAACTTATTCATTGGAAGGGAAAAACTATTTTTCAAAGATCAGTTCAAGTTTGAAGCATGCTGAGGCTGAGGCTGAATTTTAATATATTTAGTTCCCCAATTTGATTTAATTCACTTAATTTTATTTTTCAATCTTAAATTCGTTTTTATTATATTATATTATTGTTTATTTTATTTTCTCTATCAACTAAATTCCCTCTTTCATTTATTTTACAATTTTGCACGCACAGGTCGAGGGCACGACAACTGTCTAGACTCAGAAATTTGGTCACAAAAACAGGAAAATTAGTAATCCAGTCCCTATGGGATCGACCCTATTACTCGATACTACTATTTAATTAAGTTAGAGTGTAGGATTTTATATTTAGTAGTTTTGACGCCCATCGATTGCAATATGTAGTTTGAGATGAAAAATATACCAAAAGACATTTTTATTGTATTAACACATAGTTTACTGTTTTTTTGCATTTGTAAACTGATTTGGTGGATTTGATTGATGGTGGGTTTCGATAAATGGTGCGGTGCAGTGCGGTGTGTTTAGTTTATTTTTTGTCTCACATTACAGTATCGTTACAGTATTTAATCTTACCGTCACCACTATTTTTATATTAACCGCAGGTAAACTCACTGTCCATTTAAACCCACCGTAAATATTATATATATATATATATATATATATAATTGGTATTAGATATAAAAAAAGATTATTAATTTCTTTTATTTTTTTTTCTTTTCCTTTTAAGACACCATAGGTATTCCATAATTTAGTCATTTACAATCTCACACGTAAATGTCGTTTTGCTTCCATGGGTGGGAATGAGATATGCTTTTCGGGTTTTCCCATACTTCTATGTAAATTAGAATCAATAAAGATATAATTTACCCCATATTTTTACCTTCGAAGTTGCCTAAAAACTTCATATATGTAAGTAGATTTATTTCCATATTAATTCTGATTAGTTGTCTACAATATTATTATTTATGAGTATTTGCAATGAAGTCTCTCAGTTTAAAGTAGTGTTTTCGTCAGGTGATTTGTCTCTTATATTTTGAAAAGAGTCTAAAGAGATTCATAGAATTTAATGAGCGTCTCGATTGATATAAATACGATTTGCAAGTTTATGGGGTAAGTATTAGCATTATGTGAAATATTAATTATGCATGATACACCTATAGGGGATCGAATCATCAACCAAGGCTTAAATGACTTTACCTCGTGAGATTGCAGGTTATATCTACATCAGTTGATGCGCTCTCTAAATTCTGTAAATCCTTTGGGTCTCTTTGGAGTTTGAAAGACAAACCCCCCACAAGAATAGTACATTCCATTGAGGGAGTAAAACATTCCATAATAGATAATCACCTTCAATAAAGTTCAAATCTTTTCATATAAATTCGATTTAAATTTATTGTATATGTTTTATAAGGTAACGGTAAATTCTAATATATTCTAATTGTTAATATAATTCTAGAATTATAACTTGGAAAATAATATTTCTCACAACATTCCATTATATAGTAAATTTTTTTTGTTCAACTATTCCATTATATAATATTATGGAATAGGTATGGCTAAATAATTATTGTCTATGCAAGTGTATTTTTACCCTGTTTTTTTGGGGTCAAAGGACCATAGTAATTTCTTTGGTAATTAAGGACCACAGTAATTTAGGTTTTCTCAAAAAAAAAAAAAAAAAAAAAAAAAAAAAAAAAAAAAGAGATAAATTTGGTTGGATAGAAAATATGAACTTAAACAGGTGGTGAAATCATAATTAATGTAAAAGATATGCTTCTTCTTCTTCGTCTTCTTCTTCCATTTATGGTATCCTTTTAATATAAAATCCACTAATAAAGTTATGAGTTTCCTTTTCAATTGGTTAACTTACCTCTTAAACTTAAGGTATCCTTTTAATATAAAATCCACTAATAAAATTATGAATTTTTAATTTGATACCTTACAAATTATGCCTTATTTGTTTTTACCAAAAATAAATAGCTGTTTTGTATATAATCCCCATTCTAAAGCATGTAAATTGTATATATCCATCTAAAACTTAAGGTTCAAGCTTCAATGGACAGTAAAGCAATTTTCAGTCTTGTCCTCATATTAGTTATTTCAGGTTGCTATTATCATATTTTTTTTGTTAGTATCAATGGCAAATTAGGCTTAACTCAATTGATAAACATTAAGATTTGTCTACTTGAATTGCATGGATTTTTGAAGTAGAGAGACTGACATCTTAATTGCTGATCTAAATTTACAGGTAAATTTGTGCAGTCTGATTTAACCTTCAACTTTGACAATGAATGCTCGTTCTCAGTGTGGCTATCAGCCAGTCCTTCCGTTGGCGATGGTGATCCCGAGAGGGGGCCAGGCACATTGGAAATATTCTCCATGCCAGATCCTTGGACCGGTAGCCTCTGGTTACGGACGAAATGCTCGTACGATGCTTCTCAAGTTAATTTCACTTGCGAGACCGGAGACTGCGGGTCTGGCTCGGTCGATTGCCAATCTCCACCACCAAAACCACCAGTGACACTCCTGAATTTCGACATTAACCAGAATGTGGTCTCTTACGAAGTGAGCCTGAACCATGGGTTCAATGTACCGGTCCGAATTCAACCGATTGGTGGCACGTTGGTTGGAGGGTCCGGAGTGTGCCCCGTAGTTGACTGCATCAAGGATATGGGAGATGTGTGCCCTCCATCCTTGGTGGCTATAAACAAAAATCGAGCCTATGTGGGATGCAATAGTCCATGTGATGCGTTGAAAGATCCCAAATATTGTTGCACCGGAAGCTTTACAGGGCAGGCTTGCCAGCCTAATGACTTCTCAAAAAGATTTAAGGAACTTTGTCAGTTGGCACATACATATCCGGGAGACAACGATCCTCCAATATACAAATGCAGTGGGGCAAGTGCTTACAATGTTACATTCTGTCCTTTGTAACTATACCAATTCAGGCATTGTAATAATTCTTATTTGCAGCGCTAAACTATAACTAAATAAATGCAAAGTCCTGTTGTTAAATAATCCTGAATGAATCAAATTAAGTTGAATCCAGAAAAAAAACTGTTATTTTGGTTGACAGCAGAGTATTGAATACAGCAAGAGTTGGAAAAAGGTAAGTAAAATAAAAGACACGAAACGTGGACCATTTCAGCCCAATTTCTCACGTTGTAACTGGTAAGCACCTGACTCAAGACTCTCCCCCCTTCTTTTATTTTCTAATTCTAGGGTTCCTCTTGGAAACCCTTTTTCCCCCCTCAATCGCCTAACTGTCTACATCAATGGCAAAGAAGAAATCACCCGGGAAGAAGAAGCAAAAGGTAAAGGGATTGAATCAAATTGAAAATGCTTCAAACTTCAGTAAGCAGCCCAGGAAAGTTGAACCTATGCCTTCCTCTTTTTCTTCCCCTGCTTCCCCATCCGCCTCTGGTATTTCAGTTTCTCTCTCTCTCTCTCTCTCTGTCTCTTGCGCATATTCTATCACCTTTCTTTTCTTTTTGGTGTAATTGGGTATGTTTAAATGTTGCTGGAGTCACAAATTTTATGTTACTCTTGATTATAGAGGAAGGATCGTTCCTCAAAGAATGAAATTCTCTTGTGAATTGGGTAATTGTTACGGTGTAAATGACCCTAAATGGATATCTTGGATATTATTTGAGGAGAAATATTGAACGTCGTAAATTTTAGTGCATCCATTATGAATAATTATGTATTTGCCACTTGTTCTGTTTGCATAATGATCTTAATTTATACGGATAATTCTGTATAACAACTTGATAAGAACAGAATTTGTTAGGTTCTGAAGTTCTTTTAAGTGTATTGTATGATTATTCATTCAGTCTGTTATCACTGTCTTTGAAGTTCTGCTTCCAAGATAGAGAGATTGTTATAGTTAGCAATGCACAAAAGCATTTTGGAGAACTGTAACCTTTAATCTTGGTAACTGTTGCACAGGTTCCTTACAAGAGTGCTCCTATGATAGAGATGAAGCTTCCAGTGTAACCTTAACTAATTTCGATGATAAACAGGATGGAAATAAAGTGGATGACTCAATTGCTTTCAGTGGCTCGTGTGATAAAAGATCAAGATTTGTGTTAAATATCTATGAATTTCCGGCGTTAGAAGCCGAACCAATTGCTCCAGATACAGTTAGTGATCCATGCAGTGGTAGAGTGGTCCAGTATGTATAATGCTATGGGCAGTTTTCTTATGGTTGCTTTCATGTTATATTCTTTATTTACTTGAGAACTTTCTTTATCCCTTTTTTCTTGTTGAAGTAGGAACGTTGTGGAACAAAAGAGTGACGTGAAGAAGTTACAAGTTAGAGGAAGCACTGGTGTTTGCATAACTCCAGGAAATGCCATATGGGCCAAAACAGCTTGCCAAGTGTGGTGGCCTGCTCAAGTAAGATACTGTTATTTTTGTGTTGTTTCAAAATGACATAGATGATCTTTTTGTTTTGTATATACAGTCATGTGCGTGACAGAATCCATAGCTGCAGTTATATATATATTGATTGTAGGATTTGCACATTTTCCCTTCATTTTTGTTGATTTTTTGCTTTCTGGTTGTTGATGTGCATGTTCTGTAATTAAAAAGGGAAAATAATTGTTGGAAGCCTGTTGGCACTTCTCTTCAAAGATCATCCTATACTTAATTTTATGCAGAATGGATTGTAATTCTTTCACCCAATATCAATGGCTTTCAACTTGGAAAATGAAATTCTAACCTTTTCACTTCTGAAACCATTTTGTACTGATCTTTTCTAATGGAGATAGAAACTTTGCATATGACTAAAGTACAGCAGCTAACAGCAGGTTTAATCATTTAAGTGTCTTTGACTAGTACCTGTAACTTTCTTAGCCTGGGAAAACTTCTTTTTCCCATCTCCATTTGATAATTTCAGTTTTGACTTGAAACTTCTCGTTCTCTTCAGATATGTATTTTGCATGGAACAATTTTTCCCCTCTTCAGAAGTACTCTTAAAAGCTCTTACTTGACATTACAGATCATTGAAAAAAGGTCCGTTTTAGTTGATTCAACAATCCAACAAACTGAGGAACATGTTTTAGTAAAGTTTTATGGAAAACATGACAGGTATAGTTCCCCCATTGTAAGCTAATGTAGCCTCTATCCTAGAACTGTGAAAGTTTTATTGTTCTACAGGATTTTTTCATTATATGATCTTAAATATTAGCTAATTTTTTTTCAGTGCTTGGATTAATGCAGCAAGAGATCTTTCAATGCTTGAGGATGTAAGTATAGGCTTTGTCTAGCCATGCCAAAATTATCAGTATTGATTTAGTTTAATAAATATTATCGTTTCCTTAGAACTTGCTATAAAGAATCTGCTTTTGTTCCTTCTTTTTTTATATTCTTTCTTTCCACCTGTGATATTCATTTGAAGTATTTAGGAGGCTTGGAGGGGAATACCTCCTTTCTTGGTTTGTGCAATGCGAATGGAAATTTTATGTTGATTTTGAAAGTCACAACCAGATATGATAAAAGAAATAGTGGTTCTATCATATACATATATGGGAACTTGATGTTATCTTTAACTAATTATTTTCAGCACATGAATTACGGGTTGTGTGAAATCTACTTTTAAATAAGTGTTTTTCCTTTTTGCCAGTGCTTTGAAGAAAGGAGCTGCAATTTAATGGAAAATTTTGAAGATGCTTTGAAACAAGTATTGATTATTTCCATGAAATGTGCCATTTGTTTTCATTGCTTCATTTTTCAACTTCTGCAACTGTATTCTTGCCTAATTGCAGGCAATAGTACAGAGGAAGAAACATATAAAATCATGTAGGCAGTTGCCTGGAAGCCCTGATCCTTTCCCTCAATCTGATCGGCAAGACAAAAAATCTGGTTTGTGTTGCATTGCACTTATCTGTGTGTTACACTTTTAACCTTCTAACATACTTGAGAAAGCAGAAGACAAATAAATTGAGCTGAGGAAGATACATGATTTAAAAGTTGGGGATATTCATCATTGCTTCATTCTTATTATCTCCTATACTTATTGTAAATCAAAAGACTGGAATACAGACAGGTCTTACGTGCCACTAGTCTATCCTCCATGATATACAGAAAATATCAATCTCTTCATTACTCTTAAATCTGATTGAGGCTCTTGGTGTAGTTATAAGTTCTTTGTCTAGTTGCCTTGCATTAACACACTTGGGTTATCCAATTCCTTCATACTATTATGTTTTAATCCGCATTCTTTAAAAAGTGAATCGAACTTAATATTTAGCATCGTTCTTGTTTGGTTCATAGGCATTCTTATAGGTCTACTATAGTGTTATTCTTCAATTGTAGATTGAAAATTGATAGCATCTGTGGTTTGAGCATCTGGGCCTCATTACTTTGATGGTTAGAGGATCAGGATGCTAACTGCTTGTGGGGTTTGCAGTACCCAATTCTTATTGCAATTCTTCACCCTAATATGTTCCTACTTTCATCGACAAGCAAATATCAATTACATTTTCCTGTCTTCTTATCACATGCAAAATCTGTTTAATTTCTAGAAAGAAATATATGTTATTTTGATGAATTTAGGTTCTACTTAAGACCTCTAATGCTTTTAATTTCCCTGGTTTCACCAGAGAAAGAACTGTTCATCGTTCTTCTAAACCCAGCTTAATTTGGAACAGGTAAACATGCTTCATCATTATCAAGCAAAACTGGCAGTAATTTAGTCAGACAAGTAGGTAATAAGAAGGAAGGCAAGCCAAGAATTCATCTTAATGTGAGTAGCCACTCAAATTCTTGGCCAACTTGTCTTAAACTATTTGCTCGTAGCTATCATTAAAAGGTTTGATAATATTGTTTTTATAGGGTGCTAGATTTCCATTGAAATCTGGTGAAGGACCTCGGCGGCTAAAAATTATGCGGTATCTTGGTCTCACAGCTCCGATGGGATCTCCCTTCTAATCAATCACTCATTTAAAACTTGCTACAAAATGTTGTAAAAATGTCCAATTTTTAGTTCATATTACTACTATATGATTATTTTTATATTTACCTTTAGTAGGTTCATTATTTGTTGTCAATGAATGTGTTTGATAATGCATAGTAAATTTTTACTATTGAAGAAGAAAATTTTTTATAGTTTAATTATTTTAATGCGTTTGATAACTCATACTAAATATTACTGAATACGAAATTTCAAACAAAAAAGTGTTAAATGTAGATAAAGAGTTTCTTATGGTTTGGAATTTAGTTTGTAGACAGAGAAGTTCTTATAGTTTAGAGTTTAGGGTTTTAGGTTTGTTCTGGTTTGGGGTTAAGGTTTAAAGGTTTTAGATTTAGAACTAGGCATACGGTATGAGATTTGAGGTTTGGGTTTAGAGATTTAGTGTTATGCTTACGGTTTAGGATTTAGTGTATCTGAACTAAATTAGATATTTAGATTTAAGTCTATTCAGCGTTCTTTAAAATCCTAACTATTTCCAAATTATTTCCCCATCTCTAAAATTGAATTTTTATTATTTTTTCCCCATCTCCTTTAGGGACTTATTGTACTACTATTTCCATATTCAATGACAGTATGTATTAATTAGGTGATGGAAGTGTGATTTGATGATGGGAAAGGTTCACGATGATGTTCTGTCTGTATTTGATTTTATTGCCATTTCCATTAGCCATTTGTGAAAAGCTTGTTTCATTCATAGGTTATAATATGATGATTGATCGGTTCACATCAATGTTATATTGTGAGTTCTGTGATGTTTCCAAAGAGGTTAGTTATGCTTCAACTTGATAATTTGAGATTTATTCTGTTCATGGATATGTTTCAAGTGCCCTGCTGTTGAAGTTTCTAAAGATTGATTGGTCAGATTAAGGTTTCCTGGTGATATGGGTAGCGGTTAATGGTGACATTTTTTTTGGTGTTATCTCAAGCTTTTTGTTTGGTCTTGTTACCATAGGTGGCAGAGTTGTTTGGATCCATAATTAAGTGGGATCATGTTTGGAATGTAAGGCATGGAGTTGTGTTTCGTCATGTGGCATCATTTATTTGTTTGAAGAGGATTATAGAGTTGTGTTATTATGTGTATTTATCTCAGTTACGGCATAAAGGTGTAAATGCTTGAGACTCTGGAATTTTTGCTGAAACAGAATGCATTTCTTGTCATTGAGTCAGACTTTTGCGGTGTTATTAATTAGGTTATTTCTGTTCTACTTGAGCTTGGACTCCATGAGAAAGTAATGAAGATATAGGTGGTTTAGTTAGAGCCATTGGTAGTGTTTGCTTTGTTTACTGCCTAGGGAGGTAAATTGTACTGTTGATGCCTTGGCCAAGCTGGTATTGACAGAACCAGCATGTTTAAAATCTGATGATGGCTGCTTATGATGGAGATGCAGCTGCATTGTTTCTTTGTTGATCAAAGTTTTCTATAGTTGTGTTGTTTAGTTTGCAGAATGTTGTATTGGCGTTATAGTTGCTGCCATTCTGCTTGGAGGTCTCTTGTAAACTCGAGCTACAAAGCTTTCAAGTTTTTTTTGTAACTCCGATTTATTTAATAAAATATGATTTGGCTTATAAAAGAATCAATATTTGTTTTCTTACAGCTTGTTTTTCTTTTCTGTTTAATTTAACATTTCTTTTTCATTGATGGTAGGAACCTTCAAAAGTTTACAGAACTAGTATTTGTCCTTTTTCTAGTACGAGAACCCCTTGATGTTGAAGAGGAAATGCATTCAATCCTTCCTAGCTAAAAAAAAATGTAGAAGTGTTAGAATTTATAAGGACTACCATAATAAATTTAAGAAAATCTATGGTTATGTTTCTCTTCAATATCTCCAAAAAGATAGGTGAAAAACATTACCCTTTTTTACTTGCCCTAGTAACTTCCTTGGCCCGTACTAGAATTTGTTATCTTCTTTCTTGATTCATATATTTTGTTTATTTTGTTTTCATTCGTTATCATAAAATGTTGTCATTGTAAACTTGCAACAAAATTTATTTTTTTATCCATCAAAAGAAATAATCTTGGCAAGATTTGTAATTAGTTATTCCATTCAAATTTTCACGCCCCTATAACAAATTTTACTACATCCACTATTTTAATTCAATAATCAAGAAAAGTGAACAGTAAAATTTTCTAATAAAAATATAATAAATTTTATCAGTTTAAAATTTAATTATTAAACAGTTTAATATTTCAATTTATTAAAGATGCACCACAAAAATTTGTGAGTTTGATATATCATTTTTTTTTTAGGTATAATGATTTATTTGGACTTTCAAATTTTTTATAAAAAGAGTCATTTTAGTTTTCTATTTGTTTTTCGCCTTTTTTAGTCTTTATACTTACACTGTTTATCAAATCACCTTAAAATGGACAAAAAAATTAATTTCTGTTCGCTTTGCTAATGTGGCATACATATGAGCCCCACGTCAACAATTAATTAATTTTTAAATTTAAAAAAATAAAAAAAATTATAAAATTTATTTTCAAAAATTTAAAAATAATAAAAATAATTTTAAATTTTTTAAAAAATAATTAATTGCTAACATTTCATATGTGGACTGCAACATGGATGTCATGTCAGTGAAGTGAATAGACGGTCAACTTTTATTTATTTATTCTAGGATGATTTAACAAACAATGCAAGTTCAAAGGTTAAAATTGAAAAAAAAATTAAATAAAAGACTAAAATGACTTTTTTTTATAAAGTTAGAGAACCAAATAAGCCATTATACTATTGTTTTATTTATTGTAATGGGCTGTGGCCATATGGTATATGCAACTGTGTTCAATCTTAAAATCTCAAGAGCACGGAAGTTGGGGTTGCGCCTTATCATCCTTGACTTAGGCTTAGTTTGGATGGGCGATTGGGTTCGGTGCGGTGCTTTTAGCTTACTTTTTGTCTCACGCTACAGTATCGCTATAGTATCTAATCTCACCGCCACCGCTGTTTTTACACTAATCGCAGGTAAACGCACTACCCATCCAAACTCACCCTTAGACAGCGTAGTTGCGACGCAGCTCATTCGAAACAGGTTATCAGCACAGCATCACTCCGAGGTTCTTCGAACTATTATTGGTCTCCTACAGCTACCTTGGAAAGTTAAAAGTGCAACACACGTATAAAGAAGGGAACAAAGTGGCTGATCGATTAGCGTCGATGGCATACTCATGCTCGCTGGGGGTCCATTCCTTCTTGTACCTACCGGATGAAGTTCAGCATCTACATAATGATAGCGTCGGTTTAGCTTGTCCACAGCTAGGTTGATTTTAGTGGATTTTCTCCTCTTGTACACACACACACACACAAAAAGAGGATTTCGGACTAGCAGTCGAATAAAAAAGAATACATCTTTTTTTTTTTTTTTTTTTTTGAAGAGGTTAGCCACATTAATCCCCTCACCCTGATAGCTTTTCGTAAAAAGCAAATGGCTGTCCACTAAAAGTAAAAAAAGCCGACCTTAATACTATATTAGATGAGACATGAAAATAACAGGATAAAAAGTAAAATTAGAAAAACTATGAGAATTATGTGCAAAGCATATAAACAACAGTACTAACATTTTCTTTATTAATGAATGCAAAACAGATAAAGCCTACTCCTGCTGCTAAGGTTTCATGGACAGAAAGTGATAAGGTAATTCGGTGAACCAGAGCAGGTAAAAATGCTAGTTTTATCATCATAAGCGTAACTATAAGCCTGAGGGCACTGGTTCTTGAAAACCATCGAGTAATTTGTGGGTTCACATTTCTGGGGTGAATTATATTCACCAGAGCAACAGTACTTAGGCTGCTTGAAAGCTAGGCATGCGCTTTTGCAGGCTATGGTATTCCCACAAGATGCTTTAACAATCAGCTCTGGTGGGCAAATTGCATTCACATTTGCCGAACAGCTAGTTATGGTGCAGTTTGGACCCGAGCCGCCTTGTGGGGTTACCGAAATAGGCAAGTTAAAGCCATCTACTAGGCTGATATCATAGAAATCTTGTCCTCCATTTGGTGCTAGAGTGAACTCTACAAGGGTTGCAGGAGGGACTGCACCTACACCATTACAGGCAACCTGGCCCGACCCACAGTTTGCAGTGGCACAAGTGAACAATCCGGAGGAGGCTGAGCATTGGGTTCGAGCCCAGAGTCTGCCTGACCAGGGAGCAATAACAGTAATGGCATTCCATGCTTGTGGGGCTAACTCGAACCCAGTGTTGGACAATTGAGGTATACCAGCGCCAGTAAGTGTTCCTGGCCAGACAGTAAATGGACAGTTGTTTCTAGTGTAGAGAGTTGCCATGTGAGACTCTGCAATATAAGAAAATGATAAAAATTCTAGAACCATTACAAACATTTGATGAGCATTAAATCTTGCAAATGAAATGGTGATGAGGTACTAGAGTTGCAGAGAAAGAATGGTACTCGAGGTTTGTTTGTTACCTGAGATTAGGGTAAGCAAAGAAAGGCCAAAGATCCATGACTTCATCTTTGCTTAAACAATTGATTAATTAATTGTTTCCTTTTCGTTATTTAAAGAGCCTTGGTATAAGAACTGATAAGCATGCCCCAGAAACAATATAATCTTCAATGCATACGGAATTGGATATTAACATAGACTATATAGACTTCTATCGCAACTAACTTTGAAAAAGTCATGATTATATTTAATTTTACTAGAATTAACGCTGCTTACGCTGCTGTTTTCTATTTTTAAACAAAAAGAATTTTGAATTAAATTTTACTAATTTTTTTATTACGAAATACTAATCAATGTTCAGTGTTATAAGATAAGGAGAGTAAGAAAGGAAAAAGAAATTAGTCTTTTATTAATCAAATAGGGATATCAACAATGTCTTTTTTTTTTTTAAAGTTTATATTTATAAATATAATAAATATAAATGAAATAAAACTCTACTTTTAATATACATTAAAGTTCAACAGTACATCAAATGTCTTATTCTAGTGGGCATCCACTTCTATAATTATAAAATATTTATAGCACTCTTTCTTGGATGTCTATTTATAGATAATGCGTCTTGTTAAACCTTATTCAGAGAAAAACCCTATAAAAAAATTCCTTAGTGAATAAAAAAAAGTACATATAACTATAATACGCATCACATGCTGCCTCATTAAAAACCTTACCAGGAAAATCCAGTAGGACAAAAATCTCGATTAAGTGAAAAAAATTATAGCGTGTATTTTATTTCCCTCATGAGAACATCACATAATGCATACCAATTCCATTGACTAGCTTCTCAAATGTGTTAGTCAGCAATGCTTTAGTGAACAAATCTGTCAAATTTTCACATGAACAAATTTGTTAAACATCTATATCACCATTTTTTTGAAGGTCACGAGTGAAGAAGAATTTCAGTTAAATATATTTCATTTTGTCTCCTTTGATGTACATTCTCTTTTCAATTGAGCTATACATGCTATATTATCTTTGTACAAAATAGTTGGAATCATTTTTCTGGATGATATACAACACATCTGTTGGATATGTTAGGTCATCAATCTTAACCAAACACATTCTTGACTCACTTCATGCATTGTAATTATTTCTTCATGGTTTAATGAAGTAGCAACTAAAGTTCGTTTTGTTGAGCATTACGATATAGTTGTACCTCCAATTGTAAATACAATTCATTTTAGAGCATGCTTTATATGGATAAGATAATTATCCTACATCTACATAGCTGATCAATTGTGATTTGAACCATTTGGATAGAATAACCTATATCAATCGATCCTTGGAGATATCGAAATATTTGCTTAACTCTGTTTTAGTGCCAACACATTGCAGAAGAACTAAATCTTGATAATAAACTTATGTAAATGCTATATCAGGTCGTGTACTATTAGCAAGATACATCAATGCTCATATAGCACTAAGATATGGTACTTTGGGACTAAGAAGTTCTTCATCATTCTCACAACAACAAAAATGATATTTCTTTACATCTAGTCATCTTACAATCACCGTGGTAGTTAAAGGATGTGCTTTATCCATATAAAATTGTTTTAAGATTTTTTCGATATAAGTTGATTAATGAAGAAAATTTTCATTTGATAAGTGCTCAATCTGTAAGCCGAGACAAAACTTAGTTTTTCTAATATTTTTTATCTCTAATTCTTTCTTCAAATAATTAATTGCCTTTTGAATCTCTTCACGAGTTCCAATAATACTGTAACACCCCTTACCCGTGCCCGAGATCTAGACCGGATACGAGGCGTTACCAGACATGAACTTGAACATTTTCAGGAAATACGGGTTATAAAATTTTATTCCAATATAAAATAAATCAAATTGCATCATAGTGTCCCTATTATGGGCCTACGAGGCCCTAAACATATATTGAGAATGATCTGGGACTAAACCGAGAACTTACGAAAGTTCATATAAATTTTCCTAGGTAAAGCCTCACACGCCCGTGTGAAGGCAATGAACACGCCTTGTGCTTTGGGACACGCCTGTGTCCCCTACCCGTGTTGAATTTATGAAAATTATATTTCATTTCGAACCTATAGGGGTCTTCACACTACCGAGCACACGCCTGTATCCTACACACGGCCTTGACACACCCGTGTCTAAAAACACGAGCATTCTGTTTATGATGTCAGCATGCATTTAGGGGCATGTGGCCAAGACACACTTCCGTGTGCCTAGCCCGTGCTCGTCACCGACTTAAAGTTTTAGGTATAGGGGACGCACGACCATACCAGACGCTCATAGGGGCAATCCGTGTGTCACACACGGCCTAGACCCACGCCCGTGTGTCTACCCGTGTGGACCTTATAAGGCTATTTTCCAAGTTTTTGGTCACCCTCTATCAACCAATTACACTTATAGGTTACCTTAATACATAATAAGTCCAGATTATACCCTTACATATAATCTTGATAAACCTCATTGCATGTAAACCTCATATAATTGGTTTTATACATGCTAGGTTAATTCCCCCCCTTTTTTTTGTATTAAGGGTTTTTATGTCTCATTGACACATATAAGATTGGCTCATTATTGTAACTCATTGCCAATTATGGTCAAGCCATCCCATGCAAACATAAGCATGCATAAATTTATAGGTCATAGCCCACTTCAAAATAAACCAATTCCCATGGCCAAATACAAGAAGATAGAGACATCTTTACATGCCTTCATTTTGGCAAATCAAATGACACATATAACAAAATGCACCACAAGCCCTATACATGCCATTGAATAAAATAAAAGTATCTATATACCAAATCTGGACTAGTTGATAGTGTGTTGACTTTCCAACCGTCTTTCAATCTTTACGAGTCCTAGAGCTCTGAATGACAGGGAAAAGAGAGGGATAAGCATTTACATGCTTAGTAAGCCAGAATAACTGGAAAGTAAACTTACCGAGTAATTAGCATACAATCATATTTGGCAATAAAACTAACAAGCATGGAATGGTTTCCCTAACACATGCACTCAATCAACAGGTTAGTCACATAACAAGGCACTATATAATTTATCTTAGAGTCACATAACAAGGCACTATATAATTTATCTTAGATGAGCTCATCATTCATCGTTTCATTTATACATATCATATTAATCCTGTTGAGTTTCTAGGAAACCTCAAAGGATTATCCATTTACCGTCAAATCATAAGAGTGATCATCTCATGTATGCACTCCCGCGAACCTCGCATCTTACGGCGGGATTACCGGTCCAGGCTAAATCCCCCGTAATATAAACTCATGGAGTGATGTCGGGATTACCAGTCCAGGCTAAATCCCTTGTAACGATAAGCACCCTCAATGAGCTCGGATCTGAATTACCAGTCTAGGCTAAATTCAGACCCTAATCAGATTACCCTTCTGGGCTAAATCCACAATACACACATATTCTTCGGGAGACTCGATCACTCAAGGAACACCCGTCCGGGCTAGATGCTTTTCATATTTAAGATAAATGGATTACCTGTCCGGGCTAAATCCTTTCTGCAACACATGCAGGATCTCGAATCACATATAAATCATGGTTTATCTGTCAAACTTCCTTTTTAACCTCAACCGGGACATTTTTCAACATGTCATTATTAAAGATACATTTCATGGATTTTCTTGCCATTATCAAATGCAATTATCATACATTCATAAACCATGCAATTATTCATATTATGAGTTTACCTTAAGTTATCCGAACTTACCTGGTACTCGTCTCGGTATCGTGTTTCGGTTATTCCGAAACATTTCGTTTTCCTCGATCGACCTCTGAAATTTGTTCCTCGGGGTATGTAATAATAAAAATAAATCATTAACACCTCACATTGTACTATTTGAGTCTAAATTTCACCCCCGGTCTCAATGAACGTTTTGCCCCTAAACTTTCATATTTTTACGATTTAGTCCTTAGGCTCGTATAATGAAATGCATGCAATTTCTATCTTACCCAAGCCTAGCTGAATTTTTTCCCTCATATGGCAGCCCATTTTTTTCCATTATTTCTCATTTCTACCATACATTTTACACCTTTTGCAAAAAGGTCCCTTTTAGGGATTTTTCATGAAAATCACCTAGGAAAAGATGTTTAACACACAATAAACCATCAAAATACAAGTAACTCATGCATGGGTAAATTTTTAAATATGAGCCCTAGCATAAAATATGGGTAGAAATAGAGAGAGTAAGCTACTGAGATTTCAAAAATACGAAAAACATTAAAAACGGGGATTGAGAGCACTTACTATTGAGCTTGAAAATGTTGAAAACCCTAGCTATGGTGACTTGAGAATTTCGGCTGGACAAGGAAGGAGAATGGCTGATTTTTGCCTTCTTTTTCCCATTTTATTTCATTAAATTGCCAAATGACCAAAATGCCCTTAAGTCCTTTCTTTGAAATTTCATCCATACAAGCCCATTTTTGTCCAAAAACTTGGAAATTGGGAAAATTTATCTTTAAGACCTTCTAATTAATATTCTAAAGCAATTTCATGGAAATTGCTTCTAAAATCGAAGTTTTACAATTTATTCAATTTGGTTCTTATTTTCTAATTGGACATCTTACTCAAAGAATTTCTTCATGAAACTTTAACACATACATATTCTCATATTCTAGACCTCATAATAATCTTAAAATAAATATTTCAACATCTGATTTATGGTCCCAAAACCACTGGTTCGACTAGGCCCTATTTCGAGATGTTACATTTATCCCCCTTAGGGACTTTCGTCCTCGAAAGTCTTACCAGTAAACAGGTTCGGATATTGGCTTCTCATGGTTTCTTCCAGCTCCCATGTAGCATCTTCCACACCATGTCGATGCCTTAAAACCTTTACTAAAGCCAAATTTTTATTTCTCAGCTGTTTAATCTCACGAGCCAAAATCTTGATTGGTTCCTCTCCATAGGTCATGTCCGGTCTAATCTCAATATCTACTGGCGAAATCACATGAGAGGGGTCTGATCGATATCGCCTTAACATGGATACATGAAACACATCATGAATCTTTTCCAGTTCGGGTGGCAATGCCAAACGATAAGCTAATGGTCCAACTCTTTTAGTGATTTCTTACGGTCCGATAAATCGCAGACTCAATTTGCCTTTTCGGCCAAATCTCAATGCTTTTTTCCATGGAGATACTTTCAAGAGTACTCTATCTCCAACTTGGAACTCAATCTCTTTTCTTTCAAATCAGTATATGACTTTTGCATATCCGATGCGGCTTTTAAACAGTCTCGTATCACTTTAACCTTTTCTTCAGTTTCCTTTATCAGATCAACCCCGTGAATCTGATTCTCCTTAAGTTTTGTCCAATACAACGAATTTTTGCATTTTTTGCCATACAAGGCCTCATAAGGCGCCATCTTCAAACTTGTTTGAAAACTGTTGTTGTAGGCAAATTCTACCAATGGCAAGTATTTTTCCCAGCTACCTTGAAATTCGAGGGTGCAACATCGCAACATATCCTCAAGAATCTGAATCGTCCGCTCAGACTGACCATCGGTCTGCGGGTGAAAAGCTGTACTAAAGCTCAACTTTGTACCCAAGACTTCTTGTAATTTTTTCCAGAATCTCGGAGTGAATCTCGGGTCTCTATCTAAAATAATCGACAGTGGTACCCCGTGTAATCTCACAATTTTAGATATATACAAGTCGGACAATCTATCAAGGGAGTAATCTGTTCTTACTGGAATGAAATGAGCTGACTTTGCCAACTTATCCACCACAACCCATATGACATCTTTCTTTTTCGGGGTTAATGGCAATCATGTCATGAAATCCATAGTAACTCTGTCCCACTTCCATTTGGGGACCATCACAGGTTGTAACAAGCCTGAAGGTACTTGATGTTCAGCTTTGACTTGTTGACATATCAAGCATTTTGACACAAATTCAGAAATGTCTCTTTTCATGCCGTTCCACCAGTACATTTTCTTCAAGTCATTGTACATATTGGTATTTCCTGGATGAATAGACAAACGGCTATCATGCACCTTTTGCAAGATTTTTCGAAAAAGCTCATCATCTTAAGGTATACAAACCCTATCTCTTAACGTCAAACATCCATCAGGACTGATTCGAAAATCTGATTCAATGCCCGACTCACATTGAGTTCTTTTAGCTTGCAGGTCACTATCATTAGATTGAGCATCATAAATTTCCTGCAGAAATGTCAGTCTAGCCTCTAGCTCTGTCAAAACTGAACCATCATCAAGCGATGCTAATCGAGCGTCCATGGCTCTCAATGCAAACAAGGATTTTCTGCTTAGCGCATCGGCGACCACATTCGCCTTTCCTGGGTGATAGTCAATGATTAGTTCATAATCTTTAATTAATTCCAACCATCTCCGCTGTCTCAGATTCAATTCTTTTTGAGTCATCAAATACTTCAAACTCTTGTGATCTATAAATATACGACAAGTTTCACCATATAAATAATGCCTCCAAATTTTTAAGGTAAAAATAATGGCGGCAAGCTCTAAGTCGTACGTCGGATAGTTCTTCTCGTGTGGCTTCAACTGCCGTGAAGCATAGGCTATCACCTTGCCATCTTGCATAAGTACACAACCCAGTCCATTCAAAGATGCATCACTGTAGACCAGAAACTCTTTTCACGGCTCATGTAATACTAAAACAGGAGCTTCAGTCAGCAATGCCTTTAACCTCTCGAAACTCTGCTGACACTTTTCTGTCCATTCAAACTTAATGTCTTTCTGTAGTAACCTCGTCATTGGAGTCACTATCATAGAGAATCCTTTCACAAATCTTCGGTAGTAACCGACTAAGCCAAAAAAGCTTCTAACCTCGGTTACATTTTTAGGCGGTTTCCATTCAACAATAGCGGAGATCTTACCTGGATCAACACGGATACCTTCACCCGAAATAATATGACCCAAAAACCCAACTTCTTGGAGCCAAAAATCACTCTTGCTAAACTTAGCATACAGTTGTTTTTCCCGTAAGGTCTGCAACATAGTTCTTAGATGCTTCGCATGCTCTGTCTCATCTTTGGAATAAATGAAAATGTCGTCAATGAACACAACGACGAACTTATCCAAGTATGGCCGAAAGATTCTATTCATTAAGTCCATGAATACGCCCGGCGCATTCGTTATCCTAAATGGCATGACAAGAAATTCATAGTAGCCATACCTCGTTCTGAAAGTTGTCTTAGGCACGTCCGATTCCTTAACTCTCAACTGATAGTAGTCGGACCTCAAGTCTATCTTAGAGAACATGGTGGCTCCTCTCAACTGGTCGAACAAATCATCGATCCTTGGCAAACGATACTTATTCTTAATAGTTACCTTGTTTAGTTATCGATAATCTATGCATAGCCTCATTGAACCATTTTTCTTCTTTACAAACAATACAGGGGCACCCCAAAGGTGAAAACTTGGCCTTGCAAAACCTTTATCCGTTAGTTCTTGCAACTGTGCTTTTAACTCTTTCAGCTCAGTTGGCGCCATCCAGTATGGAGCAATAGAAATGGGAGCTGTTCCTAGCATTAGTTCAATACTAGACTCTATTTCTCTTTCAGGAGGTAATCCGGGTAATTCTTCTGGGAACACGTTTGGATATTCACATACTATTGGCACAGACTCAATCTTCAACTATGTTTCCTTAGTGTTCAATACAAAAGCAAGGTAGGCTTCGTACCCTTTTCTCATATATTTCTGAGCAACCATTGCCGTGATTACAACCAGCGGCGTACCCAATTCTCTTGAATCAACCCGTAGAATCTCACCATCTGGGCATTTTAATTCAATATACTTGCTACCACAATTTACAATTACGTCGTGCAGGGCTAACCAATCCATACCAAGTATTACATCAAACTCATCAAATGGTAGCAACATAAGGTTAGCCGGAAAGCAATGACCCTGAATCGTCAAAGGACAATTCTTACAAACTTTATCAACCAAAACTGATTTGCCTAGTGGGTTCGACACTCTAATAATAAATTCTATAGGTTCAATGGGTATGTTCATACTAGACACCAATTTCATGCAAATGTATGAATGCGTCGACCCTGGATCAATTAAGGCAACAACACATGTATTAAAAAGAGAAAAAGTACCCGTGATGACATTAGGAGCAGAGGCTTCCTCTCGAGCGCGTATTATATATGTTCTTGCCGAGGCTCGAGCCTCTAATTTTGCAGCGTCCTTAACTACAACCTGACTGCCACTAGCACTTCCAGGATATCTCGGAGGTCTACCTCGTGCAATGGCAGCACTGGACTTTAGGGCTACTTCCACTTGTTTTTCATTTCGGTCTGGGCAATCCCTGAGGAAGTGGTCAAGAGAACCACATCTGAAACATGCACTGCTCTTCATTCGGCACTCTCTGGAGTGAAATTTGTTATAGCTTTTACACTTCGACTTTTGGTCATCTACACTCCCTACACTAGTCACCATCGGGGAGGAAGACTTTTGATTACGTCGCTTGGAGCCTCTCGTTCTACCCGAATACCCTACCGATGAAGCGAAGCGTTCATGTTGAATCCTTGATTTCTTTTTGGGAAATGGGATCGTCTTACCGCTGGATCTCTTACCTGAAACTCGAGCTTCTCTCTTTGCTTGCTTTCTTTCTTTATTGAGCTTCTCGGCCTTCTTGGCCCGATCAGCTAATGCGGCAAACTCCCGTATTTTAAGAATCCCAATTAACAACTTGATTTCCTCATTTAGACCTCCCTCGAAGCGTTTACACATTTCTGACTCAGTTTGAACCCATTCAGTTACATACTGACTTAACCTTACAACTCCCTTTCGTATTCTGTTTCAGTCTTATTTCCTTGTTTGAGTTCTAGGAACTCCTTTCGCTTCAAGTCTAAAAACCTTTGACTGATGTATTTCTTCTTAAACTCTGCTTGGAAAAATTCCCAAGTGATGTTTTCCCTTGGCACCACTGAAGATACGATCTTCCACCAGTGGTATGCAGTATCCTTTAAGAGAGACACGGCACACTTTAAGCACTCCTTAGGTGTGCACGACAATTCATCTAGTACTCGTGTAGTATTCTCGAACCAGAACTCGGCTCTTTCAGCATCATCATCGATTTTAGCTCTGAATTCCTCAACCCCATACTTTCTAAGCTTATTTACAGGGGATTTACCCATTCTTACCGGTGCCATACCTCATGGCAATTCCTCATCAGGTTAGTTACGGGGCGGGGGAGGTCGTGGTATGTTGGGGCGATTCCTCAAATAATCTCCAAACCACTCATCCATCATGTCAAAAAAAGTGGCTCTGGCCTATTCCCGGCCTTCAGACATAAGCCTTCTATTGCTACTAGAAACAACTCGTTGTATAGAAGCTGGAGCTTGGCTCTCGGCTCGCTCGGACTCATCTTTTGCTTGATTGGAAGACATTTACTAAATTCAAAAACAATTTAAACAGTTAGAAAATGTCACACTATCAATGTTCGAATAATGGCATGTATACCGAAACTCAATACTCTCTACGGTAGTTCTAGAATCGACTAAACTGTAGCTTTGATACCACTAAATGTAACACCCCTTACTCGTGCTCGAGACCAGGACTGGATACGAGGCGTTACCAGACATGAACTTGAACATTTTCAGGAAATACATGTTATAAAATTTTATTCCAATATAAAATAGATCAAATTGCATCATAGTGTCCCTATTATGGGCCTATGAGGCCCTAAACATACATTGAGAATGACCCGGGACTAAACCGAGAACTTTTGAAAGTTCATAGAAATTTTCCTAGGTAAAGCCTCACACGCCCGTGTGGAGGCAATGCACATGCCCGTGTGCTTTCGGACACACCCGTGTCCCCTACCCGTGTTGAATTTATGAAAATTATTTTTCATTTCGAACCTACAGGGGTCTTCACACGGCCGAACACACGCCCGTGTCTCTAGCCTGTGTCATACATACGGCCTTGACACTCTTGTGTGGCCACCCGTATCCAAAAACACGACCATTCTATTTATGACATCAGCATGCAATTAGGGGCACACGGCCAAGACACACGCCCATGTGCCTAGCCCGTGCTCGTCACTGACCTAAAGTTTTAGGTGCAGGGGATGCACGACCATACCACACGCCCATAGGGGCGATCTGTGTGTCACACATAGCCTAGACACACGCCCGTGTGTCTACCCGTATGGACCTTGTAAGGCTATTTTCTAAGCTTTTGGTCACCCTTTATCAACCAATTACACTTATAGGTTACCTTAATACATAATAAGGCCGGATTATATCCTTACATATAATCTTGATAAACCTCATTGCATGTAAACCTCTTATCATTGGTTTTATACATGCTAGGTTAATTCCCCCTTTTTTTTGTATTAAGGGTTTTTATGTCTCATTGACACATATAAGATTGGCTCATTATTGTAACTCATTGCCAATTATGGTCAAGCCGTCCCATGCAAACATAAGCATGCATAAATTTATAGGTCATAGCCCACTTCATAATAAGCCAATTCCCATGGCCAAATACAAGAAGATAGAGACATCTTTACATGCCTTCATTTTGGAAAATCAAATGACACATATAACAAAATGCACCACAAGCCCTATACATGCCATTGAATAAAATAAAAGCGTCTATATACCAAACCTGGACTAGTTGATAGTGTGTTGACTTTCCAACCGTCTTCCAAACTTTACGAGTCCTCGAGCTCTGAAAGACAGGGAAAAGAGAGGGGTAAGCATTTACATGCTTAGTAAGCCGAACAACTGGAAAGTAAACTTACCGAGTAATTAGCATACAATCATATTAGGCAATAAAACCAACAAGCATGGAATGGTTTCCCTAACACATGCACTCAATCAACAGGTTAGTCACATAACAAGGCACCATATAATTTATCTTAGATGAGCTCATCATTCATCGTTTCATTTATACATATCATATTAGTCCCGTTGAGTTTCTAGGAAACCTCGATGAATTATCCATTTACCATCAAATCATAAGAGTGATCATCTCATGTATGTACTCCCGCGAACCTTGCATCTTACGGCGGGATTACTTGTCCAGGCTAAATCCCCCATAATATAAACTCATGGAGTGATGTTGGGATTTCCAGTCCAGGCTAAATCCTTTGTAACGACAAGCACCCTTAATGAGCTTGGATCTGAATTACTAGTCCAGGCTAAATTCAGACCCTAATCGGATTACCCGTCCAGTCTAATTCCACAATGCACACATATTCTTCAAGAGGGTCGATCACTCGAGGAACACCCGTCTGGGCTAGATCCTTTCCGTAGTTGAGATAAATGGATTACCCGTCCGTGCTAAATCCTTTCTACAACACATGCATGATCTCGAATCACATATAAATCATGGTTTATCTGTCGAACTTCCTTTTTAACCTCAACCGGGGCTTTTTTCAACATGACATTATTAAAGATACATTTCATGGATTTTCTTGCCATTATCAAATGCAATTATCATACATTCATAAACCATGCAATTAGTCATATTATGAGTTTACCTTAAGTTATTCGAACTTACCTGGTACTTGTCTCGGTATCGTGTTTTGGTTATTCCGAAACCTTTCGTTTTCTTCGATCGACCTCCGGAACTTGTTCTTCGGGGTCTATAACTATAAAAATAAATCATTAACACCTCACATTGTACTTTTTGAGTCTAAATTTCACCACCTGTCCCAATGACCATTTTGCCCCTAACCTTTCATATTTTTACGATTTAGTTCGTAGGCTCGTATAATGAAATGCATGCAATTTCTATCATACCCAAGCCTAGCTGAATTTTTTCCCTCATATGGCAGCCCATATTTTTCCATTATTTCTCATTTCTACCATACATTTTACACCTTTTGCAAAAGGGTCCCTTTTAGGGTCTTTTCATGAAAATTACCTAGGAAAAGATGTTTAACACACATCCAACTTTCATATTCCTCAATAAACCATCAAAATACAAGTAAATCATGCATGGGTAAATTTCTAAATATGAACCCTAGCATGAAATATGGGTAGAAATAGAGAGAGTAATCTACCTAGATTTCAAAAATACGAAGAACATTAAAAATGGGGCTTGGGAGCACTTACTATTGAGCTTGAAAATGTTGAAAACCCTAGCTATGGTGACTTGAGAATTTCGGCTGGAAAAAGGAGAATGGCTGATTTTTGCCTTCTTTTTCCCATTTTATTTCATTAAATTGCCAAATGACCAAAATGCCCTTAAGTCCTTTCTTTGAAATTTCACCCATACAACCCATTTTTGTCCAAAAACTTGGAAATTGGGCTAATTGCTCTTTAAGACCTTCTAATTAATATCCTAAAGCAATTTCATGCAAATTGCTTCTAGAATCCAAGTTTTGCAATTTATTCAATTTGGTCATTATTTTCCAATTGGACACCTTACTCAAAGAATTTCTTCATGAAACTTTAACACATGCATATTCTCATATTCTAGACCTCATAATAATCATAAAATAAATATTTCAACGTCGGATTTGTAGTCCCGAAACCATTGTTCTGACTAGGCCCTATTTCGGGATGTTACAAATACTCAAGTCAACAACATACACAACAATTATAACAAACTCTAATTTTAATCTTTTATAAAGACACACGAGCTTGTTGGATCGTTTTTATAATCTTCCTTTAATAGATACTCACTAAGTCAATTATACCACATATGCCTAGATTGTTTCAATCCACATAAAAGTTATGTAAACACATCGAACAATTTTCCTGAGAATATTTACATGCTACTGACATTTTAAGTCCTTCATGAATTTTCATATAAATCTTATTATCAAGTGATCCTTATAAATAAGTTGTAACAATATCCATTAGACACAAATCTAACTTTTCATGTATTGTCAGATTAATAAGATACCTTAAAGCAATTTGCATTCACCATTGGAGAATATGCCTCCTCATAATTAAAAACATACCTTTGTGAAAAGCCTTGTGCTAATAATCATGATTTGTATCATACAACTTCATTTTTCTCATTTTGTTTTCACACAAACACCCATTTATATTCAACAGGTTTTACTCATTTTGCACTTCAAACTATTGGTCTAAAAACTTTACATTTGAAAGTAAACTTACTGTATGTTTGGTTCACTGAAATGGAATAGGATTGTAATGTAATATCTATTCTACAGGAATGAAATACAGTTGTCATTGTATGGAATTTTTATAAGAGTAATTTGATTTGATGGAATCGAATAATGGTATAATGATATTCTTTGGAACCAATTAGTCTACCATACTTCAAACGAGGCTTATGTTCATTTGCACTACCAAATTATCCTATAGAGACATCAATTCTCATTGGAGTTTCTTCACCTGGTATATGAAATTTAGTAACTCTTTTCAGGTCAGTAAATGCATCTAACAATTGATTTGCAATATTTTGCAAATGTATTATCTTTTGAGCTTCTAGTTTAGATTGATTTGTTCGAGGATCTATATGAGATGATAAAGATGCATTCCAAATAATTTCCTTTACCAACTATTTATTTTCTCCCTCAGATATTGATAATACTATTTCATCAAAATGTCAATTGGAAAATCGTGTCATAAATAGATTTCTTATCATTGGTTCAAGATATTTAACTACAGGATATTCATAAGAAACATATATTCTCAATCTTTTTTTAGGGTCCATCTTTGTGCATTGTGGGGGAGCAATTGGGACATATACCACACAACCAAGTATCCTAAGATAAAAAATGTTTGGTTCCTAACTAGAAGCCAATTGCAATGAGGATAATGAATGATAACTTGTTAGCTTGATGTGTTCAACTATTGTACCAAATACATATAAGTTTTATAAGAAACGATCAAATTTAAAATTCTATGACAAACTAGTAACAAATTATGTAATATTTTAAAAATAATTATGTAATTAAAAATAAAAAATTTATTTAAAAATTGTACATAATTTATGTAATTCATATTTATATCTTCAAATTTCATTTTAGGGTACACTATTTATTTATAGTTTTACATTTTAATTATAGTTTCATTTTTATTTTCTCTTTAATTTTCTTAAATGAGATATCATTTTTTTACTTTCAATATATTATCTGAAATAGTAATTAATTCAAATTTATTTTAAATATGAATTTTTTATTCATAATTTATATTGATCAAACCCAAACTAAAAAAGAAGAAATGGTTCAAGAAATTTGTAAAAGATCATGCTGAAGAAAGATTGGAGAGTGTTTCAAGCATAATAAGCATGAGATGGTGGAGAGGGAATATCAAGTGTCCGGCAATCTTTGTGAACAACTTGCTACCAAGATTGCACTAGAGAGGGTTATTGAAAAACTTTCAAAATCATAGGAGGAGGCTGGATGCCTTTATTCCACAAAAAAAAGATCAATACGGGCGAAGGTTCAGATTTATCATATATGAATGCGTGACTAATGCATAAGGGTCGATAGAGAGATTAAACACTTTTAGAATCTATGGATTTTAGATTGAAATTAATATCGCAACATTTTGATTTAGGAACACCTTTTGGAGAAGGGTGCGTGGTGATTTCTATAATAGTCCATTTTCCAGTGGAGTCAGAAACAGTGATTTCGGGACCACAATTCTGACCAGTGAGTTAGTAATTTTTATTTATTTAATGTTTATAAAGTTATTAAAGTGTTATATTAAAATTTGGTTGGAAATTTTTAACGTTTAGATAGATAATTAAGTAAAAATGCCTAATTGTAAAAACTACAAAAGTCATTATTAAGTTATATGTGTTAAATGGATATTGTAAAACCCCTAACCCATATCCGTCGCCAGAACAAGGTTACGAAGCATTACCAAAACTTTCAGAACATTTACAAATAATTCACATTAATTACTATTCTTTTGCCAAAATTATTCATAATGTCCCTTAAATGGACCTTCGAGGCCCAATATGAGTATTAGAATCGAGTTGGGACTTAATCGAAAACTCTATAAATTTTTGTGAAATTTCAAAAATTTTCCTAGCTGCAGGGCTCACACGCCTATGTGACCCTAAGACACGCTGTGCTGCAGGCCGTGTTCGACTCTCTGACTTGTACCACACGGCCAGCCACACGCCCATGTGAGTAGGCCGTCTGATCAATTTAATTTTCAAAAATTAGGCGTAGGGTTCACACGGCCAAAACACACGCCTGTGTTCTAGGTCGTGTAGCACACACGGCTGAGAACACGCCTGTGTCTCTACCCGTGTGCTCAATTCTGAGCATTCTGTTTCTTGAATTTAAGATATAGGGGACACACGGCCTAACTACACGTTCATGTACCACGCTGTGTGTGTCACACACAGTCTAGACACACGTCTGTGTGGACAAAATAAAGTCATTTCTAGCTTCATTTCTCACCCAAAATTTTATCAATAACTGCACCAAACTTACATCCAAATACCAACGAATCCAGGCATTGAATTCAAGCAAATTTTAACATCTAATATGATATGACATTGCATACATACATGTTTAAAATCTTACCTTGGTTTAACATAAACATAAACATCATTTGATCATTCCTATTTAACACATATGTGTTTATCATAACATTATACTTTATAAATACCAAAACATACCATTACTAGCCATTCCAATGGCTAGATTACAAATATCATATTCAAGCCATCTATGGCCAAGTTAGCCTATACATGCCATTATACCGAAATAAATTTACTATTTATACAAAAAAAAGCTTGTGGATAGTGTGATGATGCTCCAACCGATCTCCAACCTTTGCGAGCTTTCAAGCACTATAAAATAGAGAAAAGTAAACCTCGTAAGCATTATATGCTTAGTAAGTTCGTATAACTAAAATTAAACTTACCAATCTCATTTATTAAAATTAAGCATATAATAACATGTTTCCATTAACTTGGCAAAATTGCCTAAACACATGCATTCAATCAAACATGTTAGTCATAAAATTTTAACATAATTCAAGTAAACATAAATGTGCTCATCATACTACATTCTTTCAAAACATTATTCATTTCATCTCATAACTCTCATATCATGTCAAGTATTTTATCCGTTGAATCATTGAAATTCCGATGGATACTTAGGTAGTACACTCAAGGTGTACAATTCAATAACCTTTCAATTTATATTTAGGAGTATCCATTAGGGTACTTAATCAGAGAGCACATCCTTGAGCCATATATCATATATCAAGATTACCAATCTAGGCTAAATCCTTTCTATGGTATGTGCTCAAAAGAGCTCAATTAGGATTACCAGTCCAGACTAAATCCTAATTATAACTTATGCTCGAGAGTGATTATAATAGGATTACCCGTCCGGGCTAAATCTTATCTATAATAAGGTCAATAGGATTACTCGTCCATGTTAAATCCCGTCAGCAACAAATGCCGAACCTCATTCAATAAGGGAAATCACATTTATCTATCGAAATTCAACATTCAAACGGAACTTAACCCTTTTAAACCATTTCAAACATGTATTCATTTCTTTATTATATCATTCAAATTAATTCACATAAATATAAAACACATTCCATACAAACACAACATTCAATTTGATTTATTTACAAGCTCGATTAAGTTACACAAACTTACCTCGACACTTGTTTGCGTATCTACTAATCTGAAATTTTTTTTCCTCGATCTAGCCTCGAATTTGTGTTATCCGGATCTATATAAATGAATTTAATTATCAATTCATCACATTTCATATTTATTTGGACTCAATTTACATACTAGGCAAAATTACCATTTTGCCCTTAAACTTTTCATAAATTCCAATTTTGTCCCTAGGCTCGGAAAATGGAATTCATGCAATTTACTCCATATTCCAAGCCTAACCTAAATTTCAATATACAATTTACAGCACATATATTCTATAAATTTTAGATTTTTTCTTCAATTTTTAAAACTTTACAAATTAGTCCTGAAATCATGTTTTTATCAAAAATCACTTTGTAAAAGTATTTTATCTATCAACAATCTTTCATTTTCTACCATAAATTTCTAATTTTCAGCATATTCATCTGTGAAATAATTTCTATAATTTGATAAGTTTTCAAATTAATCCCCCAAATAGATAGATTAGTGTATCCCGATTTCAAAAATATCAAAATTACTAAAAACGGGGCAAGAAAACTTACCCAATTAAGCCAAGGAAGATTGTTTTCTCTTTCCTAGGGTTTCCATGTATTTTGGGGAAGAAGATGACATAAAATAAGATGTTAATTTCTTTTTAATTATTTATCATCTTTTAATTATTTCTATTTCCAATTTAGTCCTTGCCTTTTTCTAAATTTCCATGGATGAATCATCAAAAATATCTACTAAATTTTGATTAATGGTCTAATTACCATAATAGGACCTCAAGTTTTGAATTCCATAGTTATTTAATCCTTCGAGCTACTAGAATTCAACTTTTACATTTTATGCAATTTGGTCCTTCCTGTAATTAAACCCATGATCGGTAAAATTTTCTTATCAGAATTCTCACATGATACCTCTATCATAATACGGACCATGCTATAAAATTAAAATAAAATTTATTTTTGACTTGAATTTATGGTCTCAAAACCACTATTCCAATTTCATTGAAAATGGGCTGTTACAACTCTCCCTCCTTAAGGATTTTCGTCCTCGAAAATCTTACTAGTAAAGAGGTTCGGGTATTGCTCTCTAATGGTATCCTTCGATTCCCAAGTTGCTTCTTCAATACCATGTCTCTGCCAGAGAACTTTTATGTAACATCCTGATTTTTGGGGTTTTTCGCGAATTCTCGGTATTTTTGTATTTGGTTGTGGAATTCATAGCTTGAGTATGTAAATGGGCTTATGGAAGGCCCATGTGTTGGCCAAAACCAGGTAGAACTTTTGAACTTTGGACTTAAGAAGTTAGGGGCCTTGGATAGGTGGTCTTATTAAAATTTGTGGGTAAAATGTAACACAAAAGGAGCCCCTGACAAAGTGGCTAAGTGACGTCACTAGGGAGCTATAAAGGTGGCGTGTAGGTGGATAAGGGAAGACCTGGGATCGATTCCTTGTGATGGCAAACATGTTGCTAATTTTTATGCTTTGAGCATGCAAGAGTTGTAGCTGAATAGAACTCTTTGGGGGAGAGTTTGAATCAGTCAAATGCATGGATTAAGGAGGGATAAGGGGAGAGATTTTAGGGATTTGAGAGGGGGGATAGTGTTAACAGATTTGAGGGGATTAGAGAGGGAATTTCGGCAGAGAGGTTTTCGTTGGGGATTTTCGACATTAGGGACTAGGTTGTGCCGTTTTCTCCTTTTGGTGTAGCCTTTTTTCTCTCTTTTCTTTTCCAGCCGAATCTACCTTCCTCCCATTCATGTTTTTTTCCTTTTCCTTCTTCCAAACCAGCCCACTACTCCCCTTCGTTCACCTATTGTTTTTCTGACCACCACTACTGCCGAAATACCGCAAAAAAGCTGAAATCTATGGAGACTAGGTGGTGCCGATTCTTTGTTGACCAGCAACCCTTTTTTTTTCTTTTCACTTCTTAATGGTCAATTCTCTTATCTTCTAAGCATAGACGGATTCAAGAAGAGGGGACTGTGGTAAGTGCTCAAACTCTAAACGATTTCAAATAGTAACTGTTGACAAAAGTCGAAACCCCTATAGTTTAGGGAGGTGGCCGAATGTGGGTATAGGCCTTATTGGGTTTTCTTTTAATCTTTTTATGGTTTGTTTAGTAGAGGAGCAGCAAGGCGTAGGGTCGACTTGGATTAGTTTGGATCATCGAAGTGGCTAGAGCTAGTCATCAATTTCGGCAAAGGTAAGGTTCCTAAGGCCATTATGGAGGGTGGCTGAACGTGTAAGTGTTGATAATAGATGGTTCTCGATTTGGTTTAATTATTGTGAGATGATCTATTAACGGTTGATTATAGGAGAAATCGTGTAGGAGATCTCATCGAGGAATATCGCAAATCAGGTGTGTAACGAACCCTTTTTCATAGCTTGAATCGATAAATGCCGAAAAGCCGAAATGCTAAAATTCTGGCATTTCGAGGACTTGTGAGCAAGCGAACGCTCATTGGTTAGTTAGATTCTCTAAGATGGTGATTGGGAACGTTGGAAAGGGAAGAGCATGATTTTTGGCATTCACGGTAAGTTGGGCCTCGAGGGGCTAAAAGCAGGCCCAATGGGCTTTCGGGCCCATTTGGGTAAAATTGGTAGAAAATGAAAACCTGTTAAATTGCGTGTTAAGACTGGTAACACCATCATGGAATATAGGCTAAATGGGCCTAGATGACAACAACGGCTAAGTAGGGCCCATTAGGGGTTTTGGCCCAATAACTCAGTTTCGCTAAAAATGGGCCAGAATCGCGGTTTAAACAAATGAATAGTTAGTAACTGATAAGGAACATGGAAAATCTCTAATATTTGGTAAGATTACGAAATTACCCTTATAATATGAAAATGACTTGTTTTGCCCTTAGGTAAAAATGACCATTTTACCCCTAGGGGTTAATTATGAATTTGGTACATGGGATTTGATATACATAATTGATATGATATGCACATGATATGTATAATATGCACATGATATGTATGATATGCACATGATGTATTCATAATGCATTGGGTTGGGTTTTATATGGATGGAGGAAGTGCGAAAAGGGCTATGCCCCAGTTTATCGAAAAGGGCTTCTGCCCTAGTTATTAAAAGAGGTTAGGCCTCCAGTTATATGATAAAGCAGCTATGCTGCCAGTAGGGAGTTTTGGCTGGGTGGGTTGAGTTATTCCCCACATGGAGAGCTTGGTTGGTACGGGTGGAGAGTAGCGGATGGTGGGTCGAGTAGTCTCCCTAAATGGGTTTGCATTCTTTCATTGACATTACATTTGATATTGAAATGGGCCTATAGGCCATACCGTATACAGTAAAGGCTTCGGCCCAGTAATATGAAATATGAAAAGGCTTCGACCCAGTGATACGAAATATGAAAAGGCTTCGGCCCAGTGATATGAAATATGAAAAGGCTTCGACCCAGTATATGGAGGTGGATTTTGGGCTTAGGCCCAGCAAGCTGATATTGTTTTGAGCTCTGAAAGGGGCTTGTTGCATATTGAGTTTCCAAACTCACCCCATTTCCTTAACCTTGCAGGTGAGCCTTGATTTGGGGACTTGGAGCCGGAGGGGATTCAGAGTGGCCACGGTGATCGCCTTTAGGCTTTTGGTTAAGTATTTGGTTTTCTTTAAGTTTACTTTATTTAGTATTTATTATTTATTTCTGGGTAGTAATAAGGCCATTTTAACTTTTCTTTTTCTTTCTTTTCTGGGATTATTATTATTTTTAATAACTTTAAAACTGGTTGATAATAGTTCAAATGGGCTAGACTTAGGACGTGTTTTCAAAACGATACTTATTTTCAAAATAACACAACGCCACGATTATTCGATTTATCAAAGATATCCACTTAAATAAATTTCAAACTCGGTATAACCAAGTGTGGCAATGGTTGTGGGCATGTCTAGGATTGGGTCCAATCGAAAAGGTTGGTACTTAAGCAGCCTTCATGGCTCACCTCCTTTGTTACGGATTCCTACCTGGTGCCCAGCTTCCATTCACTTTGTTAGCTTAACAAAAGTCAGTTTTTAAACACTAAAACGAAACATGGATTTTTAAACTTTTATGTGGCACGTCAAATTCGGCCATAACGTCTGGGCCGAGTTTGGGTGTTACATTTAATGGTATTAGAGCCCGGTTGCAACAACTCGGCTGTGGATCGGGTCTGGAAATCTTTTCGAAAACTTAGGCCTAAGAAGGGTATTTTTGGAAATGGTGTTGGGAAGTTCCTTTCAAAGATGTTTTACAAGGTATATATGTTAAAATGGTTCAAGTTTTTCTGTTTTTAATGGGGCTAAAATCAAGAGTTTCAAAATAAGAGTGTTTTCAAATGAAAATTTTTAAATTTCTATTTTCTATGACCAAAAATATGGTTTTTGAGTTTTAAATGGATTGGAGAAAGAAGTGGCGCACTGAATCCCCGGCACCAAGTCTGTAAGTATACTCTTTTTACATTATGTGATAATGATATGATGCTATGAATAGAACTGAGACCCTACTATGATAGGGTAGAGCTGTGAAACGGTAGAAATAAGACTGTAGCTAGGCTACGACGATGCGAAAACAATCCTTGAACTGCTATATTTTCATAAGACATCTCGTAATAAACAATTGAACATTATACTAATATCATAAAAATTCGTAATCAGATAAGTCGATATGAGTACAAGAGGAACTCGTGGACGAGGCCGCGGACGTGGTCGCGGAAGGATGCAAGTAGAATCTTCATCCTCAGGGCATAGGCCAGCTGAGGAAGCATCCGTGCCACATGCAACGGAGACAGGGTCTTATGATCGGGCTGCGGGGGATGATGCCTTGTCCCAAGCCATGTTAAGGGTTTTAGAAGAGTTGCTGGAGCTAGCACTGGGACAGTGAATAAGAGGTCCATATCGGAGCGACTTCGGGCCAATGGAGTAGAAGTTTTTAGGGACGTATCTGGAGTAGCCCCAAATGTGGTTGAATATTGGCTGGAGGCAATAGAGCGGATTATGGACGATTTAGATTGTTCTGTGGAGCAAAAGCTGAAGGGGGCTGTGTCGCTGCTACGAGATGAGGCATACCGATGGTGGATTACTGTAAGAGAGAGTACCCCAATTGAATGAGTAACCTGGGAATTGTTCAAAACTGCTTTTAAGGGGAGATATGTTGGAGCTAGCTATGTGGATGCTCGTTGGAAGGAATTTTTGAATCTGACTAAGGGTAATAAGACTGTCGTGGAGTATGAGGCAGAATTTTTGAGGCTGAGTCGATATGCCAGCGGGATAGTTGCAACTGAATATGAGCGCAGTGTTCAATTTGAAGATGGTCTCCGCGATGAGCTTAGGATATTGATAGCTCTACAGAGTAAGTGTGATTTTGCTGCATTGGTAGAGAAGGCTAAGATAGCCGAGGAAGTGAAACGGACTGAACGACAGAATCGTGAGAAGGATCGACCCAGATTTAGGAGAGATTCTGGACCCTCGGGTGCTGCAAATAGAAATGTCAAAAGAGCTAGAATGGAGGAACCAGTTCGACCAGCTCCGGTTAATACTTTTAGATCGCAGGCTTGCAGGGATTGTGGCAGAGCGCATATGGGGGAGTGCTGGAAACGAATTGGGGCGTGTTTTCGATGTGGGTCAAAGGAGCATAAGTTTAGAGAATGTCCTCGGAGAACAACTCAGGAACTAGCGGCGGAACAAAGGGATGTCCATTCACATCGAGGAGGACCACCACCACAGAGGGGTCGTGGGCAAAGTAGAGGTGGCATTGGTAATGGACGAGGACGTGAGGCACCTGGCAGGGGTGCTGGACATGCTGAAGCTCGACAGCCGGCGTTGGTTTATGCTGCACAACGTTGTGAGGAGGGTGATGCTCCTGATGTTATAACCGGTACGTTCTTCATTCATAGCACGCCTTACACTGCTTTGATTGATGTGGGTTCCACTCACTCGTATGTTGCTTGTGATGTATCTGGGGCATTGGGTGTGCTTCTTGAGGAGACTGTGAGTAGGGTATCGATGGTAAGCCCATTGCGACACTCGGTCAAGGTAGATAAACTTTTTAGGGCGGTGCCTTTAGAGTTACAAGATAAGATATTTGAAGGGGATTTGATGGAGCTACCATTTGGGGATTTTGATCTTATCTTGGGAATGGACTGGCTAACTAAGCATAAGGTGACGTTGGATTGTGCCAAGAGAATGGTACTAAGAACGCCAAAGATGAGGAGATAATGGTCATAGGGAGCGAAGGAATTATTTGTCCAATGTTGTTTCACTTTAAGAGCCGAAGTTGATCCGTAAAGGTTGTGAGGCGTACTTGGCATTTGTAAGTCAAGCTGAACCTGAGGGGATAACTGTGGAGTCGGTTAGAACTGTTAAGGAATTTCAAGATGTATTTCCAGAGGAACTTCCTGGATTACCTCCGAGCAGAGAAGTCGAGTTTGAAATCGACTTGTTGCCTGGAACAACCCCTGTGTCCATTGCGCCTTATAGGATGGCACCAAAGGAGTTAGTAGAATTAAAAGCTCAGATTCAGGAATTGCTGGATAGAGGATTTATAAGACCAAGCGTTTCCCGGGTAGAGCGTCTCTGCATCTTGTTCAGTAAAAGAAGGATGAGACTATGCGTATGTGTATTGACTATTGGCAGTTGAATAAACTGACGATCAAGAACAAGTATCCGTTACCAAGAATCGATGATCTATTCGACCAACTAAGAGGAGCCTCGGTATTTTCTAAGATCGATCTTCGGTCAGGATACCATCAGTTGAGAGTCAAAGAAGTGGATATTCATAAGACGGTATTCAAGACTCGATATGGTCATTACGAGTTTCTGGTGATGCCTTTTGGTTTGACTAATGCACCGACAGCATTCATGGATTTAATGAATCGGGTGTTCCAGCCATACTTGGATCGGTTCGTGGTCGTTTTTATCGATGATATTTTGGTGTATTTGAAAACGGAAGAGAAGCATGATGAGCATCTTCGTGTTGTGCTGCAAGTGTTAAGGGAAAAGCAACTTTATGCAAAGTTTAGTAAGTGCGAGTTTTGGCTGAAGGAAGTCACTTTATTGGGGCTTGTTGTGTCTACTGAGGGGATCAAGGTGGACCCTCGAAAGATTGAGACAATTCTAGAATGGAAGCCACCGAAGTCAGTAACAGAGATTCAAAGTTTTCTGGGGTTGGCAGGTTATTATCGGAGATTCGTGGAAGGATTTTTGGTGTTGGCAGCACCGTTAACGAAACTTATAAGGAAGGGAGCACCTTTTGTTTGGACGAATAAGCAGCAAGAGGCTTTTGAGAAGCTGAAAAAGGTTTTGACAGAAGCACCAGTGTTGATTCAGCCAGATTCTGGTAAGGATTTCACTGTGTACAGTGATGCGTCACATGTAGGTTTGGGCTGCATGTTGATGCAAGAGGGTAAGGTGGTCACTTATGCTTCACGACAGCTTAAGCCTCACGAGGTGAACTATCCTACGCATGACTTGGAGTTGGCAGTGGTGATTTTCGCGCTTAAGATATGGAGGCATTACTTGTATGGGGAGAAATGCATCATCTATACGGATCACAAGAGTCTTAAGTACTTGCTGACTCAAAAGGAGCTGAATCTTAGACAGCGAAGGTGGATAAAGTTGTTAAAGGACTATGATTGTTCGATTGAGTACCATCCAGGTAAGGCAAATGTCGTGGCTGATGCATTAAGTCGAAGGACGGTGGTGGAGTTGAAGGCAATGTTTGCTCGTTTAAGTTTGTATGACGATGTAAGCTTATTGGCAGAATTACAAGTGAGACCAACTTGGGTGGAGCAGATTAAGAAGCAACAGTTAGAGGATGAGTCGTTGGTTCCTCGGTTTCAGCAAGTTGAGAAGGGGGAGAATCCAGACTTTGGGTTAAATAGCGAGGGAGTTCTTTATTTTCGAGGAAGAATTTGTATGCCGAAGGACTCGGACTTGAGGTTGATTATTTTGAAAGAGGCACATAATGGACCTTGTGCTATGCATCCAGAAGGGAGTAAGTTGTATCGAGACTTACGAGAGCTATCTTGTGGTGGGGCTTAAGCGAAAGTGACCGAATTTGTGGGGAAATATTTGACGTGTCAACAAGTGAAGGCCGAGCATCAACTACCTTCAGGATTATTACAACCAGTAAAGATACCACTTTGGAAGTGGGAAAGGGTAACGATAGATTTTGTAAGTGGGTTGCCATTGACACCTTCCAAGAAGGATTCAGTTTGGGTAATTGTGGATAGGCTCACGAAGTCTGCCCATTTCATACCTGTCCGAACTGATTACTCACTACAGAAGCTGGCCAAGTTGTATGTGGCATAGATAGTGCGGTTGCATGGGGTGCCAGTATCGATAATTTCTGACCGAGACCCAAGGTTTGCATCTCGATTTTGGCAAAGGTTACATGAGGCATTGGGAACGCGACTAGATTTTAGTACCACTTTTCGCCCTCAGTCGGATGGGTAGTCAGAGAGGGTAATTCAGATTTTAAAAGACATGTTGAGAGGTTGTGTTATTGAGTTTAGAGGCAGTTAGGAGGACTATTTTCCATTGGCAGAGTTCGCGTATAACAACAGTTATCAAGTAAGTATTCAGATGGCTCCTTATGAGGCACTATATGGGCGAAGGTGTCGTTCGCCTACTTGTTGGGCAGAGTTGGGAAAAAGGCAAGTACTTGGGCCAGAGTTGGTAACAGATACCGAAGACAAGATTAAGGTGATCATGAATCGGTTAAAGGAGGCAGCGGATCGACAAAAGTCTTATGCCGATCTGAAGCGTAAAGATATTGAATATGCAGTTGGGGACATGGTCTTTTTGAAAGTTTCTCCTTGGAAGAAGATATTGAGATTTGGTAAGAATGGCAAGTTGAGTCCACGGTTTATTGGGCCTTAACGAATTATTAAACGGATAGGGCCGATGGCTTATCAACTAGAGTTACCTCCAAAGTGGAATCGTATTCACGACGTTTTTCATGTGTCCATGCTAAGGCGATATCGTTCTGACCTAACTCATATCGTGCCAGTTGCAAAAATCGAAGTACAGTCGGATTTGACTTTCGAAGAGGAACCTGTGCAAATACTTGATCGCGATGTCAAGGTGTTGAGAAGGAAGTCAGTCCCATTGGTAAAGGTACTTTGGAGGAACCATGGCAAGTAAGAAGCTACTTGGGAGACTGAAGAGGCGATGCGTCAGCAGTACCCTCAACTGTTGGGATCAGGTAAAATTTTGAGGCCGAAATTTCTTTAAGGAGGGTAGAGTTGTAACATCCTGATTTTTGGGGTTTTTTACAAATTCTCGGTATTTTGGTATTTGGTTGTGGAATTCATAGTTTGAGTATGTAAATGGGCTTATGGAAGGCCCATGTGTTGGCCAAAACTCGGTAGAATTTTTAAACTTTGGACTTAAGAAGTTAGGGGCCTTGGATAGGTGGTCTTATTAAAATTTGTGGGTAAAGTGTAACACAAAAGGAGCCCCTGGCAAAGTGGCTAAGTGACGCCACTAGAGAGCTATAAAGGTGGCGTGTAGGTGGATAAGGGAAGACCTGGGATCGATTTCCTGTGATGGCAAACATGATGCTAATTTTTATGCTTTGAGCATGCAAGAGTTGTTGCTGAATGGAACTCTTTGGGGGAGAGTTTGAATCAGTCAAATGCATGGATTAAGGAGGGATAAGGGGAGAGATTTTAGGGATTTGAGAGGGGGGATAGTGGTAACAGATTTGAGGGGATTAGAGAGGGAATTTCGGCAGAGGGGTTTTAGTTGGGGATTTTCGACATTAGGGACTAGGTTGTGCCGTTTTCTCCTTTTGGTGTAGCCTTTTTTCTCTCTTTTCTTTTCCAGTCGAATCTACCTCCCTCCCATTCATGTTTTCTTCCTTTTCCTTCTTCCAAACCAGCTCACTACTCCCCTTCGTTCACCTATTGTTTTTCTGACCACCACTCTTCTGCTAAAATACATGCAAAAAGCCAAAATCATGGAGACTAGGTGGTGCCGATTCTTTGTTGACCAACAACCCTTTTTTTTTTCTTTTCACTTCTTAATGGTCAATTCTCTTATCTTCTAAGCATAGATGGATTCAAGAAGAGGGGACTGTGGTAAGTGCTCAAACTCTAAACGATTTCAAATAGTAACTGTTGACAAAAGCCGAAACCCCTATAGTTTAGGGAGGTGGCCGAATGTGGGTATAGGCCTTATTGGGTTTTTCTTTTAATCTTTTTATGGTTTGTTTAGTGGAGGAGCAGCAAGGTGTAGGGTCGAATTGGATTAGTTTGGATCATCGGAGTGGCTAGAGCTAGTCATCAATTTCGGCAAAGGTAAGGTTCCTATGGCCATTATGGAGGGTGGCCGAATGTGTAAGTGTTGATAATAGATGGTTCTCGATTTGGTTTAATTATTGTGAGCTGATCTATTAACGATTGATTATAGGAGAAATCTTGTAGGAGATCTCATCGAGGAATATCGCAAATCAGGTGTGTAACGAACCCTTTTTCATAGCTTGAATCGATAAATGCCGAAAAGCCGAAATGCCGAAATTCTGGCATTTCGAGGACTTGTGAGCAAGCGAATGCTCATTGGTTAGTTAGATTCTCTAAGATGGTGATTGGGAACATTGGAAAGGGGAAGAGCATGATTTTTGGCATTCACGGTAAGTTGGGCCTCGAGGGGCTAAAAACGGGCCCAATGGGCTTTCGGGCCCATTTGGGTAAAATTGGTAGAAAATGAAAACCTGTTAAATTGCGCATTAAGACTGGTAACACCATTATGGAATATAGGCTGAATGGGCCTAGATGACAACAACGGCTAAGTAGGGCCCATTAGGGGTTTTGGTCCAATAACTCAGTTTCGCTAAAAATGGGCCAGAATCGCGGTTTAAACAAATGAATAGTTAGTAACTGATAAGGAACATGGAAAATCCCTAATATTTGGTAAGATTACGAAATTACCCTTATAATATGAAAATGACTTGTTTTGCCCCTAGGTAAAAATGACCATTATACCCCTAGGGGTTAATTATGAATTTGGTACATGGGATTTGATATACATAATTGATATGATATGCACATGATATGTATAATATGCACATGATATGTATGATATGCACATGATGTATTCATAATGCATTGGGTTGGGTTTTATATGGATGGAGGAAGTGCAAAAAGGGCTATACCCTAGTTTACCGAAAAGGGCTTTTGCCCCAGTTATTAAAAGAGGCTAGGCCTCCAGTTATATGATAAAGCAGCTATGCTGCCAGTAGAGAGTTTTGGTTGGGTGGGTTGAGTTATTCCCCACATGGAGAGCTTGGTTGGTACGGGTGGAGAGTAGCGGATGGTGGGTCGAGTAGTATCCCAAAATGGGTTTGCATTCTTTCATTGACATTGCATATGATATTGAAATGGGCCTATGGGCCATACCGTATACAGTAAAGGCTTCAGCCCAGTAATATGAAATATGAAAAGGCTTCAGCCCAGTATATGGAGGTGGATTTTGGGCTTAGGCCCAGCAGGCTGATATTGTTTTGAGCTCTGAAAAGGGCTTGTTGCACATTGAGTTTCCAAACTCACCCCTTTTCCTTAACCTTGCAGGTGAGCCTTGATTTGGGAAGTTGGAGCCGAGGGGATTGAGTGGCCTACTGATCGCCTTTAGGCTTTTGATTAAGTATTTGGTTTTCTTTAAGTTTACTTTATTTAGTATTTATTATTTATTTTTGGGTTGTAATAAGGCCATTTTAACTTTTCTTTTTCTTTCTTTTCTGGGATTATTATTATTTTTAATAAATTTAAAACTGGTTGATAATAGTTCAAATGGGCTAAACTTAGGACGTGTTTTTAAAACGATACTTGTTTTCAAAATAACACAACGCCACGATTATTCGATTTATCAAAGATATCCACTTAAATAAATTTCAAACTCGGTATAACCAAGTGTGGCAATGGTTGTGGGCATGTCTAGGATTGGGTCCAATTGAAGAGCTTGGTACTTAAGCAGCCTTCATGGCTCACCTCCTCTGTTACGGATTCCTACCTGGTGCCTAACTTCCATTCACTTTGTTAGCTTAACAAAAGTCAGTTTTTAAACACTAAAACGAAACATGGATTTTTAAACTTTTATGTGGCACGTCAGATTCAGCCATAACGTCTGGGCCGGGTTTGGGGTGTTACGTTTTACTAATGCCACATTTTTATTTCTTAACTCTTTTGTTTCCCGAGCTAAGATTTTGATCGGTTCTTCATTATATGTCATATCAGGCTGAATCTCTACCTCTATTGGAGAAATAACATGTGAAGGATCTAATCGATACCATCGTAGCATAGACACATGAAAAACATTATGAAACCAATCAAGTTCTAGTGGTAAAGCTAACCGATATGCAACAGATCCAATTCTTTCTATAATTTCATATGGTCCAATAAACTGTGGACTCAATTTTCCTTTACGACCAAACAGGAGAACTTTCTTCCAAGGTGATACTTTCAAGAATACCTTGTGACCGACCTGAAATTCTATTTATTTCTATTTAAGATCAGCATAAGAATTTTGACGATCATAAGATGCTTTCAAACTGTCCTGAATTATTTTCACCTTTTCTTCGATTTCACGGACTAAATTAACTCCGTGTAACTTTTTCTCACTGAGTTTTTTCCAATACAATGGAGTTCTACGTTTGCGACCATACAGAGCTTCATACGGTGCCATTTTGATACTAGAATGGTAACTATTATTATAAGCAAATTCAACTAAAGGCAAATATTTTTTTGCAATTACCTTCAAATTCAAGTACACAACATCGAAGCATATCTTCCAAGATCTGTATTACACGTTTAGATTGACCATCTGTCTGAGGATGAAATGCAATGCTAAAATGTAACTGCGTACCCAAAGCTTCTTACAATTTGCTCTAAAATCGGGATGTAAATCGAGAATCTCTATCTAAAATAATAGAGACAGATACTCCATGCAATCTAACAATCTTAGAGACATATAATTCAGCCAATCTATCCAAAGAAAAATCCTTACGTATTGGAATAAAGTGTGCGGACTTTGTTAACTGATCAACAATTACCCAAATGGTATCTTTCTTCTTTGGAGATAGGGGTAACCCCGATACAAAATCCATGGTAATTCTTTTCCATTTCCATTCCGGTATCGTAACTGGCTGTAGTAATCCCGAAGGCAACTTATGTTCAGCTTTTACTTGCTAATATATCAAACATTTAGATACAAATTCAGAAATATCCCGTTTTATTCCCGGCCACCAGTACATTTTTTTCAAGTCATTATACATTTTATTACTTCTAGGATGAATAGACATGTTACCATTATGAGCTTCATTCAAAATATTTTGTATCAATTCCAAATTATTTGGTACACATAATTTGTCTCTGAATAACAGACAACCATTAGCCCTGATTTGAAATTCTGAATCAGAAGTCGATTCACACTGTATCCGTTTTACTTGTAATTTACTATAATCTTTTTGAGCTTTAGAGATTTGCTGCAAAAATGTCGGTCTAGTTTTTAATTTAGCTATGATTGAACCATCATTAGATAACATCAACTGAGTATTCATTGCTCGCAAAGCAAATAGATATTTTCTACTTAGAGCATCAACAACCACATTGGCTTTTCCTAGATGGTACTCAATAACTAGATCATAATCTTTCAATAATTCAAGCCACTTGCACTGTCTCAAATTTAGATATTTCTGTGACATCAAATATTTCAAACTTTTATGATTAGTGAATATGTGACATTTTTCACCAAGCAAATAATGTCGCCATATTTTCAATGCAAACACAATTGCTACTAATTCAAGATCATAGATCGGGTAATTTCTTTCATGTGGGTTTAGCTATCTTGAAGCATAGGCTATTACTTTACCTTCTTGCATCAAAACACAGCCTAAACCATTTAACAATGCATCACTGTAAATTATAAATTCCTTACCCGATTCAAGCTGAAATAACATAGGTGCTTCTGTCAATAAGGCTTTCAATCTATCAAAGCTCTGTTGACACTTATCAGACCACTCGAACTTCATATTTTTTTGCAACAATCGAGTCATTAGAGAAGTTATCATTGAAAAACCTTTTACAAACCACCGATAATATCCAGCAAGTCCCAAAAAACTTCAAACCTCAAACACATTTGTATGAACCATATTTTGCCGGGGCTATTTTTTAAATAATTGAATAAACCAAATTAAAATAAAAGTCTTTTTTTAAACAGTCCATTTACAGTTACAAGGCCAAACAAACCAAAGCCCAAACCAATACCTAAAATACTACCCCATAGCCCATTACAGTGACCAATACACCACAACCCAAATACAATTGTGGCCCAAATTTTAGCAGGCCCAATGAGCCCCAAACACACGGACCCCAAATCAGAAGCTAGGGTTTCCAGCAAACCCTAGCGCCGCAAGCACCCATCGTCAAGCTCTTGCACCGGAAGTACCTGCAAAAAGGGAAAGAAGAACGATAGAGCACGGCAGAAATAACAAGAAACTGAAATAAAAATACTTACCTAATCTGTAACTCTAAAAACAGTGGCTATAAAAAAGCCCCTTTGTAACCTATAAACGATACGCATACAGGGACAAAAATAAAAAGCAAATACAAATAGTTTTTTCCAAAGAGGTGAATCTTCTATTTTATTTTTTATTTTTCGTGTTCAAAGCATATATACATACACAAACAGTTTGATAAATAGCTTTAAAACTCGAAAAAGGGTTTTACCTTTCATTTTTGCGTAAAAAAAATCGAGGTTTCTAACCTCCGAAGGTCGCGTACGACGGCGTAAAGGACGACGTGTGGGCGCGTAAGGCGCGTGAACCGCCTGATGACGGAGGCTTGGCCAGAGCTCCGAGGGCCCCCTTTTCCTTCTTCTTTTAGAGGATTTTTAATTTTTTTTAAAAACACGGATAGAAATGAAATTTTAAAGTTTTTTTTTTGTATTTATAAGCTTCCCGAACGACGTCGTTTTGGGGTGATCATTTAGTGACCAAAACGGCGTCGTTTCAAGGCCTCAAGATCCGCGTGTTGACCCGTAACCCTGGGAGGATCCGTGTGTTTTCGATATTTGAGGAAATGTCCCAATTGGTCCTTCCGCTTTTTTCATTTTTGTAATTAAATTGAATTTATTTTTAATTTGGCCCAAAACTTTGTCTTTCAATTCAATTTAATCTTTAGGGCCATTTTGGGGTAGATACGGAATGACGTCGTTCCTTGAGAATAGGGTATTTTGCCCGATGAGTCCCTCACCTTTTGCGCGCGTTTCATTTAAATCCCAGATTCAGTTTTATTTTTCTAATTTCGCCCCTGCAATTTTATAAAATTTAAAATTTAATCCTATGTGTTTTTTATTAATTTTATATTATATATTATTTGTTTTATTCTAAACCTATATATATTTTATTATATAATTATACAATTATTTTCACCTGTTATTTATTATGTATTAATCCTTATATATATATTAGTTTTATTATTATATTATTTAGTAATGCTATTTTGAAATTATTATTAAGTATTATATTTTTAAATTTTTATTATTTATTATATTATTATTATATTGTGTATATATTCCATCTTCTATTTTTATTAAAAATTATTTATTACATATTTTTATATATTTTGTATCTATTATAAATTGTTTTAAAATTATGTATATTATATCATATGTTAAATGGATTTAAAGATTTTATATATATATTTTTGTGCATATAATCCTTTTTTTTTTTTAAAAAAATATTATCTATTATATATTTTTATTCTCTTAAAAATCTTAATATTTTATATTATTTATTTAAAATATTTAACATGTATAATATTTTTAATTGTTTTAATAATAAAAGTTTTTTTATATATTTTTTAAAAATATTTTCCTATGTATATTAAATTGTTATATATTATTATATTCTTTTCTTTTAAATTTTTTTACATATGTTACTCATTTGAATATTTTAATTATTATATACATATATGTTTTTTTTAAATATTATTATTATTATTTTACCTTTTATCAATATTGATTTGGTATTTTAATTAATCGTATTTGTTTTTAAGTGTTATTTTGTCACTTTTTATTATTATAAATTTTGATTTCCACTTCTATTTTTTTATATTCTTTAATTTATTATGAATTGTTTTGTATTTACTAACATTGTATATAGGTTTATCTTTTAGCATAATGTGTATATTTCATTATTTTAGGTTATTTCTTATTTGCCTATATTATTATGAATTGTAATATGTTGTAATTTATTACTTTCGGTATATTTGTCTTGTGATATGTATTAGCGCCATTCTTCTGCATGAGTCAACGTTTTAAATAAAGAAATTCATTTTTACCAAATTATTCAAAAGTTTTCCAAAATATAAAGGCAATACTTAATGTTTGGAAGCTTTGGAAAAATAGTGCCCTAACTTACTGGGTTGCGATTTTTCTCATCGAATTCGAACATTCAAGTACCCTTCTAAACCTTTTGAGTTTTTAAAATATAAACAACTATTTTCGAGATTTCAAAGCATTGTGTCCTAACTCACTGGATATGGCGTTTTGTTGTTTCGAAATAGAAATTTCTAAAAGACAAGCTTAGCTTCAAAAGTTTTAAAATATTGCTTCTTAACTTACTGGATGTGATATTTTGACTCGTTTGAAATAAGCGAGCCTAAATTTTTCAATCAAAACATTCTAAATAAAAGAGGATTGTATCTTAAAACTTTTAAATTTTCGACCTTAAAGACACTTGATAATCAATCAGGTACCAATTTTTGGGCGTTACGAGGGTGCTAATCCTTCCTCGTTCGTAACCGACTCCCGAACCCATTTTCTTGATTTCGTAGACCAAAACTAATGATTTTAAACAAAATGATTGATTGGTGATCCAATCACACCTAAAAAGGTTGGTGGCGACTCCCGGTTTCGTTTTTCTTAAATTCGATTTCCATTTTCCAAAACTCAATTTAAAAATGGTTTCAACAGCTTGGCGACTCCACTGGGGATCGAACAAGAGAGTCAAGCCATGTAATTGATTATCTCTTGTCTTAATGTCAGAAATTTGAAAATTTTTAAAATTTAATCCCCTTTGCATTACATGTGTTATTACATATGATACAATATTCTGATACGCATTGCATGACCGTTGTGGTCACACCCTTAAGTAGGAGTGAGAAACTACGCCTTTGTGAGGTTTTCGCCTCCGTGCAGGATAGTGGATCACTTTCGGGATACATTCGTACCTATGGTTTCGTGAGATTTTCATCTCCGTGTAGCCATAAGGAAATGTATTCCCCTGAACTGAACTCGATTCAAATGAGCCTATAATGGGTGAGGATCGAGGAATCTGCTGGTTTGGGTACCTTAAACTTTAGAATTAAAACCTCATATAGAAAAACCGTAAGAGCTCAATTTGGATAGTGGTACTCTAGATTATTACCCTTATAAGTTATTTATCATATGATACTGACAATTTGTTTTTTTGTTTTGTTGCATGTCATATTACATCTAAAAGGTATCGATTCACGGTCAGTTTCTATGTTAGGAAATTTTATTATGGAAAACAGACTTCTTGATAGAGTGGAGGGCAACACTAACATCCATAAATGGTCGGAGCAAACTCAGCTAGAAAAAGGGGATAGCATAACTGTGGGATATATGTCGGAGCTGTCAGACTATACTCGTATCAATGTCACATAGAATAATCTGCAGGAGCTTTAGGCCATTTGGGATCAGTGAGGCAATGAGACCAAGCAATCATTCTACGGTAATGATGGAGATTTGCCCTATTTGTTTGATATTCAAGTTGATGAGCACTTGTTTCGAGCTCTTGCTCAGTTTTGGAACCCAGCATACAGTTGTTTCACCTTTGGGGAGGTAGATTTAGTGCCTCATCAGAGAGGAGTACACACCTTACTTGGTGTCCTAGATTTCAGTGTGATAGGATTTATTCTCGAGCTGCATGTGTCCCAACCTTTGGTAAGAAGCTGGTGACCATTACGGGGATGAGCGAGCAGTGGATCATGGCTAGAATTAAGGAAAAGGGTGAGAGTAAGTGCATTCCGTGGGGAGCTTTGAAAGATCTGATCCAGACATATCCAGACGAGGCGAAGAGGGTAGAAATTTTTTCCTTAAGCTTATACGGATTGATGGTTTTCCCCAGGGCCTTGGGATATGTGGACGAGGCGACCACGGATCTCTTTCATCAACTTAGCAAACGGGTCACTTCTGTTCCTGCAATTTTGGTGGAGACATTCAGGTCCTTGAATGCATGTAGGAGGGCTAGTGCAGACAGGTTTGTTGGTTGTGCTCAGTTACTTCTAGCTTGGTTCTACAGTCACTTCCGATTGATAGATAGGGTGGTTTGTCGGGTCTTCTTCGAGGATTACTCCCCGTTGAAGGACATAGCAGCTTCAACTAAGAGAGTTGATGTTCTTGAAAAAAATTGGATAGCGCTACTTCAGAACCTGCCGTCAAAGGATGTGGAGTGGAGGGCTCCATGGATGATTCCTGGTGAGATTCTTTACCGATGCGACAGTTTTGATTGGGTCCCTTTGTTGGGAATTTGGGGTGCCATTGGTTATGCCCCTTTGCTTGTGTTGAGGCAACATAGATTGAGACAGGTCATACAGACAACTTACGGGTTAGTTCAAAGTGAGTTCGTGTATAGAGGAGCTGACTACAAGAGGAAGGTTAGTAAAATCTCTAGTGCTTGGAACAAGACTTGTCGATTAAAGGGAGTAGCTATTAGCCCTGCTACGACTCCGGGGTACGTCGAATGGAGAGGTAGAAGAATTAATGATAACATCCCTAGGCCAAGCGTGGAAGGAGCTCGACCGATGGAGGAATATTTGCAAGTGACACCTTCAGAGTTAGAAATTATGAAGCAAGAGTTCGAGAGAAAGAACTTGGAGCTTAAGAAGAGGATAGAAAGCTCGAGGAAGAAAAGATTTACTTGAGCCTAGACGTCGACGTTCAAAAGATGGAGGTTGAAAAAGAAAGGAAGGAGAAAAGGAAGATTGAGGAAGATCGAGATGATTTAAAGGAGCATTACAAAAGGGCACAAGTATCTTTTAAGAGAGCGAGAATAGGAGGGTCTTCAGATTAGTTGCAGAAAGAGGTCCGAGAGGAAAATTCCAAAGCCGAATATTGAGAGAGGAAGTTCCAAGAGATGCAATTACGGAATTTGACCTTAGAGAAAGAAAATCAAGGGTTAAAAACTAAGGTGACTGAGCTTGAGCGATCCCTTCATCTGCAACGAAGTCATGATTCCACGGTAGAGGTAAAGAAGCTAAAAGGCAAAGTTGAGGAGTTGGAATCAGCATGGCAAGATAGTAAGCTTTTTATCGAGCAGCTTGAGGCACGAGAGGATTATTTAAAGGGAGAGCTGTGCCAGTCTAAAGAACAAGTCAGAGATAGAGATTACCTTATTGGGGAAGCCATAATTCAGATCCGAGAGGTAGCTGAACATGTTCGAGACTTGGCAGTACAAGCTGACGTATTGAGTATGATGCATGAGTCATCGTCAGATGTAGGTCGAGAGCTAGCCCTTTTATTAGATAGAGTTAAAACATTGGGCATTAGGGCGAAAGCGTATTTGTAATCCTTTTATATGTAAAGATATTCTTTTTCTAAATAAAGTTTTCTAAATGAGATTGAATCAGAATTGATGTCCTTTTTGCATTCATGCATTTGTATCTCATAGCATTTCATCGCATCGTTTGCATTCAAAGTTATAGAAAAATCCTAATTAGTTAAAATTACCAGAGAAGTAGAAAAGAAAATCTGGAAACCACGTATCAGTACGGAACTCGTGCAAAATCTAGGAATATGGATCAAAGGTTTGAACAGCTACAAAAGGACATACATGACCAATTGCAAGAGCAATTGGCCAAGATGCAAAATGACATGAGGGAGCAAATGCTAAAGGCTCAAAAGAACATGATGGCTGAGATGGCTCAACTACTGAGGGCCACTGATAAGGGAAAGGCTTCCATGGCAATTACTGGTGAGGATGGTGAGGATTACCCTCCAGGTTTCACCCCACCCCAGATGCCTACACAAACCGAGGCACTTCCTAGGAGGCCATCTGTCACTATAAGGCCTCAACAAGGGCCGACCGACGCTGAGATCCCCATAAATTTCCCAACCGGCTCAGGGTTCAATTTGGGCAACAATCCTGCAAATCATGTTATTCCTGACTTAGATATGGCTAAAAAAGAGGATCTAAGAACTGAGGCTGCAAGATAGTTGGAAGAACGCTGCAAATGGTTGGAGGAAAAGTTTAAGGTTTTAGAGAATGCTGACGGGCATCATAGGGTTGATGCCAAAGATCTAAGCTTGGTTCTAGACTTGGTGCTTCCTCACAAATTCAAGATGCCAGAATTTGAGAAGTACAATGGGACTACTTGCCCAGAGGCCCACATTACGATGTTCTGTAGGAGGATGACTGGGTATGTGAATAATGATCAACTGTTGATCCACTGTTTCCAAGACAATTTAATTGGGGCAGCAGCCAAGTGGTATAATCAACTGAGACGGCCCAGAATAAGTTCAAGGAGGGATCTAGCATAGGCCTTCATGCAGCAATACAATCATGTGACTGACATGACTCCGGATAGGATCACGCTGCAAAACATGAAGAAAAAACCTAATGAAAGTTTTAGGCAATATGCACAAAGATGGTGAGAGGTGGCAATGCAAGTTCAACCACCGTTGTTAGAGAAGGAGACTACTATGTTGTTCATCAACACTCTAAAGGCTCCATTCATCACTCTCATGATTGGAAGCACTACTAAAAGCTTTGCGGATGTAGTCATGGCAGGAGAGATGATCGAGAATGCCATAAGGGGTGGCAAAATCGAGGGGGAAACGACCAAAAGATCGGCCCCAAGGAGAAAGGATAGTGAAGTGAATAACACAAGCACCTTCAGCACGAAGGCAATCACAGTTGGTCAATCTAAAATAGCTGCGATTGAGCAACAGAGTTCTCAGAGCCAAGAGTCGAGTACAAGGTAGAATTCTGAAAAGATGCAGTTCACACCTATCCCCGTGACGTATCGAGAGCTTTATCAAAGATTATACAATACACATGCTATTGCTCCTTTTCACTTGAAACCATTGCAGCCCCCATATCCCATGACGCAAATGCCAGATGCAAATACCATGCTGGAATACCAGGGCATTCAATCGAAAACTGTACCAGTTTTAAGAAGGTCGTAGAGAGGCTTATTAAGATAGGGGTAGTGAAGTTTGACAATACCCCTAATACTGAAAACCCGTTGCCAAATCATGGCGATCAAGGAGTGAACGCCATTAGCGAAGCCGGTGAGAGAAGAATAAAGGAAAATGTTACTGAGGTAGGGATGCCGATGAAAGTGATTTGGGATGAAATGGTGAAAAGAGAGATGATAATCTCTAAGGAGAGAAATAAAGGAGTAAGGGACTACTGTGAGTTCCATGCTGAAGAGGGGCACGAGATCAAGGAATACGACGAGTTCAAAGCCTTGATACAAAGCTTTATGGACAACAAAGAGCTACGAATTTTTGAAGGTAGCTCTTGTGAAAAACGAGTATGTGTGATGGAAAATGAACAGAAAGGAAATAGCCGGCCAAGGATTATTATTTCCCTGCTGGGGAATAATGAAGTGGGGGCACAAACAGTACCTAAGGTCATTATCCATAAGCCTATGCCTTTCCCTTATAAAGATAGCAAGAGGGTACCGTGGAGTTATGATTACAGTGTGACAGTGCCGAAGGAGGAAAATATAGCTAGTGCGTCTAAGGATGCATAAGTGGAGGGTTCCCATACACAGAGTGGGAAACGGTATGATACGGTGTGCGTCAGAGAGGAGCCCACAAAATCAAAAAATGTTAGTGTGGAAAAGGAGAAAGAGGCTGAAGTGCCTATTAAGGAGCCAGTAAAGGAGGAGGAGGCTAAGGAATTTCTAAAGTTCCTTAAGCATAGTGAGTATAGTGTTGTCGAGCAGTTGTGTAGGCAGCCGGCTCGTATATCAGTATTGGCTCTACTCCTGAGTTCTAAGGTGCATCAGAATGCATTGATGAGGGTGCTCAATGAAACATATGTCACCCATGACATATCTGTTAACAAGCTGGACTGGTTGGTGAATAACATAAGTGCGGATAATTTTATTTACTTCAATGATAGTGAAATCCCACCAGGAGGTAGGGGGTTAACAAATGCCTTGCACATCACCACTCAATGCAAGGGGTACACTCTCCCAAGCGTGCTCGTTGATAATGGATCAGCCTTGAATGTTCTACCGTTGTCTATATTGAATAGATTACCCATTGACGGTTCTCACATGAAGACATGCCAAAATGTGGTAAGAGCTTTCGACGGTACAGAAAGGAAGGTGATAGGAAGGATTGACATCCCCTTGGAAATTGGGCTGAGTATATACGAAGTAGACTTCTTGGTGATGGATATCAAGCCTTCCTACAATTGTTTATTAGGGAGGCCATGGATACATTCAGTAGAAGCGGTGCCCTCATCGTTGCACAAAAAGTTAAAGTTAGTGACGGATGGACGGTTAGTAACCATCAATGCGGAGGAAGACATTATAGCCACAGTTACTAGTAAGGCCCCTTATGTTGAGACGAACGAAGAATCTATTGAGTGTTCCTTTCGCTCTTTAGAATTTTTGAATGCAACCTTCATTTCAGAAGGGAGTGAGCCACCGATGCCAAAGATAGCAAGAGCCACGAGGATGGCTCTACAAATAATGGTGAGAAAGAGAGCCTTACCAGGAAGAGGGTTAGGAAAATACCTACAAGGAGGGATTCAAACCCCAGAAGTGAAAGAGAAGAAAGATCGCTTTGGTCTGGGCTTTAAGCCAAACTATAAGCAAAGGAAGAAGGAAGCTGAAAAGCGCCGAGAGGGAAGAAGAGCGCACCTTAATGGAAGAGAAGTGGAATGGGAGCTGATGACATTCCCTCCACTATCTCAAACCTTCATATCATGAGGGTTACTTATAGAAGAAAGTCATCAGGTTAATGCTATACACGACGAAGGATTGGAGCAAGGAAACCTTGAGGGCATTCTCCCTTACAAACCGGGAAGCTCTCTGAACAATTGGACTGTGGAGGAACTTCCTGTAGTCTTTAAGAATTTTTCAGAGTAATTTTCAAAACATTCTTGTTACTCTAGAGCCTAGGAGTAATAGGATTACATTTGTGGGATGGGCTTACGATCATCTATTATTTTTTTAATAAAATATAACTTTTATCAATTTGAACGAGTATTGTTTCATTTTTATCAACCAATATTCCGTTAAATTTTGGCAATCCTTATTCTTTCATTCATAGCACATAAACAATCATTCTTAAATTCATTCATTCTTTGTATATTCTTTATACTTCACAGATCCCTACATATCAATGACATGAGCACTGATATTACAAATCCTGATTTCTCTCGGGGGCAAGACATGTGTTTAGAGGGATCACAGGATTTTGAAGATGACCAGGATTGTGATGTGTCTCTAGATCTTTTGAGGATGGTGAAACAGGAGGAGAAACAAATCATGCCACATGAGAAAGAGGCAGTAGAGAATGTAGTCCTAAAGGAAGGGAAAGAGGTGAAAATTGGCATGCATATTACTGATGACATAATACAAGGACTGATTGAGTTGCTATGTGAGTTCAAGGATATCTTCGCATGGTCCTATCAAGATATGCTAGGGTTAAATACTGATATTGTGGTGCATCGTCTTCCAATAAGACATGATTGTAAACCAATCCAACAGAAGTTGTGAAGAATGAGACCAGATATCGTATTAAAAATAAAGGATGAAGTCAAGAAACAGTTCGATACAAGATTCTTATGAGAGGTGAAGTATTCTAAATGGGTAGCTAATATTGTACCAGTTCCTAAGAAGGATGGGAAGGTACGAATGTGTGTTGATTACAAGGATCTGAACAAAGCTAGCCCAAAAGATAATTTCCCTCTACCTCACATAGACACTTTGGTAGACAACGCAGCGGGATATTCATTGTTCTCCTTCATGGATGGTTTCTCAGGGTAGAATCAGATAAAGATGCATCCTGAAGACATGGATAAAACCACCTTCATAACATTATTGGGTACCTTCTGTTACAAAGTAATGCCTTTCGGGTTGAAGAATGCAGGGGCAATATACCAGAGGGCCATGGTGACCTTATTTCATGATATGATGCACAAGGAAATTGAGGTGTATGTTGATGATATGATTGTCAAATCTCGAATGGAGGAGGAACATATTGAAGTTTTAAGGAAGCTATTTCTGAGATTATAGAGGTTTCAGTTAAAACTAGCAAAGTGCACTTTTGGAGCAAGGTCAGGGAAATTACTAGGCTTTGTGGTCAGTAAAAAGGGAATAGAAGTTGACTCAGATAAAGTTAGAGCCATACGAGATTTGCCTCCACCACGTACTCAGAAGGAAGTTCGGGGTTTTCTTGGAAGGTTGAATTATATTGCTCGGTTTATTTCACAAATAACAGAGAAATGTGATCCTATCTTTCGCCTCCTTAGAAAGCCCAATCAAGGCACTTGGGATGAGGAATGCCAGAATGCTTTTGATAAGGTTAAGCAATACTTGTTAAATGCTCCAGTGTTATCTCCGCCTAATCCAGATAAACCATTAATACTATACTTATCAGTGTTTAGTAATTCTATGGGATGTGTGCTTGGCCAACATGACGAGTCGGGAAGAAAAGAGAAGGCAATAGACTACCTCAGCAAGAAATTCACAGAGTGTGAGATGAGATATTCGTCCATTGAGAAATTGTGCTGTGCTTTAATCTGGACGACTCGAAGATTGAGGCAATATATGTTGTATCATACTACTTGGCTTATTTCAAAACTTGATCCTCTAAAGTATTTGATGGAGTCAACAGCTTTGAATGGAAGAATGGCGAGGTGGCAAATTCTACTTTCAGAGTTTGACATAGTTTATGTGAGCCAGAAGGCTATAAAAAGAAGTGCGATAGCGAAATTTTTGGCTAGTAGAGCTCTAGAGGATTATGAGCCATTGAATTTCAATTTCCCAAAATGAAGAATTGATGTGTGTAACAACTACAGAGGATTATTCTTGGAAGATGAGTTTTGATGGGGTATCCAATGCAGTAGGAAATGGAATTGAGGCAGTCTTGATGTCTTCAAACGGTGATTATTATCCATTCACGTGCAAGTTGGATTTTGATTGCACAAACAATATGGCCGAGTATGAAGCGTGCATCATGGGACTCCGAGTGGCTATAGAGTGAGGAATAAGAATCTTGGAAGTATATGGAGACTTTGCGTTGGTAATTTACCAGCTTAAAGGTGAATGGGAGACAAGAGATCCTAAACTGATCAATTATCGAAAGGTAGTTTTGGGATTACTTGAGGAGTTCGATGACATCACTTTCAATTATATCCCACGAGACGAAAACCAGATGGCAGATGCTCTAGCAACCTTGGCTTCAATGATCAAAGTGAATAAAGAGGAGGAAATGAGACCCATTAAGATGAGTATCTTTGAGGCTCCAGCTCATTGTTGTAACATTGAGGAAAAAGAAAAGGATGATAACCCTTGGTATCAAGATATATTGCGATATGTGAGAGATCGTAAATACCTAGAACAGGAAACTGAAAATGATAAGCGAACTTTAAGAAGATTAGCCTATGACTACATTTTGGATGGGGACATCTTGTACAAAAGAAGAAAGGACCAGGTACTGTTGAGATGTGTTGACGCCGTGGAAGCTAAGTTAATCTTGGAAGAAGTTCACGAGGGTGTTTGTGGGACGCACGCTAATGGTTTCACGATGGCTAGACAAGTCATGAGGTTTGAATATTATTGGTCTACCATGGAAGGGGATTGTATCAACTACGCCAAGAAATGTCATAAATGTCAGATTTATGGAGACAAAATTCATGTACCACCTTCCCCCTACATGTTATGACTTTTCCATGGCCTTTTTCCATGTGGGGCATGGATGTCATTGGGCCAATATCACCAAAAGCTTCAAATGGGCATCGATTTATCTTTGTGGTCATTGATTACTTCATGAAGTGGGTAGAGGCTGTTTCTTATGCAAATGTTACTAAGTCGACTGTGAGTCGATTCTTGAAGAAAGAGATCATTTGTCGGTATGGGATGCCTAAAAGGATCATATCAGACAATGCATTAAACTTGAACAATAGAACGATAACAGAAGTTTGCAGTCAGTTCAAGATTAAGCATCATAACTCTTCTCCATATCGCCCAAAGATGAATGGGGCAGTGGAAGCTGCCAACAAGAACATTAAGAAGATAGTGGGGAAAATGACCGAGACTTATAGAGATTGGCATGAGAAACTTCCGTTTGCACTCTTTGCCTATCAAACCTCTGTCAGAACCTCTACTGGGGCAACTCTTTTTTCATTGGTTTACGGGATGGAGGCAGTGTTACCCATTGAAGTCGAAATACCGTCTCTTCGAATTTTATCAGAGATAAAGTTGGATGAGGCTGAATGGATACAAGCGCGATATGATCAGTTGAAATTGATTGAGGAAAAGAGGTTGAGAGCCATTCTTCATGGTCAGATGTATCAGAAGTGAATGATGCGAGCTTATGACAAGAAGGTTCGACCAAGAGAATTCCACGAGGGGGATCTTGTGCTGAAAAAGATCCTTCTCATTTAGAAGGAATTTAGAGAAAAGTGGATGCCGAATTGGGAAGGGCCGTATGTCGTGAAGAAGGCCTTCTCTGAGGGTGCGTTGATCTTAATGGAAATAGATGGGAAGAGTTTACCCAATCCAGTGAATTCAGACTCAGTCAAAAAGTACTTTGTCTAAAGGAGAGAAGGATTTAGGGTGAAAACCCGCAAAGGGCGCCTTGAGTTTTTTTTTTTTTAAAAAGGGGGGGAAAATGGAGAGGCCAAGGTGAAAACCCGCAAAAGGGCACCTTGTGACCAAAGGGGTTTTGAGTTGGAAACTTGAAAGGGCAGCTTAAATTTTGAAGAGTACATGGTAATCTTGCTATATCTGATTCAACAAAGAACGAAGTACGTTGCATACCGGGGCATCAAAAAAGTATTTTGGAACTTCTAAACACATGATTGAACTCAAGGAAGTATTCATGGAGCTAGTTTATAGGCGCTAAAGCGGCGATATCTAGGGCATCTAATTTTTGTCCAGTTTGCTATCTTTGGATTCTTTTTCTTCTCAAAGATATGCTATCAGATTTATTTCCTTTGTATTTTTGACAATTCATTCAATTCTAATTATTCCCAAGATTGAATTCATCTTACAATATTCTTAAAGTATGTTGCATTAAAATAATGATAGATGAACCAAATAATTTTCGCAAATGAAGTTTCACGCATTACTCTGGAAATTTCTAGATAATACAAGAAACTAAAACAGAATAATTGCTCGAGGAATTCACGTAAGTGAGGTTTGAAAGAACTGGAGGAAATTCTTTCTTTTGTCCAAAATGATGATTGAACAAATCAAACGATTCGATCCTAAGAGAGGATCATCTTATAGACATTTTCAGCGGGTCATAGCGTTTGAAGAATGGTACAAACCCACAAGATGAGTAGGAGTAAGACTTCGAGAGAAGTAAGGATAAACTTCGATGAAGGAATGAGGGATGACGTCCGAAATAGGAGTCATTTTCATAAACATTTTTGCATCATAATATGTCTAATTAGGAGCATTTGACTCATTTCGATCATGGCATCTTAATTATTTGGCATAAGCATAAATGCCAGGAAATCAATTCTACAGGTGGATTCCCCAGTGGACAATGTAGCAAGATTGATTGAAAATTACAAAATTCAGCGCCTTAACCCCCTAAGCAGTAGGGTAACAAGTTAAAGTATAGCAGATCTTGCCTTCAGGTGTTCACGCTGAAGTAGATCCAAGATGATTTGGCATCTCTGTATTGTCAGAGAACAAATCGAAGAAATAGATTTGGCATCTCCATATTCGACGGAGAGTAGATCGAAGACATAGTAGATCTGACCTTTGGATGTTTTCACATCGAAGCAGATCCAAGATGATTTAGCATTCTTGTGTTTACAAGGAGCAAATCGAAGACATAACAGATCTGATCTTCAGGTGTTTACATTGAAGCAGATCCAAGATGATTTGGCATCTCTGTGTTGTCAGAGAACAAATTGAAGAAACAGATTTGGAATCTCCATATTCGACGAAGAGCAAATCGAAGACATAGCAGATCTGACCTTCGGATATTTTCACATTGAAGCAGATCCAAGATGATTTAGCATCCTTGTGTTTACAAGGAGTAAATCAAAGACATAGTAGATCTGGCCTTCAGGTGTTCACGCTGAAGCAGATCCAAGATGATTTGGCATCTTTGTATTGTCAGAGAACAAATCGAAGAAACATATTGGGCATCTCCATATTCGACAGAGAGCAGACCGAAGACATAGCAGGTCTGACATTCCTGTGCTTACAGTGAAAGAGATCAAAGATTTCAGCTTAGCATCCCTGTGTTTATAGGGAACAAGTTGAAGATAGCAGATTTGGCATCCCTGTGTTTACAAGGAACAAATTGAAAATATAGCAGATCTCATCCCACTGGTAGGAGTGGAGCAGATCGATGACTCGCCTTAACTCCCTAAGCAGTAGGGTAATAGGCAAAGTATAACATATCTTATCTTCGCTAAGCAGGTGCGGAGCAGATCAAATTCCAGCAGATCTTAAAGTAGTAGGGTAACAGATCAAATTTTGGAAAATCTTATCTCCATATATCAGCAATGGAGTAGATTTTGGCCACTCGCCTTAATTCCCTAAGCAGTAGGGTAACAAGCTAAAATTACAAATCTTATCTCCTAAGCGTGAGGGGAGCGGATCAAAGATGTCGACATGGCGTCCCTGAAGTTTGCAATGGAGCAGGCTGAAGATAGCAGATATTGCTTTCCTGAAGTTGCAGTGAAGCAAGTTGAAGCTATCATACAGGTTGGTGGCCATTTGGAGAAGATCGAAGACCAAGAACTCAAGACTCGGTGAGCCCGGGCAAAATTGGTCCTTTTTTTGGTCTTTGCTCTATGCTCGTTACACGGCAATGAGCAAAGAGGGGTAGCTGTATGAACCATATTTTTCCCGGGCTGTATTTTAAAATAATTGAATAAACCAAATTAAAATAAAAGTCTTTTTTTAAACAGTCCATTTACAGTTACAAGGCCAAACAAACCAAAGCCCAAATCAGTACCTAAAATACTACCCCATAGCAGCCCAAGCACAAAGACCCAATACACCACAACCCAAATACAATCGTGGCCCAAATTTTAGCAGGCCCAACGAGCCCCAAACACACGGACCCCAAGTCAGAAGCTAGGGTTTCCAGCAAACCCTAGCATTGCAAGCACCCATCGTCAAGCTCTTGCGCCGCAACTCAACGCCCAGTCAATGCTCGATTGGCGCCGTAATCCTTGGGAGTACCTGCAAAAAGGGAAAGAAGAACGACAGAGCACGGTAGAAATAGCAAGAAATTGAAAGAAAAATACTTACCTAATCTGTAACTCTAAAAAAGTGGCTATAAAAAGCCCTCTTGTAACCTATAAACGATACGCATATAGGGACAGAAATAAAAAGCAAATACAAACAGTTTTTTCCAAAGAGGTGAATCTTCTATTTTATTTTTTATTTTTCATGTTCAAGGCATATATACATACACAAACAGTTTGATAAATAGCTTTAAAACGCGAAAAAGGGTTTTACCTTTCGTTTTTGCGTCAAAAAAATTGAGGTTTCTAATCTCCGAAGGTCGTGTACGATGGCGTAAAGGACGACGCGTGGGCGCGTAAGGCGCGTGAACCGCCTGATGACAAAGGCTTGGCCAGAGCTCCGAGGGCCCCCTTTTCCTTCCTCTTTTAGAGGATTTTTAATTTTTTTTAAAAATACGGATAGAAATGAAATTTTAAAGTTTTTTTTTGTATTTATAAGCTTTCCGAACGACGTCGTTTTGGGGTGATCGTTTGTGACCAAAACGGCGTCGTTTCAAGGCCTCAAGATCTGCGTGTTGACCTGTAACCCGGGGAGAATCCGCGTATTTTCGATATTTGGGGAAATGTCCCAATTGATCCTTCCGCTTTTTTCATTTTTGTAATTAAATTCAATTTATTTTTAATTTGGCCCAAAACTTTGTCTTTCAATTCAATTTAATCTTTAGGGCCATTTTGGGGTAGATACGGAACGACGTCGTTCCTTGAGAATAGGGTATTTTGCCCGATAAGTCCCTCACCTTTTGCCTGATGAGCCTCTATCAATCAACTCTTGCAACTGTGCTTTCAACTTCTTTAATTTGGTAAGAGCCATTCTGTAAGGTGCTATGGATATAGGTGTTGTTCCTAGGACAAGATCTATAGAGAACTCCACTTCTCTAACTGGTGGTAAACCAGGTAATTCCTCTAGAAATACATCAGGAAATTCACATACAATCGACACTGACTGAATTTTTGACTCAAATACTTTAGTGTCCAACATATAAGCAAAATAAGCTTCATAACCCTTTCTGACATATTTTTGTGCTGATATTGCTAAAATCGCATTAGATAACTCATCTAATTTATCAGATTCAACATGGAGTAACTCACCATTCTAACATTTCAATACAATATATTTTTGGTTTACAATTCACCACTACATCATGTTGGGTTAACCAGTCTATTCCCAATATCACATCAAATTCATCAAATGGAAATAACATCAAGTTAGCCAAAAAGCAATAACCCTTTACCATCAATAGACAATTTTTGCAGACTTTATCCACCATAACATACTGGTCCAAGGGGTTCAAAAATTTAACCATAAATTCAGTGAATTCAACAGGTAAATTTTTAACAGACACTAAATTTGTGCATATATATGACTGTGTGGAACCATGATCAATCAAAGCAGTAATATCAGTATCAAGTAGAGAAAATGCACCAGTAATAACGTCTGGTGTAGTGGCATCTTCTCTGGCACGAATAGCATATGTCCTTGCCGGTGCTTGTGCTTTAAATTTAACTATTGTATCCCTTGTAGTACCTCGGCTACCACTGACATTGCTAGGGTGATGGGGTGGTCTGCCTCTTGAAGTAGGATTACTTGATTTTACAACCTGTTCAATTTCTTTTTCAACCCTTTCTGGACAATCTCTAAGAAAATGGTCAATAGAACCACATTCATAACAAGCCCCACTTCTCAAACGACATTCTCCAAAATGAAACTTATTACAATGTTTACATTTCGGTTTGGGATTACCAACACTGGTTATAGATGGAGATGAAGACCTCCGGTTAAAGCATTGAGAGCCTTGCTCTTTTCCAGAATATCCCGTAGAGGTGGTAACACGGTCATAATACTTCATTAATTTTTTAGAAGCAGATGATTGTGACTTACTCATAATTCTTTTACCAGAAACTCAAACTTCTCTTTCAGCTTCTTTCTTTTCTTTACTCAATTCTTCAGCTTTATGAGCTCCATCAGCTAGTACCGCAAATTCCCTTAATTCAAGAGTACCAATCAACAACTTAATGTCTTCATTTAAACCCTCTTCAAAGTGTTTGCACATATCAGCCTCAGTTGGAACCCACTCTCTGGCATACTTGCTCAACCAAACAAATTCTCGATCATACTTAGATACAGTCATGTTTCTCTATTTAAGCTCTAAAAATTCTTTCTATTTCTAATCTATAAATCTCTGACTAACATAATTATTTTTTGAATTTTGTCTAGAAAAACTCTAATGTAATGTTTTCTCTTGGTACAACAGAAGTTATGGTATTCCACCAATGATAAGCTGTGTCTTTCAGTAAGGATACTGCACATTTCAGACATTCAACGGGTGTACAAGATAATTCATCTAAAACCCGAATGGTATTTTTCCAACCAAAACTCAGCTTGTTCTGGATCATCATCTACAGTAGCTCTAAATTCTTTTGTCCTATATTTACGGTTTTATCTATCGAAGCCTTTCTAGTTCTAACAGGTTCAACACCTTTTGGTACCTTAAGAACTGGTTGAGAAGTAGGGAGGGGAGGTTGTTGTACAACAGGATTTGTTCTTATATACTGAGTGAACCATTCGTTCATCATTTGAAAGAAAGCTTGTTTTGCCTCCTCACTTCGGCCCTCAGATACATGTCTTTTACAACTAGATGCAGCTCTTTGAACTGAGGCTGAAGCATTGCTCTCAGTTTCATCGGATTCAGCTCTAGCTTGGTTGGATGACATTACTATATGAAAAACACATTTAAAATGGTTAGGAGATATCACACTATCACAAATTATATAATGGCATGTATAACTAAACTCACACTTACTAAGTTCAATATGAGAATCGACTAAATCGTAGCTCTGATACCAATAAATGTAACAGCCCTAACTTGTATCCGTCGCTGAAATAGGGTTAAAATGTATTACCAGAACTTTCAGAACATTTACAAATAATTCACGTTAATTACTATTCTTTTACCAAAATTATTCATAATGTCCCTTAGATGGACCTCGAGACCCAATATGAGTATTAGAATCGAGTGGGGACTTAATGAAAAACTCTATAAATTTTTCGTGAAATTTCAAAAATTTTCCTAGGTGTATGGTTCACACACCCCTATGACCCTAAGACACGCCCATGCTGTAGGCCGTGTTCGGCCCTATGCAACTCTCTGACTTGTACCACACGGCCAGCCACACGCCCGTGTGAGTAGGCCGTGTGATCAATTTAATTTTTAAAAATTAGGTGCAGGGTTCACACGGCCAAAACACACGCCCTTGTTCTAGGCTGTGTAGCACGCATAGCTGAGACACACACCCGTGTGCTCAATTCTGAGCATTTTGTTTCTCGAATTTAAGATGCAGGGGACAAGTGGTCTAACCACATGCCCATGTACCAGGCCGTGTGTGTCACACACAGTCTAGACACACACCTGTGTGGACAAAATAAAGCCATTTTCTAGCTTCATTTCTCACCCAAAATTTTACCAATAACCTGCACCAAACTTACATCCAAATACCAACGAATCCAAGCATTAAATTCAAGCAAATTTTAATATCTAATATGATATGATATGACATGGCATACATACATGTTTAAAATCTTACCTTGGTTTATGACATGGCATACATACATGTTTAAAATCTTACCTTGGTTTAACGTAAACATAAACATCATTTGATTATTCATATTTAACACATAGGTGTTTATCATAACATTATACTTTATAAATACCAAAACATACCATTACTAGCCATTCCAATGGCTAGATTACAAATATCATATTCAAGCCAGCTATGGACAAGTTAGCCTATACATGCTATTATACCGAAATAAGTTTACTATTTATACTAAAATAAGCTTGTGGATAGTGTGATGATGCTTCAACCGATCTTCAACCTTCGCGAGCTTCCGAGCACTATAAAACAGAAAAAAGTATACCTAGTAAGCATTATATGCTTAGTAAGTTCGTATAACTAGAATTAAACTTACCAATCTCATTTATTAAAATTAAGTGTAACAACCCGATTTTGGGCCTAGTCGGAATAGTGGTTTCGAGACCACAAATTTGACTTAATGAAATTTATTATTATTATATTTTTATGGTATAAAAATTCAAGGGATGATTTCATGTAAATTTCGTTCAAAAATTTTGACGTTTGGGCACTTAATTTAGTCAAAAGGACTAAATCGTAAAAAGTGCAAAAGTTGAGTTCTACACGTTAGAGGTGTCCAATTGTTATGAAATTTTAAATTGGAGGTCCTTATATGTTAATTAGATCATTTTTTAATTTTTTTTACAAAAATGGGCATAAAATAGGTGAAATAAAATATTTTAAAGTTAGGGGCATTTTGGTAATCTAATAATTAAAAGAATTAAAAAGCCAAAATAAGCCAAATTGTCCATCTTCTTCTTGTTCCAGCAGAATCTACCATGGAAGCCATGGATAGGGTTTGGTTCAAGCTTTTAAGCTCCATAGTAAGTGCATCCTAGCCCCGTTTTTAATGCTCTTTACATTTTTGAAGTCCTCGTAACTCGATTTACCTATTTCTACCATTATTTTGAGCTAGGATTCATGTTTAAAAATTTACCCATGAGTGATATGCATGTGTTTTGATGTCTAATGGTAGAAAATGAATGTTGGGTGTTAAATAAACGACTTTTACTAAGTGATTTTCGGTGAAAATGTCTAAAAGGACCATTTTGTAAAAAAATTAAAAATGTCATAAAAGTGTGATTTAGTGGAAATTTTGGGCTGCTATAGTTATCAAAATTATTCGGTTAGTTTTAAAGTGTAAAGAAATGGAATAAAAATCATTTACGAGCTTAGGGGCAAAAGTGTAAATATGATAAAGTTTAGGGGTAAAAACGTAATTTTACCATAATATGATTTTTGGGTCATGATGAATAATATGACTAATTATCAATCTAAATATGATATTATAGATAAAGGAAAATGAGATTTGGACTTAAATCGGGAAGGTATGAGATTATGGACTAAAATGACATAATTACCCGTGCTCGAATTCGAGATAAGTTCATGTGATAATTATAATAATAATGCAATGTCATACTTGAATTGTAAATTATATTATTGTCTCATAAATTGAATGAGTTGTCTTACCGATGCATACGACGAGAATTTGACAAGTAAGTACCTACGATAATGTTATTGTTGATTGTGACTGAATCTAAATTGGTAAGTTGATTTGAACTTGTTGAGTTAAAGGTTATTGTATGCTATGCATAAGAAGTGATCTACAATATGTCTATGATATGTGATGACAATGTGATGAATTGTGATTTGTGTTAAAAAGTGATTTTCATGATTATTAACATAATGTGAAATCATTAGCTTAATTACCATCATGAGATATATGATTCGATCCTTGGGACAAGTTTCGATGAGATGTGTATTAGAAGAAGCCCCAGGTGACCCTAAGGAGTGCTTAGGATTCGGATATCATGACACCATGGTTAATGAGATCCCATGTAAGGCCATGTCTAGGATATGGCATCGGTATTCGAGATGAGAGCCAATGTAAGACCATGTTTGGGACACGGCATCGGTGTTGATATGTGTGCCAGTGTAAGACCATGTCTGGGACATGGCATCGACGTTGATATGTGTGCCAGTGTAAGACCATATCTAGGACATGGCATCAGCGTTGATATGTGTGCCAGTGTAAGACCATGTTTGGGACATGGCATCGGTGATGATATGTGTGCTAGTGTAAGACCATGTCTGGGACATGGCATCGGCACTGATATGAGACTTCGTATAAGACCATATTTGGGATATGGCATCGACATTTAGACCTATGTAAGACCATGTATGGGACATGGATTTGGTATTTTATTTGGTGTATGATGATTCCGAACATCCTTCAGTATTCCGGGTGGTTCAACGGGCCATTCAAGATTATGGTTAAGAAGTGGAGTAATATGTGAAAAGTGTTGAAAGGGTACAGGTATGAACACTAAGCTTATGGTTATTAAGAGTATGAATGTCGAGACCTCGGTGAGTTAAGATGTAAGAATTATGATTATGAATTTTGTTGCAATATCATGCTAACTTACATTGTGTAATTGAACATGGAATCCATGAAATGGTGAGTTCATGATTAGTTGAAAATGAACTTATGATAGTTATCATTATATTGCACTAAAACAGTTTTGGACAGTAGCAGTAGTCCAATTTTGAAAATCCACCAAAAATTGTGAAAATCAAATTAGAGACTGAAAAAAATATTAATTAAATCTTATTGAGTCTAGTTTCACATAGAGGAAACGGCGTAAGCAAAAGAATTTCATATTATGAGATATTTGAATTTTTTTGAGATAGGGTCAGAGTGATTTCGTGCTCCCCTGTCTTAAATTTGGAAAATCACTAAAAATTGTAAAAAAATAATTATGGGTTAAAATTTATATTCCTAAAATATTTACTGAGCCTATTTGCAAAGGAAACAAATATGAACATCATCAAAATCCCGTATGGTGAGATAATTAATTTTTAGTGAAGAGGGGTAGGAACTATAAGACAGTAAAATAAGGGAGAATTTAAAGAATAAACTGTACTTATTGGCTAGACCAAAAATTCTAAAAATTTTATGGTAAGAAGATATATGAGTTTAGTTTTAGGTAAAATTATTGGATTTTAATTTGGAGTTCCCTAGCTCAAGATATTAATAATTTAGTGACCATGACTCAAGTAGACGGCTTGACTAGAATATGAGCAAATAGTGGGATTATGTGTAACTTCGATTGTGTTACCATGAGAATATGTTGTAAGAATTTGGAAAATGCACGTTAATAAATTGCTTATTATTATTTTTGTACGGACTAACTAAGCTATAAAGCTTACCCCTTCCTTTTCATTTCTTTAGTGTTATTAGGTTAGCTCGGGGTTGGAGATCGTTGGAGGCAGCATCACACTATCAAATTATCAAGTTGGGGTATTAATAAACCTTAAGCGTTTTGAAGTGAGTGGCATGTATAGAGACTTAGTACTTTATGATATGTGTTTCATGATTTGGCCAATTGAGTTGGCTTATAATGATTCATTTGTATAGAGCCATGAGATATGAATCATATTTGATCATTGGGTTGTAAACCTAATTGATTTTGCATGACTGGTCTAATGTCTTAATGATATGCATGTTGTGATGTCTTAGATGAATGTATGATATGGTATGCATATTTGATAGTATGGATTAACTTTGATTAATAGATGTGACCATATTCTTAGTATAAAAGTGTAAAGTTAGAGAAAGTTAATGATGTTAATGAAGAATGGAATTAGTGTGGAATGCCTTATGGAAACATGTTAATGAGAGTGTGTGATATGTGACATTAAGGATATGAATTAGACATGACTATGAATGCTAGATGACTAAGTTGAGAATATCAGCATGAAGACAACCATGGTATAAGGGTATAAGTGGTAATGAAGATGACAAGGTCAAATGAATATGATTTGGTATGTCTAGACTTGATATAAAATGAGTATGAGAAACACAAGTATGATGACATGCAAATGCTATGTTTGTGACTTAATTGAGGATGTTTAACCGTTAAATGGATGCCATGTTATATATCCTTGATGTTGTATAAATGTGTGAGGGATTATGGTTGACCAAGGCTTGGAAAATAGCCTAAGTGTTGGCCACACGGGCAGAGACACGGCTGTGTGTCTCAACTGTGTGGGGAGCATGGCCTTAGCACATGGGAGTGTGACTTGGCCGTGTGACCCCATTTCGTTGTTGACATCATAAACAAAGAGTTACACAGGCTAAGCACACGAGCGAGTCCTAAGCCACACGAACGTGCGACTCTCTAAACATGGAAAATTTCTCTAAGTGTTGTAAAATTTTTAGAAGTTCTTGGTTTAGTCCCGAACCACCCCCGATGTATGTTTTGGGCCTCATAGGCCCGTATGAGGGATGATATGCATGTGTTTGAATGTTTTTGAATTGGCTAAAATTTTATGGCTCGGTTTTACCTGTATGTGTATGTTTAAGTCTGATAATGCCTCGTATCCTGTCCCGGCGTCAGACACGGGTAAGGGGTGTTACATTAAGCATATAATAACATGTTTCCATTAACTTGGCAAAGTTTCCTAAACACATGCATTCAATCAATCATGTTAGTCATAAAATTTTCACATAAATCAAGTAAACATAAATGAGCTCATCATACTATATTCTTTCAAAACATTATTCATTTCATCTCATAACTCTCATATCATGTCAAGTATTTTATCCGTTGAATCATTGAAATTCCAATGGATACTCAGGTAGTACACTCAAGGTGTACAATTCAATAACCTGTCAATTTATGTTCAGGAGTATCCATTAGGGTACTTAATTAGAGAGCACTTGTTTGCGTATATAAATCTACTAATCCAAAACTTTTTCTTTTCCTCGATTTAACCTTGAATTTGTGTTATTCGGATCTATATAAATGAATTTAATCATCAATTTATCACATTTCATATTTATTTGGACTCAATTTACATACTAGGAAAAATTACCATTTTGCCCCTAAACTTTCCATAAATTCCAATTTTGTCCCTAGGCTCGGAAAATAAATTCATGCAATTTACTCCCTATTCAAAGCCTAGCCTAAATTTCAATATACAATTTACAACACATATATTCTATAAATTTTAGAATTTTTCTTCAATTTTCACAACTTTACAAATTAGTCCCTAAATCATGTTTTTATCAAAAATAACTTTGTAAAAGTTCTTTATCTATCAACAATCTTTCATTTTCTACAATAAATTTCTAATTTTCAGCATATTCATCCATGACATAAATTCTATACTTTGATAACTTTCAAATTAATCCCCCAAATAGATAGATTAAATTATCCTGGTTTCAAAAATATCAAAATTGCTAAAAACGGGACAAAAAAACTTACCCAATTAAGCCATGGATGAATCATCAAAAATATCTACCAAATTTTGACTAATGGTATAATTACCATAATTGGACCTCAAGTTTTGAATTCCATAGCTATTTAATCCTTCTAGCTACTAGAATTCAACTTTTACATTTTATGCGATTTGGTCCTCCTCGTAATTAAACACATAATCAGTAAAATTTTCTTATCAGAATTCTCACATGACACCTCTATCATAATATAGACCATGCAATAAAATTAAAATAAATTTTATTTTTGACTCGGATTTGTGGTCCCGAAACCACTATTCCAATTTCACTAAAAATAGGCTGTTATAGATGTACAAACATGAATGGAGGGTTTTAATTAGTAATTAGACCATAAATGCATGTAGTGGACGGTTTAGGTAAGGTATGTTTTGAAATTTCAATTACTTTTAAAGGGTAAAATAGTAAATAAATTAATAAGTAAAAACTAAAATAAACAAAACATGTCATCTTCTTCATTTTTTTTGAAGCAATAGAATATCACCATTGCTAAGCTCCCTTAGGATTCGACCAAGCTTATTTTGATGCATGGTATGTGCTTTTCAATCCGTTTTTAGTAATTTTTATGTTTTTAAGATCATTGTAGCTTAATCTAGCTAACCTGGGGTCCAATTCGTAAAATTGTTAAATGTTTAGAATTTTACCATGGATGAATTTGTTATGTTCTTGAATTTTTATGATAGGTTATTAAGCTTGATATTTAAATAGGACTATTTTGTCAAGTGGTTTTAGTTAATTTTAAAGTTTAAGTACTATGTTGTTAAAATTATAAAATATCATGTAATTTTTTTAATAAAGTTATAAAAGTGGATTGTTTAGGGACCATATGGAATTTAGTACAAGGGTTTTTGGGTTAATTTATGATAATTGTGAGAATTTTAGTCTTAGGGCTCAAATTGAATAAAAGGTAAAAGTTTAGAGTAAATGTGTAAAATATTATAAAAGAGTTAATTGCATGAATTTATGTGTTTTAATATGTTTAAATTAGTTAATTTAATTGAATTATTATATTTAGATCAAGAAATAGACCAGTCTGTTGATACATAGGAGAAGGAAAAAGTCATCGAGTAATCATCATCGCGTGTCGTTAGCTATCACATTTTAGTAAGTTCGTATCACATTTGTAATATTACCTATGTTAAACTTATTTCTTGTTTAATAATATGAAATTTAATGTTGTGATGATTAATGATTCGAAAACATCAAGTTAAGTATGAAATGTCTCGAAAAAAGCAAAATAAGCTCGTGTGAACTTAGTGAATGGTTAGGATACAAATGACATGTCATTAGGGTGTAGCAGGCTTTGTACCAGTGTATATTTAGTAGGCTTTGAGTCAGTTTATATTTAACAGGCTTTGTGTCGGTGTTTTATTTAGCAGGTACTATGCACTGGCGATGGTACTGTACCGATGGCTTGCGGATTCTTTGAAGCTTGTGTGAGCAGCATTGCATATAGGTTAATGTGCTTATGTTAGTTTGTATGAGCATTACCCTATCATGTATCCAAAGTTGATTTACTATTGTTCTCCGGACAAAATAATTATCTATTTAAAGGAAAATGGAATGGGATATCATGACAACTTATATATCGATACATGATTATTTGACGTTGTGTTTTGATGATATGAATTATCCAGGTTTAATTATTTCTGGTAGTTGGGTTGATGGAATTTGATAAAGGAATTATTAGTTGCATTGTTATGTATTATAGGTTTGATTTTACGAACCTACTAAATTTATTTGAAATGTTACTTTATTTAGTTTATTTCTTTATAGATTGTTGAACTTTTACTATCAATTGGAACGTTGTTGGTGATCACATTGTCTAACAATTCATTCGATAGTTATTTGTTAATTTTGGTTCAGTTATAAGTAACTTGTAGATATGTTTGGGTTATGTAAATTATAAGTATTTTGGTTGTATGTTGTGCACTTAAAATTATGGTATAAATTCTTGTTGGTAGATGGTTTGATTATCTTTGTAATGGTGGATGAAAATGGTAATGTTTAGATACATTCAAATGGTTATTTTCGTATGTTTAAGTTAAGGTGCAAATTTGAAATGTTTGAAGATTTATAAATGGTCAATTTGGTTATGTTATGTTATGTATTTGGAATAAGGTATTTGAACCTTTAAATGTTTGGTTTATGGATGAACTTTGATATTTGTTATCTAAAGTTTATAGGATAATTGAATGAAACCAATTTGTGTACATGTTGTGATTGAATGGTTGTTGTTTATATATTTGAATTGTGGTGCCAATAAGGACATATTGGTTAGGCACTTAGGTTGAGTGTGAACTAGTATGTTTTGACTCTTTTAGGCACATTTTGGATTGGTTTGGTTATTGGTCATTGCATTGCTTGGAGCCCAAGCATTTGAATGTGAGCTAGCTTGATTTTGAAGGATATTTTGGGCATACACGGCCATGTGATTCTTTAATTTTGGTACAGGTTTTTTCGCCACACAATCATAGGTTGTTACATGGCCAAGCGACACAACCATGTTACCCTATTTTGAATGGCACACGGTTGGGCACATGGTCTAGTGTAACGCGTAGGTTTATGCAAGTGTACACAGTCGTTATCAAGTAATAAGTAAGTATCGAGTTATCGTCTCCACATGGATTGTAATTGTGTTAAATCACTTAATTTTAAAATCATATTAACAATTTGGTAAATAAAAACACAATATGATTGAGAAGTGATGATTAAAATTAAATATATTAAACTAAATGTAATGATCCCCAATGCAAATTATCCAAAATATTCAAACTATATGAATGAAATAGATTTTAGCAAAATTAAACACAATTTGCAACAATTATAACATAAATAAACTAGGACAATTACTTTAATTAAACTCAATTTATTATTAACATGCTTAATAACATTCAGAAAAACATTCCATGGAAACTCAATCTTTCATGAGTTTGCAAACCACATTAGGTCCTCTTGGAATCCTTTACTTAGTAAATATGTATTTTACTGATCCTTATTTACTAAGGGCTTCTTAGAATTCGTGCAAGGTAACAGGGACGTGTTAGGTTTGAAATAGTTTAATCACACAAATCTAACAACTATGAAGATAACAGAGCTTGGTTAGAGCTGTTACGCAACCTACAATTTAATCGGGTTAGGATCTAAATTGAGCATGCACATTTCAATTATGTTTCCACTAGCCATCGTCTGGTTATGATCGCTTAGCTAATTCAAGAGCATTTCAATCACGTATGAACGAAATACAGACTTGATTTTAATTGAAAACATGATCGATTGAGGCATAAACATTATAAGCATGAATCAAATACATATTATTTAATTAAAGAAATTCTCCTAGCTTAAATAAAATTAAGCTAACATTGTTGTAACAAGAACAAAGAACACATAGCAAACATTTTCAGATTAAATCATAGAAAAGAAAGATTAAACCCAAATCAAAGTGGCTGTCACCTAAGACTCTGACCGACGAGGCTCCTTCGCTCCTTTATTTTGCTCATTTGCTGATGGCTCTCCAAGGCGACTGACCAAGGGCTCTTTAAGAGGCTTTGTAACATTCCGATTTAGGGCCTAGTCGAAATAGTGGTTTCGAGATCACAAAACAGAGATAGAAATAATTATTTTATGATTCTTATGAAGTTTATGTTATGAATGCATGCTTGTGTGAAAGTTTCATGATGAAATTTTATGCATAAAATGTCTAATTGCATTTTTGGGACCTAATTGAATAAAAGGCAAAACTTGTATTCTAGAAGCTTTAAGCATGAAATTGCTTTATATTATGAATTAGAGGGTCCTAATTAGCAAGTTGACCAATTTCTATAATTTTGGACAAAAATGGGCATGCATAGGAAAAATTGGAAAGAGAAACCCTGAGGGCATTTTGGTCATTTGGTAATAAAAATAATAAAAAGGGAAAAATCAAGTGAATATGTTGTTCATCTTCCTCTTTAGCTGTCGAAAATACCAAGACTCCTTAGCTAGGGTTTTGTTCAACATTTCCAAGCTTAATAGTAAGTGTTTCCCTAGCTTATTTTTAATGTTCTTTGTATTTTTGAAGTCCCGGTAGAATGATCTATCCCTTTCTAGCTATATTTTAAGCTAGGATTTAGGTTTAAAAAATTACCCATGTGTAACATGCATGTGTTTTGTTGATTAATGGGGGATTATGAATATTTGAGACATGGTAAGCATCTTTTGCCAGGTAATTTTTAGTGAAAATGGCTAAAAAGGGACTAACTTGTAAAGTTTGTAAAATGGGTAGGAAGATGTATGATATAATGAGAAATATGGGCTATTATGAGCATGTTATAAGTTTGGCTAGGCTTGGGTAACAAGGAAAATGTATGCGTTTCATTTTACGAGCCTAGGGTCTAAATCATAAATAAGTGAAAAGTTAGGGGTAAAAGGGTAATTGTACCAAAACACAAGTTATGAATTGATTTGAGGAATGTGGATAATAAATGAGTTAAATTTGGTATTATAGATTAAGAAAGACGTGAACCGGGTCTTGATCGAGGGAAGAATAAAGTATACGACGATTAGGATCGAATACTATTGTTTTGTACCGAGGTAAGTACATATGTAAATAATCTGACAATATAATGTGTTTTAATGCATTGATGTTGTATGATTTCCATTATGTCTTTGTTGTATATGTATTGTTCATTGATGATATTGCAAGCATGAGAAATATTATCGATGTTATTCCGACATCACGAGCAAGTGCAACAAAGATTGTCATGTACATGTAATACCCCAAACCTGGCCCAGTCGTTATGACTGAATCTGGCGGCGTAAAGTGTGATCTCGTTTGAAAAGCCCAATCTTTATTTAGCCTCTTTACGTGATCTAAAAGATGGTTTAAAAACTTGCATTATCATCAAAAGTATATTCTTTAAAACCTTATTAATTTCAAAATCTCGTTTATAGCGGAAGCTTTTTAAATCAGTTGTGTAATTGCATTTTCCTTGTAAAATATTGTTTTCTTGCGGTAGCTCTTAAAATTGTTTAAGTATTCGTGGTATTTTTGAAAAGCATTTATCTTTTGAAAACTCGCTTCCTACTGCTAGCAGTATTAAAGCAAAAACAAATATAAATATCCAAATTGAAAATAAAACCTTAAAGAGGCCTTATTACATAAAAATACCCAAATTAAGCTACTTATAAATTAAAAGACAAATATGGGAGCATAAGCTGTTGTGTGGCCACCTTTGAGTCCCTTGCAGCACCGATCCGCCTAAGACTGGGGATTACCTGTACAGTTGAACAGATGAGTGAGTTACGAAAACTCAGTGTGTAATCTCATAAAAACAAACAGTCAAACATACATTGAACAAATATAGTCTGGGCCTAAGCCCATTATTAGTAGCAGTTCAGTTCTAGTCAGGGCCTTAGCCCAATACAGTAACAGTATCAGTGTAGCAACAATAATCAGTGCAGTAACAGTTTAAACATCATGCAAGTCCTACCCAACTAGTCTCTACACTCCACTCTGTCCAGCCCTACACTCCATGTGGGGATAAAATCAACCCACCCATCTCTACACTCCAAAATAGCACTGGTTACGGCACTAGCAGTATTTGCAGCAAAACTGCCAGTATAATAGGCTTATAGCTATCAGTGATTTGCAGCAGAGCTGCCAGTACAGTACACTTCCTTCAGTCATATATAAACCCCATCCCCATGCAATGCATCATACAATCATGTCATGTCATATCATAAAATCATACATGCATCCATTACAGTTTAAATAGCATGCTAAAATATAAACATACATCACATAGGGGCAAAGTAGTCATCTTACCATATAAGGGCAAAACGATCATTTTACTACATAAGGGCAAAACAGTCATTTACCACATAAGGGCAAAATAGTCATTTTGTTGATTAAGGGTCCAGGTACGCTTGTTGACCCAACAGAAGGTCACAGTCATCTCAGGCGACCCGTGTAACCTTTAACAGTCAAATAATGTAAATGGGCCCAAGGCCCATATTGCGGCCCATGTAGGCCCACACGACCGTGTGGCCAATAAAGCCCAAAAATGACCATGGTCGTGTGAACTACACAACCTGGCCCAATATCTCCACACATCCGTGTGTGGGCCCACACGGCCCAACTCAGCCCAACGTGGTTAAAAATGGCCCTAGCCCATGAAATGGCTCATGGTGGCCTCTATTATCAAACACCCATGTTTTATACGTTCGAATCACCACACGAGCGAGCGCACGCTCGTGTATCGTTAATAGACAAATTTTCGGCTTTTGCTGATTAACAGGTATTGTAGTGTGATTACACACCTGTTTGCGAAAAGTGTGCCAATCAGAAGAAGAATTGATTGGGGGAAGGAAGAGAAAGAATTGATCTAGAAAAGTCACCAAAAGAACAAAAATCGAAAGTGAAAAGAGAGCAAGGGAGTGAGATGTAGAACCCCTACCACATTCGACCTTCAGCAGGAAAGAGCAGCAAAATCGCCAAAAATGAGAGGCATAACCCCAAAGTCAAATGCATTGGGTACCTACAATCCTCTATTCGGTACCAGCACCTTTCCACTTTAAATCCCCATGATTTCCTCCTAAAATCTCTCCTCATATCTCTCCTTAACTCCCTCCTACAATCCCTCCATGACCAATTCAAACCCTACTCCACTCTACAGTGTTTCGGTCAAACTCTACTACCTCCTATGGCCATTAGTAAAAATAATCTCCATTTGCACAAGCAGGGATTCGAACTTCAGACCACTAGCACACTCCATACGCCACTATCTACTAGACCAGCAGGCCTATTCTATCATGTTTTTACCAAAATAAACTTATAACCCTACTGGCTAAGGATAGGCATTTTATCCTTAAAAAGAAAAATTTTTGTGGAAGCCAAAGCTTGAACCCATGACTTTCCAGACACTTCTAGAGCACACAACCACTAAGCCAGACATACAACTGTCACTTTCTTGCACAACTAAACTTTTATGGGCAACCTCCTAACTGTTCCCATGTTCAAGACTTAATACTTCTAGGCCCAAAATTGGGGCCTTACAGTACAAGTGAAGAAGAAACCCTGTTGGAACCTTAGGAATAGTTTAGGATACAAGAGACATGTCACTAGGAAGTTAAGAGGTCTGAACTTGTTGAGCGGTCCAAGTTCTGACGTATATGATATCCGAGCTTGTTGAGCGGTCCGAGTTCGTAAAACATATGGTTAATTTAAACTTGTTGAGCAGTCCAAGTTCAAAATGGATGCGACGTATGTGATTGGGTTCTACCCATGCTTATATGGCAGTTATGTGCAAGATTTCGTGTATCCAATAGTATTACAAGAGTTCAATGGGTAGGTCCAATGGTTGATATAAAATAAGATGCGATGAAAGTCCCAAGATGGGCATGGTAATGAAGGTAAAGTTATTGAACTGCTACGATTATGTACAGGTACGCATGTTGTACTCAATGATGCCTCGTTAAATGATGATACATGAAGAGTAAGTAGGTTTATGTGAACATATATATATCTGTATGTGATTACTTAATAAATGAGTGAGAATGCCTATGTGGTGAATGATCTTGATAGACATGTGATTATACCTTGTATGGTCATGGCACAAAAATATTGCATGTTATTTGCATGTGGACTTACTAAGTTTAAATGATTACTCCCCCTCTTTTTCTTCCTTGTAGTCTCGCCAAGCTAGCTCGGGGGTCGAAAGTCATCGGAGTGCTCGATCACACTATTAAAAGGATTATTTGGTATAGTGAAATTGTTATTTTGAGTGTGGCAAGTATAAAGGACTTGGTCATTTTGTGATATGTGTTATGCTAGTTGGCCAAATTGTGAAGGCCTATAATGATGATGATTCATTTTGAAATGGCCATGTGATATAGCTTATAGTTGATCATTGGGTTGTAATCTAATTGCCCATGCATGCATGTGTTAATGCCTCGATGATATGATATGTTATTGCTTGATGGATGCATGATGAAGTGTTAGTTAGGTGCTTAGAGATAAGGGATTACTTGATGTTTTAAAATGACTATAGTCATGGATGCATAACATTGAAGTTTTGGGTAACAAGTATAACAATACATGAAATTGGTGTGGAATGATTCTAAGTAGTATAACAAAATGTATGGGCCATAAGATGACATTACGTTGGTATGGAAGTTCCATGGAATTGAATATTTGAGTGACTAAATATGCCATGTTGCATGTTATGACTTATGTCTAAGTGTATGAATGAATGAGGGTGACTAATCGCTTGGAAAATAGCCTTAAAATAGTCCACGTAGGTAGACACACGGGCATATGTCTAAACCGTGTGTGACACACGGTCTACCCCACGGACATGTTGAGTAGCCGTGTGTCCTTTGCACCTTAATTTTTGCAAGTTAGTATGCATGGTAGTACATACAAGGGCAGAGACATGGCCGTGTGTCTCAACCGTATGAGGGACATGGCTCAGAACATGGGTGTGTGCCTTGGTCGTGTGCCTCAATTTGAATGCTGGCGTCATAAACAAAATGTCCAGGTTTTTATACACGGGTTGTCACGCGGGCGTGTCAAGGCCGTGTGAGGGACACGGGTAGAGACACAGGCGTGTGCTCGGCCATGTGAAAACCCCTATAGGTTCAAAATGAAAAATAATTCCACACGGGTATCAGACATAGACGTGTCCAAAGCACACGGGCGTGTGCAGTACCTCCACACGGGCGTGTGAGGTTTAAATATAGAAAATTTTCTAAACGTTCCTTAAGTTCTCGGTTTAGTCCCGAACCATCCCGATGTATGTTTTATGCCTCAAAGGCTTATATAAGGGACGATATGCATGTGTCTGAAAAGTTTTAATTTGGATGAAATTTTATGGCCCAGTTTTGCATGTTTGTGTACGTTTAAGTTTGGTAATGCCTCGTACCCTGTCCCAGCGTCGGATACAGGTAAGGGGTGTTACATTTAGTGGTATCAGAGCTATGATTTAGTCAGTTCTCAGACTAGCCTAGCATGTTTGAGTCTAGCTATACATGCCACATAGATGTAATGATAGTGTGACGACTCTTAACAGTATTAAAATGTGTTTTTATATAGCAAATGGATCTCGACCGAGCGGTGGTGTATGATGTAGAAAGTAATGCGCCTGCTCCAGCTGAAGGGGCAGTGCCATCTGAAAGTAGATTTGTAACTGTTAGTAGAGGCGATGGAGGCAGAGAAGTCTTTCTTCACATGATGAACACATGGTATACAGAGTTCGTTCATACGAACCCTAATGCTCAACCTCCCCCACCTCCCCCAAATCCTCAACCCGCACCCATGATGCCTTAAGGTATGGAATTTATGACATTTTCTAGAACACCTGTTGATAGAATTCGAAAACAAGGTGCCGAGGAATTTAGGGCAAATGCTAATGATGATCCTGAGAAGGCAGAGTTTTGGTTAGAGAATTCGATACGGGTATTTGATGAACTATCCTGTACACCGGAGGAGTGCTTAAAACGTGCCATATTCTTATTGAGAGATGTAGTGTATCATTGGTGGAGAACTTTGATATTGGTGGTACCTCTAGAGAGAGTTACTTGGGATTTCTTCTAAGAGGAATTCCAGAAGAAGTACATTAGTGAGCGGTTCATTAATCAGAGGTGCAAGGAATTTCTAGACTTGAAACAGGGTTGTATGACAGTTAATGAGTATGAGAGAGAATTCATCAGACTTAGTAAGTATGCTCAAGAGTGTTTATCGTCCGAGGCTAAGATGTGTCGAAGATTTGAAGATGGTCTTAATGAAGATATAAGGACAATAGTGGGCATTCTTGAGTTAAAAGAATTTGTGGTACTTGTTGAACAAGCTTGTAAAGCTGAAGAGCTATCAAAGATAGGATGAAATCCGAGTCTGAGGCTAAAGACACTAGAAAAATATATATGAGTAAGGCATTGCCATCTCAGTCTAAGAAATCTAGAGAAATCTACTCTCGTTCACCTGTGTCAGCTGGACAATCATACGGGAATCGAAGGAAGAAGAAATGGGGTTTTAGATCTCAGGCCACGTCGATAGCTAGTGTGGAAAATGCTATGTTTTCTAAGACCGAATGCTAGCAACGTGGTAGACATCATTCGGGTAACTGTCGGGTGAGTGAAGGATCTTGTTTCAGATGCGATTCTCTGGACCACTTCATTAGGAATTGTCCTGAGAGGATGGAGAAAGAAAGAATTCAGAATGTTAGGCCGAGTGGCGCAGTTTCTATGGGAAGATCTTCGAGAAATGCTGGGAATGAATCTGGTAGTAAGAATGTGACAAGAGAAATAGTGGTAAGATCTAAAGCTAGGGCTCCGGCTAGAGCCTACACTATACGCACACGTGAAGATGCAACTTCTCCTGATGTAATCACTAGTAATTTTTCTCTCTATGATAATAATGTTATTGCTTTGATAGACCTTGGCTCTACTCATTCATATGCGTGTATGAAATTGGCATCTAGTATGAATATACCTGTCGAGTCTATGAAATTTATGATTAAGGTGTCGAACCTATTAGGAAAGCATGTGATAGTTGATAAAGTATGTAAAAAGTGCCCGTTGTTGCCGTTTGATGAATTCGATGTCATATTAGGTATGGATTGGTTGACGCTACATGATGCTATAGTGAATTGTAGACAAAAAGTTATGGAACCGAAATGTGAAAACGGTGAGATTCTTCGGGTTGAATCAGATAATGTAGGTAAGTTGCCAATGGTAATATTTTTAATGATTGCTCAGAAATGTATGAGAAAAGGGTATGGAGCTTATTTGGCATATGTATTGAATACAAAGGAATCTAAGTTGAAAATCGAGTCAGTGCCAGTTGTGTGTGAGTACACAGATGTATTTCCAGAGGAATTGTCAGGTTTGCCTCCAAATAGAGAAATTGAGTTCGGTATTGAACTGATGCCAGGGACAACACCTATTTCTATTGCTCCGTATAGGATGGCCCCGACTGAACTAAAAGAATTAAAATCACAGTTGCAAGAGTTGACCGACAAGGGTTTTACGAGACCGATTTTTTGGTCATGGGGTGCTCCCGTGTTATTTGTAAGAAAGAACGATGGTTCTATAAAGTTATGCATTGACTATCGATAGCTCAATAAGGTAACAATTAAAAATAAGTATCCTCTTCCAAGGATTGATGATTTATTTTACCAGCTGAAAGGAGCAACATGGTTCTCTAAGATAGACTTAAGGTCCGGATATTACCAGTTACGAGTTAAAGAGTCAGATGTGCCTAAAACTACTTTTAGAACAAGGAATGGTAATTACGAGTTCCTTGTTATGTCGTTTGGATTAACGATCGCTCCTACCGTGTTTATGGATTTGATGAACCGAATCTTTCGGCCATATTTGGATAAGTTTGTTGTGGTTTTTATCGATGATATTCTGATTTATTTAGGAATGAGGCAGAACACACCGAACACTTGAGAATTGTTTTGCAGATTTTGAGAGATAAACAATTATATGCCAAGTTTAGCAAAAGTGAGTTTTGGCTTCGAGAGGTTGGATTCTTAGGCCACCTTGTTTCAGGAGATGGTATATGAGTTGATCCGAGTAAGATTTCTGCTATTGTCAAATGGAAACCGCCAAGGAATGTAACAAAAGTTAGGAGCTTTTTGGGTTTGGCCGGTTACTACAGACAGTTTGTGAAAGGATTTTCTATAATAGCTACTCCTATGATGAAACTACTTCGAAAAGATGTCAAGTTTGAATAGACAAAGAAATGTCAACAAAGTTTTGAGAAGCTGAAGGCGTTATTGACGAAAGCGCCAGTGTTAGTGCAACCAGAATCAGGGAAAGAGTTTGTGATTTACAGTGATGTGTCCTTGAGTGGACTAGGCGGTGTGCTTATGTAAGAAGGCGAAGTAGTAGCTTATGCCTCGAGATAATTGAAGCCACACGAGAAAAACTATCCTGCGCACGATCTAGAGTTGGCTGCCATTGTTTTTGCCTTGAAGATTTGGCGACATTATTTGTTCGGAGAGAAATGTCATGTCTATACAGATCATAAAAGTCTTAAGTATTTGATGACTCAAAAAGATTTGAATTTGAGGCAACAAAGATGGCTTGAGTTGTTGAAAGACTATGAGCTCGTGATTGATTATCACCCCGGTAAGGCAAACGTGGTTGCTGATGCCCTGACTAGAAAGTCTCTATTTGCATTGAGAGCTATGAATGCACAGTTAACTTTATCTCATGATGGTGCTAATGTGCGTGATAAGTTTTAAATTTATAATTGACCGTACTTGAAAACTAACTATTATCATGATAAAGGCAAGCGCACCTATCGAACAGTAGTATAGCTCATAGCAAGACCGGAATGTCAAACCCACAGAAACTAAAAGTACTAGTATTAACCTTCTTTTTATTATCTAGCCTAAAAATAAGGGGATTTGATTTATCTAAACTAATTAACTAAACTACGAATGCACAGGAAGTGAATTGGGGGAAATATTTTTAGGAAAACTGATTGATTTGGACAATACCCAACGAGAAATCCACCTAGACTTCACTTGTTATTTAACTCTAAATTAGCCGATTTATTCACTTGACTTGATCTGTAGAAATCTCTAATTTATATTATTATCTCTCTTGAGACTAACAATGTTTAACCCTAGGTTGATTAATTGAAATATCTTTCTAATTAAAACCCCTAGTGTTGCATTAACTCGATCTATGGATTCCCTTATTAGGTTTGACCCTAATCCAGCATATTTATGTCGTCCTATGTCTAGGATTGCATGCAAATCCACTTAATTATGCTAGATCTTCTCTTAGACAGGGACTTTTGCTCCTTTGAATAAGCACATCAATACTTGAATCAATATCCTGGAATATTAAAATAAGAATTAAGAACACATAATTAAGAACAAGTCAAATATTTATCGTATAATACAGAAAATAGTAACAAGATTCATCTTAGGTTTCATTCCCCTTAGGTATTTAGGGGATTTAGTTCATATGTGTAAAAGAAAACACCTCAGAAGAATAATAATAACAAAACATAAAGAAACCTGAAAACCCTTGAAGGAAATTTAAGGGAGATCTTCAGTCTTGAAGGAGAATCCGACTTCTAAGATGGATCAATAGGCTTTCTTCGAGTAATTCCTTACCTCCTACTCTGTGTGTCCTCTTTAATCCCCCACACTTAAGTGTTTGCTTGTCCTCAAGTAAAATCCTCAATTCACAATTTAGAATTCATTTTTTTCAATTTATAATTCTTATCAATAATACCTCAAAATAATCCATAAGTAATCATACATTGAGAATTCAACTAGAAAAACATCAAAGTTTCAGACATTCCAAGTTGAGCATTTTATCACGAAAACATATGTCTCCCCTCATCTAATTAATCACATTTAATTTAAAATATCACAGAGTTTAACATCCTCACTAAAGATTCACTCAAATCACTCGATGTATTTAAGGTCAACAATTTTAGCACTCAACAGTCAATATGAAAAGTTATTACCATAGGCTTACGTGAAAATCAAATCTCCTATATTGAGATGATACATCAATCAAAAGGTATTTAGAGGGTTGTAACGTGGCTTTGGTTAGGGGGTGGGGTCGCAAGCTGAAAAAGAGGGTTAAAATCAAGATTGAATTGAAAAATCACTTAGCTAGAAAAATCACTAATAACTGACAAATTACATTCCTAATTTTATAATATGCTAGACGAAAAATCTCAATTACAGCAACTTCGTTTTTTTTAAGAACACATCAAGTAACATAGGACTTTGCTAACTATCAGAAATAAAACATAGCTAAGCAATTTATTCAAATCAAATCTCGACAAAAATAGGGATCAAATTAATTGAGGAGATTTCAACAATAATGGGTTATGGGTTAATATTGAGGGTGAATCAATAAATGGCTTGTTAAACTCAAGGGGGTTCACTAAGGGTTAATTATGAAGGTAGATTTTTATGGAGTGAGTGGGTTAAACTTAAGTGCCTTTATCATCTCAACATATCAAATTAATGGTTTGGTCTTGACATGCATAATCGAAGCAAGTTCTAGAATAACAAATCAATATTGATGCACTCATAGCAACAATAAAAGTGAGCATGAAAGAAATAATATATGCTTTAAAGGCTCAAGGTCTCACAAAAATTATGGCTTTTTGATGTTAACTTTGTGGATTTCAACTTCAAGATAATACCTAAACTTGGGGAAATAACATAAAAATTTTTAATTCTCAAAAATCAACTTATTATGCTTGATTCTCTAATTACTTAAAGTTTAAACATTCAATGCATAAATGCCTATGTTTTAATTCAAGATATATCAATAAGAATCATAAATTAATCAAAATTCATTCTAATAGTGGTATGAGTGAGTCACGTGAGAATAAGAAAAAATTCAGGGGTTTTTTTGATAATGATATAAATAACCCCCTCATACTTAAGATGTACATTGTCCTCAATGCACAAAGATAGATTGACTGAAAAATATAGATATAAGATCATAAGATAGGGAGAGAAGTGAAACTTCCTGAACGTTAAATGGAATCGTTGAATTGGAGTTATGGAGAGTAATCGACTAATGCAAGGTTTATGTTAGAGGAGGATACTCCGATGGTGGTAGAGGTTGTTAGTCCACAAGTGCTGCGCCAAAAGAATATTATAATTGGTGGTAGTTATGGTCGTGGTCGAGCAGGACATGACAGTTGTGGAGAACCCTTTCCAGTGGAGTTGTAATTTCCTAAGTAGTAGTGAGCTTTGGAGCTCTTCATAACTGCGATAGAATCAATAACTCTTTAGGAAATATAATGTGGCATGATTACTCGTTAAGAGATGGCCGGAAACATAAATTGCTTAATATAAATTATAAAACCTAAAGATGAAATAAAAATAGTATCAAAGAAAAATAAAATAAAAATTAGTTTAAAAAGATAAATAAAGATAAAAAGTAAAAATAAAAATGATAAATAAAATTCTTCAAAAATCCTCATCGCCAAATGGTTCACGAAGTGGGGGTGGCGATAAGATGTGAAGGTGCTGACAAATCTGATGTAAGGTAGCATCAATGTGATCAAAGCGTTGAAAACATTGTTGCTCAAATCGAGTGAGGCACTCAGAGATGTCAGAGAGTGAAGGAGCCGCATGAACTGGACGATGGATAGGTGGTGGCTGGGATGGTGGATCCTCGTGAGATGGAGGGACATCATTAGTAATGTCCTCTGGGTCCTCTTGCTCAGCTGATTGGACGAGGCGGTACTGAGGAGGATCAAATCCTTATATGGAGCATACTCGAGATGCCCTGTGGGGACATCTGACTGATGAGGGTGAGGGAGGATGATTGTGCCGTCGTGTTGAGGAGACCGAAGTGCCGCGCCAGGCGAGTCACATAAGGGCCGATGGAAATGACTCCCTTTCTATGCCGCTCCGTCTGATGGGAAATGGCAAGGGCGATGAAATAAGCGAGGTCGAATACATGCCCATTCGCCATGATCCATAAAAAATAGGCGTCGTTAGTGTTGATGACGCCGGTACTCTCTCATCATCCTATCAGTTTGTGGGCTAGGATGGAGTGTAAGTATCTCAGAGGTGGGGCGAGAGCCGATGCCTTGGAGCGGCTAGGATCGTAAGTGGCCGAAGCAGGGACTAGGGCCTTCCAGCAAAGTGAAGGAGAATAGTGGATGTGGCAATGGAGACTGTCAACTGGCGAACTAAACTGCCGAGACGGAACTGGACCATTTCGGGATCATCAAACTCTGTCATAACGATTTGAAGGTGGAAGGTAGAACAGAGTTCTAATGTGAGCTTGAGATATGTCGGGTCGACGATCTAGAAGAAGAGCCCCCATGGGTCAGTAGTTAGGAGAGCTCGGAGAGCTCGGACTGCGTCAGTGAGTTAGATCTGCTCTAGAGCAGTCCAATCAATGCAACGACCAACACCTAGGGGTCGGGCCTGTAGTATCTAGAATAGTTCTTCCTGGGGTCCCAAGGGGAACTGTAAGAAGGGGTGCCGAATCTCGGTGGTAGGACCCGAGGAGGATGCTGCCCCTTTTCGCTTCTTCGAGGCAGGGACGGCAGTTTTCTTACCACGTGGATTTGACATGGTATATCTGTAAGAATAACGGTTATCATGTCTTAATAATCGCAGAAGATGCCATATGCTAACAAATCAAAAAAGAACTTAACCATGAATATAATTAAACTAATAAATTCAACCAAAAACTAATAACACTAACAAGACTCAACCAAAAGCAATCGAGCTTCATAACATAAAGCAATTGACAATAAAAATTTTATGGCAAATGTCATGATAATAGCATGACTAAATTCAACATGGATTAGATGAAAGTAGCTAATAATGGTAAGAAAAGGGAACAAAATATGTGAAATCAATCCTAAGAATGAGGATGGTATGAGAAGCAATCAATAAACAAAATGTAAATAATATGGGAAAATCATGATAGTAAGCATTAAAATAAAATAAAATGGAAGAGGGAATTGATACTGTAGATTCGGTGACTGGAGGAGTGACGGTGCGATGGGAGCGACGGCGATTGAGGCATGGGATGAGTGGAGAAAGGGAGAAGAAGAAAGGAATGTGTAGGGAAGGGAAGAAAGGAGAGAAGATATGGAGGGAAAGGGAGGAGAAATGAGGATTTTTAGGGTGTTGGTTGGAGCTCAAATGGCAGCGGCGGCGGAGAGGGTCGCAGATAGGGTTAGGGTATTGGGGAAAAAGATGATGAATAGTAGAGGTTTATATAAATATTGGGGCAGACGGCCGTGGGGCACACCCGTGTACCCTTATTTCGGCCCGTGTGTTTTGTGGTTTTCAGATTTGGGTGCATCTGGTATTCGGCCCACGCCCATGTTTTTTGGGCGTGTTCGTGCACACGGCTGTGTCCTGCCTCATTCACTTCTCCCACGCCCGTGTATATATGCACACGCTCGTGTTATTTTGACAGTTTCGACCACGGGTGGTGGGCACGGGCGTGTCGCACGCCCGTGTTAATTTCTCAGTTTCTACCACAACTTGTAGCCACAGGCGTGTCGTACGCCAGTGTTAATTTGGCAGGATTGCCCACGACCATGTCGCACGGCCGTGGCAACTTATCGAATCCCATGTTTTGGAAATATTTTACTCTGTTTTCACACGGCCGTATCGCACGACTGTGTCGCCTCTCGTGGTGTGAGCATGGCCTATGGCACGCCTGTGTTCCTGGCCGTGTGGATTTGGAAAACCTATGGTCAAGGACTCAGTTAGTAATTTAGTTGTTAAAAACTAAAATTTAAAGAAAGCAACAATGTTAGTGCTCGGGTTGCCTCTCATTCGCATGATTATGGTGGATCATGGAGTCGAGACTCCTCTTTCTCATTATCAATTCTATTATCCACATAAAGTTTAAGTCGAGTAATATTTACCTTAAAAGTGCCGTATTGAGAAAGATTTACCTAAATCAGCCAATGCATTATTAACATCTAAACTACCAATTATACAAGGAATTGTAAAACTCCCTAGATTTTTCAATTTCCTGGGTAGCTTATTCTGTAAAATGGCTGAGCAAACTACATTTAACTCTGCATGCGATGCCTTATCCAGTTTCTACTTATTTGCTAAAATCTCCTTTAAAAATTTAACTGTATTTGGCATCTGCGAAAGAGCTTCAATAAATGGTAAGTTAATATGTAATTTCTTTAATAATTTAAGAAATTTACCAAATTGTTCGTCCGTGTGGTCTTTCCTTATCGCACTGGGGTATGGCACACAAGGTTTATATTCTCTACTTACCGGCTTTTGCTCACTGTGGTCCACCTCATCCTTACCTTTGCTTACCACCATTCCTTGCCTCGGTTCTGGTTTATGTTCAACTAACCCTTCGTTATCTCGAACAGTGATTGCATTGAGTTGCTCCTTTGGATTAGTTTCAATGTTACTTGGCAAGCTACCTTGTGGTCGTTCAGAAATCATCTTTTCCAACTGGCCTATTTGATTCTCGAGCCCTTGAATTGACGCTTGCTGATTTTTAAGAGCTGTCTTGGTGTTATGAAAATGTGTTTCAGACACTGAGATGAATTTCGTTAGCATCTCCTCAAGGTTCGGCTTCTTTTCCTACTGGTAAGGTGGTTGTTGAAAACCTGGGGAATGTTGTGGCTTTTGATTTCCTTGACCACCCCACGAGAAGTTGGGATGGTTTCTTCAACCTGCATTATACGTGTTACTGTATGGGTTATTTTGAGATCTAGAATTATTATTACCCATATATTAAACTTGTTCCTCTTCGGTGCTAGGGTTGAAGGTTGGATAATCTGTGTGTACTCCTCCTCCACTTGAATCACAACTCATCACTGGATGTACCTGAGTAAAACCACATAAACCGTCAATCTTTTTATTTAAAAGTTCTACTTGGTTAGAGAGCATAGTAATCGCGTTGAGGTTGAAAACACCAGCAGCTTTCGTCGGTTTTGTTCTCATAACTTGCCACTGATAGTTACTCAGTGAAATTTCTTCAATAAATTCGTAAGCCTCTTCAGGTGTTTTGTTGTTTAGCATTCCACCAGCGGCAGCGTTAATAAGTTGCCTCATTGAGGGGTTCACACCATTGTAAAAAGTTTGAACCTTATTCCTCAGTTTAGCCTTATTCCTCAGTGAAAAGGGGAATAACCAAAGGCGAATGGCATCATCAGAAATGCTATTTATCTTAAAGGTGTCGCAGAATTCCAAAAAATTTGCCAAATGAGTGTTTGGATCCTTGTCCTGCAAACTATCAAACTGAACAAACTGTTGTATCATTTGAATAGTGTTAGGTTTCAGTTCAAAATTATTTGCAGTAACAGCAGGCCTAACTATACTCGATTTAGTTCTTGTTAAAGTAGGTTTAGCATAATCATACATAGTACGTGGAGCAGGATTTTGATTTACTGGATTTGCAGCAACCACAGGAGGTAGCAGATTATTCTGATTGTCAGCCATCTCCTCGGCTGTATTATGGATATCGTCCTCTTGCCCTTCCTCTATGTATTGTAGGCTTTGCCTTATTTCTCTTCGATTTCTGCGAGCTGTGCTTTCGACCTCACTATCAAAAAGTAAGGGTCTTGACGGGTTTATCTCACTATCAAAAAGTAGGGGTCCTGACGGGTTTCTTCTAGTCATAAATTATAAAAACCTGCCAGAAATAAAAAAAAAGAAAAATTAGTAAAGAAAAATTAAAAATAAAATGTAAATTGCAATAAAAGTAAAAATGGCTAAAGTAATAAAAATTAAGCATTCCTAATATCTTAGTTCCCCATCAACGGTGCCAAAAACTTGATGTGTGTGATAAGTTTAAAATTTATAATTGGCCGTACTTGAAAAGTAACTATTATCACGATAAAAGCAAGCATAGCTATCGAACAGTAGTATAGCTTATAGCAAGACCGGAATGTCGAACCCACAGGAACTAAAGGTACTAGTATTAACCTTGTTTTTATTATCTAGCCTGAAAATAAGGGGTTTTGATTTATCTAAACTAATTAACTAAACTACAAATGCACAGGAAGTTAATTGGGGGAAATATTTTTGGGAAAACTGATTGATTTGGACAATACCCAAGGAGAAATCCACTTAGACTTCACTTGTTATTTAACTCTAAATTCGCCGATTTATTCACTTGACTTGATCCATAGAAATCCCTAATTTATATTATTATCTCTCTCGAGACTAACAACGTCAAACCCTAGGTTGATTAATTGAAATCTCTTTGTAATTAAAACCCCTAGTGTTGCATTAACTCGATCTATGGATTCCCTTATTAGGCTTGACCCTAATCTAGTAGATTTATGTATTCCTATGTCTAGGATTGCATGCAACTCCACTTAATTATGCTAGATCTCCTCTTAGATAGGGACTTTTGCTCCTCTGAATAAGCACATCAATACTTGAATCAATATCCTGGAATATTAAAACAAGAACTAAGAACACATAATTAAGAACAAATCAAGTATTTATCATATAATTCAGAAAATAATAACAAGATTCATCTTTGGTTTCATTCCCCTTAGGTATTTAGGGGATTTAGTTCATATGTGTAAAAGAAAACAACTTAGAAGAATAATAATAACAAAACATTAAGAAACCCGAAAACCCCTGAAGGAAATTTAAGGGAGATCTTCAGTCTTGAAGGAGAATCCAGCTTTTGAGATGGATCAATCGGCTTTCTTCGAGTAATTCCTTGCCTCCTACTCTGTGGTTCCTCTTTAATCCTCCTCTAGGGTGTTTATATAGGCTTTAGAATGCCTCAGAACCCTCCAAAGTGCCCTTTTCCGAGTAGAACTAATCTTGGGTCTGACAGGGACACGACCGTGTGCCACACTCGTGTAAAGTGGCTTAGGTCATGTTCGAGTCTATTAAAAGGACACGAGCGTGTGGTCTACCTGTGTAAGGAAGTCCAGGCCGTGTTGATTTCCCACGTTGACCCATTTTTTCCGTTTTTGGCCCGTTTCTCACTTTTTTTACTCTCCTATGCTTGCCTAAGTATAAAACATGAAATTAAAGGATTAGGAGCATCAAATTCCACAAATCTGATGATAATTCATCCAAAAATGTGCTAAGCATGGGATAAATATATGTATAGATTACGACTTATCAGGTGCGAATCTAGCAGAGTTAAGAGCTAGGCCAACTTTTCTTCAACAAATTTGTGATGCTCAAGAAGCAGATAAAGAGTTACAAGTTAAGAAAGGCCACTGTGATTCGAGCAGTGAATTAGAGTTTTAGATAGATTTGGGTGGTTGTTTGAGGTTCTGTGATAGAATCTGTGTTCCAAAGAATGCTGAGTTGATTCGGAATATTTTGCATTAGGCTCATAATGGAAGCATGTCAGTTCACCCGGGTAGCACGAAAATGTACAACGATTTAAAGAAAATGTATTGGTGGAATGGTATGAAAAGAGATATCTCTGAATTTGTATCGGGATGCTTGATTTTCCAACAAGTAAAGGCCAAAAACCAAGTAACCTCAGGATTACTCCAGCCTATTTTAGTTCCCGAATGGAAATAGGACCGGATCACTATGGACTTTGTGACAAGCTTGCTATTGACACTGAGAAGGAAAGATGTCGTATGGGTTGTGGTAGACAGATTGACTAAATTAGCTCATTTCATACCGGTACGTATTGATTATTCACTTGATAAGTTAGCCGAATTGTATGTCTCTAAGATTGTGAAACTTCATGGAGTGCCTTTATCGATTACTTCGGATAGAGATCCGAGATTCACTTCGCGGTTTTAAAAGAAGTTACAAGAAGCATTGGGTATGAAGCTGAACTTTAGTACTGCTTTTCATCCACAGACTGATGGACAATTTGAGAGAGTGATTCAGACACTTGAAGATATGCTCAGATGTTGTGTTCTCGAATTCCAAGGTAGTTGGGAAAAATACTTACCTTTGATTGAATTCGCCTACAATAATAGTTATCATTCGAGCTTAAAAATGGCGCCCTATGAAGCATTGTATGGATGTAAATGTCGTATACCATTGTATTGGACTGAGCTTAAAGAGAATGAGATTCATGGAGTTGATCTGGTTAAAGAAACTAAAGAAAATGTGAAGCTAATTCAAGATTGTTTAAAAGCAACATCGGATAGACAAAAGTCGTATGCAGATTTAAAAAGGAAAGAAATCGAGTACCAGGTCAGTGACAAAGTATTCTTAAAAGTGTCTCAATGGAAAAAGGTTTTGAGATTTGGAAGAAAGGGCAAGTTGAGTCCTCGATTTATAGGACCTTATGAGGTTACTGAAAGAATAGGGCTCTTTGCTTATCGGTTGGCTTTATCGCTTGAATTGGAAAAGATTAATGATGTGTTCCCTGTATCCATGTTGCGCCGATATAGATTTGACCCTTCTCATGTGATTGTACCGACAGAGGTGGAAATCAGACCAGATATGACTTATGGTAAGGAACCTGTTAAAATCTTAGCTGGGGAAGTTAAACAATTGAGAAACAAAAGTGTTGCTCTTGTGAAAGTTTTATGGCAAAGACATGGGACTGAAGAGGCTACATGGGAGCCTGGGGAAGCTATGAAGAGACAATACCCAAAACTTTTTACCGGTAAGATTTTCGGGGACGAAAATCCCTAAAGGGGAGAGAGTTATGATATCTCGAATTAGGGCCTAGTCGAAAAATGGTTTTGAGACCACAAACCTGAGATAGAAATAACTATTTTATGATTCTTATGAAGTTTATGTTATGAATGCATACTTGTGTGAAAGTTTCATGAAGAAATTCTATGCATAAAATGTCTAATTGCATTTTTGAAACCAAATTGAATAAAAGGCAAAACTTGCATTCTAGAAGCTTTAAGCATGAAATTGCTTTAGATTATGAATTAGAGGGTCCTAATTAGCAATTTGACCAATTTCTATAATTTTGGACAAAAATGGGCATGCATAGGAAAAATTAGAAAAAGAAACCCTAATGGCATTTTGGTCATTTGGTAATAAAAAGAATAAAAAAGGAAAAATCAAGTGAAAATGTTGTCCATCTTCCTCCTTAGCTTCCGAAAATACCAAGACTCCATAGCTAGGGTTTTGTTCAACATTTCCAAGCTTAATAGTAAGTGTTTCCCTAGCCCGTTTTTAATATTCTTTGTATTTTTAAAGTCTCGGTAGCATGATCTATCCATTTCTAGCTATATTTTAAGCTAGGATTTATGTTTAAAAAAATTACCCATGTGTAACATTCATGTGTTTTGTTGATTAATGGAGGTTTATGAATATTTGAGACATGGTAAACATCTTTTGCTAGGTATTTTTTAGTGAAAACGGCTAAAAAAGGACTAACTTGTAAAGTTTGTAAAATGTGTAGGAAGATGTATGATATAATGAGAAATATGGCTGTTATGAGCATGTTATAAGTTTCGCTAGGCTTGGGTAACAAGGAAAATGTATGTGTTTCATTTTACGAGCCTAGGGACTAAATCGTAAATAAGTGAAAAGTTAGGGGTAAAAGGGTAATTGTACCAAAACACAAGTTATGAATTGATTTGAGGAATGTGGATAATAAATGAGTTAAATTTGAAATTATAGATTAAGAAATACGTGAACCGGGTTTTGATCGAGGGAAGAATAAAGTATACAACGATTAGGCTCGAATACTATCATTTTGTACCGAGGTAAGTACATATGTAAATAATGTGACAATGTAATGTGTTTTAATGCATTGATGTTGCATGATTTCCATTATGTCTTTGTTGTATACGTATTGTTCATTGATGATATTGCAAGCATGAGAAATATTATGGATGTTATCCCGACATCACGAGCAAGTGCAACAGAGATTGCCATGTACAAGTGAAGAAGAAACCCTGTTTGAACCTTAAGAAAAGTTTAGGATACAAGTGACACGTCACTAGGAAGTTAAGAGGTTCGAACTTGTTGAGTGGTCCAAGTTCGTGACGTATATGATATCCGAGCTCGTTGAGCGGTCCGAGTTCATGAAACATGTGGTTAATCCGAACTTGTTGAGTGGTCCAAGTTCGTGAGATATGTAGCATCTGAGCTCGTTGAGTGGTCTGATTTCATTATAAATGCGAGCATCCGAGCTCGTTGAGTGGTCCAAGTTCAAAATGGATGTGACACATGTGATTGGGTTCTACCCATGCTTATATGGCACTTATATGCAAGATTCCGTGCATCCAATAGTATTCCAAGAGTTCAACGGGTAGGTCCAATAGTTGATATAAAAGAGGATGCAAGGAAAGTCCCAAGATGGGCATGGTAATGAAGGTAAAGTTATTGAACTGCTATGAGTATGTACAAGTACGCATGTTGTACTCAATGATGCCTCGTTAAATGATGATACATGAAGAGTAAGTAGGTTTATGTACACATATATATCTGTATGTGATTACTTGATAAATGAGTTAGAATGCCTATGTGGTGAATGATCTTGATAGACATGTGATTATACCTTGTATGGTCATGACATAATAATATTGCATGTTATTTGCATGTGGACTTACTAAGCTTAAATGCTTACTCCCCTCTCTTTTTCTTCCTTGTAGTCCCGCCAAGCTAGCTCGGGGGTCGAAAGTCGTCAAAGTGTTCGATCACACTATCAAAAGGATTATTTGGTATAGTGAAATGGTTATTTTGAGTGTGGCATGTATACGGGACTTGGTCATTTTGTGATATGTGTTATGCTAGTTGGCCAAATTGTGAAGGCCTATAATAATGATGATTCATTTTGTAATGGCCATGTGATATGGCTTATATTTGATCCTTGGGTTGTAATCTAATTGTCTATGCATGCATGTGTTAATGCCTCGATGATATGATATGTTATTTCTTGATGGATGCATGATGAAGTGTTAGTTAGGTGCTTAGAGATAAGGGATGACTTGATGTTTTAAAATGACTATAGTCATGGATGCATAACATTGAAGTTTTGGGTAACAAGTATAACAATACATGAAATTGGTGTGGAATGATTCTAGGTAGTATAATAAAATGTGTGGGCCATAAGATGACATTACGTTGGTATGGAAGTGCCATGGAATTGAATATTTGAGTGACTAAATATGCCATGTTGAATGTTATGACTTGTGTCTAAGTGTATGAATGAATGAGGGTGACTAATGGCTTGGAAAATAACCTTAAAATAGTCCACGCGGTTAGAAACACGGACATGTGTCTAAACCTTGTATGACACACGGTCTGCCCCACAGACATGTTGAGTAGCTGTGTGTCCCCTGCACCTTAATTTTTGCAATTCAATATGCATGGTAGTACATGCACGGGCAGAGATACGGCCGTGTGTCTCAATCGTTTGAGGGACATGGCCCAGAACACGGGCGTGTGCCTTGGCCGTGTGCCTCAATTTGAATGCTGACGTCATAAACAAAATGTCCAAGTTTTTATACACGGGTTGTCACACGGGCGTGTCAAGGTAGTGTGAGGGACACGGGCCAGAGACACGGGCATGTGCTCGGCCGTGTGAAAACCCCTGTAGGTTCAAAATGAAAAATGATTCCACACAGGTATCGGACAAAGGTGTGTCCAAAGCACACGGGAGTACCTCCACACCGGTGTGTAAGGTTTAAATATAGAAAATTTTCTAAACTTTCCTTAAGTTCTCAGTTTAGTCCCGAACCACCCGATGTATGTTTTAGGCCTCGAAGGCCTGTATAAGGGACGATATGCATGTGTCTGAAAAGTTTTAATTTGGATGAAATTTTATGACCCGATTTTGCATGTTTGTGTACGTTTAAGTTTGGTAATGCCTCGTATCTTGTCTCGATGTCGGATATGGTTAAGGGGTGTTACAGGCTTAATTTCTAAAATCTATATGAAGAGATGATGATAGGCATAGGGAATGGAAAATGCTAAAGAGAATTGAGAGAAAAGAGAGAATGATGAGGGATGAGGGATGATTAGGAATGGTGAAATGAAGTCTTATTTATAGGTGAAGAGAGGTGAGTAGTTTGCTAAATATAAAGAGGTTTAGTCTCTTCAAGCTTCTTCATTGAGTGGCTAGCCATGATTAGTGGGTTTTGAGTTAAATTTTGCTTGATTTTTTAGTAATTTAAATGCCATAACAACTCAGGACTGAGACTTGGTCAAATGTAAATCTTCTGGCAAATCTCTAATTTCTTCAACATTGCAAGGACATTGTGTAATTAAACCAAAAAGTGGTTTATGTGGACAGCCATGTGTAGTCGTAATTGGGTTGACTTGGTCTTTAATTTTGATTGTTTTTGTAATCCAACAAAACTATCAGACCTGTCCAAAATAAATCAATAAATTAAAGGACCAAATAATAAAATAAATAATTAATTTAAACCCAAATTATTAATGAAATATTTCAAAATGAATTATTAAGTATAATTTTATATTTTATTATTTAATTTAATCATGCATGGCCCATTTTATGTCTTAAAAATATAATATGTTCAAATAAATATAGAATAAGCCATTTTATACATGAAAACTATATAATAAAGCATAAAATCACATTTTAATAATGTCTATATCCTAATTTCATATTTTCACATATTTCATTAATTTATTAAACAATTACTTAATTCTAACAAAGAATTCAAGTAAAAAAGGTGATAAATTGCATAGGAAAAATCCTATATATTTTTCAGTTTACACACCCCCAAACTTAAATCATTGCTCGTCTCGAGTAATGTTTATGCGGAGCAAAAGGTCTTGCTAAGGCAAAATTGCTAGCTGTGTAAGCAGCATCTATCCTTGTCCCATAATCCTGCATTAATAACTTCATATTCATAGATCTCCTTTATTAACAAGTAACTCATATGCAAACATTTTTAGAATTTTATACTAAGTTTCAAAATATGCCAACATGAATCATAGTTTGTATGTATGTCACAACCATAGATAACATTCTTCATTCAACATAATTTCTTATCAAGCAAACAATCATAAGACTTATTTATGATCTTTATATGTTGAACTTAGTACTTCCTCTCCACTAATGTAGGTGTCATAATCATCAAATCAATAGGTCTTTTATAAGGTTGTAATAGGGCTCGGTTAAAGGTAGGGATTTAAAGAGATAAGACATTTCGGTTTCAAAATCTTAACCTTTAACTTTGTCTTGGATTTCTCAAAATACAACCTTTTTCTTTAAGTGAACCTTTGGAACACCCCCAAACTTATTTGGAACTTATGCTCATACATTTTTATTTTTGGAAACTGAGCAAACTTTTCTTCGCTCTTTCTTCGTCTCTTTTTTTTAGGCATGAGCACAGACATCTTTTAAAAATTTCCTCAAATGTTGATTACCAAGACAATTTTAGTTAAGATGGGTGCACAAAATTAGGATAACTTAAAAAGATGGTAATGTGACTTATAATGTAGATTCATTACAATAAACAGGCCTTTAAGCTCAAAATTATAGTTTTAAGGGTCTAATATCATAAGGTTGGCTCGAAAAGGGTCAAACGATCCAAAGAAATAGTGCCTATATCATTTTAGATTTTTATGTCTCCTAGGATTTCGCCCTAAGAAAGTTATTAGGTCAATTCTAAAGATATAAACCTTCATGCATGTCTAATCTCAAGAGAAACTAAGTTTTCATGGCAAACATTACTAAGACTAAGATCATACAAGCGTTCCATTCTTCATGATAACATACGTTCACTCAGATAGAATCATCATTCATACTTGCATACAAACTATCTCATTAACAAAAAACATGTCTCTAAACATTCATTTGTTCAAACATACTTATGAAAGAAATGATTGAAACATTCTTAAAAATTTTAAAAATTTGAGCAATTTATTTACCTTACCCCTTATAAAAAGAAGCAAAGTTCTCATTGCAAAAACAAAGTAATGAATGAAAACTGAACACCAGGTAAGGTTGTAAAGAAAGAGAGGTGAGTCATTAAGACTGCTTAAATACCAAGTCTTTCCTGATAACCCAATCCTAGACATGTTCATTCCCATTACTACATCACTTAGTTTTTTTCTTTCTAAAAAAGTGTTAACTTTATTCCTGCTTGTTATGTTTTATTCTGTAGAAATTAAATTCTAATTACGAAAGAAATAAATTCCTAAAGACCTAAAAATAATTAAATAAATAACAAGACAAGAAACCCCCTTTTATTTTTCTAACTCATTCCCCTTGTCTTCTTTAGCTCCATCTCCGCTTGTATAGTCAGTATCTTCCGTCCATGTCTCAAGAATAGCATCTGGGAATTTAGGAAAAAAAGTATTAGAGATATTCTTAAAAATATTTTGAATTGAGTCATCTCTAATTTTTGCATATTTCCAATAAGTTTGTTGTTGATTGTGCATGAACTTAAACATATCCATCATAATCGACAACTCCGATTTCTTTGAAGTACTTGCAGAAGTCAGCATTGGAGTTGTAGATTCAGGTTCAACACTTAGCTTGACTATTTTTTCTTCTGGCTTAACCTTTGGTTCAGGTTTTGTAGATCCTTCAATTGGTTTAGGACTGTTCAGTTCCTTATCAGTGTTTGTAACTGAATTAGCTTCAGTTCCAGTTTCGTTTGTTGACTCCTCGGTATCTGGCTCAGTTGACTCTTCTTGCTCACCTTGATTCAGCTCATGCACCTTTTCTACTAACCTTTCAAGATCATGATTTGTATTGCACCCTTGAACATATTGCCCCTTCAGATTTGCTTGTGTTTTAACATGGGCCCTTAAGCAAAGTGAAGTGATTAATGATGGGAAATAAGCACTTCTTATCTTATTTTTAGCATAGCTATGAATCTCCTTGAGAATAATTTTCCCAACATTGATGGAATTTTTTTGTCAAAATTGCATATAACAAGAGCATTCGTTCCATCGAGATGGTGGAACTATGTGAGATAGGCATAAAACTGTAGCGAACGAAATAAAACCATACATTTGCTACTGGTTTTAGGTATTCCCTTTAGTAAAAATGGCTTCAAACTTTTTTATAATCCATTGGGATCCCGGATTTGTCACAACATCAAGCACTTGTTGAAGAAAATCTCAATTGATATTGTTCATCATAGGGTAGTACTCATCCTTTTCAACATCAGGTAAGTTAAACAAATCACTGATGGACTTAAAAGTAAGAGGTACCTTTTTATTTCGAACGATGACCTTAGTAGCATCTTGCATAATCAAACTAGCGTAGAATTCTCAAACTAGTTCATCATCGAGAAGTGAACGAGCATCACAAAATCGTTTCCACTTGAGAGCATTGATTTTCTTTCTAATCGGTATAGGAACAACCATCAAATCATGACTCTTCAATTTAAAACTTTTTTCCAGCATCATAGGTTGATGCTTGAAGATTGAATCAAATCTTTCTTTCACTTATTAATCGATCAAAATTGAGTTTTCAGGAGTATTCTTTGAAGATCTAGTTCTTTTGCGAGACATGGTATCTTTTCTTGAGAATTTGGAAAATTTTCTACACAAGGGGGAAAAGAGAAATCGACAAAGTGGTTCAAGACTTGCTACGACGAAAATCTTGCGACAGCAAGGATGGTGCGGCAACAACGACAGCATGCAATAGCAATGGTAATGTGCGACAGTGACAACAACGATGTGCAAAAGCAACATTGGTGCTTCGGCAATCTTCTTGTGGTGGTAATAGGTGATTTTGGAAAAAAAAAGGGAAGAGAAACTAGGGTTTCTTTCGGGATTTGAGGCTAGCAACAAAGAAAGAGATTTAGGGATTTTTAGGGTTAAGTATATTGCTTTGAGGGATATGAAAAATAGTAGAATGAATAGGAGTTTATATAGGGAAGAATTAGGGCAACATGTAGCAAAAATTTAGCTACATTAGGGTTGCTTGGGCAGCAAGTAATGGGAATGGCGGCAAAGTATGGATTTTTCCCTCCTTTTTGCTGTCTTGGGCCTCAAACTCAGACTATATTTGCAAACTTACTCAAGAAAAAAAACTGATTAGTACTTGGGACAAATTTGACCCCCTTTATTAACATAAAAATTTTAAATTTAAACAAAACAAATGGAACTTAAAAAATTTTAAATCTTAATTAGAAAATTTCTTCTTAACAAATTACATTAAATTAATTCCCAGGAAAGGTTGGAGGGGTCACAACGGTCCCACTTAAGTTCCAATTTCCTTAGAAAAAATTAATTAAATGCAATATGTTAAGAAAATAAGTTCTAATCATTTATTTATTTGCAAAACGAGTTCATGAAAAATCAAGGGTCTTTTAATTTGAACGAGGATTCAACTAGCTCAACTTCACCATCCCAGTAGTGTTTGAGATGTTTACCATTAACTTTAACATATCTCCGTAATTGTCGTATAATTCAATAGCTCCATAAGAATAAACTTGGTAGATTGTATAGGGTCCTTTCCATCGGGATTTAAGCTTCCCAGGAAATAACTTCAACTTTGAATTAAACAACAAAACCTTCTGACCTTCTTTAAACTCGCGAGGTTGTATATGATTATCATGTCATCTCTTTAATCTTTCTTTACACATTTTGGCATTCTTATAGGAAAAAAAACGTAGCTCTTCCAACTCATCAAGTTGTAACATCCTTCTCTCACCGGCTTGCTTAAGATCAAAGTTCAACTGCTTCAAAGCCCAATGAGCTCTATTCTCCAACTCTAATGGCAAATGACATGCCTTTCCAAAGACTAACCGATAAGGAGTCATTCCTAATGGTGTCTTAAATGTTATTCAATAGGCCCATAATGTATCATCGAGCCTTCGAGACCAATCTTTTCTGCTAGGGCGTACTACCATTTCAAGGATACCTTTGATTTCACGATTCACTTTTTCAACTTGCCCATTAGACTGGTGGTGATAGGCAGTAGCAATCTTGTGCTTCACATCATATTTGTCAAGCAACCACTTAAGCCATTTGTTCACAAAGTGAGAACCTCCATCACTAATAATAGCTCTTGGTGTCCCAAATCATGTAAACACATGTTTATGTAGGAATCACATGACTACCTTAGCATCATTTGTAGGGTATGCTTCAGCTTCAACTCACTTGGATACTTAGTCCACAGCAACTAAGATGTATTTGTTCCTATACGAAGAAGGAAACGGGCCCAAGAAGTCAATGCCCCATACGTCGAATAATTCAATCTCTAAAATTTTTGTCAATGGCATCTCATTCCTCCTTGATATATTTATGATCCTTTGGCATTTATCACAGTTCTTCACATAAGCATAAGCATCTTTAAATAGTGTAGGCCAAAAGAATCCTGCTTGCAAAATATTTGCTGCAGTACGTGAACCACCAAAGTGTCCCCCACTTGGAGATGAATGGAAATGATACAAGATCTCAGCAATCTCACTTTTAGCTACACACTTTCGAATTATATTATCTGTACACTGTTTAAACAAAAATGGATCCCCCCAAAAATAATACCGACTATCATGAAGGAATTTTTTTCCTTTGTTGGTATGTTATTTCTCAAGGAATTATTCCACATGCAAGATAATTGGCAAAATCAGCAGACCAAGATGTTTCATGAATTCGACTTACCTCAAATAAGTGTTTATTTAGGAAATTCTCGTTAATAGGCACACATGATTGAGTTACCTCATCTTGCTCTAACCTTGACAGATGATCAACTATTTGATTTTCAACACATTTTCTGTCTTGATCTCAAGGCTAATTTCTTGGAGTAAAAGTATCCAACGAATTAGCCTCGGTTTTGCATCTTTCTTCATGAGCAAGTATTTAATGGCCGCATGGTCAGTAAATACTGTAACTTTGGTACCTATAAGATATGAGTGAAATTTGTCAAAAGCAAAAACTATAGCAAAGAGTTTCTTTTCAGTTACCGTATAATTGAGTTGGGCTCCCGTCAAAGTTCTACTTGCATAGTAAATAGGGTGAAACACTTTGTTTCTTTTTTGACCCATCACAGCTCCAACGGCATAATCACTTGCATCACACTTCAACTCAAAAGGTGAGCTCCAATCAAGTGTAACGATTGTTGGGGCTAAGATTAACTGTTTTTTTAGATCTTCAAAAGCTTCCAAACATGCTTTTTTGAAATCAAACACCGTATCTTTCTATAATAACAAACACAATTGTTTAGAAATTTTTGAGAAATCTTTGATAAACCTTCGATAAAAACTGGCATAGCCTAAGAAACTTCTGAATCCTTTACCTTCGATAAAAACTGACATAGCCTAAGAAACTTTTGAATCCTTTCACATTAATTGGGCCTGGTAATCTTTCAATTATGTCCACCTTTGCTTTATCGACTTTAATTCCTCTCTTTGAGATTTTATGCCCTAAGACAATACCTTTATTAACCATAAAATGGCATTTTTCTCAATTAAGGACAAGATTCGTCTCTTTGCATCTCTTTAGTACCTTAGCCAAATTACTCAAACAAATATCATAAGTGTTACCAAAAACAAAAAAAATCATCCATGAAAACCTTAACAAAATTTTCAACCATATCAGTGAATATTGCCATCATACATCGTTGAAATGTTGCAGGTGCATTGCATAAACCAAAAGGCATTCGCCTAAAAGCAAAACGTACCGTATGGACAAGTAAAGGTTATTTTATATTGGTCCTCAGGAGCTACAACTATTTGGTTATATCCCGAATAGCCATCTAGAAAATAATAGAATTCATTACCTGCCAATTGGTCTGACATCTGATCCATAAAAGGCAATAGAAAATGGTCCTTTCGAGTGGCTTTATTCAACTTCATGTAATCAATACAAATTCTCCAACCAGTAATAGTTCTCGTTGGAATCAACTCGTTAAGCTTATTTTCAACAATTGTGTTTCCACCTTTCTTCGGCACACACTGTACCGGACTTACCCACAAACTATCTGAAATAGGATAGATGATTCTTGCATCTAACCATTTGATCACTTCCTTTCTCACAACTTCTTTCATAATAGGATTGATCACTTCCATTCTCACAACTTCTTTCGTAATAGGATTGAGCCTCCTTTGCCCATCAATTCGAGCTCTTTCACCTTCTACTAAAATAATTTTCTGCATGCAAAAAGAATGGTTTATACCTCGAATATCAACTATGGTCCAACCGATTTCTTTCTTAAATTTCTTTAGAACAACAATTAGTTGCTCCTCTTGATCTTTCGTCAGTTCTGCTGAAATAATCACAGGCAAAGTGGAACAGTCACCTAAATAAATGTATTTCAAATGGGAAGGAAGTACCTTTAGTTCGAGTTTAGGTGGTTCTTCAATTGACAACTTGGGTTGCACAAATTCTCTGACTTCTAACTCCAACAGTTCAAATCGTGTGTGGATTGAATAAAATTTCTCGGATTGGCTTCCATCAAAGCCATGTTTTCTTCACCTTCTTCATCCTTCAAAGGGTCAAGATCTAAGGCTTTCTCCAATGGATCTTCTTCAAAATTGGTTTCCATAGAAACCAAGGTTTCTATCTCTTCCATAACTAAACACTCTTCTATCGGATCGGGAAATTTCATCGCTTTAAGAATGTTAAAGGTTACCTGATCATCACCTTTCTGCACATCAATCAATGTTCTTCCCGTGGCTAACAAAGGTCTCACAAGGATGATCAGCACTTTCGTATTTGTATCAAAATCTAAGACAATGAAATCAGTAAGAAAAATAAATTTATCGACTCTTACCAAAACATCATCAATCTTTCCCTCGGGATATGCTAAAGATCGATCTGCTAGTTGAAGCGTCACAGTTGTAGGTCTTACTTCACCTATCCCTAGCATTTTGAAAATAGACTTAGGCATCAAGTTGATAATCACTCTTAAATCACATAAAGCTTTACCACAGTAAGATTCACCAATGTTACAGGGTATAGTAAAGCTTCCTGGATCTTTCAATTTCGGTGGCAGTTTGTTCTACAAGAACGCACTTCCTTTATCAAGGCAACAGTCTCATACTCACTTAGTCATTTCTTCTTGGACTGTATATCCTTCATAAACTTCACATAATTTTGCATTTGTTCTAAAGCATCCACCAACGGAATATTGATGTGTAACTACTTCAGAACATCCAAAAACTTCTTGAATTGCACCTCATGCTTCTGCTTGTGTTGCTGCAATCTTTGCAGATATGAAGGTGATGGAATTTTTCGTTGAATTAGATAACTCTTCTGAGTAGGTAAATCTGCATCCAAAGAATATGTTAAAGTATCTGAGAAGGTGTAGGAATTTCAACAGCTGGTTGATTCTTCTCAACGGGCTTATCTTCAACATCAATCAATCAAGGTTCTAAAATTTTACCACTTTGCAATGCCACTGCCTTGATATGTTCTTTGACCAAATTTTTTGGATTCTCAGTATTGCTCGGCAAGGTTCTTTGCAGTCTATTACGAAGCTCCGTAGCTAACTGACCTATTCGGTTTTCAAAAATTTTTAATGTTGCTACTTGTCTTTGGATCAAAGTGTCATTCTTTGCCATGTATAATTTCAACAAGTTCTCCAAACTATTTGATCCCTCAGCTTGAGGTGGTTTTGAAGCTTGCTGATTAAACCTTTGAGATTGGTTGGGTCTATACTGTAATAAGTTATTGTTCGGTCTATTTTCTTGGTTGGCCAAGAAAAATTAAGATGATTACACCATGAAGGATTGTAAAAGTTAGACTGGGGTCCTTGTACACTCCTATTTTGATGTTGGTTCCTCATATAGTACATTAACTCGAGATTTGATGGACAATTCTCAAAAAAATGACCTTCCCTACAATACACATAGGAAACTACTTCAAACGGACTTGGTGTCTGAGCTGCAAAATTATTAACACTATTAGCGGTAAACTATTTTAACATAGAGGAAATAGACGATACCTGAGCTGATAACGAAGTAAGGGCGTCAACTTCATGAACTCCGGCTACACGTCTTCTTGAAGCTGTTCGATTTGTTGGCCATTGATAGTTATTACTCGCGATCCTCTCGATGATCTCATAAGCCTTATTATAAGACTTAGACAAAATTACACCATTCGCAGAAGCATCTACCATCAATCTTGTATGAGCATTGAGTCTATTATAAAATGTCTCCAACTAGATATAATGAGGAATCCCATGATGAGGACACTTACAAAGTAACTCCTTGAATCGCCCCCAAGCCTCATACAAAGACTCGTCATCCAATTGTTGGAAAGTTGTTATCTTGCTCCTCAACTTAGCGTTTTTGCTAGGCGAGAAATACTTAGCCAAAAATCTCTCTGCTAATTCTTGCCATGTAGATATGAAACTTGGTGGTAATAAATTGAGCCATGCTCGTGCTCGATCTCGCAATGAGTACGGAAACAACTTCAACCTCAATGCGTCTTCAGTCACACTGGCTATCTTGAATAAATCACTCACCTCCATAAGCAATCGAAGGTAGAGATGTGGATCTTTCGTGGACATACCACTGAATTGGCCCACTGTTTGGAGCATTTGAAATATCACTGGTTTCAATTCAAATTGGGTTGCCTCAACATCTGGCCTTCTAATTCCTGGATTTAACTTATTGAAAAGTGGCATAGCATATTGTCTGATGCATCTATCCCTATCATCAGCAATGAGGATGGGATTTCGCACACGATTGGCTTTATTACCTTGGTTTTGATTCTGATTTCCAAGGTCCATCTTGACTTGTCTTTGAGCTGTTCATTCACGTTTTCTTTGTCTAAAAGTTCACTCAATTTCATGGTCTACAAGGAGTAAATCGATAATCGGATCTATGCTCATAAACACCTGAAAAGAAAATCACAAAATTAAAAAGAATAAATTAGTAATGTTAGAAATAAACCAAATTGGAAGTAAATAATTTCGCAAAAAAAGAAAAGACTATGGCAACAGTTAACAATCCCCAACAACGAAACCAAAAACTTGTAACGCGTAGGTTTGTACAAGTGTACACAGTCATTATCAAATAATAAGTAAGTATCGAGTAACCGTCTCCATAGGATTGTATTTGTGTTAAATCACTTAATTGTAAAATTATATTAACAACTTGGTAAATAAAAACATAATATGATTGAGAAGTGATGATTAAAATTAAATATATTAAACTAAATGCAATGATGCCCAATGCAAATTATCCTAAATATGCAAACTATATGAATGAAATAGATTTTAGCAAAATTAAACACAATTTGCAACAATTATAACATAAAGAAACTAGGACAATTACTTTAATTAAACTCAATTTATTATCAACATGCTTAATAACATTCAGAAAAACATTTCATGGCAACTCGATCTTTTATGAGTTTGGAAACCACATTAGGTCCTTTCAGAATCCTTTACTTAGTAAATATGCATTTTACTGATCATTATTTACTAAGGGTTTCTTAGCATTCATGCAAGGTAACAGGGACGTGTTAGGTTTGAAATAGTTTAATCACACAAATCTAAAAACTATGCAAATAACAGAGCTTTGGTTAGAGTTGTTATGCAACCTGCAATTTAATTGGGTTAGGATCTAAATTGAGCATGGACATTTCAATTATGTGTTCACTAGCCGTCGTTTGGTTAGGATCACTTAGTTAATTCAGGTGCATTTCAATCATGTATGAACGAAATACAGACTGATTTTAATTGAAAACATGATTGATTGAGGCAAAAACATTATAAGCATGAATCAAATACATATTATTTAATCAAAGCAATCATCCTAGCTTAAATGAAATTAAGCTAACATTGTTGTAACAAGAACAAAGAACACATAGCAAACATTTTCAGATTAAATCATAGAAAAGAAAGATTAAACCCAAATCAAAGTGGCTGTCACCCAAGACTCTGACCAACGAGGCTCCTTCGCTCTTTCGCTCCTTCGCTCCTTTACTTTGCTCCTTTGCTGATGGCTCTCCAAGGCGGTCGACCAAAGGCTCTTTAAGAGGCTTAATTGCTAAAATCTCTATGAAGAGATGATGCTAGGAATGGGGAATGGAAAATGCTAAAGAGAATTGAGAGAAAAGAGAGAATGATGAGGGATGAGGGATGATTAGGAATTGTGAAATGAAGTCTTATTTATAGGTGAAGAGAGGAGAGTAGTTTGTTAAAAATAGAGAGGTTTAGTCTCTTCAAGCTTCTTCATTGAGTGGTAGGCCATGATTTGTGGATTTTGAGTTGAATTTTGCTTGATTTTTAGGTAATTTAAATGCCATAACAACTCAGGACTAAGACTCAGTCAAATGTAAATCTTCGGGCAAATCTCTAATTTCTTCAACATTGTAAGGATTTTGTGTAATTAAACCAAAAAGTGATTTAGACAACCATGTGTAGCCGAAATTGGGTTGACTTGGTCTTCAATTTGGATTGTTTTTGTAATCCAACAAAGCTATCAGACTTGTCCAAAATAAATCAATAAATTAAAGGACCAAAGAATAAAATAATTAATTAATTAAAACCCAAATTATTAATGAAATATTTTAAAATGAATTATTAAATATAATTTTATATTTTATTATATAATTTAATCATGCATGGCCCATTTTATGTCTTAAAAATATAATATGTTCAAATAAATATAGAATAAGCCATTTTATACATGAAAACTATATAATAAAGCATAAAATCACATTTTAATAATGTCTATGTCCTAATTTCATATTTTCACATATTTCATTAATTTATTAAACAATTACTTAATTCTAACAACGAATTCAAGTAAAAAAGGTGATAAATTGCATAGGAAAAATCCTATATATTTTTCAGTTTACATCTAGCAACATGGTCGTGTGACCCTATTTTTGAATTGTATACGCTCCGGCCACATGGCCATGTCATTGAGCCACGTGGCCTGGGCTCTGTCACACGGTTGTGTGACCCTTGCTTGCACATTTTATTTAATTTTTTGTAAAAGTTTTAGTTTAATCCAGATTTGATCCTGGTTTGTTTTAAATGTTCCATATGCTCGATTTAGATCCCAATTTGATTCAATATCATGAAAATGATTGCATATGAACTATTTTGGTTATGTTTGATTAAATCATGAAAAATATTAAAGTTTTATAACTGTAATGCCTTATAGCTTCGGTTGGTTACCAGACCGGGTATAGGGTGTTACAGTATCAACAAAAAACAAACGCATATCGAGGCTAGGGCTAATGAGAAGGTGAACCAACATCATGAGACAATAGAGATAAAGAAAACATATGGGCATGAAGGTTCTACTTTTGAAGAAATAAGAGTTACAGAGCATAATACCTTAAAGGAAGTTGAAACAAAATTGGTTGTTATGCAAGGTGTAGTTGATACGGATAAACTTAGTTGGCTAGAACATTGTGCTATTACTAGGATTGAATATAGGTCATCTTTGTATTCTTTAAAGGAAAAGCTTCTGTCAGAATGAATTGATTGCGTGAATATTTTTAAGCTTTTTGGACATTTAATCTTACTTTCATTCAAGGACAATGACTTGTTTCAATCTTTCGAAGACAAATTGAAGGATTATGTTTAAATGGTTCATCAAGGTTGAGCAATGGAGTGATGGGATTGTTGATGTTAAACTAAGTCTTATTGATAAGATGATTTGATATAACAAATTAAAGTATTTTTAAATAAAAATAAAGTTGAACAATTTCATAAAATCAAGTTGAAATCGTTTCAATTGGATGAAAGGGTGGTTTTTCAACGTCCAAGTTGCTGCAATTTTGATGCCCACTTTTATGCATGCTAACACAAGTTCTAGTCCAATGGCATGGGGTGGGGTTTCTCTCTTAGCTCTTGGTGACAAGTGTAGTGGGAAAGGAAGGTTGTTTTATAGGTGTTTTCATTTATTTATGCTTGGTTGGGTGTTATAAATGGGTTTTTACTGTACTATTTTATGATTTTGGTGTTTTTTTTTTTTGTCGGCTTTCATTTTTATTGGGAGTTGTTTTATGGTTATGTTTTGTTTGGATTAGAGTTGTATGACTTTGATTTGTTATTTTTTTTAATTTTTTTTATTTTGAGATTCAAAATATAGTAATTGATTCGATAAATTTATGTTGTCTTAAAATATTCAATGTGTTCCTCGATTGAAGAAGTCATTTTTTTAGGGAAAATTATGTGTTTTGATGAGACTTTCACGAAAAAAAATTGTGATCAGTTCGATAATAATTGAGAGACATTACTTATTCGATTTGAGCTAACCTACAATTCTCCCTTATTAATATGGATATCTCATATTTGTGTTTTTATTTATGATTCTTTTAGTTATTCTTGTGCTCCAGTTTAATAAATTTATTTTTGATTGAGGAAAAAAACACTAACTAAAGACTCTAAAAATTAAATTATTTATATTATTTTGTTTTTACTATTTCAATTATATTAATGCTGAAATGTTATAATTTTTTAAATAAATAAATAAAATATATTTTAATTGATATATTAAATGAAAGCAATGTATTGTATAAAAAACTAGAGTATATATATGGTTACAGCCAAACCAATCTTTCTTTCTATTTCCAAAGACTGCAAACAAAGTATTTATTACTAATTAATTAGGGGCAAATACTATTATTGCTATATATAGACAATATTACAAGAAGATTTCCTAAATTATCAGCTAAGCTTAAAGAAATTAACATGAATAAAAAGTAAATAAACAAATATCAATTTTTAATACCCATGATTTTGTAAATCAAAAATTAATCTTCAAGGACAAAAGGTGATAAAGTAATTAGCTCCACCAGTGCATGAGACCAAAGCAGACTTATCATCATAAGCATAGCTGTAAGCCTGAGGGCATTGGCTCTTAAGAAAGTTGGAGTAATTAGTCGGCGGGCATGTTTGCGGGGTGCCAAAAGAGCCAGTGCAGCAATACTGAGGTTGATTGAAGGCAAAACATGCGCTATTGCAGGCGATGACGCCACCATCGGAGCCTTTAACCTGTAGTTCATTAGGGCAAACTGCATTCACATTGTCGGTGCAGCTGACTGGGATGCAGTTACCTGAACCATCGGCTGATTGTGGGGCGATCGAAACAGGCAAGTTAAAGCCATCGACAAGGCTAATGTCGAAAAAATCTTTTCCATTGTTAGGTGCGAGGGTAAATTCTGCTAGGGTTACAGGTGGGATCCCACCTGCGCCGTTGCATGGAACCTGACCAGAGGCGCAGTCGCCTGTTTGACATTGGAACTTGCCGTTGACGTTTGTGCATTGAGTTCGAGCCCAGATGCGGCCAGACCATGTGGTTGGAACGGATAGCACTGATGAAGCTTTTGAGGGTAACTCAACACCGGTGATGGATAACGGAGGACCTGAACTTGTTAGAATTCCGGGCCAAACTGTGGAAGGACAGTTGTTGCTCAACGTGAAGGTTGCTGCTTTAGTCCCTGGCATTAAATTGGGTACTGAACCAAGTAATAATCAACAATATTAGACATGAAAATCCCACCAAAAATAACTACTTCAATGGCACCCTTTTGCAAAGAAAAAAGAAAAGTGATAATGGGAGAATATGGAATTTACCAGAGAAGAAGAAGATGGCCGCTAGAGAAACGGCAAAGATACGCTGTGCCTTCGTCATCACTGAAATTTGTTCGATTCTTATGGTGAGAGCATCAGTTTAGACCTAAAAGATGGATGTACTACTGCTGTGTGTGTGTGTGTATGTATATACATGGATAAATAGGCTCGAGCCTTACGGTAAACATAAATAATCTTAGATCACTTTAATTAATTGTAAGAGGGGATTTTTTTTTATTTTTTTTCATATTCTTCTTCATAAAAGAAATAAAATCTTTGAAAGGCTACCGGGATTTTCTAGAGAAAGATGGAAATTAATTGGTATCCATAATAGTCTTGGATATCGTCCTCCGTATTTATTTTATTTTTATATAATTGTGTGAATATGTACGCAAATTACTAAACATCTCAAAATCAAAGGATTCGTAAGGTTTAGTGTAAAATACATTTTACACTTACGATTTCTAAGAATTTTCACTACGCTTAATTATATCTTTATTGTTTATATATGTATTTTTTATTTCGTTTATTCAATTTTTCAGTTTTAATTACAAAATAATATAAATTTAATTACAAGTGCTATAAAATTAAATATATTTAATTTTTTCATTAAAAAATATATTTGACTTCAAATATTTAATTTAATTATACATTAACCTTTAATGAATTTATTAAAATATTTTATGTATAATTAATTAGTTATCAACTTACTATTATATAGACACGCCTTTTTCTCTGTCTTTTGACACGCTTTTTCTTCTGGACTAGGTCCTGTTTTTATTTTTCTTTTCCTGTTTTGGGTAATCTGCTTCTCTTATCTGTAACAACCCTTACCCATATTCGACATCGAAACAGGGTATGAGGCATTACAGGACTTAAACACAAGCAAACATGCATTTCCGAGCCACAAATTTCCATCCAAATTAAAACTGTTTGCATATACTCATAAAGTCCCTAATACGAGCCTACAAGGCCCAAAACATGCATATAGAGTGGTTCGGGACTAAACGAGAACTTTAGAAAATTTTACAAAGCTTAGAAAATTTTTGTCCTAAACAAGAGTCACACGCCCGTGTGAATTGGGACATGCCCGTGTGGGCAGGCCGTATGGCTACACACACCCGTGTCCCGACCCCGTGTAACTCACTGACTTGTAACCCATGAACAAATTGAGATCACACGGCTAAGTCACACACCCGTGTGCTAGGCCGTGTGGAAAATAAATTTTCATAAAATAGGTGTAGACTTCACACGCCCGCGCCTGAGGCAGTGTCATCCACATGGCTGAGACACACGCCTGTGTCTCTGCCCGTGTGCTCAATTCTGAGCATTCTGTTTCTCAAAATTTAGGTGCAGGGGACACACGGCCTAAACACATGCCCGTGGGGCAAGCCGTGTGTCACACATAGCCTAGACACACGCCCGTGTGCCTACCCATATGGACAAAATAAGGCTATTTACCAAGCCATTTTACCACCCTTTGATGCACACACCTACACAACATAACATAGCACCAATCCAAGCACATATATACAACTAAATCAGCCACAACCAAAACATCATCACATACTTATCAACCCAAATCATGTAAATTTCCGCATCCATAAAAGACATCATCATATAAATTGATTATACTAATAGTAGCCAATTTTAAATGGCCTTATACAAAATGAACTTTCAACCAATATAAGCCAACACATTTGGCCAAATCAATTATGACACATAATAAAATAACCAAGTCCCCTATACATGCCATAACTCAAAATGTTGAAATCATTGATACCAAAATAATGGTTGATAGTGCGAGTGGATCTCCGACGGTCTCCAAATCCCGAGCTAGCTTGGTGACACTATAAGACAAGGGAAAGGAAGGGGAGTAAGCTATATAGCTTAGTAAGTTCTTATGCAAATAATAAGCATCATAGCCACACATTTAACATACAATTAACATGATGAAAATTAGCAAGAATGTTATTGAAATCTTATAGTCATAACTTACTCAATCACAACCTTACTAAGGTTTCCTCACATATCAAGCTCATTACGTATGAGTTTTACGTACATACTTGTACCAACTCGTAACATAACCATAGTCTTTCACAACTATGACATTCCCGTTGAACACTCAAAATATTAACGGATACTCGAAAATTTTACACATAAGTGCCATATATGTAGCCAAAGCTACCTCACGTCTCATAATACATATAGACTAATTTTCGAGCTACTCACAGGCCTGCTTACACAAGTTGTCAGTCAGGACATAGCTACATAGTACTACTCACACAAGCTGTCAGGTATCTGCAACATATGCCGAACTACCCATCCACTGGTAGGACGTACGAGACCAGCACCCAGATTACATAATCGCATATGCACATGGGTTCCTAGTGACATGTCACTCGTATCCTATTCTATTCCTAAGGTTCAACTGAGATTTCTCGCTTGTCAAAACTTTGTCGAATACATCCAAAGAATCAATCATAATTCATGCAATATTAAAGCATTTAAAACATAAACATAACAATGCATTATTTACATACAAACTTACCTCGGTACAAAAATAGTAGAATTTGACCTAATCGTCAAACACTTTATTTTTTCCCCCGATCTAGGTTCTAACCTCATTGTTCTTGATCTATAAAAATTTTAGCTTATTTAATACTCACATTTTTCAATTCAGTCCAAAAATCATATTATGGCAAAATTACATTTTTGCCCCTAGTTTTCACATTTTTACAACTTAGTCTCTAGGCTCGTAAAATGATCTTCATCCAATTTCTTCATTACCCAAGCCTAGCCGAACCATTTTCATACTTATACCAGCCTACAATTTTCATTTAATCACACTTTTACTACTCATTTTTGTAACTTTTACAAATAGGTCATTTTTGTCATTTTCATAAAAAATTACCTAGTAAAAGTTGTTTATCTAACACCAAACATGCATTTTCTACCATTAGACACCAAAATACAAAAATGTATAACATGGTTAAAATTTTAAACTTCATCTTTCTTTCAAATTAGTCCTTGAATAAGCTAGATTAGGTTACAAGGATCTCAAAAACATGAAAATCATTAAAAATAGGGCTAGAACGGACTTACAAACGAGCTTGCAAGCTTTTGCCAAAACCCTAGCTATGGTGACTCTTCAAATTCGGCACAAGGGGATGAAATTGAAGAAGATGACATCTTTTTATTAGTTATTTTTGTCTTTATTTACTAAATGACCAAAATGCCCTTCACTTAAAACTTTGAAATTTTATCTAACCATGTCCATTTTTGTCCAACTTAAATTATAATGGTCTAATTACCATTTAAGGACCTCCAATTTAAAATTTCGTAAAAATTAGATACCTCTAGCTTATAGAACTCAAGTTTTGCATTTTTTGCAATTTAGTCCTTTTTGCTAAATTGAGTGCTTAAACGTCAAAATTTTCGAGCGAAATTTTCACAGAATCATTCCATAAAACTGTAAAACATAAAATAATAAGAAAAACAAATTTTTGTACATTGGATTCGTGGTCTCGAAACCACTGTTCTGACTAGACCCATAATCGGGCTGTTACATTATCTGTAGGAAGATAATGGAGAATTCAATTGCAAGTCTTTCACTGGATGATGAAGAAGAAAAAATCATTCAACTGGAGGTGGAAGAGACAAATCAAGAGATCTCGTATGTGAACTGTTTAGTGGGAGTATATCTTACTTCTAGTGTTGTGCATTTTCAAGCAATGCGATTGACTGTGGCAAGTGTTTGGCACCCAATAGGGGGTGTATCAATCTCAGACCTAGGAAGAGAGAGATTTATTTCATTTTTATTATGAATTGGATGTGGAGAAGGTTTTGAAGAATTGGCCATGGAATTTTATTTCCCATCTACTGATTCTTCATCGATTGAAGATGGGAGAAAATCCTTTAATTGTCCAATTACATTGGGTGGATTTTTTTATTCTAGTATATGACCTCCCTCTTGTTTTTATGGTAGATACTGTTGCTCATCAGTTGAGAAATTTTATTGGGGAATTTATTGAGTATGAGACTACTGCAACTCAATTGGGATATAAACGCATCATGAGAGTCAGAGTGAAAGTGAATGTTAGAAAGCCTCTTAGGAGAAGCAAGAGCATTGTACTAAAAAATGGTGAATCAGTTTATGTCCGCTTTGAGTATGAAAAATTTACTTTATTTTGCTTTTTATGTGGCAAGTTAGGACATGGGGAAAGTTTTTGCCCAATTAGAGTTATTCAGCCACAGTCAGAATATGTATTTAATTGGGATATTTCTCTACGTGCTCAACCAAGGAAGAATTAGTCATGGAAGAGCAAATGGTTAGTGGAAGACAATGGAGGGAAACCTTCTAATTTTGGCATCATGATGTCAACGAGGGAAAGAAGGAATGTGGGGATTCTAACATCAAATCAAGCAAATAAAGGCAAAAATTGGGTTTCTATCTCAAAATATTCTACTTCTGTTTCTGTTAAAGACAAAGGAAAGGCTACTGTAGTTCTAGGCCTATTAAAACTTAGGGAAATAGACCAATATTATTCTGATTTTGACAAAAAAAATGGTAGCCCATGAAGAAGCGAGTAGTCCAATAATGTATAGTGATGGACTAAAATGACCCCGAGTACAATCCACTATTTCACGAGTTTCTGGATGTGATTATTCGAATGAAACTCTTGGTACTTCATTGCAGGTACAAAACACTAAAAGATCAGTAGGCCTTTCTAAGTAGGCCAACCAGGAGCAATGAAAATCCTAAGCTAGAATGTTCGGGGTTTGGAGAGGCCTCGAGCTATTAATCGTCTTTGGCATATGCTGAGAGACATAAATCCCACGACAGTGTTTTTAATTGAAACAAAGCTTCAGAGTTGTAATATGGAAAAGGTCAGGCCTAAGTGTGGTTTTTCTAATGGAATTGATATTGATTCAGATGGTAGAAGTGGGGGTCTATCTTTAGGTTGGAATAGTAATTGTAAGAGTACTCTTCGATCTTTTTCAAGAAGACACATCGATGTTATGATTGATGAGGACTTGGAAGGGAAAACTTGGAGATGTACAGGGTTTTACGGAGTGCCAGAGGAGAATATGCGTGAAGCACCTTGGAACTTGCTACAAACATTAAATGACTCTCCACATATTCCTTTGGTTGTCATAGTGGACTTTAATGAAATTGCATTTTCAATTGAGAAGAAAGGTGGACTTCCAAGGAGGGAAAGGCAAATGTGTCGATTTCGGGAAGTTGTGGAAGACTATTCTCTCACCGATCTTGGTTATAGTGGATAGTGGTTCACTTGGGAAAAAGGTCATACAATAATTAATAATACTCGAAAACACCTAAATAGAGGTATTGTGAATCCTATTTGGTGGGATCTATTTTTGAATTTCAAGTTATTTCATCTGCCACATGCATTTTCAGATCGTTGTCCTTTGTTGCTTAATTCAAATTCTGGAAACCAACATCCAAAGTAATGGCATTTTAGATTTGAAGCCACATGGCTTTTGGAGGAATCGTGTGAAATAGAGGTAAGTAGGATTTGGGCTAATAGTTTGGGGGATGTTCCAAGCATGATAAAGGCGATGGGAGTGGGCCTTGAGAAATGGTTCCAGGAAATTAAAAAACAAAAGTTGCTTATGAGGAATGTCCTGGAAAAGCAGTTGAATAAATTGAATGAAGTTATTCCCACGGATGGAATTTGGGGAGAAATTGTGAAGGCTAAATTGGTGCTTAACATAGAGGCTGATAGGGAGGAGCTTTATTAGTAGCAGAGAGCCAGAGTGAATTGGCTAAAAAATAAGGATAGAAACACAAATTTTTCCATCAACCGGCTACAGATCGTCGACGGAGGAATAGGGTGGAAGAGATGGTGGATGGTGAAGGTAATATTCATGAGGGTAATGTTGATTTATTAGTGATGGCCATAGATTATTTTAATATTTTATTTACATAGAAAGGTTTTGGAGATGCATGTTCTATCTTGGAAGGTGTCGAGTCATGTATATCTCAATTGATGAATGAGGATCTTGAGAAGGATTTTACTTATGAAGAGGTGTGTTTGGCTCTAAAAGCTCTGAGCCCTTTAAAAGCTTCTCAGGAGGATGGTTTAGGGGTGATTTTTTATCAATGGTTTTGGCACGTTGTGGGTAAAGATGTGGCAGGTTTCTGAATTGAGACGATGCACGGGCTTCACGATATGGCTGAAATTAATAGTACAAGAGTTGTCTTGATCCCCAAGGTTAGTTCTCCTCATTTCATGACTCATTTTAGGCCTATTAGTCTTTGTAATATTTCATATAAAATCATTTCAAAGATGCTTGCAAATAGACTTCAAAAGATCCTTCATGTTTGTATTGACGAAGCACAAAGTGCTTTTGTTTCGGGAAGACTTATCACCGATAACATCATAGTAGCTTATGAAGTTTTGCACTCCATAAAGAGAAAACGGGTAGGGAGAGAGGGATCATTTGCATTAAAACTTGACATGAGTAAAGCATATGACCAGGTTGAATGGTGTTTTGTACAAGTTATGCTTCAAATGATGGGTTTCTCGGATCAATGGGTTGAAAAAGTCATGCATTGTATGATACCGGTCTCTTACTCTGTGGTTATGAATGTGGATGTAGATAATTCATTCTCCCGTCAAGAGGTCTTCGTCAAGGGGATCCTATTAGTCCTTATTTATTTCTTATTTGTGGAGAAGGTTTGTTGGCTCTTCTCTGTATGACAGCTACAAGAGGTGTTCTAAATGGTTTTCGGATAAATAGGCATGCTCCACAAGTTACCCATTTGTTTTTCGCAGATGATAGCCTTATATTTGCGGATGCAACAGTTGATGGAGCTACTGCAATTAAGGAAAATTTAGAAGATTATGCCTAGTGCTCAGGACAAGAAGTTAATTTTACAATTCTGGGATCTTCTTTAGCTCAAATGTACAACAGAATAGAAGAGAGGAAGTGTGTCAAATTTTGGGGGTTAATTGGAGCATTAATCTGGAAAAATATCTTAGTCTTCCATCAATGGTGGGGCGTGATAAGAAGAGGGCTTTTAAAGAGCTTAAAGAAAAGTTAATCAATAGAGTATCCAGCTGGAGATCGAGATTACTTTCTATGGTGGAGGAAAGTTCTTATTAGAACTGTGCTTCAGGCTATTCCTTTTTATGCTATGAACTATTTCTTGCTACTGTCGTCTATTTGCAATGAACTGGAAGCTGCCTTAGCTCAATTTTGGTGGCAAAAGAAAGTTGGAAGAAAAGTTATTCACTAGTGTTCGTGGAAAGAGTTGTCTGTGCCAAAAGAGAAGGAAGGGATGGGTTTTTGCGACTTGTCCAAGTACAATATTGCTCTCCTAGCGAAGCAAGGTTGGCGTCTTATGGAAAACCCAAGTTCCCTAATAGCGCGATTACTTAGAGAAAAGTATTTTAGTGGATCAAATTTTATGGAGGCTTCTTTAAGGGCGAACCCATCGCTTGTGTGGAAACGTATCTGGTGTGCAAAAGGACTTTTAAGTTCTGGTTTGAAATGGAGGATTAGGTCTAGAACATCAGTGTCAATATGGCAAGACTATTGGTTGCCAGGGAACTATCAACGGCTTATTTCTACAAACAGGGTGGTTGGAATGGATTGGGTGTCTGATTTGATTTTACAGAATCCTAATCGATGGAATAGAGACATCATTTACTCAACCTTTGTGGTGGAAGAAACTGATCAAATAGTGAGTCTTCCTATTCCTATTACTAAGCAATCTGATAAAGTAGTTTGGTCTAGCAAAAACTCAAGCATCTATTCTATGAAAAGTGGGTATAAGATGCTATTAGATCCTCTAAATGTGAATTTAAATGAGCAAAAACTATTCAAGCAGATATGGAGCTTAATGTGTCCTTCAAAAAATCACATTTTAATCTGGAAATTTGCGAAAAATTATGTGACTACTTACCAGAACTTACATTTTATGAGGTTGATCACTGATAACAAATGTTCGTGTTGCCGACAGTTTTGCGAGTCATCTACTCATGCTATTCGAGATTGTCTGTTTGTCGCACAAGTTTGGTCCAATTTGAATGTTCATTGGCCGAGTTCTATGGCAAATTCAAACTTTAATGAGTGGTTGCATTGGCTTTTGGAGAATTCAGCAAGTAACAAAAAATATGAGATTGCAATAACAATTTGGGCACTTTGGTTTTCTCGAAACAAATATGTTTATGAGAAAAAGATACAAAGTTAAAAGGAGATTGTTACCTTCATTAGTGGTTTTGGTTTGGAGTATAGGGGTAGCACTTTGAATTTGAAGCACCCTCAGCCATGATTCATGGTGAAATGGATGCCCTTTTTGCAAGGGTAGGTGAAAATTAATGTAGATGCGGGACTTTCTGTCGCCAAAAAAGGTGCAGTTTTAGGTTTCATTATTAGAAATGAGGAACGTTATATAATGGGTTCGGGGTTTAAAGTTCATAACCTGGTTCGTTCGGTGGTGGTTGCTGAAGTGATTGCAGTTCTACATGGGATCCAATTTGCACTGGATTTGGAATTCACAAATGTTATTCTACAGAGTGATTAAAAGTTGGTGCTTCAAATTCACAAATGGGATCCACCATACAACAAGAAATCGAGGATTACTCGGAATCCAAACCATTTACCTGGGATGCGAAGAATCTGGTCATGAACTTCCATTCTTGTCAATTTCAATTCGTTACGAGAGAAGGGAATAGAGCAACGCATGCAATGGCTATTGAAGGTTTACGAACTAATAGAGATTCATCCTGGCTTAAAAATGTGCCATTGAAAGTTTTAGAAGTGGCCGATTCTGATCGACGGTTCAGTCGACCACCATAATTCCTCCTTTGTGATGTTGATTGGGTTGAGAAACTTAGAAATTTGGTTGCCTGTCTCAACTTGCTTCTATTCTCGGGTGATTCACTACCGGAAATTGGAAGATTTAGCCATTTATTTTTTGGGATTTCAGATATGTAAAAGCTTGGAAGATTGCTGTAAGGAGAAGATGATGCTTTTTGGGTTTTAACTTCTTCTTTTTTTGTTTTTCTTGTTATTTTTTTTCCTTTTGTTTTCTATCTGAGATTATTGTGAACTTCTCTGGTTTGGGTTTTTAGGCCCAAGTAATAAACAAACTTCATTTCAAAAAAAAAAAACCTACCATTACTTAAAAAGTTATGGAAAAGAAACTCAATCAGAAAGTTATGGAAAAGAAACTCAATCAAATATGAAAGTACAAAGGATTAAATAATCATCCAAAAGTTAATATATACAATTAAATTGAAATTTAAATAATTATCATGTATTTGCATAAAAAACATTAAAAAAGTAAAAGTAAAAGTAAAAAAAAAAGAGATAAAAGCAAAATATAATTAATATTGATAGAATTTTTTTAAAAATAAACTCAACCTATTAGGCCTTAGCTTTAAGACAAGATTAAGATCATAAGAACTTTAAGATCATCATGTTTTATAATGATTAATTTTAGTTATAATTACTTGAATGTATTCTTCATAATTACAATGTAACTATATTTATAACTGCAAAAAAACTTATATATTAATTGGAAAATGTGTTATGTTTAACATTTGATTATATTAGAATACAATACAATTTATAATTCATTTAACAATGGTTAAAATATTTTTTTATAATTTATTAGATTTTTATTATTTTTAATTGAAAATGATTTAATATTAATATTATCAATAAAATAAATAAAATAAATAATAAGTAATCAATAAAAAGTAAAGTTTTCCCTTTTTAAAAAAATCATTTAATAATAAACTTTAGGGAGGGTTAATGCATATTTCATCAAACCTAAGGGGATAAATGAGTATTTTTCAAACCTTAAAGGTTAAGTGGATTTTTTTATCAAACATCATAATAGGGGTTTGAATACTTTTTCCCAAATCTTAAACATGAATATTAAATATTTTTTTGAACATATTTAATTAATAAGTACTAAGAAAACAAAATAAGAATTAACAATATAAAGATTTTTATTACCCATGATTCATGACTATTAATTTTTATTGTGTAAAATTTATGGTAAGTAAGGATATTGTCATAAAAGCATGGACAAGACATTGATTATTAAGAGATTTATAGAGGAAAATGTTATTACACAAATTTATGTGGATGCCATCAATTTTAGATTAAAAAAAGTAGACAACCAAAGATTATTTTATGAAACTGATGAAGTCAAAGTTTGAAAAACATGGTCTATAAGTTGGCATATTCTCTTGACTTTTAGGTGGAGGAGCTTAAGGAAGGGACCTTTGTGTTTCAAGAAAAGTACACGAGGAACTTGGTGAAAAAGTTTGGAGTGAATGAGAAATTGAGAGCACCAATGGGAATGAATGATGAGGTATTCAAGGATGAGCAAGGTGTTGCAACTGATGTTACAACATAAAGAAGAAGGATTAGGATCTTATAGTATTTGACTACAAGTTGACCAAATACTTGCCACAATGTGAGGGTATGTGCAAGGTACCACACCAATCTAAAAGAAAGTTATTTGAAAACAATGAAACATATTATTAAGAATGTAAGTGGAACAACATATTTTAGTTTATGGTTTTCAAAAGATACCAACATGAATTTGGCTAGTTTTAGTTATCTTGTTTGAGTAAGAAATATAAATGATTGAAAAAGCATCTTAGGAGCTTGGTTTTACTAGAGAAATAGCCTTGTGTCATGGAATAACAAAAAACAAAGATCAATCTCCTTATCCACAGATGAATTAGAGTATATTGCTATAAGAAGTTGTGTATGGCTCCATTAGATGAAACAAATGTTGGAGGATTACAGTGTTTAAACTCTTTTTGCAACTATCTATTGTGATAGCACCAATGCAACTAACATCTCGAAAAATCTAGTACTTCATTCTCGAGCTAAGCATATTGATATCTGCCACCACTTCATCAGAGAATTGGTTGAAGCAAACACTGTTGAATTAAGCATACATCTCTATTGATAAGCATTAGGGTAATAAATTTTCTAAGATCTTAGATGCAAGTAGGTTCGAAAGGCTTAGGAATGACCTTGAGGTATGCAAGTTGGAATGTGGGCATATGTAATGCCCTAAAATTTTTTTGGTTCCTTATGCAAGACTTTTCTGGGAACTTTATTCATAAATCCAATGAGAAAATCCATTTCCAATGGATTTAATTATTTTTGAATTCTTGCGAAGTCATTAGAAAACATTTTAAGTCATTTTTAGAGTTTCAAGCTTTAATTGAGCAAAAATAATAGATGAAGGGTAAAATGGTAATTTTCCCCAAGGGTATTTTGTCATTTTGGAATGTTTATGATTAAATATTAGAGTTTATAGTGATGTGTGGTGATGAGATGAAATTTTGACTTTTCTTGTCATTTTCCATCCCTCTACTTTTCAATCTTTCACTATTTTCTTGCAAAACCTTATAGAAATCGTATTTGAACCATTTCTCATCTTTATTCTCATCATCCACACCTAGGGTTTGAATTCTAGTGTGAGAATGTTGAACTAATGAAAGAAGGTAAAATTTTGGGTAAGAGTTCTTATCATTTAACATCTTTCTCATCTCATTACATGATTTAATGTTTTTGTTTAATTGTTGAGGCATTAAAGTGGCCATTAAAGTTGATATTATGTTTTTGACTTTATGTATTAATGTTGATATTTGAATATGGAAATGGGAAATATGTGATATGTAACACCCCAAACCCGATCTAGATGTTATGGTTGAATCTGGCGATATCACATGTAATGGGTTTTGTAAACCAAGTCGTCACCAAAAAATCATTTAAGTTTATTAGCTCTTATTCGTTTTTAACAAATTCAAAAATGTTTATTCAACTCTTAATTTTTTGTATTTATTATCAAAACATTAATCCATTTGCCTAAAAATCATTTAGAGTGGAAGTTTACGAAAAATTGAGATGTTTTAGCAGTACAGTTCGTGATCGAGAAAACCATGGTTTAGTAAACCATCGTTTTAAAGGAAAACTTTTCGATAAAGCATGCATAAATCAAACAACAAAACCAAAACCAATAGTTAAAAGTCCATACAATCCCAGGAAATGCAAACTCTCATATCTTAACGCCAACTTAAATAAAACCATAAAAAAACAAAACAGTTTATAGCGAGTGGTCATCGTCGAGTCCTCCGCTGCACCGATCCGCCTATGTCTGTGGATTACCTGACAGAACAGACAAACGGATGTGAGTTTACGTAAAGTCAGAGTGTAACCCAATAGATATAAGCATGCAATAAGAGCAGAATCATATACTCAGTCAGATACAGATACAGATTCGGGCCTACGCCCATCCTAAATACAGATACAGATGTACAAATCAGAATCAGAAATCAAATTTCCTACCCCCATCCTCTACACACCATCTCTGACCATCTCTACTCACCATGTGGGGTTTAAAACACACACCCAGCCCTACACACCATGTTGTACCGAGGTGGCACATAATAGATATAATGCAGCCATGCTGCTAGATAATAGGCATAAACTGCCTTTCAGAACACTTCCTCCAATATACATCATCCCACCCCAATAATAGTAACAAAACATACATACAGAATTAACAGATAAATCATGCTTAACATGCATTTAGAAACAGATAACAGATAAACAAACATAGGCATGCTTATAACCATATTTCATTCTAACAGTTCACTTGGTTTTAGGGTTAGATTGCATTTATCGACCCTATGGTAGGGCCATAGTCGATTAAGACGACCCGTACGACCCTACGAAAAATCTCAGTATAATGGGCCCACATGTCCAGATTGGCCTTGCCCGTGCGTATCACACGACTTGGGCCAAAAACCCACACGCCTGTATGGACTACCCGTGTGAGATCACACGACCATGTCGTCGTACACGGCCTACCACACAGCCGTGTGGCGTTAATAGTGGAGTTTTTTAGCTTTCGTTGAATCACGTTTTTCTGCATTTCAGGTACACACCTATTACGATTATGGTGTGAAACCACTCTTGAGACCTTCAAAACCTAAACATAGCATTCAAATGCCCAATTAGCAGTCCATTACAAAAAAAATACAAAATCCTGAATTAATGCACAACACTTACCGATGACCCGAACAGACCTTAACGCGATTTAGGCTATCGGAACGAAACTTCACCGCTCACCACCTTCTCCTATACCACAAATAAGCAGAACAATAGTCCCTTGCATACCAAAATGCCAACACAAACATTTAAGCCCTAATCAACGAATTGAAATACTAAGTTACAAAACTAAAATCCCACTTACTAGAATAGTGCAGAAACACCGAGATGCCGAGGAAGAAAAAGATTACGATGCAAAAGAATAGAATCGAGGGAGGAAGAAGAAAAGGGAAAAATGTCAGAGAAACGAGACTCATGTAAAAAATTTTAGGAAGAGAGAGAAAAAAGGAAAAAATAAAATAAAATAAAAAATAAAAGATGATATGAATCCCTTATTTTATTCCCCCACTAATCCCTTAATGTCCAACTTCTCAGAATCCAACTCCATTAAGACTCTATCAGGAAACTGAGCAAAAAGATTAGCGTTACGCTCATGCATAGTTCTCAAAAACATCATTGAAAACAATTTGGTTTTAAAAGATGGTCAAAAACTATTTAAAAACTATGTAAATAATTAAAATAAAACAAAGGAGTTCTAATGCACGATTTCAAATAAGATTTAATCAAGGTAACATACTTGTGTTGGATTAATTATATTCCTTTAACTTAGAATGATTAAACTCATGTTTGCACTACTACCAAAAAATTCACGGCAACTCAGTAATTGGCTAACTTCTGAACATACTCACATACAAAAATCCATTCATCTCTTGACATATCCCTATGTCAATTCAAACGACTAAACAGATTCTAACAAGCAAGCATGTTATTGCACATACATACTCATTAAATTGAGCTAATCTCTTGCATATCCCTATGTCAATTCAAATGATTAATTAAATCTAACAAGCATATAAAAGACTATGTGAGGTAACAAGGCATCCCTACCTTGAAACAGTTTAATCACAATAATCTTGCAAGTTATGCAAGCAATAATATTGCCAGATACATTGCTAATTTAACCTTCTGCTACCTTAGAAGAATAAACATGCACGATTAAGTATTGTGTCAACTAATTATAATTTCAATCCGTTTAAATAATTAATTCATTAGTTACTTAACAATTAAATTGCAAAAATAACTTAGGCATGATTTTACTTAACCAAGCAATTTACCGAGGCCTATAACAGCATAAACATCATTTTAACAATTCAAGTAGGGAGAATATAATCAACCCAACACAAACTCAATTTTAAGCTAAATTTATTAAAATAACCATTTCAATAGCATAAATATTCATAAACATGTTCGTCAAAACAACAATAAAAATTAAAGAGTTAGGGAACAATAAGCAAATCTAGTGTTTCTCTGTGGCTTGACTAGTTGCTCCGTTCTTCATTCTTCGTTGCCCTCGGCTATCAAGGTGGCTTATGAACACCTAATTGCTGCTCCAAAATGGCTGATGAAAGCCTCTTTCCCAGGAGAAGAAATTGGCACTTGAACAATAAGGGAAATGGGATGGAAAAAATGAGAGAAAAGTGAGAGAGGGAAGGAGAGAATGTTGTGGAATGAGGAATGGTTTGAATGATCAGAAAGGGGTGGCTTTTATAGCTGATTGTGGCCACTAAAAATAGAAAATTTCAGCAGCCAAAGAGCCCCCCATGGCCGGCCATCTACTTGGCAAGAATTGAGACTTTCAACTTTGCTAAAAATGGCCTGGGGCAAATCTACAAAGCCACAATTAAAGGTGGGGTTTGAATGCAATTTAGAAGTCTTTCGAGGGACTTTTTGCAAGCATATTTAATCAGCTAAAATGTTGATTTGGGTCAGCATATGGATGGTTCTGGGCTGCCCAATTAGTGGCTGGTTCGATTCACTCAATATGGTTCGATCAGTGCGGTTCAACTAGACCCTTTCTCCATAATTAATTTAAAATAATTTATTTAACCCAAATTAAATAGGGAATTTTTTTTAGCTAACACGAGCACTTACTTTATGTACTGCAATTCTCGAGCAGTTGATACTTCATTTCAACTCCCCCAAACTTATTTTGGAAGTACATTTTAAATATTACTGAGTCTAGTGTTTGGGACAATTTTAAGATCATTAAGCGAAAAGTAATGGCTAATTATTGCAAGGGTCGAAATAAAATTAGGTCATATAGTCTCAAATTTGGGTTTCAAAGGATAAAAATTTACAATGGTGGGCTTGAAAGGCTCAAACGGCCCAAACAATAGTTGCCTAAATCATTTCCAATGTTCCATGCTCCCTAGGATTTCACTTCAAGAAACTACTAAGCCAATTCTAAAGACTTAAACTTTCATGCATGCCTAACTTTCCTAAAGAACTAAAAATTTTATGGTACGAATTTGCATGCTTTATTAAAAATACATTCATGTCATTATTAAGCTAACATAATAATTTATTGAAATAATAGAACTTTATTCATACTCAAATTGAGCATACTTAACAGAATTCAAATTTTTGAACAAAACATATCCTAATCATAATTAAAAGAAAAATTTATTCTGATCTGAGTGGGAATAATTTAATTTTTTGGTCCCTCCAACTTAAAATGAACAATGTTCTCATTGTTTAAAGTGAATAGATACTATACACTAGGTAGGATTTTAGAAAAGAGGAGGTGAGTCAATTTAACTGCTTAAGTACCAAGCTCTTTCTAAATCCAATTCTAGACATGTATATATCTATTGCCACACTTTATATTTTGTGACTTGTTCATATTTACTCATAATTTCCATCTCTTGTTTTATTATGCAAAAATAAAAAAATTTCCTAATTAAACTTAATCCTAAAAATAGTCTAAGAAGAAAATAAAGTAAAGTCAAGATCCCTCCCTTTTATTTATTTGCAGATCCTTCCGAGCTGGAATCATCTTTTGCTCCATCATTATTGCCTTTGCACGTGCCGCTTTACTCCTTCTTTGATAATGGACTCCATGGTTCAAATATGAAATCTGGAAACTCAGGCACAAAAATAAACGGGTCATTGTATATTTTCTTAAAAGCACTTCTCATCGATTCATCCCTTATTTTTGAGTAGCTCTAGTAGGCTTGCTGCTGCCATTGCATATGTTGCATTAAGTCCATCAATTTTGATAGCTCATCTCGAAGATCTGGGCTAGGCGATTGAGCTCTAAACATTAAAGTTTCAGCATCAAGTTCAGCTTCTGGCTGCACTGATTCTATCTTATCAGGGACTTCAAATGATTGCATCGCGGGATCTTCTTCTTTATCAGGGTCCTCCGGTTCCTCACTTACTTCAACTCATTGCTGTAGAACTGAGTCTCCAGCTACTCGAGAAAGATCCCAATCCATGATTGTGCCTTGGCTATACCCTGTCTTCCTTACATTCGTAAGAATTTCAGCTTTCAAGCATAAAATTGTTATTGTAAAGAGGAAGTAAGTAGGGCCAGAGCGTTTAATAGCACAATTTTCTATTTCCCTCGAGATGATCTTCCCCACATCAATGGTCTTACCAGTTAGGATCGAGTACAATAAGACCATTCGCTCTAATGAGATTGTAATCCCATGTGAGCTAGGCATAAGGCTGAATCGGATGAAGTAAAACCATACATTCGCGAATGGCATCAAATATTCTCTTTGACAAGTGTGAATTCTTTATTTTGACACAATCCACGTAGAACCCTGAATTGTTAGTTCCTCGAGAATTTCTTGCAAATTCTTAGGCTTAATATTGCTCATCAACGTGGAATATTCATTGTTTTCGAAATCAGGTAATTCAAAGAACTCGTTAATAGCATTTGAATTTATCAGTACCTTGATTCCGTGAACTGGAACTTCTATCATCTTGCTTGAAGTTAGATTCGCATAGAACTCACGAACTAGCTCCTCATCCACACTAGGTCTCTTTTCACAAAACAACTCTCAATTGAGGGTTTCAGCAACTTGACGAATACGTGCCATAAAGTCTCTATAGTTGCTTTCTTTTAATGTAAACCCTTTCTCTGGATGCATCCGTTGATTTTTGAAGATACTTTCGTATATCACTCTGGCTTCTTCACTGTGGAACTTGTTTTGTGTTTCATCAATTTGAGCGGAAGCACGAGTTCTCTTGCGAGGCATATTTAACCTGATCATAAGATGGAAAAATTATCTTCTAAAAAATTTAACAAAACTTATTAATAATTCAATTAATTGAAAAAACAACTAATTGAATAAAATTAAAAATAAAGAGAAAACTAGGTCTTACCACCTTTTTGTAAAAAAATATAAGAACTCAGAAAATAATAATAATAATAAAGGAAAAGGTGACAATTTAAAAGGAGGGTTGGAGGGTTTGTGGCTTAGGATGGATGAATGAAGAATGTCGCTCAAGCAACTAAGGCGTGCGGGCGTGGTGCGTGCGGGAGCTGGCCGTAGGTGCGGGATAAAGGTCTGGTCAGCTGGGTTGAAGCAGCACGAGGCAATGCGCTCGTGGTGTGCGCAAGATGGGCGTGCAATGGAGCTAGGCATGTGTTGGCCGACTGCTGGGTGCTGCTGTGGCTAAGGGCTTCGGCACTTTAGTGTTCTAGTGCTTTGGGTTTTGAGTGATAGATGAATGGGAAGATGGGTGGAATTTATAGAGGGAAAAATAGGAATTAGAGTAGAATTCTTAAAACAATTTAATTAATAAAAAATCTAAGTTCTAATCCTATACAAAGATAACAACAATTAATAATTAGATATATACATATTAAATAATTGATTGCTATTTAATTTATTTAAACAAAGATAAAATATGATTAAAACTAAACCTAATTCTATGCTAAATTGATAAAGATTAATATATAAATTATAATAGATATAATTATATATTAAAGATTATCATTTTATTATTATTAAAAACTTATCAAATAAAATATGGTTAAATTAACACTAATCCTAAAATTGATAATAATTAATATATATTATAATGGATATAATTATATATTAATAATTATCATTTTTTTATTAAACTAAAAACATTTATTCTAGAAGCCTTTTGAAAATATTTACAAAAAGAGGCATCTAGTTTTTATTATTTACGAAAAGAGCAACTAAATTTTAAAAATGATTCAATTAAGCCCCTAAACTTAATGAAAATTTGGAATTGAGTTGCAATTTAAGGCTTGAATCAAAATTGACCCTTTTATTTAAAAAATCAAAAATTAAAATTTCTATTTAAAGAATAATTTTTCGAAAAATTATGTTAAAATTAATTCCCAGGAAAGATTGGAGGGGTCACAAGCGGTCCCGCTTAAGTTCCAATCTCCTAGACAGAATTTGTTTAAACATACTAATCTTGAAAATATACCCTAAATCATTTATTAAAAAGGAAAATAAGAAAATTTTAATCATCTGATAAAATGAACGAAATTTCATTTCGTTCAATCTTATCTCCCCAATAGTGTTTCAGGCGCTGAGCATTAACTTGAAAGTTACCTCCCTTACCTTGGAGCTCGACAACTCCATATGGATAGACGCGATGAATCATAAATGGACTAGACCAACGTGATTTAGTCTGAAATTAAATAACAAGACTTGCTGACCTGCTTCAAATTCTCGAACTCGAATGTGCTTGTCATGCCATTTCTTAAGGCTCTCCTTGAGTAATTTGGCATTTTCGTAGGAGAAAATCTAGAGTTCCTCTAGCTCATTGAGTTGGAGCATTCATTTTTCTTTAGCAAGCTTAGGATCCAAATTGAGTTGTCGAAGAGCCCAGTAAGCCTTGTGCTCTAAATCTAAGGGTAGATGACATGCTTTTCGAAAGACCAACCTGTAGGGTGACATCTCTAAAGGTGTCTTGTATGCTATTTTGTAAGCCCATTGTAACGCCCTAAAATTTAAGGTTTGTAATTTTGCCGGGTTTAACGCAAATCATGTAGGGTTGTGGTGGTTTGATGTTTAAGGGCGTGTTTGGGGGTGTCTGGGAAGGTCTGGGTTCAAGCCCTGGCCTTTGCAAAATTTTGTTTCTCTCTCTTTGAAAGAACCTGAGCTTTGGCACTTGGGCCTTATGAATTAATGTGGTCGCTTGTTATCATAAAGAGCCTTGTGGCTTGGTGGCTTGTGGCGTGTTTTGGCAGGTGAGGAGACTAGGGTTCGAATCCCATAGTGGGAAAAAGGTGTTAATTTTGCTGCTTGGGACGGTAAGAGTTAGTAGTGGACTGAGACTCTGTCACACTGAGACTCTGCTTGGAAGTTGTTGTGGAGTGATAAGGGGAGAAAATCTTGGAGATTTCCATGGAATTTGAAGTGGGAAGGAGTTGTAGCCGTATGGGAGTGTGTGAGGGTGCAATTTCAGCTAAGGGATTGGGAAGTGTATTTTTTCGGCACTTGGGTAGTGAGTGAAAGCTGAAACCTCTTTTTGCTACTATTCTTCTTTTCTCGTTTTGGTCTTTTTGGGTGTTAATTCCTCTACCGGCTCCTTTAGGTACCTTTCGGGAAGAGCCGAATTCTTTTTTCACTTTGTTCCGTTTGTTTAAAGCTTGTGCCTCTTTTCTTTTCTCTTTTAAGTTCTTGACCGAACATTACCCCAGGTTTTACCCAACATTGCGCCGAAATCCCATTCTTCTTCTTCTTCTTCTTCTTCTTCTTTTTCTTCTTCTTCTTCTTCTTCTTCTTCTTCTTCTTCTTCTTCTTCTTCTTCTTCTTCTTCTTCTTCTTCTTCTTCTTCTTCTTCTTCTTCTTCTTCTTCTTCTTCTTCTTCTTCTTCTTCTTCTTCTTCTTCTTCTTCTTCTTCTTCTTCTTCTTCTTCTTCTTCTTCTTCTTCTTCTTCTTCTTCTTCTTCTTCTTCTGGGTTAGCCGAATACCCCTTTTCTATTTTTGTTAAATCTTTTCTATTTCTTTATTCATCTTTATAATCTCTGCGACCGACACCCGGTTAGTTTTGATTGAGCGAAGTTGGTGCTTCTCTGTTGTGGTAAGAGTATCGTGTAGCAATGGTTAATATTATTTCTTTTATTACTTACCTTAAGCCGAATATTCCCTTTCTAAGTTCTCTGTGTTTGACGTATGATGACCTTTATTCTTTGATGTATGTTTACGAGGTTCAGCCATTACTGAGGGGCCAGAGGTGCGTAACGTTCTTGAGCCATCGGAACCCTGACTTCCAACACTTGGGTAGGCCGATTATCCCTTGATTTAAGAATGTTATGTTTTGGGGCTTTAGGCTATTTTCATCAATTAGTTGAATCTGCTGAACTATTGTATGTGCAGTTGAAGGCCAAGATACGTGAGGGCGTTCCGAGTTAATCTAGACACTATTGATCATCTTCCCTTCGATCGAGGTAAGTAGAGGAGTGGGGTTAAGGTGGTTGTTCTGATTGATGGTAGTGGAGACTAACTGAATGATAGGTTGTTTGTAGGCTCTGGGTTCGTGGTGATTTCCACCGCTTTCGCAAAACCAGTTGTGTAACTGTACATTACCGTAAATATTGTCCAAAAGCCGAAAGGTGTGTATTCACACCTCTGTTTTACTGCAGAACGGCAAAAGCCGAAAAACCAAAATGTCAGTGCTTGTGAACTCACGAGCGTGCGAACGCTCGCGTGGTGAACTAAACCCAAGTCATGGGCAACAGACTGTAGAGGCGGTCACGAGCGTCCTCGTGGGTTAGGGCCGTAGTGGGCCTTGTTGGGCCGAGTAACTGGCCTTAGGCCCATTCACACTGTTTTGGCCATAAGGGTTTCCTGAGTTGTCGAGATAACTGTAGACCCTCCGAAGGGTCGTAAACTGTTTCCAAGACCCTAAAATTTTATAAATGACTGAAATACCCCTAAGGGGAAAAATTAATGTTTTACCCTTCTTTCTGATACGGTGATCGATACAATGCTAGGGGTAGGTGAATTGTTGTGTGTACGACTTTTATATGATTGTTTTAGTATGACATACTGCATACACGTGATACTAATGACACGACATCTGCATGGGGTTGGGTTGTGATATGGAGGAAGTACTGTACTGGTGACTATGTCACGTTTACTATTACTGGTGGCTTGCTACACTTACTGCTACTAGCAGCTATGCTGTGTTATATTTACTGGCAGTTTTGCTGCAATATTTGGTGTGTTGGTTGGGTGGGTTGAATTATATCCCCACATGGTGTGTTGGTTGGTACGGGTGGTATGTTGGATGGTTTTGGGATGGGTTGCATTTTGCACTATGCTAGACTGTATTGGGCTTAGGCCCACACTGTTACTGCTTAAGGGCTAAGGCCCGCATCAGATCGACATCAGATAGGGCTCGAGCCCAAATCACATCGCATGCACTATTTTCTATAGCTTGATAGGGGAGTACACACTGAGTTTTCGTAAACTCACCCCGTTTCTAATTGTGCAGGTAATCTCTAGGCTTAAATGGTTTGGAGCTACGAGGGAATCAAAGATGGTCACACTACTGCTCTCATTTCTTTTATTTTCAGTTAGATTTCATTTTGGGTTTTAGTTTATGTAATAAAGTCGTTGGTGGGTTTTAAGTTTTAATTTGAATTTTGATTTCTTATACTAAACTGCTAGTCTAGGAAAACACGAGTTTTCAAAATAGCACGATTTTCTAAAGAACACGAGCTTTCAACAACAAAGTTTTCAAAATGCTTTCGCGGTTTAAATTGAAGTAATATACCAAAGGCAAACAAATTGGTAAACATTTTGACGAGAACTTTTGTTAAATAATAATAAAAGGATTTAAATTCAGTAACGGATTCTTACTGAAAAGATCATATTTTGAAAGAAAAACGCTTTGATGTGACACGCCAAATTCGGCCATAACGTCTAGGCTGGGTTTGGGGTGTTACACCCATAAAGCATCATCTAGCCTTTTGGACCAATCTCATCGGTTTGGGCAAGCTACCTTCTCAAGTATGCCTTTGATCTCCTTATTTGCCAGTTCAACTTGCCCATTCGTCTGCGGATGGTAAGCTGTTGCAACCTTGTGTTTCACTCCGTGCTTGTCTAATAACCATTTTAACCACTTGTTCACGAAGTGGGACCCTTCATCGCTAATGATAGCTCTTGGGGTTCCAAACCTTGTGAACACGTGTTTCTACAAGAACTTAATTACAACCCTAGCATCGTTTGTCGAATAAGCTTCAGACTTGACCCACTTGGACACATAGTCCACTGCTACCAATATATACTTGTGACCAAAAGACAGAGGGAATGGACCAAGAAATTCAATACCTTATACATCGAACAATTCTACCTCAATGATGTTTGTTCGAGGCATCTCATTCCTGTTGGTGACATTTTCGACCCTTTGACATCAGTCACAGCTCTTTATGTACGCGTATGCATCATTGAATAGTGTTAGCCAAAAGAATCTGGCTTGCAAAACTTTGGCCGTCGTACGAGTACCTCCGAAGTGTCCCCCACTCGGAGTTGAGTGACAATGGTATAAAATCTTTTATACTTCATCTTCTGCCACGCATCTCCTAATCATCTGATCTACACACATTTCAAACAAATATGGCTCTTCCCAGAAATAGTATTTCACATCATGAAAGAACTTTCTCCTTTGTTGATACGTCTTATCAATTGGCATCAAACCACAAGCTAAATAGTTAGCAATATCAACAAACCAAAGGGTACTATGGACATGACTTACCTTCAATATGGTTCATCTGGAAACGTTTCCTGAATAGGTATAATAGGAGAATTCCCTTCTTGCAACTCCAATCTGGAGAAGTGATCTACTACTTGGTTTTCTACTCCCTTTCGATCTTGAATTTCTAGATCGAACTCTTGAAGTTGAAGCACCCATCAGATCAGTCTCGGCTTAGCATCCTTCTTGGCAAGTAAGTACTTAATTGCCGAGTGGTCCGTATAGAAAGTCACATTGGTACCTACAAGATAAAATCAAAACTTGTCAAAAGCAAATACAATAGCAAGTAACTCTTTTTCTGTTACCGTATAGTTCAGTTGAGTAAGAGTCCGGCTTGCATAGTAGATGGGATGAAAAATTTTGTTCCTTTGCTGGCCCATGACAGCTCCTATCGGGAAGTCGCTTGTGTCACACATCAATTCAAATGGAAAATCCCAGTCTGGTGTGACGATTATGGATGCCGTAACTAATCAACTCTTCAAATCCTTGAAAGCTCTTAAGAATTCATCATCGAACTTGAACGTCGTGTCCTTCTCCAATAATTTGCATAATGGTTTAGCAATTTTGGAGAAGTCCTTGATAAATCTTTGATAGAAATCAGCGTAGCCCAAAAAGCTTCTAACACCCTTTACAGATGTTGGAGGTGAGAGCTTCTCAATAACATCTACCTTTGCTTTGTCTACCTCGATTCCATGACTCGTTATCCGATGCCCTAGAACAATTCCTTCTCATACCATGAAATGGCACTTCTCCTAGTTAAATACGAGGTTCGTTTCTTTGCATCGTTTTAGTACCCTAGCTAGATTGGCTAAGCAATCATCGTAAGTATCTCCGAATACTGAAAAGTCATCCATAAAAATTTCCAAGTACTTCTCAACCATGTCAATAAAAATAGACATCATACATCTTTGAAATGTAACAGGTGCATTACATAAACCAAATGGCATGCGTCTAAATGCAAATGTACCGTACGGGCAGGTGAACGTTGTCTTGTGTTGATCTTCTGGTGCTACTGTAATTTGATTACAGTATCTATCGAGAAAACAGTAATAGTTTCGCCCCGCAAGACTATCCAGCATCTGGTCCAAGAACGGCAAAGGAAAGTGATCTTTCCTAGCCGCCTTGTTCAGCTTCCGATAATTGATGCAAATCCTCCATCCCGTAACTGTTCTAGTTGGTGTCAACTTGTTATTCTCGTTCTCTATGACTGTGATACCTCCCTTCTTTGGCATACACTAGACCGAACTTACCCACGAACTATCTGAGATGGGATATATGATACCCGCATCTAACCACTTAATAATATGCTTTTTCACTACGTCCTTCATGATGGTGTTCAGTCTTCGTTGTCCATCAATCGTCCCTTTTTCGCCACCTTCCAGGATAATCTTGTGCATACATACAGATGGACTAATACCGCGAATATCGGCTATGGTCCATCCTATAGCCTTCTTAAATTGTTTCAACACCAAGATGAGTTTCTCTTTTGCTCAGTAGTTAACTCTACTGAAACAATCATAGGCAGAGTAGAAGAGTTACTTAAATAAACATATTTTAAATGTGAAGGTAATAATACCTTGAGTTCTAATTTAGGTAGTTCCTCGAGTGACGTTTTTGGTTGGGCATACTCCCTCTTCTCCAACTCCAAAGATTCAAAGCTAAGTATTCATCCTCCTCTTTATCATTTGGAGGATATGATGTCAAATTTTTTTCCAGTGGATCTTCAACAGAGTTGAGTTCCTTTTCCACTATTAAATCCTCTAAGTCGGATACTGCAGAACAATTATCAATTGCGTCAGGAAATCGCATAGACTTAAAAACATTAATGTTACCCGATCATCCTGAACACGCATCGTAAGCTCGCCCTTCTACACATCAATAAGGGTTCTTCCGGTTGCTAAGAATGGTCTTCCTAGGATAATTGGTACTTTTTTATCTGCTCCAAAATCTAGAATCACAAAGTCAGCAGGAAAGATGAATTTATCTACACGTACCAATACCTCCTTAATTTTTCCTTCTGGATGTGTTAAGGATCGATCTGCTGGTTAAAGTGTAACCGTAGTAGGTCTAACTTCACCTATCCCCAACTTTCTAAATATTGACATAGGCATCAAGTTTATACTTGCACCCAAGTCACATAGTGCCTTACCACAATATGTTGCTCCAATGTTGCAAGGTATGGTAAAACATCCAGGATCCTTCAATTTTGGGGGTAGTTTGTCTTGAAGATATGTGTTACATTCCTTCGTCAGAGCTATCGTCTCAAATTCTCCAAGTCTTTGTTTCTTGGACAAGATACCCTTCATGAATTTGACGTAGTTTGGCATTTGTTCAAGTGCTTCCACCAACGGGATGTTGATGTGAAGTTGCTTAAGTACGTCTAGGAACTTATTGAATTGAATCTCTTATTTTTTCTTCTGAAGTCTTTGAGGGTAGGCTGGTGATAGTTTCTTTACTAGAACTGGTTGATTCATTTTCTGCGGTAATTTTACATCTAACGGAGTTGTTAGTTTATCAGAATTAGCTGGTTCTGGAATTACCTTGTCGGGTTTTGCAGATTCTGGTTCTTGTGAAACTGGAATTTCAACATTTGGTTGAACTTCCTCTGAGTCTTGAGCATCAGCTGGCTCCTTTTCAGCTTCGATAGTGTTGGGCTCTACTTTCCTTCTGCTCCTCAATGTCAATGCTTTGCAATACTCCTCTCCCAGATTTCTTGGATTCTCTGTATCACTAGGTAAAGCACCTTGTGGTCGGCTCCTAAGTTCAGTTGCAAGCTGGCCCATTTGGTTTTCCCAATTCTTTAACGTAGTTGCTTGGCTTTGAATTGAGGCATCATTCTTCGCCATGTATTCCTTCAACAGATTATCCAATCTATTGGATGGTTCAGCTTTAACTGGGTTTTGAACTTGTTTGGAAAAACTAAGCGGCTGAGTTAGTGTAGATTAGGCATAGTTGTTACTAGTTCCAGCCCTTTGGTTACTCCAGCTAAAATTCAGATGGGTTCGCCACGATGGGTTATAGAAGTTGGATTGCAGTCCTTGCCTTCCTCAATTTTGGTTCTGGTTACCCATGTAATATACAGATTTGGGGTTCGACGGGCATTCTTCAAACAAATGTCCTTCCCCACAACAAACATAGGCTATACTCTCAAATTGGTAAGGTGGTTGGGCTGCAAAACTGTTAGACCCATTAGTGGTAAGATTCTTAAGCATTGAGGATAATGAAGATACCTGAGATGCGAGTGAAGTGAGAGTGTCCACTTCATGTATTCCAACGACTCGTCTTTCTGACGCGACTCGATTGGTTGGCCATTGATAATTGTTACTGGCGATCCTTTCGATGATTTCGTAAGCCTCATTATAAGACTTAGAAAGGATAGCACCGTTAGCAGAAGCGTCCATTACCATCTTTGTATGAGCATTGAGACCATTATAAAATGTCTCAAGTTGGATGTAATGTGGGATTCCGTGATGAGGGAATTTCCGTAATATTTCTTTATATCGTTCGCATGCCTCATACAAGGATTCATCATCCATTTGTTGGAAGGCAGTGATCTCGTTCCTCAACTCAGTATTCTTGCTAGGCGGGAAATACTTCATAAGAAATCTTTCGGCTAACTCTTACCATGTAGAAATTGAGTTTGGTGGCAATGAATTCAACCAGGCTCGAGCTTTGTCCCTTAGTGAGTACGGGAATAGCTTCAATCGTAATGCATCTCTAGGAACTCTAGCTAATTTGAAAGATTCGCTCACCTCCATAAATAGTCTTAGGTGAATATGAGGATCTTCGGTAGACATTCCACTGAATTGGCCCAATGTCTGAAGCATCTGGAACATGACTGGCTTCAGCTCGAATTGTTGTACCTCAATTTCGGGTCTCCTAATACCCGAATTAAGATCATTAAATACAGGCACTGCATACTGTCTTAAGGCTCTATCCCTATCGTCAGCAATAAGGATAGGATTTTGAGCAAGGTTTGCTTCATTTCCTTGATTCATATTCTCGAAATTCGTTCCTTCAGTCCTTCTCTAGTTTGCTTGTATTCTTTACTGTCGAAAGGTTCGTTCTATCTCAAGGTCTACAGGGAGTAAGTCAATAATATGCTCAATAATCATAAATAGCTGAAATTATCAAAGAAAGATTAATTCAGTTAAAATTTAAACAAAAAAAAAAACAAAATGTAAAACTAACAAATTCACAAAAAATGACTTTTTTAAAATAGTCCCCGGCAACGGCGCCAAAAACTTGGAACGATGGAAAAATGTGAAAGTGTACACAACCGCAACAAGTAATAAAGTGACAAGTAATGTCGAGTTATCATACCCACAGGGATTGTAAAAAGAATTATTTATGAAATTAATTGTAAAACACTTTTCTGAGATAAAAATAATTTGGTTTTAAAAGATGGTCAAAAACTATTTAAAAACTATGTAAATAATTAAAATAAAACAAATGAGTTCTAATGCACGATTTCAAATAAGATTTAATCAAGGTAACATACTTGTGTTGGATTAATTATATTCCTTTAACTTAGAATGATTAGACTCATGTTTACACTGCTATGAACAAATTCACGGCAACTCGGTAATTGGCTAACTTCTGAACATACTTACATACAAAGATCCATTGATCTCTTGACAAATCCCTATGTCAATTCAAACGACTAAACAAATTCTAACAAGCAAGCATGTTATTGTACATACATACTCATTAAATTGAACTAATCTCTTGCATAACCCTATGTCAATTCAAACGATTAATTAAATCTAACAAGCATATAAAAGACTATGTGAGGTAACAAGGCATCCCTACCTTGAAATAGTTTAATCACAATAATCTTGCAAGTTATGCAAGGCAATAATATCGCCAGATACATTGCTAATTTAACCTTCTGCTACCTTAGAAAAATAAACATGCACTGATTAAGTATTGTGTCAATTAATTATAATTTCAATCTGTTTAAATAATTAATTCATTAGTTACTTAACAATTATATTGCAAAAATAACTTAGGCATGATTTTACTTAACCAAGTAATTTACCGAGGCCTATAACAGTATAAACATCATTTTAACAATTCAAGTAGGCAGAATATAATCAACCCAACACAAACTCAATTTTAAGCTAAATTGATTAAAATAATCTTTTCAATAGCATAAATATCCATAAACATGTTCGTCAAAACAACAAAAAAATTAAAGAGTTAGGGAATAACAAGCAAATCCGGTGTTTCTCTGTGGCTTGACTAGTTGCTCCATTCTTCGTTCTTCGTTGCCCTCGGCTATCAAGGTGGCTTATAAACACCTAATTGCTGGTCCAAAATGGCTGATGAAAGCCTCTTTCCCAAGAGAAGAAATTGGCACTTGAACAATAAGGGAAATGGGATGGAAAAAATGAGAGAAAAGTGAGAAAGAATGAGAGAATGTTATGGAATGAGGGATGGCTTGAATGATCAGTAAGGGATGGCTTTTATAGCTGATTGTGGCCGCTAAAAATAGAAAATTCTAGCAGCCAAAGAGGCCCTTATGACCGGTCATCTACTCGGCAAGAGTTGAGACTTTCAACTTTGCTAAAAGTGGCCTGGGGCAAATCTACAAAGCCATAATTAAAGGTGTGGTTTGAATGCAATTTAGAATTCTTTCGAGGGCCTTTTTGCAAGCATATTTAATCAGCTAAAATGCTGATTTGGGTCAGTATATAGACGGTTCTGGGCTGCCTAATTAGTGGTTGGTTCGGTTCACTCAATATGGTTCGATCAATGCAGTTCAACTGGACCCTTTCTCCATAATTAATTAAAAATAATTTATTTAACCCAATTTAAATAAATTATGAATTAATACACATTTCTAAACCATCTTATGCTGGAAATTCATGTGCCTCGATACTTCGAATTGCTTCTCGACTTTGCGCTTTTAGTAGTGTAACGCCCCAAATTTAGATGATTTTGGCTTTTGTGAAATTGTAGCGTGGGGGGATATCTGAATATAAATTTTTACATGAATTCGCATAATATTAGGCAGCTTGTGTGATTTTGTGCTTTAGGGTGTGTTTGGGAGGTCCCAAGTTCAAGTTTTAACTTGGGCTAAATTTTGGTTTTTATGTGAGTAAAGCTTGACTTTAGGTTAGTGGGCTTATAAGGAATTGATGGTAAAAACTTAACAGAATGGGCCTGCTGGTCTAGTACTTAAGTGGCAAGGGAATACGCTTAGCGTCAAGGGTTCGATTCCCTGCAGTGGCGAGGGGATTATTTTCGCTGCGAGTTACAATTAAGAGTTAGGTTTTATTAAAATTCTGAGTTGTGGGCTTAGGGCAGAATTAGGGTTTTCTTTTTTTTTTCTTGTTGACAAAACGGTTTCTCTGTCGTTTCTTCCTCTTCCAAACCCTTGCTGCCGGAATTCTTTTCTTTTCTTTCTTTTTTCTTCTTCTCTGTTTTTCTTCTCTTTCGATTTCCCGTTCTCTTCCGTTTGGCTGTGACATTTGCTAGTGGTTCTGACGATTCGGTAAGTAACGTTTAAACTAAGTTACGAGATTTAGGCTGGAGATTATTTAAAAGGATCTTTGTTGTTGTTTAGGGATTAATCAAGGTTTGGTAGATCAGTAATCGAATTCTTAGCAGTGAGGAAACACCGTTCTTCGTCGAAGGTAAGTAGATCTCGCGTTTCGAGATTTGTCCGTTCTTACCTAAGTCGATTTAAGTGACTGATTTGGGCTCGGTATTGTCAATCATAGGCTTTGGAGTGCTCGTGGTTGGATTAGCAGTGAAAACGAATTAGGTGTGTACCCCGAGTACGTAGAAAACGAGTTTCAGTGAAAGCCGAAAAGTGGCCTGTCGACACCACACAAGCGTGTGGTCTGCCCGTGTGGTAGCCTGCGTCGCGAGACACGGGCGTGTCACTGATGAGCTAGGCCGTGCCATACGTGCGTGACAGACACGGGCGTGTGAGGCTGACGAGGTTGTGTGACGAGGCCGTGTGCGAGGCACGGACTCAGGCAAATGGGCCGTATGGATCATACGGGCGTGTGGGAATCTGAGCCAGGCCGTGTGATCCATACGGGCAAGGCCAAGTTGGGTCGTGTGAGCCTCACGGGCATGTGGGCTCACACGAGCAAGGCACACGGGCGTGTGAGCCCCTTTAATCTATTATGTTCTGTAAGGTTGCACGGGTCGCCCAAGTCGACTGTGACATGTAGTAGGGTTGGTAAGCCTTATCTAGACTCTTAATTCTGTGATGTATGTGCTCGCATGATATACTTAGCATGATTATCTGATCTGTTCCATAAATAAATGTATGATCTGTTTGTCTGCATTAAAGCATGCCATACTTGCATGATGCATTGCATCCGGGTGGGTTTGATGAAGTGAAGGGAGTATCTGGAGGGCTTCATAAGCCCATTATCTAGCAGGTAAGCTGCATACTTATGATATGTGCTGCGATGGGGTACCTTATGGTGTGTAGGGTTGGATGGGTCGATTATATCCCCATATACGGTGTGCAGGGATGGGTGGGTCAATTTTATCCCCACATGGTGTGTAGGGTTAGACGGAGATGGTGTGAAAGGTTGGTGGGCATGTTATATCTGATATCTGATCTGTTATGCATGCGATTTCTGTATAGTTAAGGCCGAATAACCGTATTCTGTTATCGGTTTGTATGCATGCTGTTTGTGGAGATGTACACACTAAGTTTGCGAAAATTCATCCCTTTATATCTATTGTTTGTCAGATAATCCTCAGCAGTAGATGGATCGGTGACGGAGGGCTTAATGGTGACCACTGGTAGACATTCACAGAATTTTTGAGTAACACTTTATTTTGGTTTGCTTAATTAAAATTTATGTTTTGAGGACTATTAGGTATTTGGACTTGAACTACTCTTGGGTTTATTTTGGAATTTTAAATTCTTAAATTATTGATTTGTGAACTAACAATGTATTAGCTTTCGAGTTAAGAAAAGTTTTCACGTAATATTCGGAATAAAGATTTCATGACTTAATTAAAGATAATTAAATTAAACAATTTTTTACTGGATAAGGTTTTGAAAAGGTTTTCTAAAAGCACTCTCATGTGACGCCGCCCGATTTGGCCATAACATCTAGGTCGGGTTTGGGTGTTACATTTAGTGGTATCAGAGCCAGGTTATAAAACTCAGTTGTGGATTTGGGTTTCAAATTCTGGTTTAAAGAAAATGATTTGCGAAATGATTTGAAATATTTTTGATAATAAGTATGTGGTACACCGAGCCTCCAGCACTGATCCTATAAGTTTCCTGAAACTCTGACACGTACTGTTCAAAGAATGCTTATACTGAAATTTTTCTGTATCTGTCTAAAATACTATGTATGTGTTATGAAACACTTTAGGTAGTGTAAACTGAAAACCGTAGTTAGCTTACTGCTCGTGATAGTTGACTCTGAAACTCTAGTAATATATTGCATAAAATATCTGTTAATAATTATCAAAACTGTAAACTGATATGCATAAAACTTCTAAATACAAATTAATTCAAAATTACGATGAGCACATGTGGTACTCATGGATGGGGTACCAGAGGCTGAGGTAGAGGCCGTAGAGGGATTCAAGCTGAGTCCTTCGCATTTGATATGATCCCTAATCTGGACACTAGCGAGAAACCAGTGTCACCTGTTACTGAGACTAGTGCTGAGTCTCAGGATCGTGCAGCTGGGGACGACGCATTGTCCCAGGCCATGCAGCGAATCCTGGAGAGGGTTGCTGTGGCTAATGCTGGATCTGGAGGTTGTGGGTCAGTTACGGAACGACTCCGGTCCAATGGGGCTGAGGTATTCAGGGGTATTACTGGAGTTGCACCTAATGTGGCTGAGTACTAGATGGAGGCCACGGAGCATATTATGGATGATCTGGATTTTACTACCGAGTAGAAGCTTAAGGGGGTTGTTTCGTTGCTTCGTGATGAAGCATATCAGTGGTGGCTGACGGTTAGGGATGACACTCAGCCTGACAGTCTGACGTGGGATTTGTTTAAGACGGCTTTTCAGAGCAAATATGTGGGGACCAGTTATATCGACGCTAGGATATGTGAGTTCCTGAATCTTACTCAGGGAGACTGTTCAGTGGCCGAGTATGAGGTCAACTTTCTGAGGCTGAGCCGTTCTGCGCGAGGCATGGTGGCGACTGAGCATGAGCGCTGTATTCGTTTTGAGGATGGCCTTAGGGATAACTTAAGGGTCCTGATAGCTCCGTAAAGGTAGTGTGAGTTTTCCGTGTTGGTCGAGAAGGCCAAGATTGCGGAGGAGGTTAAGCGCACTGAGCGCCAGAACTGTGATAGAAGGAAGGCTAAGAAGGATGTAGAGTCTTCGAATTTTGAGGTAAGGCCTAGGAAAAAGGCCAGAATTGATGGGCTTGAGAGATTTGGGCCTACTATTGCACCTGCTAGGGTGGCGATTTTTCAGCTTTGTAACAGACGCCATCCGAGCGAGTGTTGGAGAGCTTCTGAGGCTTGCTTGAGGTGTGGGTCAATTGAGCATCGAGTTAAGGATTGTCCACTGAGGGGTAATAGATGCAAGCACCGGCTACTGAGACTGCACAACTGCCAAGGGTAGTTCAGCAGCCACCTAGGGGCCAAGGCCAGGCTAGGGGTGGTAACGGTATAGGCCGAGGACAGAGAGCACCGGGCCGAGGTGCTAGACCGACTGAGGTGAGGTAGCCTGTACTTGTGTATGTTGCACGCCGTCGTGAGGATGGAGATGCTCTGGACGTCATCACGGGTACATTCGTAATCCTTAATGTACCTTATGTTGCACTAATAGACATAGGCTCTACACATTCCTACGTTGCATGTTCTGTGTCTGAGACTTTGGGAATACTGTATGAGAGCACTATTAATGAGATTTCAGCGGTGAGTCCGTTGGGGTAGTCTATTATGGTTAGTAAACTGTTCAGAGAAATCCTGTTGGAAGTCCAAGGGACGATATTTCTGGCTGATCTGATGGAACTTCTGTTTGGGGAGTTCAATTTAATCTTGGGTATGGACTGGTTGGTGAAGCATCATGTAAGTCTGGATTGTGCTAAAAAGAGGGTTTTTCTGAGGACCGAGGAGGATAATGAGATAGTCATGATTGGAGAACGACGAAATTATCTGAGTAATGTGATATCTGCGTTAGTAGCAGAGAAGTTGGTAAGGAAAGAATGTAAGGCATTTTTGGCCTACATCAGTGTTTCTAATTTTGCAGACTTATCGATTAACGACATTCATGCGGTGAGGGACTTTCCAGATGTTTTTCCAGGAACTACCAGGATTGCCTCCGAGCCGTGAGGTAGAATTTGGGATTGAGTTGATTCCTGGTACAGCTCCAGTGTCTATCACCCCTTACCGAATGGCATCGAAGGAGCTGACGGAACTTAAGGCTCAGATTCAGGAGTTGTTGGATTGTGGGTTTATTCGTCCCAATGTGTCTCTATGGGGAGCACCTGTTCTGTTTGTAAAGAAGAAGGATGATACAATGAGGATGTGTATCGACTACTGTCAATTAAACAAGTTGACGATTAAGAATAAGTACCCACTTTCGAGAATAGACTACTTATTCAATCAATTCAGAGGGGCTTCAGTGTTCTCTAAGATCGATTTGTGGTCAGGTTATCACCAGTTGAGGGTAAAGGTGGCCAATGTGCATAAGATGGCATTTAGGACTCGTTACAGGCATTACGAGTTCCTAGTTATGCCATTTGGGTTGACTAATGCACCGGCGGCATTTATGGACTTGATGAACCGTGTGTTCCAGCCCTACTTGGATCAGTTTGTGGTGGTGTTCATCGATGAAATTTTGGTGTATTCTAAGTCCTAGGATGAGCATAATGAGCATTTAAGAGTGGTTCTATAGATCCTTCGTGACAAACAGTTGTATGCGAAGTTCACAAAGTGTGAGTTTTGACTTAGGGAGGTAACCTTTTTGGGGCATGTACTTTCTGCTGAGGGTATTTGAGTGGATCCTCGTAAGATTGAGGCTGTGTTGGACTGGAAATAGCTGAAGAATGTGTCAGAGATCCGCAGTTTATTGGGACGGGCAGGATATTACCAACGTTTTGTAGAGGGTTTCTCGTTAATTGCAGTACCGTTGACTAAGTTGTTGCATAAAGGAGTTCCTTTTGTTTGGGTGATGTGCGCAGCGGAGAGCTTCGAAGCTTAAAGACGATTTTGACTCGTGCTCCAGATTACGATCTGACCCTTAGCTTGGCAAGGATTTCGTGGTTTACAGTGATGCGTCACATGTGGGTTTGGGTTGCGTCTTGATGCAAGATGGTAAAGTAGTCGCGTATGCATCTCATCAACTCAAGACTCATGAGGCTAGTTATCCGACGCATGATTTGGAGTTGGCAGTGGTGGTTTTTACTCTTAAGATCTGAAGGCATTACTTGTACGGTGAGAAGTGTATCATCTACATTGATCACAAGAGCCTTAAGTATCTCCTCACTCAGAAAGAGTTAAATCTTAGACAGCGTCGCTGGGTGGAGCTGCTTAAAGATTATGACTGTAGTATAGAGTATCACCCTGGGAAGGCCAATGTGGTGGCCGATGCATTGAGCCGTAGGACTGTGGCTGAATTGAGAGCGTAGTTCACTTGACTGAGTTTTTATGACGATAGGAGTCTTCTGGCAGAGCTGCAAGTGAAGCCAACATGGATTGAGCAAATAAGAGCTAAGCAGTTGGAGGATAAGACTCTCGAGTTGCGTTTCCGCCTGGTTGAGGCTAGAACTACTACTGACTTTAGGATTAATAGTGATGGGGTATTGTGTTTTCGAGGTAGGATCTATGTACCTAGTGACGAGGATTTGAGATCGTCGATTCTGAAAGAGGCACATAATAATCCTTACGCTATGCATCCTGGTGGAAACAAGATGTACCGAGACCTCCGAGAGTTGTACTGGTGGCTAGGATTGAAACGTGAGGTTACTGACTTTGTTGCTCGCTGTATGACTTGTTAGCAAGTTAAGGATAAGCATCAGTTACCTTCGGGGTTGCTACAGCCGGTTAAGATACCGATGTGAAAATGGGAGCGAGTAACGATGGACTTCATTAGTGGGTTGCCCCTAACACCCACTAAGAAGGATTCTGTTTGGGTCATCGTGGACCGATTGACTTAGACCGTACATTTCATTCCTGTTAGGACAGACTTCTCTCTATAGAAGTTGGCCAAGCTTTACATTTCTGAGATAGTGAGGCTACATGGGGTACCTGTCTCGATCATTTCTGATAGGGATCCTTATTTTACATCTTGGTTCTGGAGGAAACTTTATGAGGCTTTGGGTTCTCGTCTTGACTTCAGTACTGCTTTTCATCCTCAGACAGATGGACAATTAGAGAGGGTGATTCAGATATTAGAGGACATGTTGAGGGGTTGTGTAATAGATTTTCGATGTAACGCTCCTAACATGTATCCGTTATCAGAACAGGGTTACCAAGCATTACCAAACATATACACTAGCATTTATATAAAATCGAGTCATAAATTTTCATTTTTAAGTCAAAACTTCACATATTTCATCATAAAGTCTCTAATATGGGTTTACTGGGCCCAATACATGCTTAGGAAATGATTCGAGACTAAATTGGCAACTTTGAAAATTTTACCTTGAAGATAGTGGCACACGCCCGTGTGGCCTGGGACATGGCCGTGTGGCCAGCCCGTGGGGATCCCATGGTCGTGGGGCCAGCCCATAGGCAGTTCTGACTTGCAATTTCTTAAGCATCAGAGGGACACACGGCTTGGGCACACGCCCATGTGGCTAGGCCATGTGGTACACTAATTTTTTACCATTTTAAAGCCATTTTCACATGGTTTTGACACACGACCATGCTTAAAACCCGTGTCCTTCACAAGACCAAACACACGGCCATGTCTTTTACCCGTGTACTATCCTGACTCCATATTAAAGGACACATGGGGCATACGGTCATTTCACACGCTCGTGGGCTATCCGTGTGTCACACACGGTCTAAACACATGCCCGTGTATCTTACCCGTGTGGACGAAATAAGGTCATTTCCTAGCCTTATTTCTCACCCAAACTTAACTACTTTCTAGCATGAAAACTTACAAGTATATACCATTCGTTTCAACCAATTTCCATCATTCAATCTAACATTTCCAACACTTAACCTTAACTAAAGCTTACCTTTACATTTATTTATAAATCATGTTTTAATAAAAGTGATTTGTATCTTGTTGAACATGAACATACCATAATACCTCAAAACACATATTACTAGCCATTCCAATGACTGGATTGTAAACAAACATGTTACATCACCATTTGGCCTCATTAGCCTATACATGCCATTATATCAAAATGAGTTTGTCGTTTATACCAAAAGTTAAGGAGTTGATAGTGTGATGATAGCTCCGACCCAATCCAACCTTTACGAGCTTTGAACACTATAAAACAGGGAAAAATAAACCTAGTAAGCATTATATGCTTAATAAGTTCATATAACCAACTACACTTACTGTAACACCCCTCACCCGTATCCAACCCCGGGATAGGGTTCGAGGCATTACTGGTAATTTTCCTTTCCAAACTTATTAAATCGGGTCACCAAACTTCGCCCAAATTTAAAATCTTTCAAACATGTACCTCTCATCCCTTATACAGGCCTTCGAGGCCTAAAACACACCTAGGGGCTGTACCGGACACAACCAAAAACATTCGATAAATTTTGGGCACATTAGAAAATTTTCCATTACTTTGAAGTGTGACACGCCCGTGTAATGGGGCAGTATGGTCACACACGCCCGTGTGGCTTGAGACACGCCCATGTCCTCCGCCCGTGTGCAACACTGACTTCAACCTCAACATTCTGTTAAAAGCACACGGCTAAGACACACGCCCGTGTACTTAGCCCGTGTTCTATACTGGCTTAAAATCTTAGGTGCAAGGGGCGCACGGCCATACCATACACCCATGGGGATGAGCCGTGTGTCACACACTAGACACACGCCCGTGTGGACCTTATTAAGCTATTTTCCAAGCATTAAGTCACCCTCTACCAACCAATTACACTTATAGATTACTATAGTGCATGTTTAAGCCAAATTATACATTTATAAATATGAAACTTTGATTAACCTCATTGCATGTGAACCTCATGTCATTGGTTTCATACATGCTAAGTTAATTCTCATCTTGCATTCAAGGATCTCTATGTCTACTCGACATATTTAAGATTGGCTCGTTTTTATAACTCATTGCCAATTATAATCAAGCCATCATATGTGAATATAAACGTGCATAGATTTGTAGGTCATTACCTACTTCAAAATAAGCCAAGTTACCATGGCCATATACAAAAAGACAAGTATAACTTTACATGCCTTCATCTTGGCAAATCAAATGACACATATAACCAATTATCAAAATTTCTATACAAGCCATTGAACAAAACATAAGTATCTATATACCAAAGCTGAATTAGTTGATAGTGTGTTGATTCTCCAACCGTCTTCCAATCTTTACAAGTCCTCGAGCTCTGTAAGATAGGGGAAAGAGAGGGGTAAGCATTTACATGCTTAGTAAGCTCAAAATAACTGGAAAGTGAACTTACTGGTTATTTAGCATACATCCTTATTAGATAATGAAACCAACGAATATGAAAATGGTTTCCCTATCACATGCACTCAATCAATGAGTTAGTCACATAACAAAACACCATGTAACTTATCTTAGATGAGCTCATCATTCAACATGCCATTTATACATATACTTCGTTTTAGTCCCGTTGAGTTTCTAGGAAATCTCGATGGATTATCCAATCACCGTCAATTCATACGAATGATCATTTCAGTATGCACTCTCACGAAACTCACATCTTACGGCGGGATTACCAGTCTAGGCTAAATCCCCCATAATATAACTCATAAGGTGATGTCGGGATTACCAGTCCAAACTAAATCCCTTATAGTAACAAACACTCTTAATGAGCTCGAATTTGAATTACCAGTCTAGGCTAAATTCAGACCCTAATCAGATTACCCGTCCCGGGCTAAATCCATAATGCACACATATTCTTCGAGAGGCTCGATCATTCAAGGAACACCCGTCCAGGCTAGGTCCTTTTCATACTTGAGATCATCGGATTACCCATCCGGGCTAAATCCTTTCTGCAACATATGCAGGATCTCAAGTCACATGTCAATCATGGTTTATTCATCAAATTCCCTTTCTAACCTCAACTGAGACATTATCCATCGAATCATTATCAAAGATGCAATCCATGCATTTTCATGTCATTCAACAATGCAATCATCATGCATTCATAAATCATACAATTATGCATATTATGAGTTTACTTTAAGTTATCCGAACTTACCTGGTACTCGTTCCGGTATTGTGTTTCGGTTATTTCGAAACCTTTCGTTTTCCTCGATAGACCTCTGAAATTTATTCCTCGGGGTCTATAACAATAAAATTAAACCATTAACACCTTACATTGTACTATATGAGCTTAAATTTCACCTCCGGTCCGAATATCCATTTTGCCCCTAACCTTTTACATTTTTACGATTTAGTCCCTAGGCTCGTATAATGAAATACATGCAATTTCTACCTTACCCAAGCCTAGACAAACACTTTTCCTTTTATGGCAACCCACATTTTCCATCATTTTCACATTTCTACCACATATTTAACAACTTTTGCACAAAGGTCCCTTTAGGGGTTTTTCATGAAAATCACCTAGGAAAATATGTTTAACACACCTTTAACTTTCATATTCCTCCATAAAATATCAAAATACAAGCAACTCATGCTTGGGTAAATTTTTAAACATGAACCCTAGCATGAAATATGGGTAGAAATGGAGAGAGTAAGCTATCGAGATTTCAAAAATGCAAAGAACATTAAAAACGGGAATTGGGAGCACTTACTATTGAGCTTGAAATGCTTGGAAACCCTAGCTATGGAGACTCCTCAATTTTTGGTTGAATGAGGGAGATGAATGGCTGATTTTTGCCTTCTTTTTCCCATTTTATTTCATTAAAATGCTAAATGACCAAAATACCCTTAACCCCTTTCTTTGAAATTTCATTCATGCAAGCCCATTTTTGTCCAAAAACTTAGAAATTGGGCAAATTGCTCTTTAAGGACTTCTGATTTGATATCTAAAGCAATTTCATACAAATTTCTTCTAGAATCCAAGTTTTGCAGTTTATTCAATTTAGTCCCTAATTTCCAATTCGACACCTTACTCAAAGAATTTATTCATGAAATCTTAACACATGCATATTCTCATATTCTAAACTTCATAATAATCATAAAATGAATATTTTGATGTCAAAATTTGTGGTCCCGAAACCACTATTCTGACTAGGCCCTATTTCGGGATGATACATTTCTTCCCCCTTAGGGACTTTCGTCCTCGAAAGTCTTACCAGTAAACAGGTTCAGATATTGGTTTTTCATAGTTTCTTCTGGTTCCCATGTAGCCTCTTCCACACCATGTCGATGCCATAGCACTTTTACTAAAGCCACATTTTTATTTCTCAATTGTTTAACCTCATGAGCCAAAATCTTGACCGATTCCTCTCCATAGGTCATGTCGGGTCTAATCTCAATCTCTGCTGGAGAAATCACATGAGAGGGGTCTGATCAATATCGCCTTAACATAGGTACGTGAAACACATCATGAATCTTTTTCAATTCGGATGGCAATGCCAAACGATAGGCTAGTGGTCCAACTCTTTAAGTGATCTCGTACGGTCCGATAAATCGCAGACTCAATTTGCCCTTTTGACCAAATCTCAATACCTTTTTCCATGAAGACACTTTTAAGAATACTCTATCTCCAACTTGGAATTCAGTCTCTTTTCTTTTTAGATCAGCATATGACATTTGCCTATCCGATGCTGCTTTTAAACAGTCTCGTATCACTTTAACCTTTTCCTCTGTTTCCTTGAGTTTTGTCCAGTACAATGGAGTTCGACACTTTCTGCCATACAAGGCTTCATAAGGTGCCATCTTTAAACTCGTTTGAAAACTGTTGTTGTAGGCAAATTCTACCAATGGCAAGTACTTTTCCCAGCTACCCTAAAATTTGAGGATGCAACATCGCAACATATCCTCAAGAATCTTAATCATCCGCTCAGACTGACCATCGGTCTATGGGTGAAAAGCCATACAAAAACTCAACTTTGTACCTAGGGCTTCTTGTAACTTCTTCCAGAATCTTGAAGTGAACCTCAGGTCTCTGTTAGAAATAATCGATACCGGTACCCCGTGTAGTCTCACAATCTCAGATATGTACAAGTCGACCAATCTATCAAGAGAGTAGTCTGTTCTTACCGAAATAAAATGAGCCGACTTTGTTAACTTATCCACCACAACCCATATAGCATCTTTTTTTTCAGAGTCAATGGCAATCCTGTCACAAAATCCATAGTAACTTGAAGGCACTTCCATTTGGGGACCATTACAGGTTGTAACAAACCTGAAGGCACTTGATGTTCAGCTTTAACTCGCTGACATATCAGGCACTTCGATACAAATTCAGAAATGTCTCTTTTCATGTCGTTCCACCAATACGTTTTTTTCAAATCATTGTACATCTTGGTACTTCTCGGATGAATAGATAAACGGCTGTTATGTGCTTCTTGCAAGATTTTTCGAATAAGTTCATCATCTTTGGGTACACAAACTCTATCTCTGAACATCAAACATCCATCAGGACCAATACGATAATCTGATTCAATGCCCGACTCACATTGAGTCATTTTTGCTTACAGGTCTCTATCATTAATTTGAGCACCATAGATTTCCTGGAGAAATGTCGGCCTAGCCTCTAGCTCTGCCAAGATCGGACCATCATCAAGCAATAATAATCGAGCATCTATGGCTCTCAATGCAAACAAAGATTTTCTGCTCAATGCGTCGGCGACCACATTTGCCTTTCCTGGGTGATAGTCAATGATCAGATCGTAATCTTTAATTAGTTCTATCCATCTTTGCTGTCTCAGATTCAATTCTTTTCTAGTCAACAAATACTTCAAACTCTTGTGGTCTGTGAATATACGACAAGTCTCACCATATAAATAATGCCTCCAGATTTTCAAGGCAAAGACAATGGTGGCAAGCTCTAAATCGTGTGTCGGATAGTTTTTCTCGTGTGGGTTCAACTGCCGTGAAGCGTAAGCTATCATCTTGCCATCTTGCATAAGTACACAACCCAATCCGTTCAAGAATGCATCATGTAGACCACAAACTCTTTTCCCAGCTCAGGTAATTCTAAAACAGGAGCTTCAGTCAGCAATGTCTTTAACTTCTCGAAACTCTGCTGACACCTTTCTGTCCATTCAAACTTAACATCTTTCTGTAGCAACCTCGTCATTGGAGTTGCTATTATAGAGAATCCTTTCACAAATCTTCGATAGTAACCGGCTAAGCCAAAAAAGCTTCTAACCTCGGTCACATTTTTAGGTGGTTTCCATTCAACAATAGTGGAGATTTTACTTGGATCAACTCGGATGCCTTCACCCGAAACAATATGACCCAAAAATCCAACTTCTTGGAGCCAAAATTCACTCTTGCTAAACTTAGCATACAGTTATTTTTCCCGTAAGGTCTGCAACACAGTTCTCAGATGTTTCGCATGTTCTGTCTCATCTTTAGAATAAATCAAGATGTCATCAATGAACATAACGACAAACTTATCCAAGTATGGCTGAAAGATCCTATTCATTAGATCCATGAATACGGCCGGAGCATTCGTCAATCCAAATGGCATAACAAGAAATTCATAATGGTCGTATCTTATTCTAAAAGCTGTCTTTGGCACATCCAATTCCTTAACACATAACTAATAGTAGCCAGACCTCAAGCCTATCTTAGAGAACACAGTGCTCCTCTTAACTGGTCGAATAGATCATCGATCCTTGGCAAAGGATACTTATTCTTAATAGTTACCTTATTCAGTTGTCGGTAATCTATATATAGTCTCATCGAACCATCTTTCTTCTTGACAAAAAATACGGGGGCATCCCAAGGTGAAAAGCTTGGCCTAGCAAAACCTTTATCCGTCAGCTCTTGCAACTGTGCTTTTAATTCATTTAACTCGGTTGGCGCCATTCTGTACGAGGTAATAGAGATGGGATTTGTCCCTGGCACTAATTCAATACCAAAATCTATCTCTCTCTCGAGAGGTAATTCAGGTAATTCTTCCAGAAATACGTCTGGATATTCACATACTATAGGCACAGTCTCAATCTTCAACTTTGTTTGCCTCGTGTTCAACACAAAAGCAAGGTAAGCTTCGTACCCTTTTCTCATATATTTCTGACCAACAATTGTCGTGATTATAGCTGGCGACGTGCCCAAATCTCTTGAATCAACACGTAGAATCTTGCCATCTGGGCATTTCAATTTAATATACTTGCTACCACAATTTACAATTACATCATGCAAGGCTAACCAATCCATACTGAGTATTACATCAAACTCATCAAAAGGTAACAACATAAGGTTAGCAGAAAAACATTGACCATGAATTGTCAAAGGACAATTCTTACAAACTTTATCAACCAGAACTAATTTTCCTAGTATGTTCAACACTCTAATAACAAATTCCGTAGGTTCAATGGGTATGTTCATACTAGACACCAATCTCATGCAAATGTATGAATGCGTCGAGCCGAGTCAATTAAGGCAATAACCCGAGTTAATTAAGGTAATAACACATGTATTGGAAAGAGAAAAAGTACCCATAATAACATCAGGAGAAGAGGCTTCCTATTGAGCGCGTATTGCATACGTTCTTTCTGAGGCTCGAGCCTCTAATTTTGTAGCTTGTTTGGCCTTAACCCGATTGCCATTAGCACTACCAGGATATCTCGGAGGTCTCCCCGAGCCATGGGAGCACTCGCCTTCGGAGTTACTTCCACTTCTTTTTCAATTCGCTCAGGGCAGTCCCTGAGAAAGTGGTCAAGAGAACCCCATCTGAAACATGCATTGCTCTTTATTCAGCATTCTTCGAAGTGAAATTTGTTGCAACTCTTACACTTCGGCTTTTGGTCATCTCCATTCCCCACACTAGTCACCATTGGGGAGGAAAACTTCTAATTTTGTCACTTAGAGCTTCTCGTTCTACCCGAATATCCTACAGATGAAGTGGAGTGTTCATGTTGGCTCCTTGATTTCTTTGTAGAAAATGAGAGCGTCCTACTGCCGGATCTCTTGCTCGCAACTCGAGCCTCTCTCTTTGCTTGCTTTCTTTCATTATTAAGTTCCTTGGCCTTCTTGGTCCGATCAGCTAATGCAGCAAACTCTCGTATTTCAAGGATCCCGATCAACAACTTGATTTCCTCATTCAAACCTTCTTCAAAGCGTTTATACATTTCAGACGGTTTGAACCTATTCAGTTGCGTACTGACTTAATCTTACAAACTCCCTTTCGTATTCTGCCATAGTCTTATTCTCTTGTTTGAGTTCCAGGAACTCCTTTCTCTTCGAGTCTAAAAACCTTTAACTGATATACTTCTTCCTAAACTTTGCTTGGAAGAATTCCCAACTGATATTTTCCTTTGGCACCACCGAAGATACGGTCTTCCACCAGTGGTACGTAGTGTCCTTCAAGAGAGATACGGTACACTTTAAGCACTCCTTAGCTGTGCAGGATAAGTCATCTAAGACCCGTGTGGTATTCTCGAGCCAAAACTCGGCTCTCTCAGCATCATCCTCAATTTTAGCTCTAAATTCCTCGGCCCCATACTTTCTAAGCTTATTTACAAGGGCTTTACCAATTCTTACCGTTGCCATTCCTCGTGGCAAATCCTCATCAAGTTGGCTAGGGGGCGGGGGCAGTCATGGTATGTTGGGGCGATTCCTCAGATAATCCCCAAACCACTCATCCATCATGTTAAAGAAGACGGCTTGGGCTTCTTCCCAGCCTTCAGACATAACCCGTCTACTACTAGTAGAAACATCTCATTGTACGGAAGCTGGAGCATCGCTCTCGGCTTCCTCGAACTCATCTTATGCATGATTGGAAGACATTTACTATATTCAGAAATGATTTACACAGTTAGGAGATATCACACTATCAACGTTCATATAATGGCATGTATAACGAACCTTAATACCTTCTACGGTAGTCCTAGATTTGACTAAACTGTAACTCTGATACCACTAAATGTAACACCTCTCACCCTTATCCGACGTCAGGATAGGGTTTGATGCGTTACCGGTAATTTTCCTTTCCAAACTTATTAAATCGGGTCACCGAACTTCGCCCAAATTTGAAACCTTTCAAACATGTACCTCCCGTCCCTTATACAGGCCTTCGAGGCCTAAAACACACCTAGGGACAGTACGGGACACAACCGAAAACTTTCGATAAACTTTGAGCACTTTAGAAAATATTCTCTTACTTTAAAGTGTGACACGCCCGTGTGATGGGGCCGTGTGGTCACACACGCCCGTGTCCTCCGCCCATGTGCAACACTAACTTCAACCTTAACATTTTATTAAAAGCACACGTCCAAGACACACGCCCGTGTACTTAGCCTGTGTTCTATACTGACTTAAAAATTTAGGTGCAGGGGACACACGACCATACCACACACTCATGGAGATGAGCCGTGTGTCACACATGGCCTAGACACACGCCCGTGTGTCTACCCGTGTGGAGCTTATTAAGCTATTTTCCAAGCCTTAAGTCACCCTCTACCAACCAATTACACTTATAGATTACTATAGTCCATGTTTAAGCCAAATTTTACATTTATAAATATGAAACTTTGATTAACCTCATTGCATGTGAACCTCATGTCATTGGTTTCATACATGCTAAGTTAATTCTTATCTTGCATTTAAAGATCTCTATGCCTACTCGACATATTTAAGATTGACTCATTTTTATAACTCATTGCCAATTATAACTAAGCCATCATATGTGAATATAAACGTGCATAGATTTGTAGGTCATTGCCTACTTCAAAATAAGCCAAGTTACCATGGCCATATACAAAAAGATAAGTATAACTTTACATTCCTTCATCTTGGCAAATCAAATGAAACATATAACCAATTATCAAAATATCTATACATGCCATTGAACAAAATATAAGTGTCTATATACCAAAGCTGAATTAGTTGATAGTGTGTTGATTCTCCAACTGTCTTCCAATCTTTACAAGTCCTCGAGCTCTGTAAGATAGGGGAAAGAGAGGGGTAAGCATTTACATGCTTAGTAAGCTCGAAATAACTGGAAAGTAAACTTACCGATTATTTAGCATACATTCTTATTAGATAATGAAACCAACGAATATGAAAATGGTTTCCCTATCACACGCACTCAATCAATGAGTTAGTCACATAACAAAACACCATGTAACTTATCTTAGATGAACTCATCATTCAATATGTCATTTATACATATACATTGTTTTAGTCCCGTTGAGTTTCTAGGAAATCTCGATGGATTATCCAATCACCGCGAACCTCACATCTTATGGCGAGATTACCAGTCCAGGCTAAATCCCCCATAATATAACTCATAAGGTGATGTCGGGATTACCAGTCCAGGCTAAATCCCTTATAGCGACAAACACCCTTAATGAGCTCGGATCTGAATTACCAGTCTAGGCTAAATTCAGACCCTAATCGGATTACCCGTCCGGGATAAATCCACAATGCACACATATTCTTCGGGAGGCTTAATCATTCAAGGAACACCCGTCCGGGCTAGATCCTTCTCATACTTGAGATCATCGGATTACCCATCCGGGCTAAATCCTTTCTGCAACACATGTAGGATCTCATGTCACATGTCAACCATGGTTTATCCATTGAATTCCGTTTCTAACCTCAACCGAGACATTATCCATCGAATCAATATCAAAGATGCATTCCATGCATTTTCATGCCATTCAACAATGCAATCATCATGCATTCATAAATCATACAATTATGCATATTATGAGTTTACTTTAAGTTATCCGAACTTACCTGGTACTCGTTTCGATATTGTGTTATTCTGAAACCTTTCATTTTCCTCGATCAACCTCCGAAATTTGTTCCTAGGGGTCTATAAAAATAAAATTAAACCATTAACACCTTACATTGTACTATATGAGCTTAAATTTCACCCCCATCATTTTTCCCCTAACCTTTCACATTTTTACGATTTAGTCCCTAGGCTCGTATAATGAAATACATCCAATTTCTACCTTACCCAAGCCTAGCCGAACACTTTTCATTCTTATGGTAGACCACATTTTCCATCATTTTCACATTTTTTACCACATATTTAATAACTTTTGCACAAAGGTCCCTTTAGGGGTTTTTCATGAAAATCACCTAGGAAAAGATGTTTAACACACCTTTAACTTTCATATTCCTCCATAAACCATAAAAATACAAGACAATCATGCATGGGAAAATTTTTAAACATGAACCCTAGCATGAAAATGCTAAATGACCAAAATGCCCTTAAGCCCTTTCTTTGAAATTTCATCCATGCAAGTCCATTTTTGTCTAAGAACTTAGAAATTAGGAAAATTTCTCTCTAAATTCTTCTAATTTGATATCTAAAGCAATTTCATACAAATTGCTTCTAGAATCCAAGTTTTGCAGTTTATTCAATTTAGTCCCTGATTTTCAATTGGATACCTTACTTAAAGATTTTCTTCATGAAATCTTAACACATGCATATTCTCATATTCTAGACTTCATAATAATCATAAAATGAATATTTTGATGTCGAATTTGTGGTCTCAAAATCACTATTCCGACTAGGCCCTATTTCGAGATGTTACACTTACCATTCATATATAACAAGTAAATCACACATTAGACAATTTATCCATCAATTTAGCAAACTAAAAAATATGACCTATACACAATCATTCAACCAAATTGGTTAGTACAAAAACATTAATATACATAGATGAGCTCATCATGTCATTTCTTTTTATTTCACTTGTTAATACATTTCCGTTGAATCTTTGAATTTCCAATGGACCTTTCCTTATCTAATTGTACACACGAGGTGCACATTCCCTTTTCAAGTGGTACATACGAAGTATACCTTTCCTTTTCAAATGGTACACACAAAGTATACCTAACCTTTTCAAGTGTACATAACCTTTTCAAGTGTACACACAAAGTGTACATAACCTTTTCATGTGGTAGATACAAAGTATACCTTTCCTTTTCAAAATCGATAGCCGAAGCTATCCCTTTTCATGTTCGATAGCTGAAGTTATCCCTTTTCACATTCGATAGCAGAAGCTATCCCTTTTCACATTCGATAGTCGAAGCTATCCCTTTTCACATAGTACACACAAGGTGTACATTTCCTTTTTATAATGAGATCAAAATATTATCCTTTAGCGACAACCTTTATTGCACCATATGCAAGATCTCATATTCACGGTAATCACCTGTCCAATCGAAAATTAATATTCAAATGGATTCATGCACCATTTCATCATTTATATAAGTCACAATTCTATAATTGTTTATTACATGTACTTACCAATCACAAATCATGATGCACATAATTCAACAATCAATTCAATGCATTTTTATGCTTAATTTAGTTATACGAATTTACCTTGACAATTGTTCGTAACTACTAATCTGAGACTTTTTCTTTCCCTCGATTTCTTTCTTTGTTCAACACTTTCGGAGCTATATAAATAAATTTAATCATCAATTCTATGATTTTTACATTCAATCAAGCCCATTTCACATTTTAGTCAAAAGTATCATTTTGCCCCTAAACTTTTAATTAATTCCAATTTCGTCCCTAAGCTCAGAAATTGAAATTCATGCAATTTACTCCTTATTTCAAGCTTATTCAAAATTCCAATATAACTTTTACAGAACATATATTTCATAAATTTTAGAATTTTTCCAAGAATTTCACTACTTTACAATTTAGTCCCTACACATGCTTTCACTAAAAATCACTTTTACAAAGTGATTTATCTATCAATAATCTTTCATTTTCTATCAAAAACTTTCAATTTACAGCATATTCATCCATGGGTAATTTTCTAAACTTTAGTTTTCTTTCAATTTATTCACCCAAATAAAAAAATTAAGCTCAAATAAAGAAATTAAGCTTTCCCGATCTCAAAAATATAAAAATTACTAAAAATGGGACATAGAACTTACCAAATCAAGCTTGAGAAATTTTCTTTCTCTCTCTTAAGGTTTCCATGTATTTTATAGAGAAGAAGATGATAAAATTATATATTTTTTTAATTTAATTAATATCATTTAACTTTTCCACTTTCCAATTTAGTCCTTTACCTTTTTCAATTTTCCATGGATGACTCACTAAAAATATCTACAGATTTTTCTTCAATGGTCTAATTGCCATATAAAGACCTCACATTTTGAATTCTCTAGCTATATAATCCCTATAGCTTATAGTATACAACTTTAACATTTTATTCAATTCAATCCTTTTTGCAATTAGACACATAATTGATAAAAAAAATTTTATAAACATTTTCATACAATATTCCTATCATAATACCTATCATTTTATGAAATTTAAATAATTTCATTTTTAGACTCAGATTTGTGTTCCCGAAACCACTATTCCAATTTCACTGAAATTGGGTTGTTACATCCGAGTCAGTTGGGAGGAGTACTTGCCTCTAGCCGAGTTCACTTACAACAACAGTTATCAGTCTAGTATACAGATGGCACCATATGAGGCACTTTATGGTCATAGGTGTCGCGCTCCTTTGTGCTGGACTGAGTTGGGTGAGCAGCGTGTTCTGGGTCCGAAGTTGGTTTCTGAGACGGAGGATAAGGTTCGCTTGATTCGAGATCGACTGAAAGCGGCTTCTGATAAACAGAAGTCCTATGCGGATTTGAAAAGGAAGGAGATCGAGTATTATGTGGGAGACATGGTTTTTCTTAAAGTCTCGCCATGGAAGAAGGTTTTGAGGTTCGGTCATAAGGGCAAGTTGAGTCCTCAATTTATTGGGTCGTATCAGATTTTGAAATGAGTGGAACCAGTCGCATATCAGTTGGAGCTTCCTCCAGAGTTGGATCGTGTACATGACGTATTTCACGTGCCAATGTTGAGACGCTATCGCTCCGATCCTACTCACATTGTGCTTATAGAAGAGATTGAGGTTAGACCGAATCTGACATTTGAGGAGGAGCTAGTTCAGATTTTAGATCACGACGTTAAGATTCTACGTAGGAAATCTATTCCCTTGGTGAAGGTGTTGTGGCAGAATCATAGCACTGAGGAGGCTACTTGGGAGCTAGAGGATTCGATGCGTCAGCAGTATCCTCACCTTTTCTGATCAGGTAAATTTCGAGGACAAAATTTTCTTTAAGGGGGTGGAGTTGTAACACCCCAAATTTAGATGATTTTGGCTTTTGTGAAATTGTAGCGTAGAGGGATATCTGAATATAAATTTTTGAATGAATTCGTACAATATTAGGCTGCTTGTGTGATTTTGTGCTCTAGGGTGTGTTTGGGAGGTCCCAAGTTCAAGTTTTAACTTGGGCTAAATTTTGGTTTTTATGTGAGTAAAGCATGACTTTAGGTTAGTGGGCTTATAAGAAATTGATGGTAAAAACTTAACAGAATGGGCCTGCTGGTCTAGTGGTTAAGTGGCAAGGGAATACGCTTAGGGTCAGGGGTTCGATTCCCTGCAGTGGCGATAGGATTATTTTCGCTACAAGTTGCAATTAAGAGTTAGGTTTTATTAAAATTTTGAGTTGTGGGCTTAGGGAAGAATTAGTGTTTTCTTTTTTTTTTCTTGTTGACAAAACAATTTCTCTGCCGTTTCTTCCGCTTCCAAACCCTTGCTGCCAAAATTCTTTTCTTTTCTTTCTTTTTCCTTCTTCTCTATTTTTTTTCTCCTTTGATTTCTCATTCTCTTCCGTTTGGCTGTGACATTTGCTAGTGGTTCTGACGATTCGGTAAGTAACGTTTAAACTAAGTTACAAGATTTCGATTGTGAATTATTTAAAAGGATTTCGGTTGCTATTTAGGGATTAATCAAGGTTCGGTAGATCAGTATTCGAATTCTTAGCAGCCAAGAAATATCATTCTTTGTCGAAGGTAAGTAGATCTCGCGTATCGAGATTTGTCCATTCTTATCTAAGTTGATCTAAGTGACTAATTTGGGCTCGGTATTGGTGTTTGTGGTTGGATTAGCAGCGAAAATGAATCAGGTGTGTACCCTGAGTACATAGAAAATGAGTTTTGGCAAAAGTCAAAAAGTGGCCTGTCGACGCCACACGGACGTGTGGTCTGCCTGTGTGGTAGCCTGCGTCGCGAGACACGAGCGTGTCACTGACCAATCAGGTCGTGCACGCGCCACACGGGCACGATAAACACGAGCGTGTGAAGTTAACGAAGTCGTGTGCGAGGTAAGGGCTCGAAAAAATGGGTTGTGTGGGCCACATAGGCCTGTGGGCCCACATGGGTGAACCACACGGGCATGTGGAAATCTGGGCCAGGCTGTGTGATCCACATGGGCAAGACTAAGTTGGGCCATGTGAGTCACACGGGCGTGTGGGCTCACACGAGCAAGGCACCTGGGCGTGTGAGCCCCTTTAATCTGTGATGTTCTGTAAGGTTACACGGGTCGCCCAAGTCGACTGTGACCTTTAGTAGGGTCGGTAAGCCTTATCTAGACTCTTAATTCTGTGATGTATGTGCTCGTATGATATACTTAACATGATTATCTGATCTGTTCCATAAATAAATGTATGATCTGTTTGTCTGCATTAAAACATGTCATACTTGCATGATGCATTGCATCAGGGTGGGTTTGACGAAGTGAAGGAAGTATCTGGAGGGCTTCATAAGCCTGTTATCTGGCAGCTAAGCTGCATACTTATGATATGTGCTGCGATGCGGTACCTTATGGTGTGTAGGGTTGGATGGGTCGATTATATCCCCATATACGGTGTGCAGGGATGAGTGGGTCGATTTTATCCTTACCTGGCGTGTAAGGTTGGACGGCGATGGTGTGAAGGGTTGGTGGGCATGTTATATCTGATATCTTATCTGTTATGAATGCGATTTCTGTATGGTTAAGGTCGAATAATCGTATTCTGTTATCTATTTGTATGCATGCTATTTGTGGGGATGTACACACTGAGTTTGCGAAAACTCACCCCTTTATGTATTTTGTTTGTCAGGTAATCCTCAGCAGTAGATGGATCGGTGACGGAGGGCTTGATGGTGACCATTGGTAGACATTCACGGAATTTTTGAGTAACACTTTATTTTGGTTTTCTTAATTAAAATTTATGTTTTGGGGACTATTAGGTATTTGGACTCGAACTACTCTTGGGTTTATTTTGGAATTTTAAATTCTTAAATTATTGATTTGTGAACTAAAGATGTATTAGCTTCCGCGTTACGAAAAGTTTTCATGTAATATTTGGAATAGAGATTTCATGACTAAAGTAAAGATAATAAACTGAACGATTTTTCACTTGATAAGGTTTTGAAAAGGTTTTCTAAAAGCACTCTCATGTGACGCCACTCGATTCGGCCATAACGTCTAGGCCGGTTTGGGGTGTTACAAGCAGTGTCAGCTGAGCCAATTTTTGCCCTTTGCGCGAATATGTCGAAAATAGTAAAAATTAATAAAAATTGAGTATAAAATTAACTAATTTCACCATGTTCATATTTTTGACACAATTTAATTATTTTATAATATTTAATTATTTTTCGACAAGAATTTAACCGGATTTGTATGAATTTAAGTAAAAATGGGTAGGAAAAAGTATATAAATTTTTGTGTTTCCAATATGTCATGACATAGGATTTCGATATGTGATTTCGTGTAAGACCACGTCTGGAACGTTGGCATCGATTTGAGATTTACGTGTAGGACCATGTCTAGGACATCAGCATCGTATTTGATTTCGTGTAAGACCCTGTCTGGGACAGTGGCTTCGATAATAGATTACATGTAAGACCATGTCTGGGATGTTGGCATTATACGAGCTTTTCGAGCTATCCGCATATCCTATTCAATTTCGTACGGTTCAATGAGCATTCCGAGAAATGAATGACTATGTGAATGTGTATCCAATTCAGGTACGTTTGAAATGTATATCATTTTTGAGAATGAAAGGTAAGTATATGTACATTTGTGGACATATGATATATGTATGAATTATTATTATGAGAATGAGATGTGTTATATGTAAGTGAATTATGATCAAATGAGCTATATGAGGCTTATGGATATGTGATTGTACTTTGCTATGAGCTACATGAATGAATTAGTTTAGAATTGTGTTATAAGTTTACTTGTATATGGCTTACTAAGCTTTTGAAAGCTTACTTTGTAACAGCCCGATTTAGGGCCAAAACGAAACAGTGGTTTCGAAACCACGAATTCGAGGTTGAAAATTTTATGACTGGGTGTTTAATTTGATGTTTAGGACTAAATTGAAATAGGTGAAAAATTTGTGTTTTAATTCATAAAGTACTTGATTAGAATGGGAGTTTTAAGTAGAGGTCATTAAATGGCAATTAGACCATTATACTTTATATGGACAAAAATGGGCATGAATAGGACAAAATTTTAAAGAAAGGCCCTAAGGGTATTTTTGTCATTTGGTAATTAAAAGAAATAAAATAGGAAAAATAAGCCAAAATTTTGTCCATCCATCTTCTTCCTTGGCCGAAACTTGTATGTTCACCATAGCTAGGGTTTTTCCAAGCTTTTAAGCTCAATAATCAAGAAAGGCGTGGAATCGACCTCGAACGGGGGAAGGAAAAGATTTTGGACTAAATTGCAAAATTTCTATATTTTGCACCGAGGTAAGTTTGTATGTAAATAATACATTATCTTTATTTATGTTTTTATATTTCAGCATATTTTATATATTGTAGCTGATTTTGAATCATAATCGGCTATTGGAAGAATGGAAATAAGTATTAGAAAGTGAAATACTTCCTGGTTGAACCTTCAGAATCGAAAGATATAGATGGTATGTAGTTAGGTCACATGTATGGTGTCAAGTACACATCATGTGTACAAGAGAGCTACGAGATACTATGTGGTAGCTAGGTCACATGTGTGATACGGGATGTATACCATGTAGACAAGAGAGCTACGAGATAAATGTAGCTAGGTTGCATGTGTGGTTCCAGGTGAAGGACACCATGTAGACAAGAGAGCTACGAGATAAAGTGGCTAGGTCACATGGGTGGTACTAAGTGTTCATGTTCACCATGTGTACAAGAGAGTCGAACTATGTGATGGGTGGAACTACGTGATGTAACCACCAAGCATTGGTGACTCGATCCGAAGTGTTCAACGGGGAAAATTGACTAAATGAAATTATGTATGACCTTGTAATGATAAGTGTAAGAATATACATGTGTAACGTATGAGTAATAAGTTCGATATGTGATTGGAAGTTGGAAAAATTGTTAAGGATAAGCAATAAATGCAACCAAAGTGTGAAAGATCAAAATTGATAATAAAACTGTTTGGACAGTCGCAGTGATGTGAATTTGAAAAATCACCAAAAATAGTAGGAATTTAATTTAAGGTTTAATGAGATATGAATTTTAATTTTAATGAGTCTATTTTTATATAAAAGAGACAGAGCAAGTAAAGGAATCTTATATTTTGAGATATTTATATTTTTGTGAGACTTGTTCAGAATGACTACTTGATCCCCTGTTCTGACTTTGAAAAATCATTAAAAATTTTACAAAAATAATTAAGAAATATAGTTTATATTCCTATATTCCTTATTGAGTCTAGTTTTAAATGAAATGAATTTCATGGAAATTTGACTTTTTTACAAGGATAAAATAAATTCGTAGTGAACAGAGGTCAGATCAGTCGAGCTGTATAACAGGGTAAATTTTAACTAATAAACTGTACTAATTGGCTAGACCAAAAATTCTAGAAATATTTTAGTAAGAATTAATATGAGCCTAGTTTCAGAAAAATTTTACGGATTTGAATTTCGAGTTTTGTAACTCGAGTTATGATTTATTCAGTGAACATGACGCAGGAGGGGCAGATTGATCAAATTGGAGTAAATAGTAAAATTAAAAATAGATATAATTGAGTTATTTTGTAAACATATTAGATTCCTTATTTATTATTTATATACTTACTAAGCTATAAGCTTACTTTCTTTTCTCTCTTTTGTCTTATAGTGTCATCCAGCTAGCACAGGAGTTAGAGATCGTTGAAGATCTGCCCGCACTATCAATACTTTTGGTATTTGAACTAAAGATTTTGAATTATGGCATGTATAGTAGGATTAGTTATTTTATTACGTGTCATAATTGCCTAGGTTTAAAATATTGGTTACAGTATTTGACCGATTATTTTGTACAAAGCCATTGAAATTGGCTAATATTGTTAAAGGCATATGTTATAATGATTCATGATCTAATTGGATGCCATATTTTTGTCTCAGTTTTATTTAATGGTATGTGATATGTTCTGGTAATACCCCGTACCCTGTTTCAGTGTTGAATGAGGGTAAGGGGCGTTACATTTAGTGGTATCAGAGCTATGGTTTAGTCGGTTCTCGGACAAATATAGTGTGTGTAAAAGTCTAGCTATACATGCCATAAATATACTGTGATAGTGTGGTGACTCCTGCTCATTCTAAACTATGTCTTGTTTTAATATAGTAATGGATTCTGATGGAACTGCGGCTGATGGTGCTGCTAGTAATGCACCGACTCCCGCGCAAGGGATCGCGCCTGTAGAAAATAGACCTAAGACATTGAGACAGGGAGATGAGGCTCGGGATGTCTTTCTCCAAATGATGAACAATTGGTATACTGAGTTTATTCGAGCAAACCCAAATGCTCAACCTCCTCCACCCCCTCCCATACCTCAGACGGTTCCTGTAGCTGCTCAAGGCATAGATTTGGTAAGAATGAACAAGCCTCCGGTCGACAAGATTCGAAAACAAAGGGCCGAAGAGTTTAGAGCAAAGATCGATGATGATCCCGAGAAAGCAGAGTTCTGGCTTGAAAATTCTACCTATGTATTTGATGAGCTCTCATGTACACCCGAGGAGTGCTTAAAGTGTGCTGTATCACTTTTGAGAGATTCGGCCTACCATTGGTGGAAGACTTTGGTAGTAGTGGTGCCAAAAGAAAGTTTTACTTGGGATTTCTTCCAGGAAGAATTCAGAAAGAAATACATAAGTCAGCGATTTATTGATAAAAAACGGAAGAAGTTCCTTGAATTGAAGCAGGGCAAGATGTCTGTGGCAGAGTATGAACGCGAATTTGTTAGACTCAGCAAGTATGCCTAGGAATGTGTGTCCACCGAGGCTATTATGTGCAAAAGATTTGAAGATGGGCTTAATGAGGACATTAAAGTGCTTGTGGGAATTCTGGAGCTGAAAGAATTTGTAGTATTGGTTGACCGAGCTCTTAAAGCCGAAGAATTGGACAAAGAAAAAGGAAAAGCTACTATTGAGGCCCGAGATGCCAGAAAGAGGCCGATAAGAAAGTCATTTCAATCCCAATCAAAGATGCCCAAAGAGACAAACCCTCGAATGATAGTTTCAGCTGGGGATTCACACAGAGATCGTGGTAAGGCATATTCGGGGTCTAAAGCTCAAGCTACTTCAGTGGCAAGTGTGGGTAATGTGCGGTCTAGAAAGCCCGAATGTCAGCAATGTGGCAGGCAACATTTTGGTGAGTGTTGGGGAAACGAGCGAGCTTGTTTTAGGTGTGGTTCTCGCGAGCATTTTATCAGAGACTGTCCAGAGAAAGTTAAAGAAGAAAAATTTTAGAGTGCTAGACAAGGTACTACCACCAGTAGAGGTAGACCGCCGAAAAATATTGGAAGTGGAGCTAGCAGTAAAACTGTGATGAAAGATTCAGCGGCAAGATCAAAAACTAGAGCGCCTGCTAGAGCTTATACCATACGTGCCCGAGAGGATGCATCATCTCCCGATGTGATTATTGGTACATTTTTTCTCTATGATACTATTGTTATTGCATTGATTGATCTCGGGTCTACTCATTCCTATATTTGTGTGAATTTAGTATCTAATAAGAAGTTGCCTGTTGAGTTTACTGAGTTTGCGATTAAAGTGTCGAACCCCTTAGGACAAAATGTGCTAGTTGATAAGGTTTGCAAGAATTGCCCATTAATGATTCAAGGTCACTGTTTTCTGGCTAATCTGATGTTGTTACCATTTGATGAGTTTGACGTTATCTTGGGAATGGACTGGTTGACATTGTATGATGCCAAGGTAAATTGTAAACAGAAAACACTAGAGTTGAAATGTGAAAATGGTGAAATTTTGTGGGTTGAAATAGATGAATCAAATAAATTGCCTATGGTGATTTCGCACATGTCTGCACAGAAATACATAAGGAAAGGGTGTGAAGCTTATCTTGCCTATGTAATGAATACTGAGATGTCTGAATTGAAGCTTGAATCAGTGTCGATAGTCTGTGAATTTCCAGATGTATTTCCAGAGGAATTACCTGGGTTGCCTCCAAACAGAGAGATAGAGTTTGCCATTGATTTGTTACTGAGGACTGCACCGATCTCGATTGCTCCATATAGAATGGCTCCAACTGAATTAAAAGAATTGAAGGCTCAGTTGCAAGAGTTAACAGACAAGGGATTTGTGAGACTGAGTTTCTCTCCCTGGGGTGCTCCTGTATTGTTCGTAAAGAAGAAAGATAGCTCAATGAGGCTTTGCATTGATTACCGTCAGCTCAATAAAGTGACTATAAAGAACAAGTACCCGTTACCGAGGATTGACGATTTATTCGATCAGTTGAAGGGGGCAACAGTGTTTTCAAAGATCAATTTGAGATCCGGTTACTACCAGTTGAGAGTTAAGGAGTCAGATGTGCCGAAAACCACCTTTAGGACAAGGTATGGACATTATGAGTTCCTTGTGATGCCTTTCGACTTAACTAATGCTCCAGCTATATTCATGGACTTGATGAACCAAATCTTTCGACCATATTTGGATAAGTTTATGGTAGTGTTCATAGATGACATCTTAATCTATTCTCGGGATGAGTCTGAGCACGCCGAACACTTGAGAACCATATTGCAGATCTTGAGAGAAAAGAAACTGTTTGCTAAATTTAGCAAAAATGAGTTTTGGCTTCGTGAAGTCGAATTTTTGGGACATATAGTCTCAGGTGATGGTATTCAGGTGATCCGAGCAAAATTTCCACGATCGTTGATTGGAAACTGCCAAAGAATGTATCCGACGTTAGAAGCTTTTTAGGCTTGGCCGGGTATTATAGACATTTTGTCGAGGGATTTTCGATGATTGCCTCTCCTATAACTAAGTTGCTGCAAAAGAATGTTAAGTTTGAATGGACTGATAAATGTCAGCAGATTTTTGAAAAGCTGAAAGCACGATTGACTGAAGCACCGATTTTAGTACAGCTCGAGCTAGGGAAGGAGTTCGTAATTTATAGTGATGCATCATTGATAGGCCTTGGATGTGTGTTGATGCAAGAGGGTAAAGTGGTAGCTTATGCCTCGAGACAGTTAAAACCGCATGAGAAGAACTATCCTACACATGATTTGGAATTGGCTGCTATTGTCTTTGCCTTGAAGATCTGGCGTCATTATTTGTATGGTGAAAAATGCTGAATTTTTATTGATCACAAAAGTTTGAAGTATTTGATGAATCAAAAGGATTTGAATCTGCGACAGTGGAGATGGCTTGAATTATTGAAAGATTATGAGCTAGTGATTGATTATCATCCGGGGAAAGCAATTGTAGTTGTTGACGCCTTGAGAAGGAAATCTCTTTTTACTTTGAGAGCCATGAATACGAGGTTAGCATTGTCTAATGATGGGTCAATCTTGGCAGAGATGAGGGCTAAACCGTTATTTCTCTAGCTAATTTGTGATACTCAAAAGAACGATAGTGAGTTGCAAACCAAGAGAACTCAGTGCGAATCGGGTTAAGACTCAGATTTTCGAATTGGACCAGATGACTGTTTGATGTTTCAAAATAGGATATGTGTACCGAAAAATAATGAATTGATTCAGAAAATATTACATGGGGCACACAGTGGCTGTTTGTTAGTTCACCCTGGTAGCACAAAAATGTATAATGATTTAAAGAAGTTATATTGGTGGTCAGGCATGAAAAGGGACATTTCTGAATTTGTAACCAAGTGTTTGATCTGTCAATAAGTAAAAGCTAAGCATCAAGTGCCGTCAGGATTACTCCAACCGGTGATGGTACCTGAGTGGAAATGGGATAGGATTACCATGGATTTTGTAACCGGTTTTCCTTTGACTCCTAAAAAGAAGGATGCTGTCTGGGTAGTGGTTGATAGGTTAACAAAGTCGGCTCACTTTATACCGGTGCGTACCGATTACTCACTTGATAAATTAGCTGAATTATATATTGCTGAAATTGTGAGGTTGCACAGGGTACTTATGTCTATAATATCAGATAGAGATCCGAGGTTCACCTCGAGATTCTGGAAAAAGTTACAAGAAGCTTTGGGTACAAAATTGAATTTTAGTACCGCGTTTCATCCACAAACAGATGGTCAGTCAGAAAGAGTAGTCCAGGTACTCGAAGATATGCTTAGATGCTGTGTTTTAGAATTTGAAGGCAGTTGAGAGAAATATCTACCTTTGGTTGAATTTGCCTACAATAATAGTTTTCAGTCGAGTATACAGATGGCACCATACGAAGCCTTGTATGGTCGCAAGTGTCGGACTCCTTTATATTGGACCGAACATAGTGAGAAACAGATTCACGGAGTTGATTTAGTTAAAGAAACCAAAGAGAAAGTAAAAGTAATTCGTGATTGCTTGAAAGCTGCTTCAGATCGACAAAAGTCATATGCAGATTTAAAAAGAAAAGAGATTGAATTTTAGGTGGGTGATAAAATGTTCTTGAAGGTGTCACCATGGAAGAAGATTCTGAGATTTAGCCGAAAAGGCAAGTTGAGTCTGCGTTTTATTGGGCCGTATGAGATTATTGAAAGGATTGGACCAGTGGCATATCGGTTGGCTTTACCGGCAGAGTTAGAAAGAATTCATAACGTGTTTCATGTATCAATGTTGTGATGTTATCGTTCTGATCCTTCATATGTGATTTCTCCAATAGAAATTGAGATTCGATCGGACTTGACCTATGATGAGGAACCGATTAAGATTTTGGCTCGAGAAGTGAAACAGTTGAGAAAGAAAAGCATAGCTTTAGTGAAAGTGTTATGGCAAAGACATGGAGTAGAAGAAGCTACGTGGAAACCGGAGGAAGCCATGAGAAAACAGTACCCAAACCTCTTTACCGATAAGATTTTCAGGGACAAAAATCCCTAAAGGGGGGAGAGTTGTAACAGCCTGATTTAGGGCCAAAACGAAATAGTGGTTTCGAAACCACGAATCCGAGGTTGAAAATTTTATGACTGGGTGTTTAATTTGATGTTTAGGACTAAATTGAAATAGGTAAAAAATGTGTGTTTTAATTCATAAAGTACTTAATTAGAATGGGAGTTTTAAGTAGAGGTCCTTAAATGGCAATTAGACCATTATACTTTATATGGACAAAAATGGGCATGAATAGGACAAAATTTTAAAGAAAGGCCTTAAGGGTATTTTTGTCATTTGGTAATTAAAAGAAATAAAATGGGAAAAATAAGCCAAAACTTTGTCCATCCATCTTCTTCCTTGGCCGAAACTTGTATGTTCACCATAGCTAGGGTTTTTCCAAGCTTTCAAGCTCAATAATCAAGAAAGGCGTGGAATCGACCTCGAACGGGGGAAGGAAAAGATTTTGGACTAAATTGCAAAATTTCTGTATTTTGCACCGAGGTAAGTTTGTAAGTAAATAATGCATTATCTTTATTTACATTTTTATATTTCAGCATATTTTATATATTGTAGCTGATTTTGAATCATAATCGACTATTGGAAGAATAGAAATAAGTATTAGAAAGTGAAATAATTCCTGGTTGAACCTTCAGAATCAAAAAATATAGATGGTATGTAGCTAGGTCACATGTATGGTGCCAAGTGCACATCATGTGTACAAGAGAGCTACAAGATACTATGTGGTAGTTAGGTCACATGTGTGATACGGGATGTATACCATGTAGACAAGAGAGCTACGGGATAAATGTAGCTAGGTCGCATGTGTGGTTCCAGGTGAAGGATATCATGTAGACAAGAGAGCTACGAGATAAAGTGGCTAGGTCACAAGGGTGGTACTAAGTGTTCATGTTCACCATGTGTACAAGAGAGTCGAACTATGTGATGGGTGGAACTACGTGCTGAAACCACCAAGCATTGGGGACTCGATCCGAAGTGTTCAACGGGGAAAATCGACTAAATGAAATTATGTATGACCTTGTAATGATAAGTGTAAGAATATACATGTGTAACATATGAGTAATAAGCTCGATATGTGATTAGAAGTTGGAAAAATTGTTAAGGATAAGCAATGAATGCAACCAAATGTGAAAGATCAAAATTGATAATAAAACTGTTTGGACAGTCGCAGTGATGTGAATTTGAAAAATCACCAAAAATAATAGGAATTTAATTTAAGGTTTAATAAGATATGAAATTAAATTTTAATGAGTCTATTTTTATATAAAAGAGACAGAGCAAGTAAAGGAATCTAATATTTTGAGATATTTATATTTTTGTGAGACTTGTTCAGAATGACTACGTGATCCCCTGTTTTGACTTTGAAAAATCATTAAAAATTTTACAAAAATAATTAAGAAATATAGTTTATATTTCTATATTCCTTATTGAGTCTAGTTTTAAATGAAATGAATTTCATGGCTATTTGACTTTTTTACAAGGATAAAATAAATTCGTAGTGAACAGAGGTCAAATCAGTCGAGCTGTATAACAGGGGAAAGTTTAACTAATAAACTGTACTAATTGGCTAGACCAAAAATTCTATAAAAGTTTTAGTAAGAATTAATATGAGTCTAGTTTCAAGAAAATTTTACGGATTTGAATTTTAAGTTTCGTAACTCGAGTTATGATTTATTCAGTGAACATGACGCAAGAGGGACAGCTTGATCAAATTGGAGTAAATAGTGAAATTAAAAATAGATATAATTGAGTTATTTTGTAAACATATTAGATTCCTTATTTATTATTTATATACTTACTTACTAAGCTATAAGCTTACTTTCTTTTCTCTCTTTTGTCTTATAGTGTCATCCAGCTAGCACAGGAGTTAGAGATCGTTGAAGATCTGCCCGCACTATCAATACTTTTGGTATTTGAACTAAAGATTTTGAATTGTGGCATGTATAGTAGGCTTAGTTATTTTGTTACGTGTCATAATTGCCTAGGTTTAAAATATTGGTTATAGTATTTGACCGATTATTTTCTACAAAGCCATTGAAATTGGCTAATATTGTTAAAGGCATATGTTATAATGATTCATGATCTAATTGGATGTCATATTTTTTTCTCGATTTTATTTAATGGTATGTGATATGTTCTGGTAATACCCCGTACCCTGTTTCAGTGTTGAATACGGGTAAGGGGTGTTACATACTTTGCGTGTTTTTCAATTGTTTTTTTAGATTATCGAAGGTACCGGAAGCTCGGGGATCGTCGAGGATTATCACCACACTATCGAACTCTATTTTGGTACCTTTTGAAAATGTGAATATTGAAGTATGGCATGTATAGGCTAGAAGTATTTGAATATGAATTGTGAAGTGTATATTATGCCATGTGATATGGCTAGATTAAAGTTGCTATTTAGTTTGGTTTTTGGTATATAAGTTGTGTTAAAAAATGATATGTTTTGATGTGCATAAATGGCCTAGTGACCAAATGGTCAATTTGGTAAGTTAGTTATGTGAATTTATTATGGAAATGATATGATTTTGATATGAGAATGGATATGAAAAAGTGGGATAATGACATGTATGAATGAATGATTTCTAGTATATGAATTTGGTTTGCTTTGATATGAAATTGATTGGTGATATTGTGGATTGAAATATGCAAATTTGTGTAGGTTTTGGTTTCTATTTGGTAAGGAATTGTGCTTTGGTTGATGCTTGTAGGGATGACCCTTAAGGATGGAAATTGGCTTTGAAAATAACCTATTTTTTGTCCACACGGGCAGAGACACGGGCGTGTGTCTCAGTCGTGTGCGATACATGGTCATGTTACATGGCCGTGTGTCCCCTGGGGTACCCTTCGATTTAAAGTCAGTATACCCTACACGTTTGATACGGCTTAGACACACGGGCGTGTCTACTAGCCGTGTAAGTGGTACACGGGCTTGCACATGGGCATGTGGTTTGCTGTGTGGCCAACGTCAGTTTTGACCACGGCCTGGCACACGGACGTGTCTTGTGGCCATGTGAATAAGTTAGTATGTATGCCCTGTTTTGCCACCGTCTAGACACACGAGTGTGTCTAATGCTGTGTAAGGAACACGACCTGTTCACACAGGTGTATGACCTCTATAACTTAGAAAAATTTGTTAAAATTTGGAAAATTTTTGTATGTGCTCAGTTTAGTCCCGACCCTTCCTAAAGCATGTTTAAGGTCTCGTTGACATAAGAAAGGGACTTTATGATGATGTTTGACTATGATGCTATGATGTGTGGATGATGTATGTGAAGTGATCATAAAATGTTCCGATGCGTCCAGTAATACCTCTTAACCCTAGACTAGCGACGGATACGGGTTAGTGGTGTTACAACACAACCGTGTGCTAGGCCATGTGTCAGACTGTGTGGGTCACACAGTCGTGATAGGCCATGTGGCAGACAGTGTGGGTCACATTGGCATGTTTTAGGTCCTATGGGCCGTGTGGGCCCATTTTCTGGAAATTCCACCTAGGGTTGTATTTATCTGTAATGTGTATTTAGCCACTACGTAGGGTCCATATTGTTCAAATAAGACTTGAAAATATGAAATTTGATAGTATAAGTGTGGGTTTTAACAAGTAAAAACTATGTATTAATTATTTATGTTTTAATGTTAATCAATTATGATTAAAATATATTTTGAAACGTGATTAAGTGACGATTGGAAAATACTAAAATGCTTATTGATTTTGAATCTGAGGTAAGTGCTTTGACTCGTATTTTGTGATGTTTGATTTGTTGTGTGATAACGAAATATGTAATATTCTGAAACTCATGTTTTGTGATATTATGACATGATCTTTTTTCTATTAATCTAATCTCTTAATACGAGATAAATTTCTAAAATCACCATATTTGGTTGCATGTTAAGCATGCTTGTTGTTCTGATTTTGTTTTTGTATGCCATATCACATGCATGGGATTGGGATGATATTTATAGGAGGAAGATTCTGGTAGTTTAATGATCTGCACATTCTAGTGGTTTAACCATAATTTTTGGCAGTTTATCTGCATATTTTGGTGGCTTGTCCACAAAAATCTGTATCTGACAGCTTGTCTATAACACCCCTCACCCGTATTCAATGCTGAAATAAGATTACGGAGTATTACCGGACTTTCAAAACAATTAAACATCCGTTTAGTAAACATTTTCTCAATTCAAATATTCATCATTCAATTTCAATCAACTTGTCCCTTATAATAGCCTAAGAGGCCTTAAACATGCTTTAAGAATGATTCGAGACTAACCTGGTAACTCAAGAACTTTCACAGAACTTTGAAATTTTTTTCTCAAAACAGGGGACACACGCCACACACGGCCACTAAACATGCCCGTGTCACAGGCAATGTGAAAACAGGGGGTACATACTAACTTGGGTCACACGGCCTACCACACGACCATGTGTCTAGCCCGTGTGCCCTTTGAAGTGGCCACACACGCTCGTGTGCCAAGTCATGTGCTAGGTCATGCCAAACCTGTAGGGTATACTGACTCGTACCACACGGCCAATCTCATGCCTGTGTGTGAGAATGTGTGGAGTATACTGACTTTATTTTAATTTCAACACCAGGGGACACACAGACGTGTAACATGACCGTGTGTCACATACGGCCGAGACACACGCCCTTGTCTTTGCCCGTGTGGACAAAAATAGGCTATTTGCAAAGCTATTTTGCCACCCTATTTTTACATACCTACACAAGCATAAATTGCAATATTTTATAACTCATTAAGCAGCCAATCCACAATATTTCATACACATTTTATACCAATTCGACATAGTATTCAAATACCAAATCAATATCATGCATTTTCCATTCATATGTCTACTACATATCAAGACAACCTTTGCATATTTTCATTCCATCTACTACTTGCCAAAACATACCATATTTGAATACTTATACACAACCAAAACATTATACCAAGTTAAGCCAAATCACATGGCTCTAACTTATACCACAACATGTACCAAAATCACTATCTCAAGTAACCATAACTATCATCTTTATATCTAGCCTATACATGCCATATTTATATATATTCATAAGTTCAAAAGTACCAATCGACAACTGGATAGTGTGATGCATATCTCTGACTTTATCCGAATCGAGCAAGCTATCTAACCTCTATAAAACATGGAAAAAGAAAAAGAGTAAGCTTAATAGCATAGTTAGCTTGTATAATTTAGAATTAAACTTACCATTTATACATAATCAAGACAATAAATAAGGTATACTCAATTTAATTTTCAAATGCCTAAACACAAACATTCATCAATAAGTTAGTCACATAAGTACATGTAATCATCCATTATCTCAATTTAATACTCAATACATTGTATCATATCAAATTCATATATCAAATACATCATTTGTAAAAATTCACTCTCAATTGTATAAACAATAATTCATTCGATAACAGTAACTCATCCGTATAAACACATAGCTTTTTCACATATCTAGTAATAGAATTTATACCCATTGAACTTATTAGAATTTCAAAGGATACTCAGGTGATATACATTACGTATATAAATTAGTAATCCGTCAATTCATTAACATTTTCGCTCTTTCGAGCTATGATCAGTAAGCTCCTCCTGAGCTGATGAACAGTAAGCTCTATTGAGCTAAAACGATAAGCTCTGACGAGCTGAAAATAGTAAGCTCTTACGAGCTGATATATCGGTAAGCTCATACAAGCTGTGGTGAGTCTGCAACATATGCAAGATCTCGACCCAAAACGATAACCCTAGTGACATGTCACTTGTATCCTACGAATACCTATAGTTCAAATAGGGCTCGATAACCATTAGACTATATCAATAAGGCATTCGTTTTTCAAGTAGTTCAATTACTCAATTATATACATTCATTTCAAATAATTACAAGTATTTAAAAGTTCAATTCTAATTATACGAACTTACCTCGAGTTGCTCGGATGGAAATTATCGACTATTCATCCACTTTTCCTTTTCCCCAATCTAATCCCAATCTCAACTTATCTTGATCTATATATTATCAAAATCAGCTTCTTTAATCAACTATTTATTCAATTTAGTCCAAAACACACATTAGGGTTATTTTACACATTTGCCCTTAAACTTTCACAATTTTACAATTTAGTCCTTATCACATAAAATTGCAAATTCATGCAATTTAGTACAAAACCATGCTTAGAAGAATTTAATACATGTTACTAGCAGCCCATATTTTCAATTAATTCACACTTTTAACCACCACATTTCACGTTTTCACAAATTAATCCATTTTTAACATTTTTGTCAAAAATCACTTTACAAAAACTATTAATCTAACATTAAACCTTCCAAATCTATCATAATTCATCAAATTCCTCAAGCATTCAACAATGACAACATGATAAATATTTAAAAATTTTGAAATTTAAGGTACGGGCTAGCTAGAATACAGAGTAACGATCTCAAAAACATATAAATCATTAAAAACAGATAAAAATTTTAGCTTATAAGCAAGGAGAGAGATGGTGAATGCTTGAGATAAGAACAATTGTGTTTTCCTTAGGTTAATTTTGGCTAGAGGATGAAGAAAGATTATAACCATTTGTTTTCTATTATTTTACTAACATATTTTTACACATTTACCATATTAACCTTAAAAATAAACCATTAATTCACCTAATAATGGCCATTCTTGTCCACTTATAAAAAATGGGTTAATTACCATTTAAAGCCACCATAATTAAAAGCCAAAGCTATTTGACACCTTTAACTAATAGAATAGCACTTTTACATTTTACGTGATTTAGTCCTTTTTACCGAATTAAGCATTGAAACAGTAAAATTTCTTCACGAAACTTTCACACAATAATTCTATCATGCTGTAAAATTTAATAAAATAATAAAATAAATATTTTTACTCCAAATTTGTGGTTTCAAAATCACTGTTCTGATTTGGCTAAAAACGAGTTGTTACATTATCTACATTATCTGATGGCTTGTCCATATTTTGGTGAAATCGAGATAAAAACTAAACCCCGAAACCCAAAAACAAAGAACCCTTACAATGTAAACACAAAATTCTCTAAAAGTGTTATGATATCTAATCTTTTAATGGGTGTATTTCTAAGGTTGTAAAAGAGTCTATTTATAGGCTAAATTCGTAGGTCAAATAATAATAAAAGAATCTAGACTAATCAGAGTTCAACTGAAACAAATAAATAGAGTTTAACTGGGATATTATCTCTCAAATTTGACTAAAATATGCAACATACTCAACAAATCTCCACTTTAATTCTTATTTCCACAACGGCATCTTTGCCAAAGCCCATCACAGCCCTATCTTGAACTATGTAGGGAATTAACTGAGTTGAATTTGTGCTTAGAAGCTGGACCTTTTCATTAAGCTCTTCCCATTCTGTTGGATCTAGATTCTCATTTTTTTTCCTGGTAACAACCTTTTTCAGGTCGGTCTGAACTAGAATTGCCATCATTCAAACTTGCCACAGATTGAAATCTATGACACCATCAAACTTCTCAATGTTAAACTTTGTTGTTGCCATCTCTAAATGGGTTGACCTATGAAAATTGAACAATCTCTGATACCAATTGTTGGGGATCGACCCGATTAAGCAACGAACAAGTAAAAAATAGTGAAAGAAATTGAGAAATTGAACACACAAATTTAACGTGAAAAAATCCGTCCAAAGAGGATAAAAAACCACGTGCAAAGGTAATTTTACTATAATGGTAAAAAAATAAAGAGTACAAAAAGATGGAGGTAAAAATCAATCCCTGAAACCTGAAAACAAAGAACCCTTAATATGTAAACACAAAATTCTCTAAAAGTGTTATGAGTTTTAATATTTTAACGGATGTATTTTCTAAGGTTGAAAAAGAGCCTATTTATAGGCTAAAGTCGTAGGTCAAATACTAATAAAATAGTCTGGACCAATAAGAGTTCAACTGAATCAAATAAACAGAGTTTAACTAGGAGATTATCTTTCAAATTTGACTGAAATATGAGTCATACTCAAAATCTACCTTGAGTGTTCGCACTGTACTCTTGAAAGTTTAAAATCTAATGTATATCAATAGTTTACAAACAAAAGTTCAAGAATTAGTTATTTCTCTTGAATGTTTCACAATTTAGAGTTTTCAGTATACCTAAAGTTTCAAAAGTAACAGTAACTAAAGTAGGACCGACATCAACGTCTCAGATTCAATTTACTACGAAAAAAATCAATTTTTGAAAAACTTGTGGCATGGTGTTTCCCAAAAATACCCCTTTATGACATGCATGCAGACTCATTCATATTTTTACACTCCGAGTTTAGAAAATCTAGACTCTGATACCACAAAATGTAACCTTCCCAACTCGGCCTAGACGATAAGCCCAAACTCGAAATATTACATTGGCCACCAAAATGGCCTAGCAAAACTATCAAAGTTTAAAAACAATTGGTTAAAACATTTAATTTAATTTTAGAAGTGTAACAGTCTAGTTTAGACCATAGTCAGAATAGTGGTTTCGGAACCACAAATTTGAGTCAAAAAATATTTCAATATTATTTTCTGTGCTTATAATATGTGTTACATGTGTGAAAGTTTCATATGAAAATTCAATCATTTGTGTGCTTAATTTGATAAAACGATCTAATCGCGTAACATTTAAAAGTTGCATGTTGTTTGTTAAAGTGTCTATTTGAGGTGTCTCTTTAAATGTGAGGTCCTTGTGTGGTTATTTGACCATGGCATGCATTAAATGACTTAAATGGGCATTATTAATGATATGATGCAAGGGCAAAATGGTAAACTAGTTATAAATGATATATCAAATAAAAGAAAAGCTTAAAATTAGTTCATTTTAAGTCTTCTTCCACCGAAAATAAGAGAATAAGAACACCATTTCTAGGGTTCAAGCATTCGGCATTCATATTACTTGATTAAGGTATGGTTTTGACTCGATTTTTGATAATTTCTACGTTTTTGTGATCGTTGCTTAGTGTTCTATCAAGCCCATGCCTAAATTTTTTATTTTGATGATGATTTTGAAATATTCCATTGATGAAATTGTGAGCTTTGTGAAGTTAATTGCTAGAAATTGAAAGATATGTGTTGGGTTGATATATTTTATATTTGAATTTTTTTATTATTTTGAGTAATTTCGACTAAATTGTGAAATTTGTAAATTGAGGGACTAAAATGTGAAATAATTGAAATATGTGGACTTGTATGAGTGCTATGAATATTCGACTAAGCATGAGCATATGCAAATTTTGTGTATTTTGTAATTAGGGACTAAATTGTCAAAATATGAAAATATGAGGGCTAATTTGTAAAATGCCCTAAATGTGTGTTTGTGGATTAATTTGAATGGTTTGGTGAATAAAAGAGTTAAATTTGAATTTATATAGATCAAGAATTAAAGAAAATGGAATTAGATCGGGGAAAGTCGAAAGTCATCGAGTAGTCGATTCCGTCTATCCGAATCCATACGAGGTAAGCCTATATACAGATAAATGTGTTTGTAATGGTTTACTTATGTTTAAATGCTATTGAACAATGATGAATGGATTATTGAATTGAATATGAGATTTTTGAGAAAGTATCGACAAAGTTCTGATGTCCGAAAAGCCCCGTACGAACAATAGGAATAGTTAGGATACATATGTCATGACATAGTATCAGATATGTGTTATCATGTAAGACCACGTCTGGGACGTTGGCATCGACTTATGATTTACGTGTAAGACCACTTCTGGGACATTGGCATCGTATTTGATTTTGTGTAAAACCCTGTCTAGGACAGTGGCATCGATATTTGATTACATGTAAGACCACGTCTGGGATGTTGGCATTGTACGAGCTTTCTGAGTTATCCATGTATTCTTATGATTTGAACAGTTCAACGAGCATTTCGAGAAATGAATGATTATATGTGATGTATATCCGATTCAGGTACGTTCAAAATGTATACTATGTTGAGAATAAAAGGTAAGTATATGTACAAGTGATGATAAATGTTATAAATATGAGAAAGTATGCTATATGTGTAAATGAATTGGGAATATGTTAAATGTATATGAACTATGTGGTTTGAGATAGTATTTGAGAATGGAGTATATGTAATTTGATGATGCTTTCATGTTTTGAATGTTAAGTTTATTTGTATATGACTTACTAAGCTTTTGAAAGCTTACTTTATGTGTTTTTCAACTGTTATATAGATATCATAGTTACCGGGAGCTCGGGGATTGCCGAGGATTGTCACCACACTATCAGACTTCATTTTGGTACCTTTTGAAAATGTATATATTGAAGTACGACATGTATAGGCTAGAAGTACTTTGATTATGTTTTGTGATGTATATATCTAGCCATGTGATTTGGCTTGATTATGGTTATGTACATGAAGGAGTTCTTGGTATGATATATGTGATGCAATATGATCAATATGATGTGTTTTGAATGGCTATAGAAATTGGTCATTTTGGTAAGTATTGGTATATGTTTATATGAGAAAATGGTAAGTTTTGGTCATGAGATTGAATGATATAAATTTGATGTATTGAAACATATGTTTTGGTATGATTTGGTTGGTGAATTGAGAATGGAATTTTTCGATAATGTAATGACATGAATGGTGTATGATTTGGTTATGAAATGGTTGAGAATTTGGTATAAAATGTTGTAGTTTTGATGCTTTTAGGGAGGACCCTTAATGGGTGGCAATTTGACCTTGTAAATGGCATATTTTTGCCCTCAGGGACAGAGACACGAGTGTGTGTCTCAGCCGTGTTGCTCGCGGCCCATTCTGAAATGAGCCTGGGCAGACCACACGATCACATACACGGGCGTGTACTAGACGATGTGGCCAAGTCAGTTTCGACCACGGGCTAGACACATGGGCATGTGGTCAGCCGTATGGCCAAGTCAGTAGCCTCCTTAATTTTCACATGGCCTGACACACGGGCATGTCTTGTGGCTGTGTGGACAAGTCGGTATGTATGCCCTATTTTGACATGGCTTAAATACACGAGCGTCTCTAAAGCCGTGTGTGGCACACAGCCTGTTCACACAGGCGTGTGGCCTGTACAACTTTGAAAATTGTTTAAGTTTTGAGAATTTTGTATGAGCTCGATTTAGTCCCGACCCCTTTCTAAAGAATGTTTAAGGTCTCGTTGACCTATGTAAGGAACTCTGTAATGATTTATAATTATGTGTGAATGATGTTTGTGAATTATTTGTGAATTATTTCAATTTTTCGGTAACGCCTTTAACTCTAGTCCGACGATAGATACGGGTTAAAGGTGTTACATGTGGTTGGTATCAGAGTTACGATTTAGTCGATTCTAAGACTAAGATAGCGTATGTGAGTCTAGCTATACATGCCATATTTATGAACTACGATAGTGTGATGAATCTTGACAATGAAAATGTGTTTTTATATAGCAAATAGATCCCAAACGAGTCGTAGCTGACGATATCGAAAGTAATGTGCCCGCTCCCATGTAAGAGATAGCGCCATCCAATTCTAGACCGGCTACGAGTAGCCATGATAGAGGGGCTAGACAAGCCTTCTATCAAATGATGAATAATTGGTTCAGTCAGTACATTAGAACTAATCTGGCTGTTCAACAACCCTCAACCCTGGCTAATACTCCACAAGTCCCTACTATGCCACAAGTTAATCCAACTCAGTTGAATAATCCTCCGGTTGAAAAAATTAGAAAATATGGGGCAGAAGAATTTCATGCTACAACTAGTGATGATGCTGAGAAAGCCAAGTTTTGGTTAGAAAATACAATACGAGTATTTGATGAATTGTCATTGAATCTCGATGAATGCATAAAATGTGTCATTTCACTTTTAAGAGATACAGCGTATCACTAGTGAAAGACATTGACATCCGTGGTTTCGAGGGAACAAGTCACCTGGGATTTCTTCCAAGTTGAATTCTGGAAGAAATACATCAGTCAGAGATTCATAGATCTGAAACATAAAGAGTTTCTTGAATTAAAACAAGGTTGTATGTCTGTTATAGAATACGAGCGAAAGTTTGTAAGATTGAGTCAGTATGCTCGAGAATGTGTATCTACTGAGGCAATAATGTGCAAAATATTTGAAGATGGTCTGAATGAAGATATTCGTTTGTTAGTCAGAATTCTTGAGATCAAAGAATTTATAGTGCTTGTTGAACGAGCATGTAAAGCTGAAGATCTCGGGGAAGAGAAAAGAAAAGCTGATTCAGATGCTAGAGAAGTGCGAAAGAGATCATCGAGCAAGCCATTTCAATCTGCATCAAAAAATTCCAAGAGGATTTAGCTGTTCAAAGGCTAATGTGGGACATTCATGTAGAGATTGTGCTAGATCGCATTCGAGTTTTAAAGCTCTAGCTACTTCTGTTGCTAGTGTTGGAAATGTCAGATCTGATCGTCCTGAATGCAAACACTGTGGTAAAAGACATCCTGGCAATTGTAGATAATATGATCGGGCTTGTTTCAAATGTAGATCTTTAGACCATTTTATCTGTGATTGCCCCAAGTCTGTTGAGTAAGAAATTGTACAAAATCAGAGGCCAAGTGGCAATGCATCTCATGGTAGACCTCCCAGAAATACGGGAAATGTGAGTGGTAGTCAAAGAGGGACTAAAGACACTGCTGTTTGATCTGAGGCTCACGCACCTGCTAGAGCCAATGCCATCTGAGCTCATGAGAAAGCTTCATCTCTCGATGTTATAACTGGTACCTTTACACTCTATTATACCTCTGTGATTGCTTTGATAGATCCTAGATCAACACATTCGTATATATGCATGAGCTTAGTTAACAGTAAGACTTTGCCTGTAGAGTCTACTAAATTTGTAATTAAAGTATCGAACCCCTTAGGTAAAAGTGTTTTAGTTGACAAAGTGTGCAAGAACTGTCCGTTAATGTTTCGAGACATTTGTTTTCCAGCCTATCTGATATTATTACCTTTTAATGAGTTTGATATAATTTTGGGTATGGATTGGTTAACTTTGCACGATGCTATTGTGAATTGCAAACGGAAAACTATTGATTTGAGAAGCAAGAATGATGAAATAGTCTGAATTGAATCTAGTGACTTAAATGGGTTGCCGGCTATGATTTCGTCAATGAAAACTCTGAGTATTGTGAGAAAAGGTTGCGAAGCTTACTTTGCCTATGTGATTGATTCGAGTGTCAGAAAAGAGAGTTGAATCAATGTCTGTTGTCTATGAATTCCCTAATATGTTTCCTGAAGAACTTTCGGGATTACCTCCGATTTGAGAAATTAAATTTGGAATTAAATTAGTGCCCGAGACTACTCCGATTTCGATTGCTCCAAATAGAATGGCTCCGACCGAACTAAAAGAATTAAAGTCTCAGTTGCAAGAGTTGACCGATAAAGGATTTGCAAGACTGAGTTTATCACCTTGGGGTGCTCCTGTTCTATTTGTGAAAAAGAAAGGCGGTACGATGAGAATGTGTATTGATTATCGTCAATTGAACAAGGTGACTATCAAGAATAAATACCCCTTGCCTTGAATTGATGATTTGTTTGATTAGTTGAAAGGAGCTACCGTGTTCTCAAAGATAGATCTAAGATCGGGTTATTATCAGTTGCGAGTAAAAGATTTAGACATTTCGAAAACTGCATTCAGAATGAGGTATGGCCACTATGAGTTCTTAGTTATGCCTTTCAGATTAACGAATGCACCTGCTGTCTTTATAGATTTGATGAATAGAATTTTTAGATCGTATTTAGATCGATTTACTTTTGTATTCATTGATGACATATTGATTTATTTGCTTGATGAATCCAAGCATGCCGAGCATCTAAGAATAGTGCTACAGACTTTGTGAGATAAGCAATTGTATGCGAAGTTCAGTAAATGTCAGTTCTAGTTACGAGAAGTCAGTTTTTTGAGCCATATTGTGTCAACATCAGGTATTCGAGTTGATCCGAGCAAGATTTCAGCTATTTTGGATTGGAAGCCTTCGAGAAATGTTTCTAAGTCCGTAGTTTTTTGGGACTTGTCAGTTATTTTAGATGGTTCGTAAAAGGCTTTTCTATAATTGCAACTCTGTTAATGAAACTACTCCAAAAAGATGTGAAGTTTGAATGGTTCGAAAAGTGTCAGAAAAGCTTTGATCAATTGAAAGCTCTATTGACTGAAGCTCTAGTGTTAGTACAACCCGAATCGGATAAAGAATTTGTGATCTATAGTGATGCTTCGTTAAGCGGTCTAGAATGCGTTTTGATGCAGGAAGGCAAAGTCATTGCTTATGCTTCGAGACAGTTAAAGCCCCACGAAAAGAACTATCCGACGCACGACCTTGAGTTAGCTGCGATTGTATTTGCTTTGAAAATTTGGCGCCACTATTTGTTTGGTAAGAAATGTCACATATATTCTGATCATAAGAGTTTGAAATATCTGATGACTTAGAAAGATCTGAATCTGCGACAAAGAAGGTGGTTAGAATTGCTAAAAGACTATGAGCTTGTGATTGATTATCATCTGGGAACAGCAAATGTTGTTGCTAATGCTTTGAGTTGAAAATCACTATTTGCTCTACGTGCGATGAATGCTCATCTAGTTGTGTCCAATGATGGTTCAGTTCTAGCCGAATTAAAAGCAAGACCGTTATTCATTCAACAGATTATCTAAGGTCAGAAGATTGATAATGAGATTTCAGCAAAACGAGCTCACTGTGATTTGGATTCTGATTCTAAATTTTGAATTGATAATGACGATTGTTTGAGATTTCGAGATCAGATTTGTGTTCCTAGAAATCTAGAGTTGATTCAGATGATTTTGAACGAAGCTCACAACAGTTGTTTATCTGTTCATCCAGGTAGTACGAAAATGTATAATGATTTGAAGTAGTATTATTGTTGGTCTGGAATGAAAAGAGATATTTCTGAATTTGTTGTGAAATGCTTAATCTGTCAACAAGTTAAAGCTGAACATCAAGTGCCATCTGGTTTGTTACAACCAATTATGATTCCGGAGTGAAAATGGGATAGAGTGACGATGGATTTTGTTTCGGGTTTGCCCCTATCTCCGAGAAAGAAAAATGCAATCTGGGTTGTAGTTGATCAATTGACGAAATCAACCATTTTATTCCGATACGATTCGATTACTCATTTGATAAGTTAGTTGAGTTATACATTTCCGATATTGTGAGATTGCATGGTGTGCCGTTATCTATTGTGTCAGACAAAGATCCGAGATTCACCTCACGATTTTGGAAGAAGCTGTAAGAGGCTTTAGGTACGAAATTACATTTCAGTACTACTTTTCACCTGCAATGGATGGTCAATCTGAGCGAATTATCCAGATACTCGAGGATATGTTGAGATGTTGCATCCTTAAGTTTGAAGTTACGTGGGAACAGTATTTGTCTTTAATTGAATTCGCTTATAATAACAGTTTTCAATCAAGCATTAAAATGGCACCGTACGAAGCCTTATATGGTCGCAAATGCCGTACACTTTTGTATTGGATTGAACTCAGCGAGAATAAGATTCACAGGGTTGACTTGATGAAAGAGACTGAACAAAAAGTAAATGTGATTCGAGATAGTCTGAAAGCAGCTTCTGATCGTCAGAAATCTTATGCAGATTTGAAACGAAAAGACATTGAATTTGAAATCCGTGATAATGTGTTTTTTAAAGTCTCACCGTGGAAGAAAGTACTCCGATTTGGCAGAAAAGAAAAATTAAGTCCGAGGTTCATCGAGCCGTATGAGATTATCAAGCGTATCACACCAGTTGCATATAGATTGTTGTTGCCACCAGAGCTAGAAAAGATTCACAATGTATTTCACGTATCGATGCTTCAACGGTATAGATTTGATCCATCACATGTGATTCCTCCTTCTAAGATTGAGATTCAGTCCGATATGACCTACGACGAAGAATCGATCTGTATCTTAGCTATGAGATTAAAGAACTATGAAATAAGAAAATTTCGTTAGTAAAAGTGATGTGGCATCGACACGGTATTGAAGAGTCTACGTGGGAGCCTAAAGATGTTATGAGACAGCAATATCTGAATCTATTCAATGGTAAGATTTTCAGGGACGAAGATCCCTGGGGGAGAATTGTAACAGTCCAGTTTAGACCCTAGTCGAAATAGTGGTTTCGAAACCACAAATTTGAGTCAAAAAAATATTTCAATATTATTTTCTGTGCTTATAATATGTGTTACATGTGTGAAAGTTTCGTACGAAAATTCGATCATTTGTGTGCTTAATTTGATAAAATGATCTAATCGCGTAAAATTTAAAAGTTGTCTATTGTTTGTTAAAGTGCCTATTTGAGGTGTCTCTTTGAATGTGAGGTCTTTATGTAGTTATTTGACCATGGCATGCATTAAATGACTTAAATGGGCATTAGATAATGGTTTATTAATGATACGATGCAAGGGCAAAATGGTAAACTAGTTATAAATGATATATCAAATAAAAGAAAAGCTTAAAAATTAGTTCATTTTAAGTCTTCTTCCACCGAAAATAAGAGAATAAGAACACCATTTCTAGGTTCAAGCATTCGGCATTCACATTACTTGATTAAGGTATTGTTTTGACTCGATTTTTGATAATTTCTACATTTTTGTGATTGTTGCTTAGTGTTCTATCAAGCCCATGCCTAAATTTTTTATTTTGATGATGATTTTGAAATATTCCATTGATGAAATTGTGAGCTTTGTGAAGTTAGTTGATAGAAATTGAAAGATATGTGTTGGGTTAATATATTTTGTATTTGAATTTTTGATGAATTTGAGTAATTTGGACTAAATTGTGAAATTTGTAAATTGAGGGACTAAAATGTGAAATAAATGAAACATGTGGACTTGTATGAGTGCTATGAACATTCGGCTAAGCATGAGTATATGCAAATTTTGTGTATTTTGTGATTAGGGACTAAATTGTCAAAATATGAAAATATGAGGGCTAATTTGTAAAATGCCCTAAATGTGTGTTTGTGGATTAATTTGAATGATTTGGTGAATAAAAGAGTTAAATTTGAATTTATATAGATCAAGAATTAAAGAAAACGAAATTAGATCGGGAAAGGTCGAAAGTCATCAAGTAGTCGATTTCGTCTATCCGAATCCGTACGAGGTAAGCATATATACAAATAAATGTGTTTGTAATGATTTACTTCTGTTTAAATGCTATTGAACAATGATGAATGGATTATTGAATTGAATATGAGATTTCTGAGAAAGTATCGACAAAGTTCTAACGTCCAAAAATCCCCGTACGAACAATAAGAATAGTTAGGATACATATGTCATGACATAGGATCCGATATGTGTTATCGTGTAAGACCACGTCTGGGACGTTGGCATCGACTTATGATTTACGTGTAAGACCACTTCTGGGACATTGGCATCGTATTTGATTTCGTGTAAGACCCTGTCTGGGATAGTGGCATCAATATTTGATTACATTTAAGACCACATCTGGGACGTTAGCATTGTACGAGCTTTTTGAGTTATTCGCATATCCTTATGATTCCGAACGGTTCAATGGGCATTCTGAGAAACGGATGATTATATGTGATGTATATCGATTCAGGTACGTTCAAAATGTATACTATGTTGAGAATAAAAGGTAAGTATATGTACAAGTGATGATAAATGTTATAAATATGAGAAAGTGTGCTATATGTGTAAATGAATTGGGAATATGTTAAATGTATATGAACTATGTGGTTTGAGATAGTATTTGGACATGGAGTATATGTAATTTGATGATACTTTCATGTTTGGAATGTTAAGTTTATTTGTATATGACTTACTAAGCTTTTGAATGCTTACTCTGTGTGTTTTTCAACTGTTATATAGATATCATAGCTACCGGGAGCTCGGGGATTGCCGAGGATCGTCACCACACTATCAGACTTCATTTTGGTACCTTTTGAAAATGTATATATTGAAGTATGGCATGTATAGGCTAGAAGTACTTTGATTATGTTTTGTGATGTATATATCTAGACATGTGATTTGGCCTGATTATGGTTGTGTACATGAAGGAGTTCTTGGTATGATATATGTGATGCAATATGATCAATATGATGTGTTTTGAATGGCTATAGAAATTGGTCATTTTGGTAAGTATTGGTATATGTTTATTTGAGAAAATGGTAAGTTTTGGTCATGAGATTGAATGATATAAATTTGATGTATTGAAACATATGTTTTGGTATGATTTGGTTGGTGAACTGTACGAGCTTTTTGAGTTATCCGCATATCCTTATGATTCCGAACAGTTCAATGGGCATTCTAAGAAACGGATGATTATATGTGATGTATATCGATTCAGGTACGTTCGAATTGTATACTATGTTGAGAATAAAAGGTAAGTATATGTACAAGTATTGATAAATGTTATAAATATGAGAAAGTATGCTATATGTGTAAATGAATTGGGAATATGTTAAATGTATATGAACTATGTGGTTTGAGATAGTATTTGGACATGGAGTATATGTAATTTGATGATACTTTCATGTTTGGAATGTTAAGTTTATTTGTATATGACTTACTAAGCTTTTGAATCTTACTCTGTGTGTTTTTCAACTGTTATATAGATATCGTAGCTATCGGGAGCTCAGGGATCGTCGAGGATCGTCACCACACTATCAAACTTCATTTTGGTACCTTTTGGAAATGTATATTTTAAAGTATGGCATGTATAGGCTAGAAGTACTTTGATTATGTTTTGTGATGTATATATCTAGCCATGTGATGTGGCTTGATTACGGTTGTGCATATGAAGGAGTTCTTGGTATGATATATGTAACGCCCCCACGCCCGAGACCGTCGCCGGAGTCGAGTATGAGGTGTTACTAAACCTAATTTAACATTTTTAGAACTTTAAATTATTTATTTCTACATTCACAGCTTTCAAGCTACTTGCGTCACAGTCACAAGAAAAATCATATCTCGAGTTACGAAACTCAAAATCAAGATCCGTAAATTTTTCCTGAATCTAGACTCATATACCTATCTATTAATGTTTTTCTAGAATTTTTGGTTGGGCCAATTAGTACAGTTTATTAGTTAAAATTACCCCTGTTTCAGGACTTGACTGAACTGACCTCTGTTTACTACGAACCACATTTCTCTCTGTAAAAAATTCATATGATTATGAAGTTTGTTTATCCTGAAAATAGACTCAATAAAGATTCTGAGGATATAAAATACACCACCTAATTATATCTGTACAATTTATGGTGAATTTCTAAAGTTGGAACAGGGGATCTAGAAATCACTCTGACCCTGTTACACTAAAATTCAAATATCTTCTAACATATAATTTCTTTACCTGTTTAGTTTGTTTCATGTGAAACTAGACATAATAAGATTTAATTTTATATTTATTCCATCACCAAATTCAGTTTATATGATTTTTAGTAAATTTTCAAACTCATGTCAGTGTTGCTGCAATATTCTGCTTATGGCAAATTTCATCTCTTTTTATGAGTTTTCATGATTAAAGTATCCTATTAACCTTCCATGACATCAAACATAATCTAAACTAACCATTTCCATAACTTATCATTATCAAGCATTTTCTCAACCATTCCATCACCATATCATAAGATCATTTACACAAAATAGGTATATTGCTATACATGCCATACTTAATTTTACAAACCATTTACCAAAAGTTCTTGAGATAGTGTGGTCGAGCCTTCGACCTATCCCGACTCTGAGCTGGCTTGTCCAAAACTACAATGAGTAAGAAGGAGGAGTAAGCATAAATGCTTAGTAAGTTCATATGCAAATAATAAGTAACATAACAAAGCAATCATACCAAACAACATTAGCATGGTATCACCAAAACATAAATCTCATTTCTAATCATCATTCATCATTTTACTACCTTATCGTTATTGTATCAATACTCAACCCGAGGGTTAAGTACATACCTGTCCGAAGTATCCATTTCACATCACTTACCAATACGTCTCTTTTCATCTCAAGTATTCCTCCATTTGAGTAGAACTTTACCCGTTGAACACATCGGAATATAATTCGGATACTTGGATAACTTGCACATAAGTGCCACATATGCAATCAAGCAATCATGTAACCCGCCTATAAGCGAACTCGGACTCAACTCAACGAGCTCGGGCGTTCGCATCCATAAGTGAACTCGGACTCAACTCAACAAGCTCGGATGCCTAGTTACATCTCATGAACTCGGACTCAACTCAACGAGTTCGGACATTTGCATCCATAAGTGAACTCGGACTCAACTCAACGAGTTCGGATGCTCAACCATCCTAGTGACATGTCACTTGTATCCTAATCTATTCCTAAGGTTCAAACAGGATTTTCCTCGAATACATATCCTTGCCGTCTTCCGTAGAGTGCCGAAATCAATACTCGGTAATAATTATATTTAGCAAGTAGCACACATGATTTGCATTTTGTTTGAAAATAACCACAAAGCATATATTTCATGATAAAAAAAAATCAGCATATCACATAGTTGACATCAATGACTTAAAAATAACAATTATGCTACATTATTTACACATGAACTTACCTTGGTACCAAAATACAAAGATTTTGCAATTTAGTCCACAATCTTTTCTTTTCCTCGATGGGGGTCGATTCCACGTCTTTCTTGATCTAAAATAACACATTTAGCTTATTTAATACTCACATTATCAAATTAATCCTTAATTCAAATTTTGGCAAAATTACAATTTTACCCCTAATTGCATATTTACATTTTTGCCCCTAGGCTCGGGATTAAAATTTATTCCTTGTTCTTATGTTTTACAACATGCTGATCACTTTTCCCTTCTATGGTAACATCAAATTCTCACTCTAACATGTACTTGTGACTATTAGGTATTTTTACCGACAGCCCTTTTACTGCTTTTGCTTAAAATCGAGTAGTACAAGTTTTCTAACATAATTTAAAACCTCATATTCTATCATAAAACATCAAAATACACAAATTTCACCTATGGGTATTTTTCCAAATATAAACCCTAGGTTAAATTATTGCTAACATAAGCTAAATCGAGCTACGGGATCTCAAAAACGTAAAGAACTTGAAAAAGCGGGGCTAGAATGGACTTACAATCGAGCTTGGAAGCTTGAAAAACCCTAGCCATGGTTTCTCCTTGCTATATTCGGCCATGGGGTTGAAGATGAGCAAAATTGGCTTTTAATTTTGTATTTTAATTCATTTTACCCCTAAATGACCAAAATGCCCTTACTACTAAACTTTCAAAAATTCCTTCCATGTCCTAATTTTGTCCATGAACTTCAAATTGGTCAAATTTCTATTTAAGACCTCCTAATTAATATTTCAAAGCAATTTCATACTAAAAACTTCTAGAATGCAAGTTTTGCAAATTATTCGATTTAGTCCCTAACTTCAAATTAAGCACTTTATGCATAAAATTTCTTCACGAAATTTTCACACAATCATGTAATCATATCATAAACCTCAAAATAATTATAAAATAATTATTTCTATCTCAAATTTGTGGTCACGAAACCACTATTCCGATTAGGCCCTAATTCGGGATATTACAACTCTCCCCCCTTTAAGGATTTTCGTCCTCGAAAATCTTACCTAAATAAATGATGTGGGTATTGATTTCTCATAGTTTCTTCGGATTCCCATGTAGCTTCTTCTACTCCATGCCTTTGCCACAGCACCTTCACAAGTGCAATATTTTTATTCCTTAGTCGTTTGACCTCTCGAACTAAAATCTTAATTGGTTCTTCTTCGTAAGTCATATCTGGTTGTAGTTCAATTTCTGTCGGTGAAACCACGTGTAAAGGATCCGAACGATACCGACATAACATAGATACGTGGAACACATCATGAATCTTCTCTAATTCAGGTGGTAAAGCTAGTCGATATGCTACCGGTCCAACTTTTTCAATTATTTCATACGGCCCAATAAAACGCGGACTTAATTTGCCCTTCCGTCCAAATCTAAGGACTTTCTTCCACGGAGACACCTTTAAAAATACTTTATCACTAACTTGAAATTCAATGTCCTTTCGTTTTCAATCTGCATAAGATTTCTGTCTATTTGAAGTTGCTTTCAAACAATCTCGAATTACATTCACTTTTTCTTCAGTTTCTTTTATTAGATCAACTCCATAAATCTGATTTTCCTTGAGTTCAATCCAATACAAAGGCGTTCGACATTTACAATCATACAATGCTTCATAAGGTGCCATTTTCAAGCTCGTCTGATAACTATTATTGTAAGCAAATTCTACCAACGGTAAATATTTTTCCCAACTTCCTTGAAATTCCAATACACAACATCTGAGCATATCTTCAAGAATCGAATTACTCTCTCGATTGTCCATCGGTTTGTGGATGAAAAGATCTTCGAAATTTAACTTCGTACCTAACGCGTCTTGCAACTTTTGCCAAAACCGCGAGGTAAACCTTGGATCTCTATCTGAAATAATCGACAATGGTATTCCATGTAGTCTAACAATTTCTCTAATATACAGTTCAGCCAACTTGTTAAGAGAATAATCCGTACGTACCGGGATAAAATGAGCCGACTTAGTTAATCTGTCAACTATTACCCAGATGACATTTTTCTTTCCTGGAGTCAATGGCAATCCTGAAACAAAATCCATAGTAATCCGATCCCATTTCCATTCAGAACCATAATAGGTCAAGTAATCCCGAAGGCACTTGGTGTTCAACTTTCACACCGTTGACAAATTAAGCATTTGGACACAAACTCCGATATATCCTTTTTCATTCCATTCCATCAATACATTTTCTTCAAGTCATTATACATTTTCGTACTACCCGGATGAATCGAAACTTACCACTATGTGCTTCTGTAGGATCTTTTGAATCAATTCCTTATTCTTCTTGAATACACAAATCCGATCTTTAAACATTAAGCACCCATCGAATCGATTCTGAAATCTAACTCTGTATCAACTTCACACTGCTTTCCTTTGGCTTGCAAATCTTGATCATCTTTCTGAGCTTCAGAAATCTCTTGTAAAAACATCGGTTTTGCTCTTAACATTATAGAGAGAAAATGTACCGGTAATCACATCGGGTGAGGAAGCATCTTCGCGCGCTTTAATAGCATAAGTCCTAGCTGGAGCCCTTCCTTCAGGTCTAATTGGTGCATCCCTGGCTACATTCTTACTACTTGTTTCGGTCCCAGCTTTTCTTGGATATCTTCCTCTCGAATCCGCCCCACTTGTTTTTGTATTCTGAAATTTTTCTTTTTCAGCTCTCTCTGGGCAGTCTCTAATAAAATGATCCGGAGAACCACATCGAAAACATTCATTTGCTCTGCACGGGCAAAATGATTTCTACCACACCGCTGGCACTCAGGTTTAACAAATCTCGAATTCCCTACACTGGCTGCCGAAGTAGTCTAGGACTTAGGACCCACATTTTGCTTCTTATAATTCCCATATGATTGCCCAGCTGAAGCTTGGGAACAAGGATTCATATTTCTTGACTTTCCAAGTTGCTGTGAAAATGAACTGCTCATCGGTCTTTTCTTCCAATTTCTAGTCTCAGCCTCTACCTTTTTCTTCTCTTTAAGTAGTTCTTCAGCCTTGCAAGCTCGATCAACCAATACTACCATTTCTTTTAATTCAAGAATTCCAACAAATACCTTGATGTCTTCGTTGAGCCCGTCTTCAAATCGTCGGCACATCTTGGCCTCTGAGGGAACATACTCTCGCATATTTACTTAATCGAACAAACTCTCTTTCATATTACAGAATCACATATTACCTTGCTTCACTCAAGAAATTCTTTACGCTTCGATCAATAAATCTTTCACTAATATATTTCTTTCAAACTCTTCTTGAAAGAATTCCCAGTGTTATTCTCTCTTTCGGTACCACACCAAATCAAAGTCTTCCACCAATTATAGGCTGAATCCTCAACAAAGATGTAGCGTATTTCAAACATTCTTCAGTGTACAAGATAATTCATCAAATACCCGGATAGAATTTTCAAGCCAAAACTCTACTTTCTCAAGCATCATCATCAATATTTGCTTTAAATTCTTGCCCCCTTGCTTGCGGATTCTATCAACTGAGTTCTATGAAATTTCATCGAGATCCATACCTTGAGGTATCGAGTGCAGGTTGAGGAATTGGGGAGGTGGGGAGGTTGTACATTTGGGTTCGTCTGAACGAACTCGGTGTACCATGCACTCATCATTTGGAGAAAGGCTTCCCGACCCCTTTCTCCTCCTCCCCGACCAACAACAAGGAGGTGGATTTTTAGTCAAGATCGCTCCTTCAGCCGAGCAGGCGTTACTCTCTACTTCATCTGCCACAGCTGGATCGGGATCCATTTACTATAAAAAAAATCATTTAAAAAGGTCAGAAGTCGTCACACTATCACAATTTATACATATGGCATGTATAGCAAAATCCGTACATACAACACGTAGTCCGAGAACCGACTAAACCTGCTCTGATACCACTAAATGTAATGCCCCCACGCCGAGACCATCGCCGGAGTCGAGTATGAGGTGTCACTAAACTTAATTTAACATTTTTAGAACTTTAAATTATTTATTTCTACATTCACAGCTTTCAAGCTACTTGCGTCACAGTCACAATAAAAATCATATCTCGAGTTACGAAACTTAAAATCAAGATCCGTAAATTTTCTCTGAATCTAGACTCATATACCTATCTACTAATTTTTTTCTAGAATTTTTGGTTGGGCCAATTAGTACAGTTTATTAGTTAAAATTACCCCTATTTTAGGACTTGACTGAACTGACCTCTGTTTACTACGAACCACATTTCTCTCTGTAAAAAATTCATATGATTATGAGGTTTGTTTCTCCTGAAAATAGACTCAATAAAGATTCTGAGGATATAAAATACACCACCTAATTATATCTGTACAATTTATGGTGAATTTCTAAATTTGGAATAGGGGATTTAGAAATCACTCTAACCCTGTTACACTAAAATTCAAATATCTTCTAACATATAATTTCTTTACCTGTTTAGTTTGTTTCATGTGAAACTATACATAATAAGATTTAACTTGATATTTAGTCCATCACCAAATTCAATTTATATGATTTTTAGTAAATTTTCAAACTCATGTCAGTGTTGCTGCAATATTCTGCTTATGGCAAATTTCATCTCTTTTTATGAGTTTTCATGATTAAAGTATCCTATTAACCTTCCATGACATCAAACATAATCTAAACTAACCATTTCCATAACTTATCATTATCAAGCATTTTCTCAACCATTCCATCACCATATCATAAGATCATTTACACAAAATAGGTATATTACTATACATGCCATACTTAATTTTACAAACCATTTACCAAAAGTTCTTCGATAGTGTGACTGAGCCTTTCGACCTATCCCGACTCTGAGCTGGCTTGTCCAAAACTACAATGAGTAAGAAGGAGGGAGTAAGCATAAATGCTTAGTAAGTTCATATGCAAATAATAAGTAACATAACAAAGCAATCATACCAAACAACATTAGCATGGTATCACCAAAACATAAATCTCATTTCTAATCATCATTCATCATTTTACTACCTTATCGTTATTGTATCAATACTCAACCCGAGGGTTAAGTACATACCTGTCCAAGTATCCATTTCACATCACTTACCAATACGTCTCTTTTCATCTCAAGTATTCCTCCATTTGAGTAGAACTTTACCCGTTGAACACATCGAATATAATTCGGATACTTGGATAACTTGCACATAAGTGCCACATATGCAATCAAGCAATCATGTAACCCGCCCATAAGCGAACTCCTGACTCAACTCAACGAGCTCGGGCGTTCGCATCCATAAGTGAACTCGGACTCAACTCAACGAGCTCGGATGCCTAGTTACATCTCATGAACTCGGACTCAACTCAACGAGTTCGGACATTTGCATCCATAAGTGAACTCGGACTCAACTCAACGAGTTCGGATGCTCAACCATCCTAGTGACATGTCACTTGTATCCTAATCTATTCCTAAGGTTCAAACGGGATTTTCCTCGAATACATATCCTTGCCGTCTTCCGTAGAGTGCCAAAATCAATACTCGGTAATAATTATATTTAGCAAGTAGCACACATGATTTGCATTTTGTTTGAAAATAACCACAAAGCATATATTTCATGATAAAAAAAATCAGCATATCACATAGTTGACATCAATGACTTAAAAATAACAATTATGCTACATTATTTACACATGAACTTACCTTGGTACCAAAATACAAAGATTTTGCAATTTAGTCCACAATCTTTTCTTTTCCTCGATTGGGGTCGATTCCACGTCTTTCTTGATCTAAAATAACACATTTAGCTTATTTAATACTCACATTATCAAATTAATCCTTAATTCAAATTTTGGCAAAATTACAATTTTACCCCTAAATTTTGCATATTTACATTTTTGCCCCTAGGCTCGGGATTAAACTTTATTCCTTGTTCTTATGTTTTACAACATGCTGATCACTTTTCCCTTCTATGGTAACATCAAATTCTCACTCTAACATGTACTTGTGACTATTAGGTATTTTTACCGATTAAGCCCTTTTACTCGTTTTTGCTTAAAATCGAGTAGTACAAGTTTTCTAACATAATTTAAAACCTCATATTCTATCATAAAACATCAAAATACACAAATTTCACCTATGGGTATTTTTCCAAATATAAACCCTAGGTTAAATTATTGCTAACATAAGCTAAATCGAGCTACCGGGATCTCAAAAACGTAAAGAACTTGAAAAACGGGGCTAGAATGGACTTACAATCGAGCTTGGAAGCTTGAAAACCCTAGCCATGGTTTCTCCTTGCTATATTCGGCCATGGGGTTGAAGATGAGCAAAATTGGCTTTTAATTTTGTATTTTAATTCATTTTACCCCTAAATGACCAAAATGCCCTTACTACTAAACTTTCAAAAATTCCTTCCATGTCCTAATTTTGTCCATGAACTTCAAATTGGTCAAATTTCTATTTAAGACCTCCTAATTAATATTTCAAAGCAATTTCATACTAAAAACTTCTAGAATGCAAGTTTTGCAAATTATTCGATTTAGTCCCTAACTTCAAATTAAGCACTTTATGCATAAAATTTCTTCACGAAATTTTCACACAATCATGCAATCATATCATAAACCTCAAAATAATTATAAAATAATTATTTCTATCTCAGATTTGTGGTCACGAAACCACTATTCCGATTAGGCCCTAATTCGGGATATTACAATATATGTGATGCAATATGATCAATATGATGTGTTTTGAATGGCTATAGAAATTGGTCATTTTGGTAAGTATTGGTATATGTTTATTTGAGAAAGTGGTAAGTTTTGGTCATGAGATTGAATGATATAAATTTGAAGTATTGAAATATATGCTTTGGTATGATTTTGGTTAAGATTTGGTATGATTTGGTTGGTGAATTGAGAATGGAATTTGTTGATAATGTAATGACATGAATGGTGTATGATTTTGTTGTGAAATGGTTGAGAATTTGGTATAAAATGTTGTAGTTTTGATGCTTGTGGGGAGGACCCTTAATGGGTGGCAATTTGACCTTGTAAATGGCATATTTTTGCCCACACGGGCGTGTGTCTCAGCCGTGTTGCTCGAGGGCCATTTCGAAATGAGCCTGGGCAGACCACACGACTGCACACATAGGCATGTGCTAGGCCGTGTGGCCAAGTTAGTTTCGACCACAGGCTAGACACACGGGCGTGTGGTCAGCCGTGAGGCCAAGTCTGTAGCCTCCCTAATTTTCACACGGCCTGGCACACGGGCTTGTCTTGTGGCCGTGTGGACAAGTCAGTACGTATGCCCTGTTTTGACAGGGCCTAAACACACGAGCGTGTCTAAAGCCGTGTGGCAGACGGCCTGTTCACACGGGCGTGTGGCCTGTAAACTTTGAAAAATGTTTAAGTTTTGAAAAATTTTGTAAGAGCTCGGTTTAGTCCCGACCCCTTTTTAAAGCATGTTTAAGGTCTCATTGACCTATGGAAGGAACTCTGTAATGATGTATGATTATGTGTGAATGATGTTAGTGAATTATTTGTGAATTGTTTTGATTTTTTCGGTAACGCCTTTAACCCTAGTCCGGCGACGGATACGGGTTAGGGGTGTTACAAGATGTTAGTTGATCTTTAATGATTGTTTTGCAAAAGTTTTTATCTTAGTATTATAAAGGAATATGTTTTTCAAAACCTCATTTACTTAGTCATGCAGTGGAAAAGTGATATCTAGTCATAGTTTTAATAAAAACGATATTTCATGCATAGATTAATAATATCCATATTTCAGCATTTTATAATTAAATGCTCGCTATAAACCCCAAAACCTAATTCTCATACCACAATTCAAAAATAAAACAAAATAATCTTTGAATAATAGGAATTTCAAAATAATAATTATAAAATACTTTAAAAAAAAGAATTCAATCTGAGACACTCCGGATGTTGTGTCTACATCCTTACTTGGTGGATTATATATAAAAATGGAAATAAATGAAATTGTGCTTAAGAAGCTCAGTATGAGTCCTATCACAAGTAAATCAATGGAAACAATAGATGACTCATACAAAATAGCAAATCTCAGAACAATCACACTCATATAGAGATTCAAACTATTAATTTTTTAGGTCAAAACATCAATATTAAAATATTTCAGAATTCATGGTTTATGTATGCACATGCTCATGAATGGCAATGCAATTTCAATTTATCAGAATAGTTCCTACCAAACTCCGCTACACACCACAGAAGGAGTTCCCCAAAACTCATTTACCTTTACACCATGTTGTGGATGAACCACTCATCGTTGTAGATAAACCACTCATAATAAAAAGGGTGGATAAACCAACGGGGTTTTTTGATAAAAAGTTTTTGTAGACAAGTTGTTAGTACTGTGTGAATAAACCACTTATTGTTGCAGATAAAAGCTACTAATACGGTGTGGATAAACCACTCATTGGAGTAGATAAAAGCTGCTAATACAGTGAGGATAAACTACTCATATGGTATAGATAACCACTCAACGATGCAAAAAAATTGCTCACACTTTCTCTGTCCATATCGTCCCACCCCATGCAATGCAATATGACATGTTTATAGTAGATCAATACGGTAGCAATAGACATGCTTACAAAAGATTAATACGATAACAATAGCCATGCTTATGATAAATCAGTACGATAGCAATAGATATGTTTATAACAAGTCCAGTATGGTAGCAAACTCATGCTTAACATGTACTCAGTTTAACGGTATCAAAAGGCATGTTGAACATGCAATTAGTAACATAGAGGCAATAGGCATGTAATGTTCCCATTTTATGCATATAAAAATAATAAATCAATCATTCATATCATAGCTTTCAATTATTCATATTATTAGGGGTTCTAATAAAACTCTAAAAATAATTTGGGAACTATATAAGGACTAAACAGAACAATTCTCAAATTTTTGGGTATAACTGTAAAATAGGGGTCACATGGCCCTCTGGCCAGGCCATGTAAGGTGCTATAGGCCGTGTGGGGGTTACACAATTGTGTAGCCAGGCCATGTAACAGATTGTAGCCATGTGGCAATTCTAAAAATTCACTTACATGAACAGTATGAGAGGCTGTGTAGGAGCATTGTGGCTATTTGGACCACGAACTAGCCTAGGGTTTATAGGGCATATGGCCGTGTGGTCCACAAGACCGTGTGGGAGGCTGTGTGATCCACAAGTCCGTGTCAGGGGCCGTGTGGTCCACACGCCCGTGTGGCCCTAATCCTACACGCAGTTTGTCCCAAATCACTTGTAGAAGAACACCTTTTACTGGTAGACTGATCGATGTTCCTCACCTCACGCCCGATTCTGATCCGATTTACCTAAATCAAGTCCTTCAAATAACTTTTGCACATACGTTAACGATTGATTTTAAGATTTATCAAGATTATCGAAATATTGTCAAGAACCGAACAAGATTGATTAATCAAGGAAAAGATCTTCGTAGATTAATAAGATTTCGGGATTACAAGTTCTACTTATTGAAATGAACGTACTTACAGAACTTTGATGAAGATACGGAGGCTATTGACGATGAATTAAACAACCAGTAGAAAAATAATTTAATGGGGATTGATTTGATACGAAAAAGAAAGATTTTCAACAACAAAAAGATGCAAAATATGGTATAAAGAAGAGGACAAGAAAGGAAAAAAGAGAAGAAATAGAAAAGATAAAGAGCAATTCTATTAGGATTTGAAAAGAGGGTAACTGAGGACTAAATAGGTAATTAATTGATTTAATACCTAGGGTTTACCAACCCTAGGGTCGGTATGGGCAATTTAAAATTTTTCGAAACTAAAAAAATAGAAGTGGAAAGAGTGTGGCACAAACTTGGGTCAATAGGAAGGGAAGCAAACTTTTATTCATTAGGCCTGTAGCCTATTTCTTATTTAGTTTTTACTCCTAATCGCATTTTTTTAGTGTGTTTTTTATCCTAGGTTGCTAAATATAAAAGAGGAGAAATGGGAGAAAGGTAACTTGAACTTAAGACCTCTAAGGAGGGTGCTAACTACTTAACCAATAAGCCTAATTCATTTCTTGATTAATTATTTTAATTAACCCTTTATATTTTGGGAAATTCAATAAAAATTTTAAACAAAAACTAATGTTATAAAAATATTATAAAAATAATATACACAACCAACATGTGCATTGCATAGGAATACTTACCAGTATATAATATAGGAAGGTTTTTAAGCCTTTTTTAAAACATTGAGTTCTGGAGCAATTCTTTGGATGAATTTGTCGCCACTAATTATCTGACGCCCGAGCACTTTAAAGAGTAATGTTTTATACCTTGGATTTATTCTTCATTCAATGCATATGTTGATTGTATGTATTAATTAAAATATATTATATTAAATTATTAAAAATTGATACAATTTTGAAACATTTCATAGATAATATTATTAAAAAAGTAAAAATAGTATAAATATTTAATTTCTATAATGATGATAGTTTAAATTATAATCAATATAAATTAAGATAAAAAATTCATATTTAAAATAAACTTGAATGATTTGATATTACTCCAATTATGATTTTAGCATTAATCTTAAAAAACAAAAGTTAGAATATAATTTAAAGATTAATAGAGAAAAATAATTATGCAAATTATATTATTAAACAAAAATTACATAAAAAATTTGTATAAAAAATACGCTCATTCAAAAAGAAAAAAATGCAATTGGTAACTAAATTAATAAATTAATCTATATGATTTCAATAATATCATTAATATCTTTCTCATTTATTTATTAAGGAAGGAAATATTTTATATATATTATATATGAAATTCAATTTTTAATAGTTAAAAAAATGAGTGAATGAATGTGAAAATTTTAAATTTTAAATTTTAAATTTTATAGACTTGAAGCACATATTTATATTTTTTCAACGTTAAATATTAAAAATTATATATAAGGACTTAATATTAATAAAAAAATTAAAATTAGATTAAGTGTGTACATATTTATATTTTATTCGTAATCTATGACTAAATTAATTACTGCAAAGATTATTAACATATATGATTCTTCTTATTTGAATGAGTATTCAATTATAACAAAGGGGATCAGCCTTGTCAATTGGGAAACTCTGTGCCGTGGGACTAATGAAGGGGGTCTTGGGTTTCGTAATATGGCTCAAATGCACAATAGCTTTCTTGTTAAGAATGGCTATATGTTGGTGGCTCGTACGAATCAACTATGGGTACAAGTTCTTCGAGCAAAGTATAAGGTTGATAGTCAAATTTCAGAGGTTCTTTATCCTAGAAATGGCTCTCGGCTATGGAAAGGTTTATGCAAGGTTTGGGGTGAGGTTCGAAATGGAATTATTTGGATTCTAGGTAATGGGTGATCTGTGGATTTCTGGAGAGAAGCTTGGCTCTAGGACAGCGAGGCTCTTGCGGCTTATGTGTCACAACTAGACTAGTTACCGAGTTATCACATTTCAGTTCGAGATATAGTGACTGAAAAGGGACATTGGAATTGGAATCGTTTTGCCTCTTTACTTCAATCTCAGTGCTTGATCAAGATTGCGGCTACTCGTCCTCCTTGTGATGAAGAGACTATGGATTGACCTGGTTGGACATGGGAAAGAAGAAGATGCTTTACTACAAAATCAGCCTATGTAGCCATGAATAAGAGGGAACATTATGGAAATCTCGGTTTACACAACGGGTTCGGACGTTCTTGTGGATGGTTGGTAAGGGGAAGTTACTAACGCTGAAAAAGTCAAAAGATGTTAAACTTTGGATCCGAGTTGTCATATTTGCAGTAGTAGTGTCGAAGAAATTGACCATATATTGAGGAAATGCACGCTAGCAGTCCACTGCTGGAGTAATCTACTCAACAAAGACATTTTAGCTAAATTTTATAATCTAAATATTGTGGATTGGCTTAGTCTTAACCTCACCAAACCTTGGTTGTTTTCCAATAATATGGAAGTCTGGGATATCTTCTTTGCGGTCACGTGCTGGTCTTTGTGGAAAAAAAAAAAGGAAATGATTGTATTTCCAAAGCTGGTTGTGTGGATAATGAAGGATACATTTATTGTTGCATGAGATATAAAGAAGAGATTGTATACGCCAGACAACTGAATCAGGGGCAAGGGTCCACAAAGAGTTGGAAAAGATGAATGTAACTTTCATGGTCTCCAACACGGGTGGGAAAATGGAAAATTAATGTGGATGGTGGCCAGAATTTGGAATATGGAATAGGTATAGCTAGTGGAGTGATCCAAGATGCAGATGGTTTGTGGTGTTTTAAATTTGCAAGGTACATAAGGTTGTGTAACGTATATGAGATAGAACTCTGGGGCATACTTGATGATCTTGAACAGGATTGGAAGCTTGGTTGTCAAAATGTATTGTTAAAATTAAATTATTTGGAAGCGTTGCACCATATTAAGGGGAACCTAATAATTAATCAGCTGGAATCGCATGTCGTAAATGTGATTCGAGATTTCTTAAGGCATGATTGGAATGCCAGCTTAACTCATGTGTATAAAGAATGCAATAGGCTGACTCATTGTTTAGCAAAGGCTGCAAAATAAATGGACATTGACTTTCACTTTTGTCTCAACCCCTTGAATGTACTATATGAAGATCTTATCGATGTTTTTAGATTAATTATTATGTAATAATTTGGAATGTTGATTTAAAAAAAAAAAAAGAATAATAAAGTAATGATTATCCCTTTATGGAAAAACATGCCTAGTATACTAAATATATGCGCATTGGGTGAAAAGTTATACATTCATCTTAAAAATTAAGGGAAGTTTTTGAAAAAAAAAAAAGTGAGTTCAACGTAAGTAAATATATATATAGTGAAATACATAAATTCTGCTTGTATATTAATTTTAGCTTATATTTATTTTTTCATGGAGATAGTGCCATTAAATTTAATCAAACATTTTATTATTAGTATAGATAAAACTAAATTAGTTGTATATAATTCTATAATTATTTATGTTGTTAATCTTTTAGCAAATCGATGAGTCAATTTAATTTTACCTGGTTAAGTTAACTGGGAACTTCATAAGTTTACAACATCATTGCCAACAAAAATAATACTCAATTGATAATCTTTGTGTTAAATATGCTTATTATTAATTTACCCATCTTATTATACTTAATTGGTAATTTTTGAATGTTTGCAGAGGCATACGAAAAATAAGGTTTTCATTACCAAAAATAATCAAATTTACATTGAATTGCTTCTCTGTGTACCCTAAGTGTTTTAAACGGGTAAAAATCTTGACAAAACAAAATTCAACATTACCTATTTCTCTTGAGGAAAAGAAATTACCATAATTTTTTAGTCAATATTGTTTTTAAAATAATTTATTGAATTTGATCTCCGATTTAAGTAATCTCAACATAATTAAAAACCTTAAACAAAAATAATAAATGAAAAACATATATGTTGAGATTTTTAAATGTGTTGATCTCCTTTTGTGTTGCAACGTTAATTTTTATATATTTCTAGGGATGTCATTGTCAATTGTTGGGCAGATGCTTTAGTCAAAACTAATAAGTTTTTTTATTAGTAAAAAGAAAAGAAACAATATTTATAAAGATGTTCTGTCATTCACTATTTTAAATTAAAATTAAAATATATGTATAACTTTTACCCATTAAACCATCATACTCCATATCCTTTATATATTTAACAAATATTTCCCGCAAAAGTTAAAAAGGTAAATAAAGTTGATCTGATTCTTTGTAAGTTCAACTTTAAAATTTAGAATCTACCATTATTTAGTATTTTGATTCGTAGAATTCAAATAATTATATCTTTTGGTGCTACCTAAATTCATCACATATGAACCGTTGTGAGCTTTTCGGAGGACATCTTGCTTTAAGTCGTCATCATTTCGATCACACAATTGATTTTGGAAGTTCAAACTCCTACCTTCACCCAAGGTGAATTTCCTAGCTTGAATGTCTTCAACTTATTTCCTTTTTGCTTCCAACTTATCCTCACACATTTGCAAATTCCAAATCTCCTAACGAAAAGTTGGTCTAACTTTCAACTTCACCAAAGTAGAACCATTTTTATATAAAGCCAAATGTGCATTCATTACCCTCAAAGCAAATAAAGATTTTTGGCTCAAAGCTTCGATCGCAACGTCAGCTTTTCTCAAGTGATAGTCGATGTCAAGATTGTAATCCTTAAGCAATTCAATCCATCTTCTCTACCTAAAATTCATTTCCTTCTAAGTGAGAAAATACTTTAAACTCTTATAGTTGGAGAAAATGTGACACTTCTTACCTTAAATTTAATGCCTCCAAATCTTTAGGGTGAAAACAATCACCACGAGTTCCAGATCATGTGTGAGTACTTTTTCTCGTGAGGTTTAAGTTGTCATAAAGCTTACATAACCACTTTGCTATCTTACATCAGTACACATCCAAGCCCATTGTGTGAACCATCTTTGCAAATCACAAAATCCTTCCTATACTTAAGTTGTGTCAAAACGAGTGCCTCAGTCAAGGTTGCTTTCAATGTTTCAAAGATTTGCTGACACTTGTCCATCTAATTGAACTTGAAAATTTTTTAAAGTAGCTTGGTCCATAGAGAATCTATCATCGAAAATTCTTTCACAAACCTCCTATAATACCCAATCAAACTCAGAAAACTCTTCACTTTTGTAACAATCCTGGGTGGTTTTCAAACCAATATAGTCATAATCTTGCTCGGATATCATCTATAGACACAACATGTCCCAGAAAATGCTACCTTTCGGAGCCAAAACTCACATTTTTTGAACTTTTCATACAAATCTCTTTCCCTTAAAGTTTGCAAAACAACCCTCAGATGCTTATCATGCTCCACTTTATCTATTAAGTAAACCAAAATATTGGCAATGAACACTACTACCAAAGCACTTTCAACCAAAATAGTCTAAGTAGGGTTGGAAGATTTGGTTCATCAAGTTCATAAATGCTACTAAATCATTCATGAGTCCAAAAGGCATCACCAAAAATTCATAGTGGTTATATATAGTGTAACACCCCTTACCTATTCAAACATACGATATGAATGGGAGGTGCTACCAAAGAACTTTCAAGCTTAAAACAAAATTTTCCTAAAACACTCCAAACCCGACCCAAACGTCGGGTCTAAGCTACAAGGTGCCACATTCGTTTTCAAAGAAACTACAACCAAATTATATTCAATTCAAACCATTATACATTTAATTACGAGCAATGCATGCTTATGATATGATATGCGATCACTTTCGAGTCTTACACGAGCTTACAAAAGCTCTATTTCTAACTCAAGGTCGAATTAGAACCAAAACGTAAAGATTTTAAAATTTCAGGTTGACATCGGGATCTCGGGGGTTCCTCGTTGCGATGTAACATACTGGCTTGGTCTCGTTGCAACATTGAGATACCGACGTCATATATGACCTATATTTTCTAACAATGTCCAATTTGGTACCTTTTCAAACCTTTCCAACTACCTGATTCATACATAATTTCTTTCCAAATGACCCAAATTCAACCATTCACACATCTAGACAAGTTCAATATAAAATTTCTAAGCCATTAACACCTATTCCATGCATAAACATTAATTATTTCATTTCATTTACAACCTTATAATCCAAATTGACCATTTGCAAACCTTATACAAAATAGGCCTAGGTACATGTCGTATACTAAATGAAAGAGAACTTTATGAACATTGTTGAGTTGAGGATTGCTTCTTGGATGTTGGAATCACTTCTCGGGATTTGAAAATGTACTTATACCTGCACACGAAGAAAACAATTTGTACCTAAGCGAAAATTATCAATGGTAATTTCCATAATTCAAGTCAAAACAATACAAGTATGAATCAATGCAAACATTCTACTCTAATTCAAATTATAACCAATTCACATACATACTCATACCAAAACTTCATTTACCACATAACTTGCATATATCCATTTTGCACTTCAATTCATTACCTAAGCACCTAAATGTACCATTCATGTTAATTGATGTTAAGGTATCATTTCTTTCTTTTGTAACGTATCAACTGATAGCATAAACTTAATGATCAATTCACATAATGAACTATATCATATATATGTACTTGCCATATCATTTTTTTTTTTTGGAAAATCAAGTTTGGAAAAAGTAGTGAAAAATATGTTTTAAGGAATAGATGTAATAAACATAACCAATTTTTAAGCCAAGTAATAAACACTTAATCAAAATCGTACCTTTTGATTCGTCTAGAATGAACATTTCAACCAAGTAATCTTCTTCGCTATCCTCAAGCTCATGTCTGCTGAGCATGGGCTCGATTCGAATAAAAAAATTCACAAAATTACCAGTGGAGAAATTTTGCAATTTCTCTAAACTTTTGAGGTCAAGTTATAAATACGAAAAATATCTCTAAAAAATTTATAAAATAATTTATTTAGAGAATTTTCTCTTTACAACTTTCTCTTAAATTCAAGTGTGTGAAAAATAATGACCCAAGCCTCACTTTATATAGGGAGAGTTTAAAGAGTTCAACTATAATTAAACTTAATCACTTTAATATTAAATTAATATTAAATCTACTTATCTACAAGATAAATATTAAATTAAATTTAATATTAAGATAATTAATTTAATATTAAATTAATAAAATACTATCAAATAAGTATTAAATTAAATTTAATATTAAATTTATCAAAATATTATTATTTTTGGAATAATGAATCTGAAATCAAATTATCCGAAAGAGCCACAATAGGAGTGAGATTCTTCTCCTTCTCAACCACCGAAGAACCACTGTCACCAACCATCCTTCAACCACTGGATTTTCGTTGTCGCAATCACCAGCACCGTCGTGCCCAATGGTGCAAGCGCGACACCCTCATGGCATCCCTAGTCGGTTTAGCTATTATTAGACCGATGTAGGCCAATGACGGGCTAACCAGTCCTGTCCAGTCACCGGTTGGACAATCGGCCCAGTTTCACATACCAGGCTCGGTTTAACCATTTTTTGGGTCTCAATCTCGATTTTGGGTTCCTGGGCCCAATTTTTTATATCAAGTTCAATTTTCAAGTTCAATTATCCATTGGGCCAATTGACTAACTTGATAATTAATATCCAAAAATATTATATTTATTTTAATTAATTTGATTAATTTAATTTTGCTTGATCAAAATTAATTTTCCCAAAAATCACTAAGATTTTTCAAAAAAATTCTTTAATCAAATTCTCTAGTTGAACAATTCTCACGACTGCCCAATTTAATTCCACATTGAATAAATCGACTCAATTAAATTCTTTCCAAAGCCATAGAATTTTCTTCTAATTCAAATGTAGTCCAATCGAACTTTTGTTGAGCTAGTGGAAGGACCAATCAGACATATACAATTAGGCTCTAATAATTGCAATTATGTCCAGAATCATCGTTCTGATATTTCGCAATTTACTTAATCATGGAGTCAGTCCACAAGAAGTACTATGATTGAAAACTCCTTATTGTATACTATTTACGAAAACAAATCGTCCAACTGTTTTGTCCAATGACCTCGTCATTTGTGTTTTACCCTCATATGATATCCTTGATTCCTTTGAGTTAAATTTGTTCACACAATACAATCCTATTTTATCTCATTGTCACCATTGTGTCTTTTTAATGATAAATATGACCAATTTCAACAAATAATTGTGATAAATTGCTCGTTTGAGAACAAGCAACCCGTGGTCATGTTTCATATTTATCAATCCACACAATGTCAATGAGAGGATATCTTTAACTTTTTAATTGAGCTATGAATTCCATTGTTGCTAGTAAAGCCATGCTATACACAAGTCATGTACCCAACATACCAACTATGGGCTCGATCATCTTTAGAGCATAGGCCTTCACTTATTCAAAACACATGAGTTACATACGCATTGTCAGTGACTAACTCAGGATTTAGGTAAATCACACCATGAATGTCACAAGTGAATTAATTCATAAATGAATTTAGAATTAATTCATCTTAAATCTAGTCCAATGTATCATTCTTCCAAAGAATACATCTATGTCTTTACCTGTGGAGTCAACTGCTCTGATAGCCAAGACTAGTCATCTCCCAAATTGGAGTTGTGGACGACATAATAATCCTACTAAGTATTTGAATTCGATGCCAACTTTGATTCTTTTATAGGATTACGTACTCTTTTAGATTATTCACTGAAGTAAGTTGTCTTTCTTGCAATGTAAATGTTTTTATAGTGCCACTTATCATCAGTTTGAACTTAGACCACCAATGAGCTAATATTTGCTTATCATAATTTCGCTATGCATGCAATGTAACGCCCCGTACCCGAGACCGTTGCCAGAGTCGAACACGAGGTGTTAACAGACTTAATTCATTGCTTAAACAGCTCAAACAATTTAATTTTAGAAATTCCAGACAAGCTGGCTAACTGCATCATAGTCGCTTAAAAATTCATATCTCGAGTTCTGAAACTCAAAATCCAATTCCATAAATTTTCACTGAAACTAGACTCATATATCTATTTACTAATTTTTTTCTAGAATTTTTGGCTAGGCCAATTATTACATTTTATTAGTTAAAGTATCCCCTGTTTCAGGGTTCAACTACTCTGACCTCTGTGTATTACGAATCAGATATCTCTCTGTACAGAATTTCAATGACTATGAAGTTTATTTCTCTTAAAACTAGACTCAATAAGAAATCTGTACATATAAATTATGACTTCTAATTATTTTTATACAATTTATGGTGAATTTTTAAAATCAGAATAGGGATTCAGAGATCGCTCTGACCCTGTTCCACCAAAACTTAAATATCTCATAAAATATAACTCATTTACCTGTTTCGTTTCTTCCATATGAAAATAGACTCATCAAGCTTCGATTCCATAACTTATTCATTATTTAATTTCATTTCTAATATTTTTAGTGATTTTTAAAATTCACGTCACTACTGCTGTCTGAATCTATTTTATGATAAATTTTACCTATTTCATGGTTTCCATGGATTAGCTAGCAATTTGACATACATAACACCAAATATGATCATAATTAGCCATTCCAATGGCTAATCATTACCAAGCATTCTTATACCACTCAATAACCATATCATAAGACTATATATACAAAATGATTATAATGCCATACATGCTATACTCAAAATATACAAGCCATTATGCCAAGATGGTATACGGATAGTGTGAGCATGCTTCCGACCGTTCCCGATTTCCGAGCTGGCTTGTCAACACTACAAGGAATGAAAAGGAGGGAGTAAGCATAAATGCTTAGTAAGTTCACATGCAAATAGCAAGTAACATAACCATATAAGCAAACATAAAACATCATTTGCATAATCATCACCAAGACATTCATATCATATTTTCATTTATCATCTTACCATATTGTTGTTATATCGATTTTTTCAACTCGAGGGTTAAGTACATACCTGTTAAAAGTATCCATTTCACAACACTTACCAATACATCCCTTTCATCTTGAGTATTCCTCCATTTGAGTAGAACTTTACCCGTTGAACACATCAGAATATAATTCGGATACATGGAAAGTTTGCACATAAGTGCCACATATGTAGCCAAGCTACTATGTATCCCACCCATAAGCGAACTCGGACTCAACTCAACGAGCTCGGGCGTTCGCATCCACAAGTGAACTCAGACTCAACTTAACGAGCTCGGATGCCTAGTTACATCTCACGAACTCGGACTCAACTCAATGAGTTCGGACATTCGCATCCATAAGTGAACTCGGACTCAACTCAACGAGTTCGGATGCCCAAATATCCCAGTGACATGTCACTTGTATCCTAATCCATTCCTAGGGTTCAACGGGACCTTTTTTCCAATCATGTGTCTCAACCATCTTCTACGGAATACCGATACCGATACTCGGTAGTATTTCACATTTTCCAAGCATATCACATAATTTGACATATTATCAAACAATTATCACGAGTATAATATTTCATAATAATTATCATATCATTTAAATAACATAAAAACATTTAAAATAATAACTATGTTACCAACATTTACATATGAACTTACCTAGTATGCGAAAATGGCTACTTTTACCATTTCGTCCACAACTTGGTATTTTCCCCATTTTAGCCCGAATTTCAGTTTTCCTTGCTCTATCATTTAAAATATAGTCTAATTAGGACTCACATTATTCAAATTGACCCAAAATTATATTTTGGAAAAATTACAATTTTGCCCCTAAACTTTTACATATTTACACTTTTACCCCAAAGCTCGTAAATTAAACTTCAGCCTATTTTCTTATTTTTTATGACATGCTGATCATTTTTCCCTTCTATGGAAACATCAAATTCTCACTCTAACATGTACTTATGACTATTAGGTATTTTTACCGATTAAGCCATTTTGCTCGTTTTCACTTAAAACCGAGTAGCACAAGCTGTCTAACATAATTTAAAACCTCATATTCTATCATAAAACACCAAAATACACAAATTTAACCTATGGGTATTTTTCCAAATATAAACCCTAGGTTAAATTATTGCTAGCATAAGCTAAATCGAGCTACCGGGACTTCAAAAACGTAAAGAACTTGAAAAACAGGGCTAGAATGGACTTACAATCGAGCTTGGAAGCTTGAAAAACCCTAACCATGGTTTCTCCTTGCTATATTCGGCCATGGGGTTGAAGATGAGCAAAATTGGCTTTTAATTTTGTATTTTAATTCATTTTACCCCTAAATGACCAAAATGCCCTTACTACTAAACTTTCCAAAAATTCCATCCATGTCCAATTTTTGTCCATAAACTTAGAAATTTGTAAAATTTCTATTTAAGACCTCCTAATTAATATTTCAAAACAATTTCATACTAGAAACTTCTAGAATGCAAGTTTTGCAAATTATTCGATTTAGTCCCTAATTTCAATTTAAGCACTTTATGCATAAAATTTCTTCACGAAATTTTCACACAATCATGCAATCATATTATAAACATCAAAATAATTATAAAATAATTATTTCTATCTCGGATTTTGTGGTCACAAAACCACTATTCCGACTAGGCCCAAAATCAGGATATTACAACTCTCCCCCCCTTTAGGGATTTTCGTCCCCGAAAATCTTACCAGAAAAGTGGTCTTCACTTTTAATCTCATATTCGGTGCCGAAGAACTTTCACCTAGACTGTACCTCCAATATTTCTTTAATTTCTCATATGATCTGAAAGCTTACATCTCAACTCTCAACTGTTCTTAAATTTTCAACCCTTCTCAGTTTCCCATGATATCATGACATAAAACCCGGATCTTAACTTGATTAATGGAGACCGGAATTCCAAGAAATCTAACAATCAAAGAGACCTGAATTTCCATGAATCTGATGAGTAGGAATTCATTCAATACAGATATGATTTATAGATCTCGCCAAACATTTAACAATAGGATACATCACATTTTCCTCTTTCTGCCATGGAAATAATTCTGATATGGCCTCAAGAATAATCCTTCTCATTTCCATTCCAATATCAACACTGACAAGGATAATTTTGATAGATCCCAATGCTCGGCTTTAACCCCTTTAACAACTCCGATTTTATGTAACATCGAATGCTCTAAACTATCACATTACCTCACCGTCTTGAAACACATCACAATTCATACAACAAGATATTACCGAAAGTCGTGGAAGTCTTTACTCAATGTAGACTAGTCTAGTTCGGACGCTTCTTGCTACCATTATTCTCATCTATCCGAACTTTGTCAACATGTAATAAACTTTTCAGCTTTCACAAAATGAAAACCTTATCATTCGTAGTGACTTTAACTGATATCAAACTTTTTCTAATAAATATACACTTCTCGTTCAGACTATTTACTCTTTTATCCGTACAAAATGAAATTCTATTATCAAACTTGGGAAAAATAATCCTGAAATAATTGTCGCACGAAATCTTTCAAATAGATAATTCACCATACCGACTGAAACTCGCGCTTTTATCACTTATGCCTTTTCTGATGTCAAATCCTTACACAGAAATTAGAAAAAAAAACCCCAATACTAAAATCACCACATTACCAAGATCAAATTAGAAGTATAGTCATATTTGACATGATTATCACGAGCTGAAGAACGCACTTCAAACACGAGTCATAATTGACAAATTATGGAACAAAGATAACAAGAAAACCGAATAAAGAAATCCAAAATAGAGAAATCCAGAATAAAGAAATCCAGAATAAAGAAACCCAAGATAAGATACTATGCTGGAGAATCGAAAACCAAGCCGGAGAATCGAAAACCAAACTCATAGAGAAAATATGGAATACCCCGATAATTCTTCAAAGAAAGAAAGTCCAAAAGAAAACATCATTTAATCTCACTAGAATCAAATATAACAAGAACAATATATCTTCCCATACATATATATCAGATGAAGCATCAAGTAGAAGAAAGCAGAATCATAATATCATATGTATTCTCTCATCAATTCTTATCGATTTAAATGAAATAGAATACCCGATGAAATAGAGCAATATAAATTATAAACTAGTCGGACTACCAATGCTTTCATCCAACACCGAGATTAAAAGACATTCCCATATAACAAGAATTTCTTCTGAAGATCAATAGCCATAGAAATATTTCGAGAACGGGTAAACACATAGAACATCTCAAAAGAGACTCAAGCAAATCTGTCCAGTCCATAACTATCACGCTCGGATAGTTCACATTTCAAATATCATTTCCCCAACTAGTTCTCACATGTCACAAATTTCATATTAAACCATTCACTAAAGAAGGCCAATTTTGAATAAATTTTGATTTACACTTTTCTCGACCTTGCACCTGAGTATTTCGGTTTACCAAGGAGAATTCCTTTTCTAATCTGGAACAAAGCATAATTCCAATAATCTTTACGTCAATCCGATACTTTATCGGCTCTCGACTTTACTTATCAGCTCATTTTCAATCTCTGATCATACTTATAATTATTCTATCACTTGAACTCTTTGGGTTCTCAACCGAAACTTATTCAATACAAATCTCATGAAATTCCATTATAAGTACCATTTCGGTAAGGGGAGGGGTTGTAGGACCTCTCGACTCGACTTTCTTATACATACACATATGACACAACTTCCATCATCATAGCAACATCATCAAAATCATGTCATTCATTCATGTTGGCTTACACCAATTTTCCTATTGTCCCATTTAGACAATATACTTATGCATACATTCTATGTTTTCTAGATAGCTTTGCTTATCCATTCATTTAATTAAATTAAGTCATGCTCATGACATCATATAAGGCCAAACAAATATAGATATTTGCACCACAATCATAACTTTCATTTCGTGCATCATCATGTACATATCATTACAATCATATAATTCAGTCCAACAATTTAACACAGATAAGTTCATTTCATTATAATCCTTTATCTCATAAAAATTATATATCATTAGTATTTATCAACATTCGACGTCCAAATCAAAACAAGGACATTTTCATTCGTATCATAATATTATGACTTTTATTCATACCTCTACTACTTTCTATTTATTCCGTTCATCTTATCAAGTAAGCCATATACACTACATCATATGAGCATTAAGCAAATATGAATATTTATCACATATGTATCATAAACCTTTATTCATACTTTTCTGAACCGATACTTATCATAATCATAATTTTACTCAAATACCTTCACATAACGTTGAACATGGTCGGCGCAGCTCGGTTGGAGAGTACCCTGTCTAAATAAGACGGTACTCATACGCGTCGGAAGACATCACACTATCACAGATCAGTGGCATGTATAGCTAAACTTTTACACATGCTAGGTTAGTTCGAGAACCGACTAAACTTGCTCTGATACCACCAAATGTAACGCCCTATACCCGATACCGTTGTCGGAGTCGAACACGAGGTGTTAACAGACTTAATTCATTGCTTAAACAGCTCAAACAATTTAATTTTAGAAATTCCAGACAAGTTGGCTAACTACGTCACAGTCGCTTAAAAATTCATATCTCGAGTTCTGAAACTCAAAATCCAATTCCGTAAATTTTCTCTGAAACTAGACTCATATATATATTTACTAATTTTTTTCTAGAATTTTTGGCTGGGACAATTAGTACAGTTTATTAGTTAAAGTATCCCCTGTTTCAGGGTTCAACTACTCTAACCTCTATGTATTACGAATTATATATCTCTCGGTACAGAATTTCAATGACTATGAAGTTTCTTTCTCTTAAAAATAGACTCAATAATAAATCTGTACATATGAATTATGACTTATAATTATTTTTATACAATTTATGGCTAATTTTTAAAATCAGAACAGGGGATTCAAAGATCGCTCTGACCCTGTTCCACCAAAACTTAAATATCTCATAAAATATAACTCATTTACTTGTTTCGTTTCTTCATATGAAAATAGACTCATCAAGCTTCGATTCCATAACTTATTCATTATTTAATTCCATTTCTACTATTTTTAGTGATTTTTCAAATTCACGTCACTACTGCTATTTGAATCTATTTTATGATAAATTTTACCTATTTCATGGTTTCCATGGATTAGCTAGCAATTTGACATACATAACACCAAATATGATCATAATTAGCCATTCCAATGGCTAATCATTACCAAGCATTTTTATACCACTCAATAACCATATCATAAGACTATATATACAAAATGATTATAATGCTATACATGCCATACTCAAAATATACAAGCCATTATGCCAAGATGGTATACGGATAGTGTGAGCGTGCTTCCGACCGTTCCCGATTTCCGAGCTGGCTTGTCAACACTACAAGGAATGAAAAGGAGGGAGTAAGCATAAATGCTTAGTAAGTTCACATGCAAATAGCAAGTAACATAACCATATAAGCAAACATAAAACATCATTTGCATAATCATCACCAAGACATTCATATCATATTTTCATTTATCATCTTACCATATTGTTGTTATATCGATTTTTTCAACCCGAGGGTTAAGTACATACCTGTTCAAAGTATCCATTTCACAACACTTACCAATACGTCCCTTTCATCTTGAGTATTCCTCCATTTGAGTAGAACTTTACCCGTTGAACACATCAGAATATAATTCGGATACATGGAAAGTTTGCACATAAGTGCCACATATGTAGCCAAGCTACTATGTAACCCGCCCATAAGCGAACTCGGACTCAACTCAACGAGCTCGGGCGTTCGCATCCATAAGTGAACTCAGACTCAACTCAACGAGCTCGGATGCCTAGTTACATCTCACGAACTCGGACTCAACTCAACGAGTTCGGACATTCGCATCCATAAGTGAACTCGGACTCAACTCAACGAGTTCGGATGCCCAAATATCCCAGTGACATGTCACTTGTATCCCAATCCATTCCTAGGGTTCAACGGGACCTTTTTCCCAATCATGTGTCTCAACCATCTTCTATGGAATACCGATACCGATACTCGGTAGTATTTCACATTTTCCAAGTATATCACATAATTTAACATATTATCAAATAATTATCACGAGTATAATATTTCATAATAATTATCATATCATTTAAATAACATAAAAACATTTAAAATAATAACTATGTTACCAACATTTACATATGAACTTACCTAGTATGCGAAAATGGCTACTTTTACCATTTCATCCATAACTTGGTATTTTCCCCATTTTAGCCCGAATTTCAGTTTTCCTTGCTCTATCATTTAAAATATAGTCTAATTAGGACTCACATTATTCAAATTGACCCAAAATCATTTTTTGGAAAAATTACAATTTTATCCCTAAACTTTTGCATATTTACACTTTTACCCCAAAGCTCGTAAATTAAACTTCAGCCTATTTTCTTATGTTTTATGACATGTTGATCATTTTTCCCTTCTATGGCAACATCAAATTCTCACTCTAACATGTACTTATGACTATTAGGTATTTTTACCGATTAAGCCATTTTGCTCGTTTTCACTTAAAACCGAGTAGCACAAGCTGTCTAACATAATTTAAAACCTCATATTCTATCATAAAACACCAAAATACACAAATTTCACCTATGGGTATTTTTCCAAATATAAACCCTAGGTTAAATTATTGCTAGCATAAGCTAAATCGAGCTCTGGGACTCCAAAACGTAAAGAACTTGAAAAAAACAGGGGCTAGAATGAACTTACAATCGAGCTTGGAAGCTTGAAAAACCCTAGCCATGGTTTCTCCTTGCTATATTCGGCCATGGGGTTGAAGATGAGCAAAATTGGCTTTTAATTTTGTATTTTAATTCATTTTACCCTAAATGACCAAAATGCCCTTACTACTAAACTTTCCAAAAATTCCATCCATGTCCAATTTTTGTCCATAAACTTAGAAATTGGTAAAATTTCTATTTAAGACCTCCTAATTAATATTTCAAAACAATTTCATACTAGAAACTTCTAGAATGCAAGTTTTGCAAATTATTCGATTTAGTCCCTAATTTCAATTTAAGCACTTTATGCATAAAATTTCTTCACGAAATTTTCACACAATCATGAAATCATATCATAAACATCAAAATAATTATAAAATAATTATTTCTATCTCGAATTTTGTGGTCACAAAACCACTATTCCGACTAGGCCCAAAATCAGGATATTACATGCAAAACATGAAAGATAAACACAAAAGACATAATAGTGAAATGTGAAATTAACTTTATTTATTTATTCATCATTCAAAGACATAAAAAATAGTTGCATATACTACAATATGGGCACATTTCCCAATAATTTTTAATTCATATCAAATTATCATTTATAAGTGTATACTTATTCATACACAATCATTAACTTGTAAATATACTCAATTTAATCTCATCATTTCAATCATTTCCAAGCTTAATAGGTCATCTATATTCAATCGGCCCTCAGGGCTCGTTTTTAGCCAATTTGCATGGTCTTTCACATGCAATCAAATCACATTTCGTATATGTACAATTAAACCAAATCAGTTCACATTTCATTTCAATGAACCATAAAGCCAAATCATGTTTATATAACCCTATTAACCAGACTTAGAGTTTAAGATGAATATAAAGATTAGTCAACCTACACCCCAATCTAGCACTGCAATGCATCATCGAATAAACCAAAGCAAATATACTGGCACACATAGTGTTGTTGGAAAAATCCAGTTCAAAAATGATTTTCTTGCACAACAAAAAATTAAATTTTTAAAAACCGAGCTAGTTTGTGATATTTATAGTAATAAACCCTAAATAGAATTCGCACATGTGTTTTAAGATAGACGGATCCTTGTTTTTCTCGGCTTTCAACCTTATGGCCTTCAACGTTATTCTCGTACCACGAACTACTTCGAGTGTAGCTTGAACGGTTCAAATCAAAACAAAGAATTATAAATAGTTTTTTTTTTATTTAAGTGTGAAAATGGAAAATCTCTCTCAAATAAAAACAGACAGAAATTTTTATTCCGAAAAATAGATTTAATAGTTGAAAATAAATTCTCTTTGTTTTCGGGTACTGTAACAATATCTTAAAGTTGTGTAAATAGCCCTACCTGTGCCATCTATTTATAGGGAGGGAAGGTAGAACCCTTGTTGAATTGTAGAATTTATTTCAAGTAGAAAAACGAACTCCTAGTCTATCTAGGAGTATAGGGGGCGACAACACTAGTTAATAACACTAGGGTTTGTCGTCCCCATCATTACCATGAGAGGCTTTTAGGTCTTTCCCATATTGAGTTCAATTATAAGTACTTCCTAGGCTTTAACTTAATACTTTATAATTTTATCAAACTTGATATTTTTTTTCTATTTCCAATTCTCAACCCAATTCTAATTCCATTAAAATGATGACAACTTTACCGTAAAAGAATTTATGAGAAAATATATTTAATATTTCTACTTTCAATGGTTCACTATGACCAAATTATTTATTTCCATTTTTGAATTTCATTTAATTCAAAAAACATAAATTCAGTTTCATTTTTCATTTTCATTTTAGAGAAAACTACATTCATTTCTAAATGATTATTTCTCCATTTTCATTTTCATTTTGGAGAACACCATATCACTTTCAAATGATTTCATTTCTCCATTCTCATTTTTATTTTGGAGAAAACTATAATCATTTTCCAATATTTCTCATTTCTCCATTTTCACCATTTTTATTCATTTATGCTCATTTGATTCAACATGCAGTTCATTTCTAGTTTCAACATGCTAGCAGAGAGACTAATTGGACATTTGCAATTAAGGATTAAATGATTTATAATTAAATTTCAACTTTTTGCCTATTACCAAATTGGTAATTTCCCAAGTGCTCTTTCTGGTGTATAATGGGGGCAGGCACAGTTGTGTGTTCAAGATGCTAAAAGCTCCACACCAGATTATTGTGATGTTAGAAGAAAGACGTGATCAGCTAAATAGATATTGAAGGTATGATCCCACTTAGGAGTAGTAGACCTATTTCCCCTTGATACTATATAGGTTAAGTTACAAGGTAAGTTGGTTAGGAACTAACTAAACGTGAACCAAGATAGTTAAAAAGAAAGGGAAAGTACTCAACTAGTTTCCTTGAAAGTTGTAGACCTTTGATAAGACAAGTCAGTAGTGATGTGACATTTGTCAGGTTCCAATAAATACTTGGACTATTTTAATAGGTATTCAAGTGGAAATAAAGGGAGTTTTCTTATTCTCTTTTGAAGATATTGAAATCTAAGGCTAGAGGAAAGGAGAAGCATTTTCCTTTAAGCTGGATCTGAAACTCTAGATTCTTCTAGAATTTTCTCCATGTCAAGGTGAGTTTTATGACTTTGAAAAGTATATCTGCATGAATGTCTAAAGAAGTAAGGCTTTGTTCATGGGTTATTTGTGTTTAAAATGATGGAAAGGTTATCCGAATGGATTTTTAGAGTGTTCTTTTATTTTAAGAGACAGTGGTTGTTATAACTCCCAAAAGAATCTTGGATCTAGAGCTCAAGCTACTATACATTCTTGTCAAGTGAGTCCCCAAGCTGACTCTCGTATGTAAGGTAGTATTTGAAATGTTTCTATAGATAATGGTTAAATTATGAATGTAAAATGAGTCGTGCATGTATAGTTCATGAGGAATATGATAGGTTAAGTATGATATGGATGTTCTAATGATGAAATAAGACTATATGAGTGCTTCTGGAATGTATGAGACTGTGTGAAATAAAATGTATGTTAATTTCTATATGGTGTCAAAGTATGAAATATTTGTTAAGTGAGTTTGTGTCTGTCTCCGCAAAGTTGTCTAAAGGGGTCCTTCGAGATTTTAAATATGATTCTCTAAAAGGAAAAGTCCATGACACCATATCATGTAAGACTATAACTAGTGGGTTATGGCATCATATGAAAAGAACTAAAGGAAGGTTATTACCTAATGGGGTTTTCTGTGTGACTCAAGACGATGAGGGGCAAACCTCACAACATGTGAGTTTAGGCGAATCCCTATCGTGAACACACCAAAAAAAAAGGAAGCCTTTCTAGCAATTTAAGAAATGAAAGCCATGTGGAAAATAAAAAAGGATGCCTTTGTGGTGCACTCTAAAGAATGGCCCTTATGGCAACCTTCTAAAGGAAACGCCTCTATGGTGAACCTTGAAAGAAAGAAATGATTTCCATGATGTATTATGAAGGGAGGGAATTCTTAACGAATACGAAAGGAACAATGTGAAAGATTAATTTTGGATTTAGAGTCTTCATGGAAAAGAATAAAGAATATGCCCTTGCAGTGGGTTACAAAGGAATATCCCCTTATGGTGAATCCTATAGAGAAAGCTTTCACGCTGCACACACAAAAAGGGCTACCCCTATGGTGTGTTCTGGACATGCTTTCAAGAATAAATCATGAAGGACACTTCTTGTGGCAGACTCCATGCTAAGTGATAGGTTTATTTCTTATTATTCCTAAATGCAAACAATGAGATCAATAAGTACAAAACATATCTATGGGTATTATGGTAAGGTATTCGATATGATTAAGATTTGTGTATGGATGGAAATTTTAAGAGATATAGTGAGGCAATGAGAATGATTTATGAACATGAACATAAACATGATATGCTCAAAAAGAAGTAACGATCACCTGTGTACGGATTTCTTCTTGAAGTTTGAGGAAGTTATGGCTCAATGAATGGAGAAAGTAAGTAAGATCTCAAAGGCACTGAAGAAAAGAAAATGGTTTCAAAGTAAGGTATGGTAACGAATGTGAATAAAGAAACGAAAATGAAAGCAGCTTCTGTTAGAGACTCGATGAAGAATAAGAGCAACAAAATGGATTTTTAAACATTAAATGCGGTGTGCAAGTATGATTCAGGTAAATGGTGTTTGTCTCACTAAGTTCCGTTAAACTTATCTATGTGTGTTATATTTTACGTGGGTTTAAAGGTCTACGCTTGGAGGGATGATGATAGGGCTATGCCAAAGAAGTGGCGTAATGGGCTATTATGCATACAAAGCAAGTATGATAGCGTGTTCTAGTCTGAGCTATTTTATAGAAGTCTCTCACACGAGATAATTGCAATAAACTAGAACACTAAATCAATCATAGTTGTAAATAATCTCTTTGTGTAAGCCAATTAAATTCTTATATTGATCACATTTATGTATTTCTTAGACAAATTTATAATTAAACAGTTGAAATCGAATGCAAATTGTATATTTGAGTAATATTCATTTGTATATTAGTAGTAACACATTGGATTCGGATCCAAATCATAGGATTGGGTTTAGGGCATCACAATAAATGTCACAAGTGAATAAATTAATAAAAAATTTCAAGATATATTCTTCCTGGGTCTAGTCTGATGCACTATCAGTCACATCTATGTCTTTATCTTCTAGGAGTCATCCTCTCCGATGCCCAAAACAAAGTATCTCCCCAATTGAACTTGATAGACAATATCTTTCAATCGGTTTGCTCATTTTTTATTAGACTAAGGACATATTTAAGTTTGTCTATTAATATAAGTTTTCTTTTCGTATTATGCTCCAACCACGTAATAACACTTAGTATTAGTTCAAACATTAGACAACTAATGAGAAACATTTCCTTCTATTTTGCTTTGCATGCAAAAACCACATAAGGACAATTATACAAAATATATTAACGTAATCAATGAATTTTTTTATTAACCAATCTGTTTAAAAAAATTACTAGTTTACAAACGAATATACTACACTCAAGGCACTAGATCCAACAGTCTCCCACTTGCCCTAGTGAAATAGATGGGTCATATTCTGCATTCCTATGCTCTCCACGTATTTCTCAAAACTCCTAGCTAGTAGAGTATTGGTAAACGAGTCCACAAGATTTTCCTCGAAAGTGATCTTGACTACATCCACGATTCTATCTACAACTGCCTTTCTAATAATATGATACTTCTGATCAATATGCTTCGTCCTCTTTTGGTTTCTCATATTCTTCGTATTAGCTATTGTCGCACTATTGTCACAATACAGTGTGATAGTTTCTCCCATACTAGGATCGATGTCAAGATCTATAAGGAACTTTCAAAGCCATATTACTTTTTTGGTAGCTTTAGAAGCAACCACATATTCAGCCTCCATAGTAGAGTCCACAGTACAACTCTAGTTTATACTTCTCTACACAATAGACCTGCTGCCTAGGATAAAAACATAGCCTAATGTCGATTTCTCGAATCCCGACACATTTGGAAGTTAGAATTAGTCTATCAAATAGGAATAAAAATAATTGAGTGATTAGGTCGATTTCTAGCATATTTATCGGAATAAGTCAACTTTGGAAGTTAAAAGTATCGATACCTTTCCGCATGTATCAGTACCATCATCAATCTTTCAAGCTATCAGTCAACATGAATCCAAACAATAGAAATCACCAAAAGCTCTCCAAAACAATAAAAAAAAAATTACACATTTACACTACAAAATTCCTTTCTTTTTATACATAAAGAAGGCATGAAATTTATTTACAATACCTTGGTATTGAACCTGGTGAGGATTTAATTGGAGGCAAACTAGACAAAGAAAGCAAAGAAGTAGAGCCAAAGGAAGAAGTTTCCAAAAAAAATTAGACTCATTTTGTTCACCACTTTCACTTCCAAACTCCACTCTTGCACTCCTTAAAGCATCAACAAATCAACTCTCTCATTTCGGATGAGTTAACTCAGCTTTATCATCATTACCAACGAGAAAAATGGAACAATCTGATTCGTAAATGAGAGGCAATAAAACTAGAAAAGACTCTCTTGTACTCTTCTAAATGATTTGGAAATCATAATCGGTTGAGATGGAAATAAGCAAGTCAAGGTCTTGATCTGGAAGTTGGTATTTGAGAATAAATAGGGTGGCGAGGAGGAGGAAGGTAGAGAGGGAAGAAAGAGTAAAGCGGTGTTGTCGATGGTGGGGATAGTGATCAAGCGGTTTTCATCACCAGAGTAGTAGAACAATTTTGTTTGTGGACGTGAGATGATATGGCCGCTGTAGAACACATTACTAATAGCTTAGGGGTGGAAGAGGGTGGTGAATCCATGGCGGTGGACTTGGGTGGTAGGCGGCGAGCGTAGATCTAGTTAAGTAATAAAAGAAGACAAGTTGGAGTGTATATTTTAAGGGTGAGTTTGGATGGGTAATGCGTTTAACTGTTATTAGTATAAAAATAGTTGTGGCAGTCAAATTAGATACTATAACGATGTTGTAGAGTGTGACAAAAAGTAGGCTAAACGCCTTGCATCCCGCCGCCCATCCAAACCCACCCTAAGTTGGATGATACTTTCTTAAGGGTATCAATACTTCTAACTAGGCAGGAAAGTATGTTTAGCTGGACGCATTTTCAGCTGATTGTGCAAAAAAAAGCACCCAACTAGATGCGTTTTTATCTTCTCTCTCCAAAATCGGCCTATATCAGCCTAACCACTCAATTATTTTTTAAATCAATATTTTTACATAATTTAGCCTGTGAGAGAGTTGATGAAGTGTTAAAAATAAATTTTTTTAATATATATGTACTTGGGTATTTTAAAATTTTTAAAATTAGAACTAAATTGACAAGTTTTGTAAACGTTGAGGATTAAATTTTTTAAATTTTTTAAATTTTTAAGAATTTGATATAAAATGATAAGTTTTGTAAAGGGTTAAACTTGTTGAATTTTTATATTTAGGTCAAATTTTTATATTTAGAGTCAAGTTAATAGAATGTGTAAACATTATAAGAATAAATTTGTTATTAGACTAATAAAAAATGCATATCAATTTTTCTTCATTCATCTAATGCCAATTAATGATTAATGGAAGAGTAATTAAAATATTTAATTTCAAAAAATTTAGTAATTCAATTAAAAACAAAAATAGTAATTAGTGATGATATAGTTGGGTGAACATAGTTTACCTTAATAAAAAGGACTTTTTTCATTCACACTATGCGGCGCATGGAGGGGCCTTGGTGAAAATATGAAACGGGCTTATGGGTCTCTGTGCTAAAAAATGAATTTTCAATACACACAGGTTTCAACAGCAAAATCCAAACAAACCCAAAGTGGGCTTCTAATGGGGCCTACTCAAAAAGTCAAAAAAGGGCTGAAATTGGACCGAAACAAGCTCTAAGTAGACTAAATAAGTTCTATTGGCCGATTTTGAAATTTATTTAAGTTTTTAGGTCGGTTTTAAAATTATTTAAGAAAATAGGTTGATTTTGAAGAAAAACTCACTCATTTGAATATACTTGCCCTTTAAATTATAATTTTTGACTTTTTTAATACAATTATTTTTTTTTGTCAGATGGTTAAATGCTAGTGATTTTGTCCTTGAGTCTCAGGTTCAATTTCTCTCCCACTCACATTTATATTTTTTTATTTCATGTTGTTTTAAGTTTCTTCTTCTTTTTTTAATGAATATTTTTAACATATTAGCTTCCTTAGTTAAATGGTTAAATAATAGTGATTTCATTATTAAGACCTAAGTTCAATTCTTCTTTTTTAAACACATTTGTAATTTTTATTTCGCACTGTTTCAATTTTTTTTAATTAATAAATGTATTGTTTTCAATTTTTTTATTCATCTTTTTAATTAATAACTCTTTTTAATGTGTTTAGAAAAAGGGATTTGAACTTGAGTCTCAAAGATGAAATCATTATTATTTAACCATTTAATTAATAAAGCTAGTATGTTAAAAACATTCATTAAATAAAGCAGATTAAAACAACCTGAAATAAAAAATATAAATGTAAGTGAAAGGAATTGAACCAAGGACATAAGAATAAAACCACTAACATTTAACCATTCAATTAAATTAATTAAATTAAAAAAAATACAACTTAAAGGGAAAGCGCGTCCAGCTAAGCGAGCTTTCCTAACACATGTATGGAAAGCTCGCTCAATTAAATGCACTTTTTAAAAATTTCCCTAAAAATTGACATATTTTCATGACTCCTAACTTAAAATCTAATTTTGGATTCCAGAGGGGCTTAATCGTGTTGTTAGGTTTGAAACTGGAAATTGGGCTTGATTTTAAGACAATTAAACTTAAGTTTTAAAACAGAATTTGTGCTCCAAATAAATCAATTTAATGGGAGAATCGATTTCATTTTAACCCAAAATGGAAGTAAAAATAAATCCAATTTTTATCCTTTAAATCAACCCAACTTTATTTATTTAATTTCCAATTTTAAAATTAAGTTAGTTTCAAAATCAAATTTAAGAGTTAATTTCAGTAAGACCCAAGCTCAAAATGCTTGAAATTGGATAAGAGTTTACATCGTAAAATTATCAATTTCATCTTTTTTATCTCCAAGCTCAATTTCTTTACAAATATTAAACCCTTAGTAGCACATAATTTTCATCTAATGAGACCCTTAGTTGTTTTATTATATATTGCAAGCGATCGCCAACTAAAGGTGAAGCCCAAGGTAGTTTTTCACTTCAACCAAGGTGTCGCTCCACTTGTATCTGCATTTTGTTTTCAGCATTTTAAAGAATACAAGGAACTTGTTTATTGACTGCTAAACATATCTATTGAGGATTCCCAGACGAGAAACAAAACTATGGGGAAAGCGGACATTTTATACTAAATTTGAGAGGATAACTATCTTTAACCCTAATTAATAAATACAATACTCCATTTAATTTCAAGGTTATTTCCGTTTTCCTTTTTTATTTTTTTGAAAAATAGAAAATAAGGAAGAAAAAAATTAGAAATCAATAAAAATTTATTTTCACTAAAACAATTTTGTGAAATTTAAAATATGAAAATAAGAGTTTTAAATTTTCCCTAATTAAAACCTATATAAATTCAAAAGAAATGATAATTTTATATGTTAAATTTGGTACCTTAATTCTAATCAATATAAATGTATGTTTATTTTATATTTTTTCTCATGTTTTTATTATAAAAAAAATACCAAACATGTTTTAGAAATAAATTTTTATTTATAAAGTCTGTCTTTCAATTTTCGAAGAAAAATAAAAAATAAAATTATTTTATAAAATAATATATATATTTTTGATAATTTTCACTCACTGATGTGCAATATCTATTATTCTCATTAAATACTTCCCAAAATATGAAAATTTCTAGTTAGGCAAGTAACAATCAATACCTCACATCGCTTTTTTTAATAGGTTAGTTACTTGAATCAAATTCAACTCCAAATAATTATTACAGAAAGAGATACACTCGCATGAGTGTAAAACCTACAATATTTTATATCTTTTTTATGATTAACATTTCAACGATTCAATCATAAAATTTATTAATATAATTGTAATAATTATACATGTAAAATTTTAAACCGATTTGATATTTTTATCATATCGATATAAAATATTATTGTTATACACTACTAATCACCGACCCGAGCCTTGCTAAGGACCTGGGTCTCCGACCCATGACCTGGATAGGTCTCACTAGAAGATTGAGTGCGAAGCGAACCACGAGGGGACAGCAAACCGAGTCCGCGAGCCTTGCTCACACAGCAAACTTACGGGCTCAGCTCGCAAGGCAAAGCCAAGGACCCAGCTTATAACGCAAGGCAATAGATCTAGCTTGCAGGGACCTAAGGAGCTCAAAGAAAAGGTCACGTGCTCCGTAGGCCACCAGACACGTGTCCAGCAGGTATGGAGCCTGTTCAGAATGTCAGTCCCAAGAACAAAAAGGACTGCGTGCTCCATAGACACAAGCCCAACACACCTGGAGTTCGCAGAGAATGTCAGTACTAGGACAGAGAATGTTAGTACTAGAGGAAGTAGAGTCAAGACAAAATAGTGGAACCCAATCATGAGCTGTAATAGCAACTATAACAACATGTATAAATACTCGAACACTCCTCTCAATAATATACAAAAAATATCACCCAACAATTGGTACGGTAAGCGTGGATGAACTTCCAATCATCAGATTTTTTCGAGTTTGATTAAATTTTCTTTAGTTTTCGAAGCAGATGTCCCACCTGAGTGAAACTCTCCCTTTCAACTCTTCATCAAGACAGGCAGGAGCATCAGGTTCCGGTGACCAACACAACGAAACAGACTTATTCACTGGACAGTTTATCGATAGACTAGAAAACCTTGACAACACGGTTTATCAGGGAGCTTTTGGTCCTTTAGACTTGAATATCTCTACCAATCAAGGGTTGCCACTCCTTCTCAACTAAGAGGCACTCCCGCAGCAGTTCTTGGCCCTTCAAGAGCAAATGAAACTTATAAGGGAATTGATTGGCGCTTAAGAGGTGCGATTCGAACAACAACAAGCTGTTTAGTAGGAGCTATTGAAGTAGAACGAGGAGATGTGAAGAAAGGCACATTCTGATAACCCTAGTTTTTAGGAAAATGTAAACATGCAGGATGAGGCCCCAAGCACCCAAGCTAAGGAATGGCAAAACGAGATAGACGAGTTACGAAGAGACGTATGAGTGTTACATCCTAAATCGCAATACATAGATTGGTTGTTTTGCTCCAATAACCCACTGACCTTTAAGCTCGCAGTAGTAAACCTACCACGTGACCTCAAGGTCTCGATAAACATGTTTGAAGGAAGAAGGGACCTACGAGCTTATTTGATGCAGTACAATGACTACATGAACGTACTGTGAGCCTCATATGTGGCAAAATGCAAAGCGTTTTCCATAATGCTTAAGGGGAGTGCCAAGGATTAGTATTTGTCTCTTTTGCAAGGTTCAGTTCAAAACTTCTCGCAATTGGGATAGATGTTCTTGGGCAGATTCAAGGCCCACAGAACAATTATGAACACACCCATGAGACTCGTGCCCATAAAAGAAAGGGAGGCCGAGTCCCTTTAAGATTACGTAAAGAAGTTCCACATGACAACCCCAAACACGAAGAACTTGGAGGACTAGTGGGTCATAAATGCCTTTATCATGGAGGTAAAGAATGACCATGTACAATACTCCTTCATAAATAACAGACCACAGAGTCTAGCTGACCTCTACGAGTGAGCTCACAAGTTCACGAAAACAGAAGAGATCAAGCGGGCATCGCATGCAACCTTCCAAAGGGAAGACAGACAATTCAAAAACAGAGAGGAAGCTCGCAGCAAGCAAGGCCCCCTAGCTAATCACTATGAGTAAGAAGCGACAGGCCATAGAGGAATTAGCCCCATAGTGATACACCCAGAGCTTCCTAGAGACCTCAGCAAGACCAGGCTAGAAAATACATTCCTTAAGGAAGGTTTGAAGCTTATACCCCTTTAAACTCCACTCGCACTTACATTCTCAACCAAGTTAGAAGCCTTAGCATCTTACCCAAGCCATCTCCGATGAGGAGCATCTAGAGAATGATGAACTCGAGAGATTGATGTGCTTACCATGACGACATTGGACATAAAACTGAAGATTGTTTCACATTGAAATATGCTATAGAAGGAGCAGTCTGAAATGGTAAGCTCATGGAATTCGTAAATCGGAGTGGCTCCCAACAGGGTCAGTGTAACACCCCTCACTTGTATTCAATGCTGGAATAGGGTTACGGAGCATTACCAGACTTATAACATAAATAAACATCCATTTCACATACCTTTTCAATATCATGTAATCAACATTCCAAATCATTCAAAATATCCCTAATACGAGCCTACGAGGCTCAAAACATGCATTCAGGGTAGTTCGAAACTAAACCGATAATTCATGAAACTTTTACAAAACTTAGAAAATTTTGTAAAATACAGGGGTCACACACCCGTGTGGCCCCACCGTGTGAGTCTGTGCCATAGGCCATGTGGACATTCGAAATGGGATCACATGGTCGTGTCCCAGGACGTGTCTAACCCCGTGTAACTCTCTGACTTGGGTCACACGGCCAACACACACGCCCGTGTGACTAGTTCGTGTGACCTAGAAATGGCAACACACGCCCGTGTGCCAGGCCGTGTGCTAGGTCGTGCCAAACCTGTAGGGTGTACTGACTTATGTCACACAACCAAGTCACGCACTCGTGTGCTGGCCCGTGTGGAGCTTACTGACTTGATTTTTAAACCAACACCAGGGGATACACGGTCGTGCAAAATAACCGTGTCATACACGGCTGAAACACACGCCCGTGTCTCTGTTTGTGTGGACAGAAATAAGTTATTTATCAAGCCATTTTGCACCCAATTTGCATGTACCTTGGAAACAAAAAAAATATACACACTTTTTCATGCCTTTTTTAACTTAAATTCATGCAGTTTTGATAAAATTCTTATCGAAAAATAATTAATTTTTAATTAAAATTGCACTTAAATTATGAGCATGTTTAATTTTAATTGATTTTATAATTAATTTTGATTAATTTTGATCATTTTTCGACAGGTTTGCACAAAGGGCAAAAAAAAGACTCGGCAGACACTACTAAAAGTTCAAAATCGAGAAGTAATTTAAATATCAAGGCGAATTAATTTTTAGCCTAAGTCAGTCCAATTATTTCTATTAATTCATGATATAATTAATTTTAATTTATATCTAATTTAATTTGGATTAAATAAATTATTATTAATTAATTATGAAAAAGTGGTCCAGTTGAGCCAAACCGAACCGACCAAGAAGTAGATAGCCCAAAACCGTCCATATGTTGACCCAAATCAGCTTATTGCTGATTATTTAGCTTGCAAAGAGGCCCTTGAAGACTTTTTCAAGTTGCAAACAAACCCTTCCACAATTGGTGGCTTTATAGATTTGCCCCAAGCCTAAATTAACAAAGTTGAAACTATCAACCTTGCCACATGTGTGGCCGGCCAAGGGAGGGATCTTTGGCTGATAATTTTAGCTATTTTTAGCAGCCCTATTTAGCTATAAAACCCCCTTAGGCTGGTTATTTGAAACACATCTCAAGCATTCACATCTTTTCTCTCTTCTCTCCACTTTTTCTCTTCTTTTCCATTCCAAATTCCTTTGCTCTCTTGTCGATTTATCCTCATGGAAAAAGGGCATTCATCAGCCATTTAGAGTAGCAATTAAGTGTTCATAGCAGCCTTGGTCAACAAGGACAACGGAGAAGGAAGAACGGAGCAAACTAGTCAAGCCACGGAAAAATACCGGATTTGATTCTTGTTCCCTACCTCTTTCATTTTTATTGTTGTTATGATGAATATATCTATGGATATTTATGTTGTTGGAATGGTTAATTTAATCAATTTAGCTTGAATTTAATTCGTGTTAGGTTGATTGCATTTCGTTTGCTAAAATTGTTAAAATTGTGTTTATGTTGTTATAGGCCTCGGTAAAATGCTTGATTAAGTAAAATCATGACTAAGTTATTCTTGCATTACAATTGTGAGGTAGCTAATGAATTAATTATTTAAACAGATTGAAATTGTAATTAATTAACACAGTACTTAATCAGTGCATGATTAATCATCTAAGGTAGCTGAGGGTTAAATTAGCAACGGTATCTGACGATAAATTTGCCTTGCATAACTTGCAAGATTACTGTGATTAAACTGTTTCAAGGTAGGGATACCTTGTTACCTCACGTAGTCTTTTATGTGCTTATTAGATTTAATTAATCATTTGAATTGACATAGGGATATGTACAAGAGATTATTTCAATTTAATAAGTATGTATATGCAATAATATATTTGCCTATTAAGATTTGTTTAATCGGTTGAATTGACATAGGGATATAGTCAAGAGATGAATGAATTTTGCCAAGTGAGTATGTTCATAAGTTAGCAAATTACCGAGTTGCCGTGAATTTATTCGTAACAATATAAACATGAGTTTAATAATTCTAAGTTAAGAAATGTAATTAATCTAACACAATTATGTCATCTTGATTAAAATCGTATTTTGAAATCGTGCATTTGAGATTTATTTATTTAGTTTACTTAGTTTAAAATCTTAGTTTTTAATCACCCTCTTCAAACAAAATACTTTTATTCACTAAATGTTTTAAATAACATTCATAAATAATTCTTTTCACAGTCCCTATGGGTACGATATGTAACATCCTAAAATAGGGCCTAGTCGGAACAGTAGTTTCGGGACCACAAATCCGATGTTGAAATATTTATTTTATGATTATTATGAGGTCTGGAATATGATAATATGTATGTGTTAAAGTTTCATGAAGAAATTCTTTGAGTAAGGTGTCCAATTGGAAAATAGGGACCAAATTGAATAATTTGTAAAACTTAGATTCTAGAAGAAATTTGTATAAAATTGATTTAGATTATTAATTAGAAGGTCTTAAAGAGAAATTTTCCAAATTTCTAAGTTTTTGGACAAAAATGGGCTTGCATGGATGAAATTCCAAAGAAAGGGCTTAAGGGCATTTTGGTCATTTGGCATTTTAATGAAATAAAATGGGAAAAAGAAGGCAAAAATCAGCCATTATTCTTCCTTGTCTAGTCAAAAATTTGGGTTTCTCCATAGCTATGGTTTTCAACATTTTCAAGCTCAATAATAAGTGCCCCCAAGCCCCGTTTTTAATGTTCTTCGTATTTTTGAAATCTCGGTAACTTACTCTCTCTATTTCTACCCATATTTCATGCTAGGGGTTATGTTTAAAAATTTACCCATGCATGATTTACTTGTATTTTGATGTTTTATGGGGGAATATGAAAGTTGGATGTGTGTTAATCATCTTTTTCTAGGTGATTTTCATGAAAAACCCCTAAAAGGACCTTTTTGCAAAAGGTGTAAAATGTGTGGTAAAAATGAGAAATAATGGAAAAACGTGGGCTGCCATAAGAGGGAAAAGCATTCGACTAGGCTTGGGTAAGGTAGAAATTGTATGCATTTCATATACGAGCCTAGGGACTAAATTATAAAAATATGAAAGGTTAGGAGCAAAACGGTCATTTGGACCGAGGGTGAAATTTAGACTCAAAAGGTACAATATGAGGTGTTAATGATCTATTTTTATTATTATGGACCCGAGGAACAAAATCCGGAGGTCGATCGAGGAGAACAAAAGGTTTTAGAATAACCGAAACACGATACCGAGACGGGTTTCAGGTAAGTTCACTTAAAGTAAACTCTTAATATGTCTAAGTGCATGATTTATGAGTGTATGATAATTGCATTTGACGATGGCATGAAAATACATGAAATGCATCTCTAATAATGACATGTTGATGAATGTCCCGATTGAGGTTGAAAGGGAAGTTCGGTGGATAAACCATGATTTACATGACATGAGATCATGCATGTGTTGCATAAAGGATTAGCCTGGATGGGTAATCCGTTGATCTCTAATATAGAAAGGATCTAGCCCAGACGGGTGTTCCTTGAGTGATCGAGCCTCCCAAAGGTTATGTGTGCATTGTGGATTTAGCTCGGACGGGTAATCCGATTAGGGTCTGAATTTAGCCTAGACTGGTAATTCAAGTCCGAGCTCATTAAGGGTGTTTGTCGCTATAAGGGATTTAGCCTGGACTGGTAATCCCGACATCACCTTATGAGTTTACGATACGGGGGATTTAGCCTGAACTGGTAATCCCGCCGTAAGATGCGAGGTTCACGGGAGAGCATACATGAGATGATCACTCTTATGATTTGACGGTAAATGGATAATCCATCGAGATTTTCTAGAAACTCAACTGGATTAATATGATGAGTATAAATGAAATGATGAATGATGAGTTCATCTAAGATAAATTACATGGTGTATTGTTATGTGACTAACTTGTTGATTAAGTGCATGTGATAGGGAAACCATTTCATTCTTGTTGGTTCTATTGCTTAATATGGTTGTATGCTATTACTCGGTAAGTTTAATTTCTAGGTATTCAGGCTTACTAAGCATGTAAATGCTTACCCCTCTCTTTTTCCTGTCTTACAGAGCTCGAGGACTCGTAAAGATTGGAAGACGGTTGGAGAGTCAACACACTATCAACTAGTCCAGCTTTGGTATATAGACACTTTTATTTTTTTTCAATGGCATGTATATGGCTTGTGGTGTATTTTGATATATGTGTCATTTGATTTTCCAAAATGAGGGCATGTAAAGATATATCTAACTTCTTGTATTTGGCCATGGGAATTGGCTAATTTTGAAGTAGGCTATGACCTACAAATCTATGCATGCTTCTGTTTGCATGGGATGGCTTGACCATAATTAGCAATGAGTTACAATAATGAGCCAATCTTAAATATGTAAATGAGACATGGAAACCCCTAATACAAAAAAAGAATTAACCTAGCATGTATAAAATCGATGATAAGAGTTTCACATGCAATGAGGTTTATCAAGATTATATGTAAGGGTATAATCTGACCTATTTATGTATTAAAGTAACATATAAGTGTGTCTGGCTGTAGAGGGTGACCAAAGACTTGGAAAATAGCCTAATAAAGTCCACACGGGTAGACACACAGGCGTGTGTCTAGGCCGTGTGTGACACACGGATTGCCCCTATGGGCGTGTGGTATGGTCGTGCGTCCCCTGCACCTAAAATTTTAAGTCAGTATCGAGCACAGGCTAGACACACAGGCGTGTGTCTTGGCCGTGTGCCCCTAAATGTATGTTGACATCATAAACAGAATGCTCGAGTTTTTGAACACGGACAGCCACAAGGGCGTGTCTAGGCCGTGTGAAGGACACGGGTGTGTGCTCAGCCGTGTGAAAACCCCTGTAAGTTCGAAATAAAAAATAATTTTCATAAATTCAACACAGGTAGGAGACACGGGAGTGTCCTTAAGCACACGGGCGTGTGCATTGCCTTCACACGGGCGTGTGAGGCTCTACTTAGGAAAATTTCTATGAACTTTCGTAAGTTCTCGGTTTAGTCCCAAATCATTCTCAATACATGTTTATGGCCTCGAAAGCCCATAATAGGGACACTATGATGCAATTTGACCTATTTTATATTGGAATAAAATTTTATAACTCGTATTTCTCGAAAACATTCGTGTACATATTTGGTAACGCCTCGTATCCAGTCTCGATCTTGGGTACGGGTAATTGGTGTTACATTTAGTGGTATCAGAGCTGCGATTTAGTCTGTTCTAGGACTATCGTAGAGAGTATTGAGTTTCGCTATTCATGCCATTATTTGAACATTGATTGTGTGACATCTTCTAACTGTTAAATTTGTTTTTGAATTTAGTAAATGTCTTCCAATCAAGCTCAAGATGAGTCCGAGGGAGCCGAGAGCCATGCTCCATCTTCCGTACAACGAGCTATTTCTAGTAGTAGTAGAAGGCTTATATCTGAAGGCCGAGAAGAGGCTAGAGCCGCCTTCTTTGACATGATGGATGAATGGTTTGGGGAATATTTGAGGAATCGCCCTAACATTCCACGACCTCCCCCGCCCCATAACCAACCTGATGAGGAATTGCCACGAGGTATAGCACTGGTAAAAATTGGTGAAGCCCCTATAGATAAGCTTATAAAGTATGGAGCTGAGGAATTCAGAGCTAAAATCGATGATGATGCTGAAAGAGCCGAGTTCTGGCTCGAGAATACTACACGAGTATTGGACGAGTTATCGTGTACACCTGAGGAGTGCTTAAAGTATGTCGTGTCTCTCCTGAAGAATACTGCATACCACAGGTGGAAGACCGTATCCTTAGTGGTGCCAAAGGAAAATATCACTTGGGAATTTTTCCAAGCAGAGTTTAGGAAGAAATACATCAGTCAAAGGTTCTTAGACTCGAAGCGAAAAGAGTTCCTGGAACTCAAACAAGGAAATAAGAATGTAGCAGAATACGAAAGGGAGTTTTTAAGTCAGTATGCAACTGAATAGGTTTAAATTGAGTTAGAAATGTGTAAACGCTTCGAGGAAGGTCTGAATGAGAAAATCAAGTTGTTGATTGGGATTCTTGAAATACGGGAGTTCGTCGTATTAGCTGATCGAGCCAAAAGGTCGAGGAGCTCAATAAAGAAAGAAAGAAAGCAAAGAGAGAGGCTCGAGTTTCAGGCAAGAGATCTAGCTGTAAGACGCACTCGTTTTCCATAAAGAAATCGAGTAGCCAACATGAACGCTCTACTTAATCGGTAGGGTATTCGAGTAGAACGAGAGGCTCCAAACGACGTAATCAAAAGTCTTCTTCCCCGATGGTGACTAGTGTGGGGAGTGTAGATGACCAAAAGTTAAAGTGTAAAAGCTGTAACAAATTTCACTCCGGAGAGTGCGAATGAAGAGTGGTGCATGTTTCAGATGTGGTTCTTTTGACCACTTTCTTAGGGACTGCCAAGAGCGAATTGAAAAAGAAGTGGGAGTAGCCCCAAAGTCAAGTGCTCCCATTGCACGAGGTAGACCTTCGAGATATCCTGGAAATGCTAGTGGCAGTTGGGTTGTGACTAAAGACGCTACAAAATCAGAGGCTCGAGCCCCGACAAGAACGTATGCAATACGTGCTTAAGAGGAAGCCTCTGCTCCTGACGTCATCACGGGTACTTTTTCTCTTTTTAATACATGTGTTGTTGCCATAATTGATCCAGGGTCGACGCATTCATACATTTGCATGAGATTGGTGTCTAGTATAAACATACCCATTGAACCTACAGAATTTATTATTAAAGTGTCGAACCCATTAGGCAAATCAGTTATGGTTGATAAAGTCTATAAGAATTGTCCTTTGACGATTCAGGGTCAATGTTTTCCGGCTAACCTTATGTTGTTACCATTCGATGAGTTTGATGTAATACTTGGTATGGATTGATTAGCCCTGCATGATGTAATTGTAAACTGTGGTAGCAAGTATATTGAATTGAAATACCCAGATGGTGAGATTTTACGGGTTGTTCAAGAGAATTGGGTACGCCCCCGGTTGTAATCACAGCGATGGTTGCTCAGAGATATATGAGGAAAGGGTACGAAGCCTACCTTGCTTTTGTATTGAACACTAAGGAAACGGAGTTGAAGATTGAGTTTGTGCCAATAGTATGTGAATATCTAGATGTGTTTCCGGAAGAATTACCTGGGTTACTCCTGAAAGAGAGATCGAGTTTGGTATTGAATTAATGCTAGGAACAACTCCCATTTCTATTGCTCCGTACCTGATGGAGCCAACCAAGCTGAAAGAGTTAAAACTACAGTTGCAAGAGCTGACGGATAAAGGTTTTGCAAGGCCAAGTTTTTCACCTTGGGGTGCCCCCGTGTTGTTTGTAAAGAAGAAAGATGGTTGAATGAGGCTATGTATAGATTATCGGCAACTGAACAAGGTGACGATCAAGAATATGTATCCCTTTCCAAGGATCAATGATTTGTTCGATCAGTTGAGAGGAGTCGTTGTGTTCTCTAAGATAGACTTGAGGTCTGGCTACTATCAGTTGCGAGTTAAGGAATCGGACGTGCCTAAGACAGCTTTCAGAACGAGGTACGGCCATTATGAATTTCTTATCATGCCATTTGGGTTAACGAATGCACCGACCGTATTCATGGACCTAATAAATAGGATCTTTCAGCCATATTTGGATAAGTTCATCATTGTGTTTATTAACGACATCTTGATTTATTCCAAAGATGAGACAGATCATGCGAAGCATCTGAAAACTATGTTGTAGACCTTACGAGAAAAACAATTGTATGATAAGTTCAGCAAGAGTGAGTTTTGGCTCCAAGAAGTTGGGTTTTTAGGTCATATTGTTTCGAGTGAAGGCATTCGAGTTGATCCAAGTAAGATCTCTGCTATCGTTGAATGGAAACCACCTAAAAATGTAATCGAGGTTAGAAGCTTTTTGGGCTTAGCCGGTTACTGCCGAAGATTTGTGAAAGGATTCTCCATGATAGCGACTCTAATGACGAGGTTTCTACAGAAAGACGTTAAGTTTGAATGAACGGAAAAGTGTCAGCAAAGTTTTGAGAAGTTAAAGACATTCCTGACTGAAGCTCCTGTTCTATTATTGCCCGAGCCGGGAAAAGAGTTTGTGGTATACAATGATGCATCCCTAAATGGACTGGGTTGTGTACTCATGCAAGATGGCAAGGTGATAGCCTATGCTTCACGGAAATTGAAGCCACACGAGAAAAACTATCCGACGCACGACTTAGAGTTTACCGCCATTATTTTTGCCTTGAAATTTTTGAGGCATTATTTATATGGTGAAACTTGTCGTATATTCACAGGCTACAAGAGTTTGAAGTATCTGCTGGCTTAGAAAGAATTGAATCTGAGACAGCAGAGATGGTTGGAATTAATTAAAGATTATGAGCTAATTATTGACTATCACCCGAGAAAGGTGAATGTGGTCGCCGATGCGTTAAGCAGAAAATTCTTGTTTGCACTAAGAGTCATGGACGCTCGAATAGCATTGCTTGATGATGGTTCAGTTTTGGCAGAGCTAGAGGCTAGGCCGACATTTCTGCAGGAAATTTATGATGCTCAATCTAATGATAGTGACCTGCAAGCTAAAACAACTCAATGTGAGTCGGGCATTGAATCAGATTTTCGGATTGGTCTTGATGGATGTTTGACGTTCAAGGATAGGGTTTGTGTACCCAAAAATGATGAGCTTATTCGGAAAATCTTACAATAGGCACATGATAGCCGTTTGTCTATACATCCAGGAAGTACCAAGATGTATAATGATTTGAAGAAAATGTACTGGTGGAATGGTATGAAAAGAGACATTTCCAAATTTGTGTTGAAATGCTTGATATGTCAGCAAGTCAAAGCTGAACATCAAGTACCTTTAGGTTTGTTATAGCCTGTGATGGTCCCCGAATGGAAGTGGGACAGAATTACTATGGATTTCGTGACAGGATAGCCATTAACCCCGAAAAAAAAAGATGCTATATGAGTTGTGGTGGATAAGTTGACGAAGTCAGCTCATTTTATTCTGGTAAAGACAAATTATTCCCTTAATGTTAGTCTATTTGTACATATCTGAGATTGTAAGATTACACGGGGTTCCACTGTCGATTATTTCAGACAGAGACCCGAGGTTCACTTCGAAATTCTGGAAGAAGTTACAAGAAGCCTTGGGTACAAAGTTAAGTTTTAGTACAGCTTTTTACCCATAGACCGATGGTCAGTCTGAGCAAATGATTCAGATTCTTGAGCATATGTTGCGATGTTACATCCTCGAATTTCAGGGTAGCTGGGAAAAATACTTACAATTGGTAGAATTTGCCTACAACAACAGTTTTCAAACGAGTTTGAAGATGGCGCCTTACGAGGCCTTGTATGGCAGAAAGTGCCAAACTCCATTGTACTGGACAGAACTCAAGGAGAGTCAGATTCACGGGGTTGATCTGTCAAGGAAACTGAAGAAAAGGTTAAAGTGAGACAAGACTGTTTAAAAGCGGCATCGGATAGGCAAAAGTCATATGCTGATCTGAATAAGAAAAGAGATTGAGTTTGAAGTTGGAAATAGACTATTCTTGAAAGTATCTCCATGGAAAAAGGTGTTGAGATTTGGCCGGAAAGGTAAATTGAGTCCGCGATTTATCGGACCGTACGAGATTACTGAAAGAGTTGGACCATTAGCTTATCATTTGGCATTGCCACCTGAACTAGAAAAGATTCATAACGTGTTTCACGTATCTATGCTAAGGCGATATCGATCAGACCCCTCTAATGTGATTTCACCGACTGAGATTGAAATTAGACCGGACATGACCTATGGAGAGGAACCGATCAAGATTTTGGCTCGTGAGGTTAAACAGCTGAGAACTAAAGATGTGGATTTTGTAAAGGTTTTGTGGCATCATCATGGTGTGGAAGAGGCTACATGAGAGCAGGAAGAAACCATAAGAAGCCAATATCCAAACCTGTTTACTGGTAAGACTTTCGAGGACAAAAGTCCTGAGAGGGAGAAATGTAACATCCCAAAAGAGGGCCTAGTCGGAACAGTGGTTTCAGGACCACAAATCTGATGTTGAAATATTTATTTTATGATTATTATGAGGTCTAGAATATGATAATATTAATGTGTTAAAGTTTCATAAAGAAATTCTTTGAGTAAGGTGTCCAATTGGAAAATATGGACCAAATTGAATAAATTGTAAAACTTGGATTCTAGAAGAAATTTGTATGAAATTACTTCAGATAATTAATTTAAAGGTGTTAAAGAGCAATTTTCCCAATTTCTAAGTTTTTGGACAAAAATGGGCTTGTATAGATGAAATTTCAAAGAAACGGCTTAAAGGTATTTTGCTCATTTGGCATTTTAATGAAATAAAATGGGAAAAAGAAGGCAAAAATCAGCCATTCTTCTTCCCTGTCCAGTCAAAAATTTGGGGTTCTCCATAGCTAGGGTTTTCAACATTTTCAAGCTCAATAGTAAGTGCTCCCAAGCCCCGTTTTTAATGTTCTTTGTATTTTTAAAATCTCAGTAACTTACTCTCTCTATTTCTACCCATATTTCATGCTAGGGTTTATGTTTAAAAATTTACCCATACATGAGTTACTTTTATTTTGATGTTTTATAGGGGAATATGAAAGTTGAATGTGTGTTAAACATCTTTTCCTAGGTGATTTTCATCAAAAACCCCTAAAATGACCTTTTTGCAAAAGGTGTAAAATGTGTGGTAGAAATAAGAAATAATGGAAAAATGTGGGCTGCCATAAGAGGGAAAAGCATTCGGCTAGGCTTGGGTAAGGTAGAAATTGTATGCATTTCATTATACGAGCCTAGGGACTAAATTGTAAAAATGTGAAAGGTTAGGGGCAAAACGGTCATTTGGACTGTGGGTGAAATTTAGACTCAAAAGGTACAATGTGAGGTGTTAATAATCTATTTTTATTGTTATAGACCCCGAGGAATAAATTTAGGAGGTCGATCGAGGAAAACAAAAGGTTTCGGAATAACCGAAACACGATACCGAGACAAGTTCCAGGTAAGTTCGGATAACTTAAAGTAAACTTTTAATATGTCTAATTGCGTGATTTATGAGTGTATGATAATTGCATTTGACGATGGCATGAAAATGCATGAAATGCATCTCTAATAATGACATGTTGATGAATGTCCCAGTTGAGGTTGAAAGGGAAGTTCGATGGATAAACCATGATTTACATGACTTGAGATCATGCATGTGTTGCATAAAGGATTTAGCCCAGACGGGTAATCCGTTAATCTCAAATATAGAAAGGATCTAGCCCAGACAGGTGTTCCTTGAGTGATCGAGCCTCCCAAAGAATATGTGTGCATTGTGGATTTAGCCCGAACGGGTAATCCGATTAGGGTCTGAATTTTGTGACACCCTTAATTTGACCCTAGTCAGAAAGTGGTTTCGGGACCACAAAACCGAGTCATAAAAATAATTAGATGTTATATTCGGTGCTTATTATATGTGAAAGTTCATGTGTGAAAATTTCATGCTTTGATTTTGTCATTTGTATGTGAAATTTATTAATTAGGACTTATGTGAGACAATTTGAAATGTGATAAGTTAAATTTAAAATGGTCTATTAATGCATGTTATAAAAAAATGGACTTGCATGTCAAATTATCCATTTGTAGAAAGTAGCCGGTCATATTGTTATTTAATATATAATATATGTATATTCTATTAGCATTATTTCAACTAAATGGCTTTATATTATAGAATAATGATTATTAAAAATAGAAAATGGGTGAAGAAAACGAGGTGTTCATCTTTGTTTTCTTCTAAGCCGATTGTTAAGAGTGAAAAGGGGAGAAAACATCATTCGGTCATCTTAGGCTTGAATTAAGGTAAGAAATTCATGTTAGTTCTTGAAATTTTAGTTAATTTTAAGTTAATTACCAAGTTCTTTATTTAACCCATGTTAAAATTTTGATTTTTGGGGACGATTTGAACTTTCGGTCATGGTAATCAATGAAGGGGATAGATGATTGTCTTCAAGTTTTAATGAATAATTACAAATGAGTGATGTTTGAGATAGTTAATGTTCATGTAAGTAATTTAGATGATTTGAAAAGAATAGGGTAGATGTTTGAATGTACTAAGGGTGGATTAATATGGAGTTTAATGTTATATTGATTCGGGTTTGATTGTTTTTGAAAAAATAAAAATAAAATTTTGTGTATCTAATTTGAAATGGCCGAATGGATTATATAATGTGATTTGAGATTTTGGATGCCTTGTTTTGTGGCATTCAGCTATGATAAAAAAATGATTGTATCGGGGATTTTAGAGATGTGAATTGGTAGGTAATATGTATTTAAATTGTTTATTAAGGTGTTGGCTATATGGTTAAAAATGTGCACATGAAAGTATAATAGGTCAAATGAATTTTATGTTTCTATATGTATGATTTAGTTGATGGTGTGATATATTACCATACTTGGATATTGATGTTTGTGTGTCTCGTGTTAATATGATAATCAGCCATAAGCATGATTAAATGGTTCGGTCATTGTTTGGCATAGGTGAAACCTATATGAATTTGTTACATTCGGTCATAAAGTGGAATTAAATATGAATGATAAGTTTGAGTAGTTAAGGTCGAATGGCTTATAGATTAAACATAAACGGATTTTATGCATATGAGTATGTATGTATTTGTGTGTGCAGCATTGATGATAAATAGCAATTGGTAATGTGGTAAATGTTTAATAAATTGACATTCGGAGTTAGCTATATGTCTTGGAGCTATAGTGTAATTTGAAAAATAAATAAAAGTATATGATATTAAAGCATACATTATATATATGCATGTGTATACGCGGTTGTGCATAAATATGAGTAAATGATTAAATTGTGATAGTCATATATAGGTATATATATATATGCCTTATGTATGTACCTTGTGCTTATAGAGACATTCGGGAATATGGTTAAATTCATGTATAAGGAAGCATGATAAGTTATGTGAATCTTTGCTTGTGTATGTGAATTAGATATAGATTAAATAAGCATGAAATCGAGCCATGGCATATTTTATAAAATATAATACATATTGAAGTTATATATGATCTTCAAATGTGACTATTAAGAAATAAAGTTGAGTAAGTAATTAAACAAATCTATTTGTTTTAATTAAGCTCAAGAGCAAAGAGGGTCGAAGTTGGATAGGGGAAAAGAGAAAGTAATTGAGTAGCCTTTCTGCAACCGTTCGAGTATATCCGAGGTAAGTTTTAAGTAATCACATTTATTATATAATTGATGATGTCATGAGATAAGTATGATAGATGAATTGCAACCTATTGTCTCTACTTGAATGAGGTTGTTTGATAAATAAATTGAGTATATGGCATGTAACCGAATGGTTATTAGGAGTTAAGCTGGGATAGTGAAATGGTTATGTGTTCTTGTGTATGAATATTAAACCGAAAGTTATGTTGAAGGTTCATTTTTTTTTTGTGCTTATATTCGAGTGAAGAAATTGAATTAGTAATGTGATATGTTATGTGAATTGAGTTATCATGTGAGTAAATATGCTTAGCACTCGATATGTATATCCGGGTTAAGTCCCGCAGGCTTCGTGCTGGTAATATAACCGGGTTAAATCCCGTAGGTTTCGTGCTGGTATTATATCCGGGTTAAATCCCGCAGGCTTCGTGCTAGTATTATATCCGGGTTAAATCCCGCAGGCTTAGTGCTGGTATTATATCCGAACTTAAAGTCCCGCAGGTTTTGTGCCGGTGACTGGATTCGGGTTTTAAACCTAGTAGGCTTAACGCTGGTGATTCGAGTAAGATTATGAATTCGAAAGTTCGAGGTAAACTACTATTGATTTTGTATGATACATTATGATAGTCAGGTACATATTATATACTCATATGTGAATTGATTTTTTTAAGTGAATTATTAGTATCAAAGAATGATATATGTGTGTGAATGATTACTATATCTACAAATATGAGAATGACCTATTCGGTCGATGTTTGTCACTATATGAAAGTATGTGACTTAAATTAATTGTATGAGCTATAAAGTAAAGTAAAGTATGTGCTGAAATTTCTTTGTGTACTCATATATTTATATATATATTTGGCCAATAGGCTTTTTAATTGGTGTACTTGTGTATATTCGGCCAAGTGATTTGTAACTAGAATATTAGTGTTGTGATACTAAATGCTCGATTTAAATGACAAGTTTTAATTGTTTGTATTGCTTAAAACTTGCTAAGCTTTGAAAGCTTACTCTGCTCTTTATTTCTCTGTTTGATAGATTGTTGATTTTGGCCACCAACTAGGGGATCGTCAGCAGTTCATCACACTATCGATCTTTTTGGGTACAGTTATATTTTGGACTCGATATGGCATGTATAGGTTAGGCTGGTGATAACGATGTTTTGAAATTGTAAATATTCTGGCCATACGAAAATGGCGTATAACTTAAATATCAGTTTGTATTTCAGCTCGATCTCTGTTTATGTTTATTTACAATGTGGATGAGATTATTAAATGTTTAGTTCGGTAATACCTCTTAGCCTTAATCCGGCGATCTGATTCAGGTTAAGAGTGTTACAAATTTAGCCTGGACTGGTAATTCAAGTCCGAGCTTATTAAGGGTGTTTGTTGCTATAAGGGATTTAGCCTGGACTGGTAATCCCACCGTAAGATGCAAGGTTCGCGGGAGTGCATACATGAGATGATCGCTCTTATGATTTGACGGTAAATGGATAATCCATCGAGATTTTCTAGAAACTCAACTGGATTAATATGATGTGTATAAATGAAATGATGAATGATGAGCTCATCTAAGAGAAATTACATAGTGTATTGTCATGTGACTAACTTGTTGATTGAGTGCATGTGATAGGGAAACCATTTCATTATTGTTGGTTCTATTGCTTAATATGGTTGTATGCTATTATTCGGTAAGTTTACTTTCTAGTTATTCAGACTTACTAAGCATGTAAATACGTACCCCTCTTTTTTCCCTGTCTTACAGAGCTCGAGGACTCGTAAAGATTGGAAGACGGTTGGAGAGTCAACACACTATCAATTAGTCCAGCTTTGGTATATAAACACTTTTATTTTGTTCAATGGCATGTATAGGGCTTGTGGTGTATTTTGATATATGTGTCATTTGATTTGCCAAAATAAGGGCATGTAAAGATATATCTAACTTCTTGTATTTGGCCATGGGAATTGGCTAATTTTGAAGTAGGGTATGACCTACAAATCTATGCATGCTTATGTTTGCATGGGATGGCTTGACCATAATTGGCAATGAGTTACAATAATGAGCCAATCTTAAATATGCAATTGAGACATGGAAACCCCTAATACAAAAAAAGAATTAACCTAGCATGTATAAAACCGATGATAAGAGGTTCACATGTAATGAGGTTTATCAAGATTATATGTAAGGGTATAATCCGGCCTATTTATGTATTACAATAACCTATAAGTGTGTCTGGTTGTAGAGGGTGACCAAAGGCTTCGAAAATAGCCTAATAAAGTCCACACGGGTAGACACAAGGGCGTGTGTCTAGGCCGTGTGTGACACACGGATCACCCCTATGGGCGTGTGGTATGGTCGTGCGTCCCCTACACTTAAAATTTTAAGTCAGTGTCGAGCACAGGTTAGACACATGGGCGTGTGTCTTGGCTGTGTGCCCCTAAATGCATGCTGACGTCATAAACAGAATGCTCGAGTTTTCGAACACGGGCGGCCACAAGGGCGTGTCTAGGCTATGTGGAGGACATAGGCATGTGCTCGGCCGTGTGAAAACCCTTGTAGGTTCAAAATGAAAAATAATTTTCATAAATTCAACACGGGTAGGAGACACGGGCGTGTCCCAAAGCATACGGGCATGTGCATTGCCTTTAAACGGACGTGTGAGGCTCTACCTAGGAAAATTTCTATGAACTTTCGTAAGTTCTTGGTTTAGTCCCCTATCATTCTTAATGCATGTTTAGGGCCTCGAAATCCCATAATAGGGACACTATGATGCAATTTGACCTATTTTATATTGGAATAAAATTTTATAACCCGTATTTCCCGAAAGCGTTCGTGTACATGTTTGGTAACGCCTTGTATCTAGTCCCAGTCTCGAGTACGGGTAAGGGGTGTTATCCAATAACTCGACATTTACTTGTCACTTTATTACTTGTTGCGATTGTGTACACTTGCACATATCCGTCGTTCCATACCTACATCAACTCAAATAGCACAAACATGGCATAAAAGTAGGCATTTTAATAACCTCATTCAAGCATAATTCATGCCATTTCAAAGCCAACCAATACATATCACAACAATACCACAATATGCCATTCAACTTCATACCCAAAACTCATTTTTACAATATAACAAAATAACCAATTCCAAATATGCATTTTTTGCCTAGATTCAATAGCATATCAAATTCACTTCTCAATCAATTAATACTTATAGTTACCAAATATTAGTAAGCAAAACATAACCATAATCAAGCACATAACAAGAACCATTTACACAACCAAATCAACTAGAATAAGCCAACTCTCATGGCTATATACAAAACAAAATATTAAACATTTACAAGCCAACTCAAGTGGCTAAATTCATAGTTAACACATATGTACCAAAATGATCAAACTCCTATACATGCCATATACTCAAAATACTTAAGTTCAAAAGTACAAAAGTGATAGTAGGATAGTGTGATGAAGTCTCCGACAATTCCCAAATCCGAGCTAGCTTTGAATTCACTATAAAACACAGAAAAAATCAAACAAACGATGTAAGCTATAAAGCTTAGTAAGCTCATATGAAAATAATAAGCAAAACTCACCATTTAATTTACCATTCAAAATATGCGTATGACATACCACAAAATAATTAACCACAATGTTAACACGTATTCAATCATCTATATAACCATGATCTCACTTCTTTCATATGTTCGATGCATATACAGTTTCTGTACATACCTGTTCTGATACGTATCTATTGTCACCATTTCATATCTTTGATATACTCGTTGAACCATTTGGAATAATATAGGATACTCAGTAATCTCGCACCCTAAGTTCCAATATATATACCCGAAGCTATCTCAATAAATCTTGCACCGAAGTGTCAATACATAGCCGAAACTATCTCAATATCATATCTCAATAATGCTCACTCTTGAGCTATCAACGAGTCTACTCACACAAGCTGACGGTCATGACGTAGCTACACGGTGCTGCTCACACAAGCTGACGAGAATCCACAACACATGTTGGATAACTCAGCCATTGGTAGGACGTACGGACCAGCACCTAAAACAACAATAACCCCTAATGACATGTCATTCGTATCCTAATCTATTCCTAAGGTTCAACCAGGATTTCTTGTTTTCCGAATCGTCGATGAATATGTCCGTAAGGTCGTTTAAAAATTTATGCAATATCAAAACATTTAAAACACAAATATAACAAAGCTTATTACATACAAACTTACTTCGGATACAAAAACGGCAAATTAAGTCGATTAATCTGAAACTTTGTTCTTTCCCCAATCTAAATTTGTATTTCACCTTTCTTGATCTAAATATAATCAAATTTAACTTATTTAATAATCTTTCTATTCAATTTAATCCAAAAACACACATTAAGGCACTTTTACATTTTCTTCCCCTAACATTTCACATTTTTGCAATTTGGTCCTTATTTCATAAAATTACAAATTCATGCAATTCAACCAAAACCCATGGTAGAAAAATTTCAATTAGGTCCCTATCAGTCCATATTTTTCATTTATTTCACAATTTAACCACTAATTTTCAATATTTCACAAATTAATCCCTATTTGGACATTTTACTAAAAATCACTTAACAAATGTTGTTTATCTAACAATAAGCATGCATTTTCTACCATTAAACATCAAAACACACATATATTCATCAATGGAAAGACCTTAAACCTTTAAAATATTTTCAAATTAGTCCCTGGGATAGCTAGATTAAGCTGCAACGATCTTAAATGTAACACCCCATATCCGAGACCGTTGCCGGAGTCGAACACGAGGTGTTAACAGACTTAATTCGTTACTTAAACAGCTCAAACAATTTAATTTTAAAATTTCCAGTCCAGCTAGCAATCTGCGTCACAGTCGCTTAAAAATTCATATCTCGAGTTTCGAAAGTCAAAATACTATTCCGTAAATTTTCCCTGAAACTAGACTCATATATCTATTTACTAATGTTTTTCTAGAATTTTTGGTTTAGCCAATTAGTACAGTTTATTAGTTAAAGTCTCCCCTGTTTTAGGGTTTGACTGTTCTGACCTCTATGTATTTCGAATTAGATATCTCTCTGTACATAATTTCAATGACTATGAGATTTGTTTCTCTTAAAACTAGACTCAATAAGGATTCTAAGCATATAAAGTACACCACCTAATTATTTTTATAAAATTTATGGTGAATTTATAAAATCAAAATAGGGGATCCAAAAATCACTCTGGCCCTGTTTCACAAAAATTCAAATATCTCATAAATTATAATTCATGTATCTGTTTGGTTCAATCCATATAAAAATAGACTCATTGAGCTTAAATTTCATAACTTAATCATCATTTAATTCCATTTCTACTATTTTTAGTGATTTTTCAAATTTACATCACTGTTGCTGTCAAATTCTGTTTTATGGCAAATTCATTTTACTAAGGATTTTCATGTGATAGTTACTACTTAATCATACATACTATTAAACATGTATATCATCAGCCATTATATTAGCTAATCACTAGCAAATATTTACACATCATTCATTGATCATATCATATCAAAAGAAACCAAGTTCCTATACATGCCATACACAAAACGCGAAGCGTCTAACTGTACCAATGTAATTTCTTCGGTAGTGTGATCGGGTCTCCGACGTTTCCTTCGATCCCCGAGTGGCTTGATAAAAACTATAAGAAAAAGAAAATAAGAGAGTAAGCACTAGGCTTAGTAAGCTTACAAGCAAATAAATTACAACATTCAACATAATGAATAAATATACATCAAGTCACCTAGCCTCATAAACTTTCCTTACTTCTCATTTTCTACCTTATTCTTTACTCACTTACCTTCTTTCTTACCTGATCTTTCACTATTCATAAATATAATCTACCTTCCCTTTATTCTGATAATTCACTATGATTTAACATATACAATGACCCGTTGAACCACTCGGAATACTAAGGATACTAGGGTCGTTCCTATCTATCAATATCCTGCCAATGCCATGTCTTCGACATGGACTTACATGAATTATTCCTGTCTCCAATGCCATATTTATATATATAATATGGGCTTACATGGCTCATTCCTGTCTCCAAAGCCATATATCTGATATGGACTTACATGGCTCATTTCTATCCTGTCCTGTCAACCCCAATATCCTAATATTCCTAAGGTTCAAACGGGGCTTCCTAATGCTTTTTCTCTCTACTTACTTTTTAATTCGAATTTAAATATTCTAAAAAATAAGTATATAAATGCTGAAATTAACAATAATAATGTAAAATATAAGAATATTTCATTTATTTCTTCAAACTTACCTCGATACAAAATGTGACTAAACTTTACAATTTAGTCCTTTACTTTTCTTTTTCCCGATCTACTTAAATTTTCGTTCTTCTTGATCTATAATATCAAATTTAACTTATTTAATATTCACATTTATCAAAACAGTCATTTACTCAAACTTTGGAAAATTACATTTTTACCCCTAAACTTTTGCATATTTACACTTTTACCCTAAATATCGTAAATTAAACTTCAACCTATTTTCTTATGTTTTATGACATGCTGATCATTTTTCCCTTCTATGGCAGCATCAAATTCATACTCTAACATTCACTTATGACTATTAGGTATTTTACCGATTAAGCCCTTTTACTCGTTTTTACTTAAAACCGAGTAGCACAAGTTGTCTAACATAATCTAAAATCTCATATTCTGTCATAAAACATCAAAATAAACACTTTTCACCTATGGGTATTTTTCCAAATATGAACCCTAACTTAAATTATTGCTAGCATAAGCTTTATCGAGCTACCGGGATCTCAAAAACATAAAAATCATTAAAAACGGGGCTTGGAATCACTTACTATGAAGCTTGAAAATTGAAGAAACCCTAGCTATGGAGAGAGCAAAATTCGGCAGCAACATATGAGAAAGATGACCATTTTGTGTTATTTTTCCCATTTTATTTCATTTAATATCCAAATGACCAAAATGCCCCTCCTTACTAAACTTTTAAAAATTCCTTCCATGTCCTAATTTTTTCCATGAACTTAAAATTGGTCAAATTGCTATTTAAGACCTCCTAATTAATATTTCAAAGCAATTTCATACTAGAAACTTCTAGAATGCAAGTTTTGCAACTTATTCGATTTAGTCCCTAAGTTCAAATTAAGCATTTTATGCATAGAATTTCATCACGAAATTTTCGGACAATCATGTAATCATATCATGAACCTCAAAATAATAATAAAATAAATTTTTCTACCTCGAATTTATGGTTTTGTAACCACTGTTCCGTTTAGGCCCTATTTCGGGATGTTACATTTCTCCCCCCCTTTAGGGATTTTCGTCCCCGAAAATCTTACCTGTGAAGAGGGTACTGTTTTCGCATAACCTCTTCGGGTTCCCATGTAGCCTCGTCTACCCCATGTCTATTCCATAGTACTTTCACAAGTGCAATACTTTTGTTCCTTAATTGCTTTACCTCTCAAGCTAGAATCTTTACTGGTTCTTCACCGTAAGTCATGTCTGGCTGAATCTCAACCTCTGTCTGAGAAATCACATGTGACGGATCTGAACGATAACGACATAGCATAGACACATGAAATACATTATGAATCTTCTCTAACTCAATCGGCAAAGCTAACCGATATGCTAATGGTCCGACTCTCTCAATCACTTCAAACGGTCCAATAAAACGTGGACTTAGTTTGCCTTTCTTGCCAAATCTAAGAACTTTCTTCAACGGGGATACTTTCAAAAAAAACTTTGTCACCAACTTGATATTCAATCTCTTTTCTCTTCAAATCGCATACGACTTTTGTCCATCTCAAGTCGCTTTCAAGCAATCTCTCGATGATTTTTACTTTCTCTTACATTTTACTTAACTAGATCAACCTCAGTAAATCTGATCTTTCTTAAGCTCTGTCCAATACAAAGGTGTGCGACATTTACGTCCATACAAAGCTTCGAAGGTGCCATCTTCAAACTCGATCGATAACTATTATTATAGGCAAACTCTACTAATGGTAAATATTTTTCCCAATCGCCTTGAAATTCCAAAGACACAACATCTAAGCATATCTTCAAGTACTGAATAAATCTCTCTGATCGACCGTTGGTTTGAGGATGGAAAGTCAGTACTAAAACTCAACTTTGTGCCCAAAGCCTTCGTAATTTCTTCCAAAATCGTGAAGTAAATCTTGGATCTCTGTGCGAAATGATCGATAATGGTACCCGTGTAGTCGACTATCCTCGAAATATACAACTCGGCCAACTTGTCAAGTGAATAATCCATACGAATCGGATAAAATGAGCCGACTTCGTTAATTTATCAATCACAACCCATACCGCATCTTTCTTTCTCGGTGTACGCAAATCCACATCACAAAATCCATAGTAATTCGATCCCATTTCCACTCGGGGACTAGCACGGGCTGCAATAAACTCAAGGTACCGATGTTCGGTCTTTACCCACCGATGATCAAGCATCTAGAAACAAACTCAAATGTCCCTTTTCATTCCTACCCACCAATACATTTTCTTCAAATCATTATACATCTTTGTACTACCTGATGAATAGACAAAGAACTACTATGTGCTTCTGTAAGATCTTTCGAATAAGCTCATCATTCTTCGATCGCATACCCGTCTCTCAACATCAAACAACCATCGAATCGATCTGAAAATCGACTCTATATCCAACTCACACCGATCTCTTTTGGTTAACAACTCACTGTCATTTTTCTGAGCTTCACAAATTTCTTCAAGAAACATCGGTTTGGCTCTCAATTCAGCTAAGATAAAACCATCATCTGATAAGGCTAGACTAGTGTTCAAAGCTCTTAATGCAAACAAAGATTTCCTACTCAAAGCATCAGCAACAACGTTTGCCTTACCTGGGTGATAATCGATCACTAGCTCATAATCTTTAATCATCTCTAACCTTCTTCTTTGCCTCAAATTCAAATCTTTTTGAGTCATCAAATATTTCAAACTTTTGTGATCAGTAAATATGTGGCACTTCTCACCGTACAAATGATGTCTCTAAATTTTCAGCGTAAAAACAATCTAAATCATGTGTCAGATAGTTCTTCTCATGTGGCTTTAGCTGTCTAGAGGCATAAGCGATTACCTTCCCTTTCTACATAAGTACACAACCAAGTCCATCCATGGACGCATCACTGTAAATCACAAACTCCTTACCTGGTTCTGGTTGTACAAAGACAGGAGCTTTAGTCAACAATGTTTCTAACTTATCAAAACTCTATTGACACTTCTCAATCCATTCAAACTTGACATCCTTTCGCAGCAATCTTGTCAGCGGGGTAGCTATCATAGAAAATCCCTCTACAAATCGTCTATAATATTCGGCAAGACCAAGAAAACTTCTAACTTCTGATACATTTCTAGGAGGCTTCCAATCAACAATGGCTGAAATCTTGCTCAAATCAACCTTAATACCTTCACCTGAGATAATATGTCCAAGAAAACCAACTTCTCGTAACCAGAACTCACTTTTGCTGAACTTGGCATACAACTGATTATCTCTCAGAATCTGTAAAACTGTTCTCAAATGCTCTGCATGCTCAGTGTCATCATGAGAATAAATCAAAATATCATCAATGAACACAACTACAAACTTATCCAGGTACGGTCTGAAAATTCGGTTCATTAAGTCCATGAAAATGGCAGGAGCATTAGTCAAGTCAAATGGCATCACAAGGAACTCATAATGACCATACCTAGTCCGGAAAGCAGTCTTCAGGACATTTGACTCTTTAACTCGCAACTGATAATATCTGGATCTCAAATCTATCTTGGAAAACACAGTAGCTCCCTTCAATTGATCAAACAGATCATCAATTCTAGGCAATGGATACTTGTTCTTTATTGTTACCTTGTTAAGTTGCCGATAATCTATGCACAATCTCATCGATCCGTCTTTCTTTTTCACAAATAGCACTGGTGCACCCCATGGTGAACTACTGGGTCTTACAAAGCCTTTATCTATTAATTCCTGCAACTGAGCTTTCAATTCTTTCAATTCCAACGGAGCCATTCTATAAGAAGCAATAGAAATGGGCGTGGTACCTGGAATCAAATCAATACCAAACTCAACTTCTCTAACAGAGGCAAACTCGTAGTTCTTCTTAGAAACACATCGGAAACTCACATACCATAGGCACTCGATTCAATTTTCAATTCGGATCTTTAGTGTTCAACACAAAAGCAAGATAAGCTTCATACCCTTTTCTCAAACATTTACGAAAGGACATAACGTAAATTATGGAAAATGAACTATCTCGACTCTTACGAATTAACCGAATAATTTCACCATTTTCACACTTCAACTCAATGAATTTCTTCCCACAATTCACTATCACATCATGTGTAGTCAACCAATCCATAACAAGAATCACATCAAACTCATCAAATGGCAATAGCATGAGATCAGCTGGAAAACAGTAGCCTCTAATCATCAAAGGACAATTTCTACATACTTTATCTACTAATACATGCTTGCCTAATGGATTCGATACTTTAATCACAAATTCTGTAGATTCTATAGGCATACTTATTCTAGGCATCAATTTCTTGCAAATATATGAATAAGTTGAACCCGGATCAATCAAAGCAATGAAATTAATATTATGTAGAGAAAATGTACCCGTAATCACATCGAGGAAAGATGCCTCTTCGCGTGTATGAATAGCATAAGTCCTTGCAGGAGCTCTAGCATCTGGTCTCACAGCTGAATCTCTTGAGGTACCTCTATTACTTGCTCCTACTCCTGGTTGCCTCGGTAATCTGCCTCTAGTAGGAGCATTTCCGGATCTAGCACTCTGTGTTATCTCTCGATTAGCTACCTCTGGACATTCTCGTACAAAATGATCTGGAGCACCGCATTTATAACAAACATTTTCGCTTGCCCGACAAGGACCATAATGAAGTCTACTACACCGTGGACACCCTGATCTACCCTGTCCAACATTACCTACACTCGCAGTCGAGGTGGTCTGAGCCTTCGAATCCTTAAATATACTGCCTCTATTCTGACTAGAATACCTGGGTGAAACTAGATCTGTAGAAAACTCCTTTGGCCTTTTGGATGTAGCTTGGAATGACACGCTTATCTGTCTCTTCTTTGTATCTTGTGTCTCTGTCTCAACTTTGCCTTTTCTTTTAAACGACTCCTCCGCTTACAAGCTCTCTCAACTAAAATAACGAACTCTTTTATTTCTAGGACACCCACTGACAGTCGGATATCATCATTTAACCCATCCTCAAACCTTTTACACATGATAGCCTCTGTGGACACACATTCTCTAGCATATTTACTAAGCTCCGACAAATTCGCGCTCATAATCGGTCACCGTCATATTACCTTGTTTCAATTCCGAAATTCCTTTCTCTTGATCAATAAACCTCATCTGATGTACTTTTACGAAATTCCTCCTGAAAGAAATCCCAAGTGACCCTCTCCTTGGTACAATTGATACAACTGCCTCGCCACCGGTGGTAGGTGAGTCTCTAAGAAGTGATACTACACATTTCATACATTCCTCGGGTGTACAAGATAATTCGTCAAAAACTCTAATAGTATTTTCTAACCAAAATTCTGCTCTTTCTCGCATCATCATCCTTTGTTGCTCGGAACTCTTCTCCTTGTTTCCTAATTCTATCAATGGTGGCTTTTCTCTTATCACTGCACTGTGGATCGGGAAGCTTGAGCTGCATGGGTAGCTTTGAGAATCATGAGGGGTGGAGGTCTAATCTGCCGGATTCGTGCACGAGCGAACTCGGCAAACAAATCATTCAAAGCTTGGAAGAGAGCTTCTCGAGTCACCGCTCCTGATTAATCATTCTCGCCTATTCTCGGATGGCGCCCCCCTCGGCGGAGCGCGCGCATTACTTTCTACATCATCATCACCAGCTCACTCGGGATCCATTACTATAAAACAAAATATTTAAAAATCGTCAGGAGTCGTCACACTATCAAAATACAGGTATGGCATGTATAGCTAGACTTTTACTCACACTAACTATTCCGAGAACTGACTAAACCTGCTCTGATACTAATAAATGTAACACCCCATATCCAATACCGTTTCCGGAGTCGAACACGAGGTGTTAACAGACTTAATTCGTTACTTAAACAACTCAAACAATTTAATTTTAAAATTTCCAGTCCAGCTAGCAATCTGCGTCACAGTCGCTTAAAAAATTCATATCTCAAGTTTCAAAACTCAAAATCCTATTCCATAAATTTTCCCTGAAACTAGACTGATATATCTATTTATTAATTTTTTTCTAGAATTTTTGGTTGATCTAATTAGTACAATTTATTAGTTAAAGTCTCCCCTGTTTCAGGGTTCGACTGCTCTGACCTCTGTGTATTACGAATTAGATATCTCTCTGTACAGAATTTCAATAACTATGAAGTTTGTTTCTCTTAAAACTAGACTCAATAAGGATTCTCACCATATAAATTAAACCACCTAATTATTTTTATAAAATTTATGGTGAATTTATAAATTCATAACAGGGGATCCAGAAATCACTCTGGCCCTGTTTCACAAAAATTCAAATATCTCATAAATTATAATTCATATATCTGTTTTGTTCAATCCATATGAAAATAGACTCATTAAGATTAAATTTCATAACTTAATCATCATTTAATTCCATTTCTACTATTTTTAGTGATTTTTAAAATTTACATCACTGCTGCTGTCAAATTCTGTTTTATGGCAAATTTCATTTTACTAAGGATTTTCATGTGATAGTTACTACTTAATCATACATACTATTAAACATGTATATCATCAGCCATTCTATTAGCTAATCACTAGCAAATATTTACACATCATTCATTGATCATATCATATCAAAAGAAACCAAGTTCCTATACATGCCATACACAAAACGAAACGTCTAACTGTACCAATGTAATTTCTTCGATAGTGTGATCGAGTCTCCGACATTTCCTTCGATCCCCGAGTGGCTTGATAAAAACTATAAGAAAAAGAAAATAAGAGAGTAAGCACTAGGCTTAGTAAGCTTACAACCAAATAAATTACAACATTCAACATAATGAATAAATATACATCAAGTCACCTAGCCTCATAAACTTTCCTTACTTCTCATTTTCTACCTTCTTCTTTACTCACTTACCTTCTTTCTTACCTGATCTTTCACTATTCATAAATATAATCTACCTTCCCTTTTTGCTGATAATTCACTATAATTTAACATATACAATGACCCGTTGAACCACTCGGAATACTAAGGATACTAGGGTCGTTCCTGTCTATCAATATCCTGCCAATGCCATGTCTTCGACATGGACTTACATGAATTATTCCTGTCTCCAATGCCATATTTATATATATAATATGGGCTTACATGGCTCATTCCTGTCTCCAAAGCCATATATCTGATATGGACTTACATGGCTCATTTCTATCCTATCCTGTCAACCCCAATATCCTAATATTCCTAAGGTTCAAACGGGGCTTCCTAATGCTTTTTCTCTGCTACTTCGCCTTTAATTCGACTTTAAATATTCTAAAAAAATAAGTATATAAATGCTGGAAATTAACATTAATAATGTAAAATATAAGAATATTGCATTTATTTACTGTAAACTTACCTCGATACAAAATGTGACTAAACTTTACAATTTAGTCCTTTACTTTTTCTTTTCCCCAATCTACTCCTAAATTTCGTTCTTCTTGATCTATAATAGCAAATTTAACTTATTTAATATTTACATTTATCAAAATAGTCCTTTACTCAAACTTTGGAAAAATTACATTTTTACCCTTAAACTTTTGCATATTTACACTTTTACTCCAAATCTCGTAAATTAAACTTCAACCTATTTTCTTATGTTTTATGACATGCTGATCATTTTTCCCTTCTATGGCAGCATCAAATTCATACTCTAACATGCACTTATGACTATTAGGTATTTTACCGATTAAGCCCTTTTACTCGTTTTTACTTAAAACCGAGTAGCACAAGTTGTCTAACATAATCTAAAACCTCATATTCTGTCATAAAACATCAAAATAAACACTTTTCACCTATGGGTATTTTTCCAAATATGAACCCTAACTTAAATTATTGCTAGCATAAGCTTTATCGAGCTACCGGGATCTCAAAAACATAAAAATCATTAAAAACGGGGCTTGGAATCACTTACTATGAAGCTTGAAAATTGAAGAAACCCTAGCTATGGAGAGAGCAAAATTCGGCAGCAACATATGAGAAAGATGACCATTTTGTGTTATTTTTCCCATTTTATTTCATTTAATATCCAAATGACCAAAATTCCCCTCCTTACTAAACTTTTAAAAATTCCTTCCATGTCCTAATTTTTTCCATGAACTTAAAATTGGTCAAATTGCTATTTAAGACCTCCTAATTAATATTTCAAAGCAATTTCATACTAGAAACTTCTAAAATGCAAGTTTTGCAACTTATTCGATTTAGTCCCTAAGTTCAAATTAAGCATTTTATGCATAGAATTTCATCACGAAATTTTCGCACAATCATGTAATCATATCATGAACCTCAAAATAATAATAAAATAAATTTTTCTACCTCGAATTTGTGGTTTTGTAACCACTGTTCCGTTTAGGCCCTATTTCGGGATGTTACATTAAAAACATAGAAATCATAAAAAACGGGACAAAAATCACTTACCAATCAAGCTTCAAAATGACCGAACCCTAAATGGACAAAAATGGTTTCTTCTTCCGCAATATTTGGCTGAAGATGATGGCTAAAAAGATCATAATGTATTTTTATTTTATTTATTTAGTCTTTATTTAATTATTTACTATTATAACCTTTAATTAAACATTAAAAATCACTTAATATATGCCCATATATGTCCACCCACATTAAAAATGGTTTAATTACCACATAAGGACCTCTAATTTAGGATTCCATAGCTATTAGACGCCTTTAGCTAATAGAACTCTAATTTTACACTTTACGCAATTTAATCCTTTTTAACAAATTGAACACTCAAACGATAAAATTTGTTAACGAAATTTTTCACACAATCATTTAATCATACTGTAAAAATTAAAATAATAATAAATAATTATTTTGACTTTGGATTTGTGGTCTCGTAACCATTGTTCTGATTTGACTAAAAAAGGGTTGTTACAACTCTCCCCCTTTAGGGATTTTCATCCCCGAAAATCTTACCAGAAAAGAGGTTAGGGTACTATTTTCTCATAGCTTCCTCGGGTTCCCACGTAGTTTCTTTGACTCCATGATGTTGCCACAAAACTTTCACCAAAGCTATACTTTTATTTCTCAATTCTTTAATCTCTCGAGCTAAAATTCTGATCGGTTCTTCGTTATATGTCATATCAAGTTGAATTTCTATCTCAGATGAAGAAATGATATGCGATGGATCTGATCGATACCGTTGCAACATCAATACATGAAATACATTGTGGATCTTCTCTAATTCTGACGGTAAAGCTAGCCGATATGCCACTAGCCTTATTCTTTCGATGATCTCATACGGTCCGATAAATCGCAGACTCAATTTTCCTTTGTGACCAAATCAAAGAATCTTTTTCCACAGAGATACTTCCAAGAATACTCAGTCACCGATCTAAAATTCAATGTCTTTACGTTTCAAATCCGTATACGATTTCTGTCGATCTAAAGATGCTTTTAAACTGTTACAAACTATTTTCACTTTCTCTTTAGTTTCTTTGATCAAATCAACCCCATGAATCTTTTTCTCACTAAGCTCGGTCTAGTACAGTGGAGTTTGACATTTGCAACCATATAAAGCTTCATACGGTGCCATTTTTATGCTCGATTGAAAATTGTTGTTATATGCGAATTCAACCAATGGTAAGTATTTCTCCCAGTTGCCTTTAAACTCTAAAACACAAAAATGAAGCATATCTTCGAGAATCTAAATTACTCTCTCAGATTGATCGTCAGTTTGTGAATGAAACGCGGTACTAAAATTTAACCTCGTACCTAGAGCTTCTTGTAATTTCTTCCAAAATGGCAACATGAACCTCGGATTTTTATCTGAAATAATAGAAACTGGCACCCCGTGCAATCTAACAATCCCAGAAATATACAACTCAGCTAATCTATCAAGCAAATAGTCTATACGTATCGAAATGAATTGTGTTGATTTTTTCAGTTTATCAACGACAACCCAAATAACATCTTTCTTTTTCGGAAACAAGGGAAAACCCGATACAAAATCCATCGTAACTCTATCCCATTTCCATTCTGGTATCATCATTGGCTATAGCAATCCTGAAGGCACCTGATGTTTAGCTTTAACTTATTGACAAACCAAACATCTCGATACAAACTGTAAAATGTCTCTTTTCATGCCTGACCACCAATACAATTGTTTCAAATCATTATACATTTTTGTACTTCACAGATGAACGGATAAACAACCACTATGTACTTCGTGTTAAATTTTTTGAATAAGCTCAGAATTCTTTGGTACACATATTCTATCTCGAAACATTAAACAATCATCAGATTCGATCTGATAATCTGAATTATTAGTCGATTCACATTGTACTCTTTTGGTTTGCAATTTATTGTCACATTTCTCAGCTTCACAAATTTGTTGAAGAAATACCAATTTAGCTTTTAACTCTGCTAGAATCGAACCATCATCATACAAGGTTAATTGAGTATTCATTGCCCGCAAAGCAAATAATGATTTTCTACTCAGAGCATCTGCAACTACATTTGCTTTCCCTAGATGATAATTGATCACTAACACGTAGTCTTTCAACAACTAGAGCCATTTTCGTTGTCACAAATTCAAATCTTTCTAAGTCATTATATACTTCAAGCTTTTATGATCTGTAAAGATATGACACTTTTCATCATATAAATGATGTCGCCAAATTTTTAATGCAAATAGAATAGCAGCCAATTCTAAATCGTGCATCGGATAATTCTTTTCATACAGCTTCAACTGTCTGGAGGCATAAGCTATCACTTTACCTTCTTGCATTAAAACACAACTCAAACCGTTCAGTGACGCATCGCTGAAAATCACAAACACTTTACCCGACTCAGGTTGAACCAAAGCTGGTGCCTCAGTTAGTAATGCTTTCAACTGATCAAAACTCTGTTGACATTTTTTGGACCACTCACATTTCACATCATTCTGTACCAACCTAGTTATCGATGTAGCAATCGTCAAGAATCCTTTAATAAAACGTTGATAATAGCCAGCTAATCCTAGAAAGCTTCAGACTTCTGACACATTTCTTAGTGGTTTCTAGTCAACAACTGTGGAAATCTTGTTCGAATCAACCTGGATACCTTCCGCTGAAATAATATGGCCAAAAAATCCAACCTCCTTAAGCCAAAACTCACATTTACTGAATTTAGCAAATAGCTTTGTAACAACCCATTTTTAGTCAAATCAAAATAGTTGTTTTAGGACCACAAATCTAAGGTTAAAATAATTATTTTATGATTATTTAAATGTCTGCAGTGTGATAATATGTTTGAGAAAAAATTTTGTTAACAAATTTTATCGTTTGATTGGTCAATTTAATAAAAATGACTAAATAGCGTAAAGTGCAAAGGTATTGTTCTGTTAGTTAAAGGTATCAAATGCCTATGAAATTAAATAATGGAGGTTCTTAAGTAGTAAATATACCATTGGTTTTTTAAGTGGACATTTATGGACATTATAAATGAATTTATAAAGGTTAAAACTTAAGGTTAAATTAGTAATTAAGTTAATAAGTATAATAAAACAACACGAAATTAAGGTGTCATCTTCTTTAATGTTTGAAACCATCGAAATTAGGGATTGAAAACACCATTACAAAGCTTGGAACTTTCGGCTTTGGTATATTGAGCATGTAAGTCCATTTTTGGTTCCGTTTTTAATGATTTATATGTTTTTGTGATCGTTGCAACTAGTTCTAGCTAGCCCAAGGACTATTTTGCAAAACTGTTATAGATTTTGAATGATTCCATTGATGAATACATGTGTATTTTGAAGTTTCTTGATAGATTATGAATGCTTGTTGATAGATAAACAAGTTTTGTTAAGTGATTTTTAGTGAAAATGCAAAATAGGGATTAAGTTGAGAAATGTTGAAAATTTGTGGTTAAAATGTGAAATAAATGGAAAATATGGGCTGCTAGAGGTATAATGGTAGTTTAGCTAGCATGGGTTAGTCTTGAATTTCATGAATTTGTGATTTTGTGTAATAAGGACTAAATTGTAAAAATGTAAAAGTTTAGGGGCTAATGGTAAAATAGCTCAAATGCATATTTTGGATTGAATTGAATGATTAGAAGATTAAATAAGTTGATTTTTATTACTTATGGATCAAGAAAAGAGGAATTCAGACTTAGATCGAGGAAAAAGCAAAGTAATTGAATAGTCGGTCCGTTTTGTCATTTCCGTACACAAGGTAAGTTCGTATAATTGAACTTAAATGTGTATTTATTTAATTGATGGATGGAATCGAGATTGTATTTATTCTATTAGTTGAATTTGGAGATCTTAAATTAAATGTACGGTTTAAATAAGACGAGTTGCTGAATAAGACCATAGCTGGGCTATGGTAATCAGAAAATAAGACCATAATCAGGTTATGGCATGTGAATGTAAGACCACGGCAGGGCCATGAAAATGTACGTGCAAGACCACAGTTGAACTATGGCATCAGAAAATCGATATACTCGTATTGTAAGCATTTAAAAGCCAGAGTGATTTGGTAAGAGAATTGGTGAGAAATAGATGCGTAACGGTATAGGTATGTACGGAAAATTGTTTAAGTAACGAGTTAAAAGACCTTGAGAACTTATGAGTTACTATATGGTTCCATTTCATGTTAACTCATTGAATGATGTTTTAAATGCAAATTTATGTTTTTTTTTTGAAATGTTAATGAATGATGAGATTATTTCATAATTAAATACGAACTTACTAAGCTTTATAGCTTACTTCATTTATTTTTCTATGTTTTATAGTTCTTCGAAGCTAGCTCGGATTTGGGGTCCGTTAGAGACTTTATCGCACTATCGAACATTTATTTTGGTACTTTTGAAGTTGTGCAAATATGGTATATGGCATGTATAGGCTTGATTCATTTTGGTATGTTTGATGAACATGTATTTTGGCCATTTGAATTGGCTTATGATGATGAATTTGATGATGTTTATAAATGTGTAAATGGTTCTATTTTGAGTTTGGTAATTGACCTATATTGTGTGATTGAGGTTGAATTTATAATACTCAATGATATTAGGTAATTTGATTGCTAAAAGGGTTAATAGTTTGGGAAGTTATGTGCTTGTCAATTGGTGAATGATAATGCATGTTTGGAATGGTTTAGTAAATTGAATTGTATATGTGAGTTAGGTATGTAGTTAGATGGCAAATTGTGACATATTTGTGACTTGTATGGTAGGTAATGAAATGGTATGATTTGAATATTTGTTGATGATATTTGGCTGCTTATTTGTGTCTTGAAATGAAACTATTTTAGTTTCTATAGGTATATGTAAAATGAATGGCAAAATGGCTCGGTAAATAGTTTATTTTTGTCCACACGGGCAGAGACACGGACGTGTGCCTCAACCGTGTGTGACACTCGGTCATGTTACACGGCTGTGTGTCCTCTAGTGTTAAATTTGAAAACAAGTCAATATGCTCCACACAGCCTCACACACGGGCGTGTGACTTGGCCGTGTGGCAAAAGTCAGTATACCCTACAGGATTGGCACGGCCTAGAACACGACCTGGCACATGGGCATGTACGACCATTTTTAAGGCACAAGGGCTACCACAGGGCGTGTTTGTTGGCCGTGTGACCCAAGTCAAAGAATTACATGGGGTCGGACATAGGCTGGGACACGGCCATGTGCTTCCATTTCGAATTTCCACACGGCTTATGACATGGGATTGTCTGGTGGCCGTGTGAGACACACGGGCGTGTGTCCCCTATTTTGGAGAAAAATTTTCAAAGTTTAGTGAAAGTTTCTTAAGTTATCGGTTTAGTCCCAAACCACTCCCAAAGCATGTAAAGGACAAATTGATTGAGATTGATTGATGAATACTTGAATTGAGAAAACGTATACTAAATGGATGTTTAATTGTTTTGTAAGTACGGTAGTGCTCCGTAACCCTATTCCGGCATTGAATACGGGTGAGGGGTGTTACAAGTTTCTTTTCTCCTAAGGTTTGTAATACAATCCTTAAATGCTCAGCATGCTTAGACTCATCTCGTGAATAGATCAGAATGTCGTTAATGAATACTACAACAAATTTTTCTGAATACGGTCTAAAGATTCGATTCATCAAGTCCATAAAAATTGCAAGAGTATTAGTTAATCCGAAAGGTATAACAAGAAAATCATAATGCCCGTACCTTGTTCTGAATGTAGTTTTCGGCACATCTGAATCCTTAACTCGCAACTGATAATAGCCAGTTCTCAAATCAATCTTCGAAAATACTACCGCTCCTTTCAACTGATTAAACAAATCATTGATTCTAGGTAAAGGATACTTGTTCTTTATCGTAACCTTATTGAGCTGACGATAATCAATACAAAGTCTCATTGATTCGTCTTTTTTCTTTACGAACAGCACTGGCGCACCCTAGGGCGAAAAACTAGGTCGTGCAAAACCTCTATCCATTAACTCTTACAACTGAGCTTTCAACTATTTCAACTATGTCGAAGCCATTCTATATGGAGCTATAGATATCAGTGATGTTCTCGACACCAATTCAATAGCAAACTCAACCTCTCTAATCGGTAGCAACCCTGGTAACTCGTCTAGAAACACATCCGGATACTCACAGATTACTGGTATAGATTCAATTTTTGATTCAGACATTTTTGTATCCAAAACATAAGCAAGATAAGCTTCACAACCTTTTCTCACACATCTCTGAGCTGACATCAACGATATCACAACAATTAATCAACTCGATTCATCAGATTCAATCCGAAGGATTTCACTATTTTGACATTTCAATTCAATAGTCTTTCGTCTACAATTCACAATCGCATCATGTAACGTCAACCAATCCATACCCAGAATTACATCAAACTCATCAAACGGTAGTAGCATCAAATTAGCCGGAAAACAGTAACCTGGAGTCATTAAAGGACAATTCTTGCAAACTTTATCAACTAGAACATATTTTCGTAAGGGGTTCGACACTTTAATGACAAATTCGGTAGACTTAACAAGCAAACTCTTACTAGACACTAAATTCATACAGATATATGAATGGGTCAATATAAGATCAATCAATGCACTTATATTAGTGTCATAAACAAAAAATATACTGGTAATAACACCAGGTGACGACGCATCTTCGCGAGCATGAATAGCGTAAGCTCTAGCAGGTGTTTTGGCCTTAGATCTCACAGTAGAGTCTTTTGTTGTTCCTCTACTACTAGTCATATTCCCCATATTTCTCGGTGGCCTCCCTCTAATGGTAGGATTGCTCGGTCTTGCATTCTGTAACTTATCTTTCTCAGCTAACATAGGGCAACCTCTAATAAAATGATCTTGCGAGCCACATTTAAAACAACCTCTATTATTCATCCAGCACTCACCAAAATGTCGTCGACTACACTGTTGACACTCGGGCTTATTGTTTCTCACGCTGCCAACACTCGATACTGATGTAGCTTGAGCTGTAGGACTTGAGTATTGCTTTCCACGATCTCTGTTTGGATACCCGATTGAAGTATTCGAAAAAGTGTACGAATCTATTGATTCTTTTATGAAGACTGATAGGGTTTATTCATCGTTCTTTTTCTCAAATCTCTAGCCTCGAAATCTGCCCTTCTCTTTTCTTTGCCAAGTTCTTTGGCTTTGCAAGCTCAGTCAACTAAAACAACAAATTCTTTCAATTTTAGAATCCCGACCAACAGTCTAATATCTTCATTTAGCCCATCTTCAAATCTTTTACACATAATCGCTTCAATTGAAACACATTCTCGAGCGTACTTACTTAGTCTAACAAACTCTCACTCGTATTCTGTCACAGACAAACGACCCTGTTTAAGTTCAAGAAAATCTTTTCGCTTTTTATCAATGAACCGTCAACTGATGTATTTCTTTCTAAACTCAGCTTGAAAGAATTCCTAGGTAACTCTTTCTCTCAGTATCATAGACACTAAGGTATTCCACCATTGATACGCAGTGTCCCTCAGAAGTGATACGACACATTTTAAACACTTTGTCGGTGTGTAAGAAAGTTCATCAAATACTCTGATAGTGTTTTCAAGCCAAAACTCAACTCTCTCGGGATCGTCATCAACATTAGCTCTAAACTTTTTGGCTCCGTGTTTTCGAATCTTATCAACTGGCGGTTTATTCAGTCGTAGAAGTTCCACACCTTCAGGAGTTACAGAAACTGGCTGGGGATTAGGTGGGTTGCAGGTTGTTGAGCACCCGGATTTGTTCGAACAAACTTTGTAAACCACTTATTCATCATCTGGAAGAAGGCTTTTTTAACCTCTCTTCCTTAGCTACCCGATACGAGACTCGACTTTGATTGCACTTCTCCATGAACGGAGGCTGGCGCATTACTTTCAACATCACCAACTACAGCTCAATTGGGATCCATTCACTATACGAAAACACGATTTAAACTGTCAGGAGATATCACACTATCGCAAGTTATATATGGCATGTATAGCTAGACTCTCATACACACTACGTTAGTCCAAGAATCGACAAAATCGTAGCTCTAATACTAATAAATGTAACACCTCTCACCCGTATTCAATACTGAAATAGGGTTATGGAGCATTACCGAACACCCCTCTCCTATATTCAACGCTGAAGTAGGGTTACGAAGTATTACCGAACTTATAACATAAATAAACATCCATTTCACATACCTTTTCAATATCATGTAATTAACATTCCAAATCATTTACAATGTCCCAAATACGAGCCTACGAGGCTCAAAACATGCATTTAGGGTAGTTTGGAACTAAACCAATAATTCATTAAGCTTTTACAAAACTTAGAAAATTTTACAAAATACATGGGTCACATGCCCGTTTGGCCCAGCCGTGTGTCTCACACGGCCAAAAACACGTCCATGTCACAGGCCGTGTGGACATTCAAAATAGGATCAAATGGCCATGTCCCAGCCAGTGTCTGACCCCGTGTAACTTTCTGACTTGGGTCACATGGCCAACACACACGCCCGTGTGACTAGCCCGTGTGACCTAGAAATGGTAACACACGTCCGTGTGCCAAGCTGTATGCTAGGCTGTGCCAAACCTGTAAGGTATACTGACTTATGCCACACGGCCAAGTCACACGCTCGAGTGCTGGGCCATCTAGAGCTTACTGACTTGATTTCTAAATCAATACCAGGAGGCAAACATCCATACAACATAATCGTGTGTCACACACGACTGAGACACACATTTGTGTCTCTGCCCGTGTGGACAAAAATAGGCTATTTACCAAGCCATTTTGCCACCCAATTTGCATGTACCTACATCAACTTAAATGGAACAAACATAGCATAAAAGTAGGCATTCTAATAACCTCATTCAAGCATAATTCATACCATTTCAAAGCCAACCAATACATATCACAACAATACCACAATATGCCATTCAACTTCATACCCAAAACTCATTTTTATAATATAACAAAATAACCAATTCCAAATATGCATTATTTGCCTAGATTCAATAACATATCAAATTCACTTATCAATCAATTAATACTTATAGTTACCAAATATTAATAAGCAAAACATAACCATAATCAAGCATATAACAAGAACCATTTACACAACCACATCAGCTAGAATAAGCCAACTCTCATGGCTATATACAAAACCAAATATTAAACATTTACAAGCCAACTCAAGTGGCTAAATTCATAGTTAACACATATGTACCAAAATGATCAAACTCCTATACATGCCATATACTCAAAATACTTAAGTTCAAAAGTACAAAAGTGATAGTAGGATAGTGTGATGAAGTCTTCAACAATTCCCGAATCCGAGCTAGCTTTGAATCCACTATAAAACACCGAAAAAAAATGGTGTAAGCTATAAAGCTTAGTAAGCTCGTATGAAAATAATAAGCAAAACTCACCATTACAAAATAATTAACCACAATATTAACATGTATTCAATCATCTATATAACCATGAGCTCACTTCTTTCATATGTTCGATGCATATACAGTTTCCATACATACCTGTTGAACCATTTGGAATAATATAGGATACTTGGGAATCTCGCACCCTAAGTGCCAATATATATATAGCCGATGCTAACTTAATAAATGTTGCATCGAAGTGCCAATACATAGCCAAGGCTATCTCAATATCATATCTCAATAATGCTCACTCTTGAGCTATCAACGGGTCTGCTCACACAAGCTGACGATCATGACGTAGCTACATGGTGCTGCTCACACAAGCTGATGAGAATCCGCAACACATGCTGGATAACTCAGCCACCGGTAGGACATACGGACCAACACCCAAAATAATAATAACCCCTAATGACATGTCATTCGTATTTTAATTTATTCCTAAGGTTCCACCGGGATTTCTTATTTTCCGAATCGTCGTCGAATATAAGGTCGTTTTACAAGTTATGCAATATCAAATCATTTAAAACACAAATATAACAAAACTTATTACATACGAACTTACCTCGGATACAAAAACGGCAAATTAAGTCGATTAATCTGAAACTTTATTCTTTCCCCGATCTAAATCCGTATTTCACCTTTCTTGATCTAAATATAATCAAATTTAACTTATTTAATAATCTCTCTATTCAATTTAATCCAAAAACACACATTAAGGAACTTTTACATTTTTGCCCCTAACATTTCACATTTTTTCAATTTAGTCATTATTTCATAAAATTACAAATTCATGCAATTCAACCAAAACCCATGCTAGACGAATTTCAATTAGGTCCCAAACAGTCCATATTTTTTATTTATTTCACAATTTAACCACCAAATTTCAACATTTCACTAATTAATCCCTATTTGGACATTTTACTAAAAATCACTTAACAAATGTTGTTTATCTAACAACAAGCATGCATTTTGTACCATTAAACATCAAAACACAAATAGATTCATCAATAGAAAAACCTTAAACCTTTAACAATTTTGCAAATTAGTCCTTGAGCTAGCTAGATTAAGCTGCAACGATCTCAAAAACATAGAAATCATTAAAAACAGGACAAAAATCACTTACCAATCAAGCTTCAAAATGACCGAACCCTAAATGGAAAAAAATGGTTTCTTCTTCTTCAATATTCGGTTGAAGATGATGACTAAAAAGATGATAATGTATTTTTATTTTATATATTTAATCTTTTTTTAATTATTTACTATTATAACCTTTAATTAAGCATTAAAAATCACTTAATATATGCCTATATATGTCCACCCACATTAACAATGTTTTAATTACCGTATAAGGACCTCTAATTTAGAATTCCATAGCTATTAGACACCTTTAGCTAATAGAACTCAAATTTTACACTTTACGCGATTTAATCCTTTTTAACAAATTGAACACTCAAATGATAAAATTTCTTAATAAAATTTTCACACAATCATTTAATCATACTGTAAACATTAAAATAATAATATATTTTGACTTCAGATTTATAGTCCCAGAACCACTGTTCTAATTTGACTAAAAACGGGTTGTTACAGTCAGAGCTCATGCGACAATCCCAAAAGGGAATAAAAAAGTTAGAAGTACCATCCATGTGATTGTAGGCACAGACGAAGATGAGGAAGGCTCCAATGCGAAGAGGAGGGCACACATGAGAAGTGTGATGTCAGTCAATACTCCTAAGAGGTCAGGATAGCAGGAAAAATGGAATGTTAAATTTTAGCAGTGATGATGAAGAATTGGTCCGAGATGAGGAAGAAAACTATTCGTTGGTGGTTTTAGCAACAGTCACGAGTTTCGAGGTCAAAAGAATACTCGTAGAGAGTGGGAGCATGGTGGAACTGTTATCTTGGGATACGTATCGAAAGATGGGACTAAAGGAACAGATGCTGTCCAAGGCTAGTCCATTGTATGATTTTGAAAACCGTCCCATTAAAGTGAAAGGATAAATCATTTTGTCAGTCACCTTAAGGGATGGTGACCATACAACTACTAAATATGTTCAGTTCCATGTGGTAGATCACCCAATGGCATACAACGCTATCTTTGAAAGGTTGATAATGATGATGGCAAGATGGTAATTGCACATTCTGTATGAAAATTAAGTTTCTGACAAAGACTGGAGTTGGATTCCTGCAATATGATTAGTGAACTGCAAGGCAGTGCCATATGTTGTATGTCAAGCAAGCGAGAGAGCATGTAGCTAAAAGAAATAGTTTGCAGAGGGTTGAATTGGTGAGCCAAGTTCTTGATTTAGACAGACTGGACGTAAAAGATGAGCATCAGAGTAAAAAACCCAATGTTGCAAAACATATTGAGACCCTACAGCTATTTTGTGATAGCGGGGAAAGAACTGTCAAAATTTTGTCAGCATTGGAAGAGGAAGAGAAGAGTGTGTTGATCTAATGTTTGAAGAATAACTCAGATGTTTTTTCCTAATCTGCAGTAAATATGTCTTGTGTATACCCCTGAGTAATTATGCACAAGTTGAACGTACTCCCAGAGGCAAAGCCAATAAAGCAAAAGAGAAGGAAGTTCGCGCCACAAGTGTTGGAAGCAATAAGGCAGGAAGTAGCTAAGTTACTATCAGTAGGATTCATCAAAGAGGTGGAATACCCGTATTGGCCTTCAAATGTAGTAATGGTGAAGAAGGAAAACAACAAATGGAGAATGTGTATTAACTTCACCAACCTCAACAAAAGCATGCCCTAAAGACAGTTTTTCACTACCATCAATTGATCGATTGGTGAACACCTCTACAGGTCAAAAGTTTATGAGTTTCATGGATGCTTTCTTGGGATACAATCAAATCCTGTTGGCTCAAGGCAACCAAGAAAAAATAGTCTTATAACCGAGAAAGGACTTTTATGTTATCAAGTCATGTCGTTTGGCCTCAAGAATGTGGGAGCAACCTATCAAATACTAGTAAGTAGGATATTCAAGAACCAGATAGGTCGCGGGCTCAAGGTCGACGTGGATGACATGTTAGTAAAGAGCAAGTCGATGGGGGAACATGTGCGAATCCTATCAGAGGCATTCGCATTTTAAATAGCTCACAACATGAAATTGAACCCCGAGAAGTATACCTTTAGAGTGAAAACTAATAGGTTTTTGGGCTTCATGATCTTAAAAAGAAGGATAAAAATGAACTAGGAAATGATCCAAGCCATAATGAAAATGCCTTCTCTACGAACTATAAAAGACATACAGCGCCTCAAAGGTAGAATAGTGGCACTTAACAAGTTCATTTCTAGAATAGCAGATAAGACTCTCCTTTTTTTCAAAGCTTTAAGGACATCCTTCTCGTGGACAAAAAAATGTCAAGCGGCCTTTGAGGAGTTGAAATTGTACCTTACTTCCCCTCCACTTTTAAAATCACCCCAGGTAGGAGACACTTAGAAGAGAGAGTTGTAGCAGTGCTAGTCAAGTTAGATGGTGTCCTGTAACACCCCTTACCTGTATCCAATGCCGGGACAGAGTTCGAGGCGATACCGGACTTAAACGTAAACGAACATACAAAATCGAGCCATAAAATTTCATTCAACTCAAAATCATCAACATTCAATTACAGTGTCCTTATTATAGGCCTACGAGACCCAAAACATACATTGAAAGCGAATCAGGACTAAATCGAGGACTTTAAGAAATTTTGGGAAAAGTTAAAAAAATTTTCATGGAATAGGGTCACACGCCCGTGTGAACACAAGGACACGCCCGTATGCCCTCGACACTTCTATGTCCTCCGACCGTATAACTTTCTGTTTATGACATCAGCAAAACAAATTGAACCACACGGCCAAGCCACGCGCCCGTGTGCCAGGCCGTGTGATGAATTAAATTCTCGCAAAAATGCTACAGACTTTACACGCCTTGGACACATGCCCATGTCTCCAGGCTGTGTCCTTCACATGGCTGAGACATACGGCCGTGTCTCTACCCGTGTGACCAATACTTAGGCTATTTTCCAAGCCTTTTGTTACCCTTAATCCCAACCATACTTATACAAACTAAAAGCACATAACATAGCATCAATTTAAGGATTAAACATCCTCATTTAAGGCACAATTATAGCATTTACATGCCATCATCCATGTGCTCCACATACTCATATTATACCACATTTAAACACACTAATTCACATTCATTTAGCCTTGTCATTCTGATGACTACTTTTACCTTTATACTATGATTATCAACTTACCAAATAATCTCAGCTTAATCATCAAGCATTCTTATTCAAAGTATTATTATCTTATTACCTTATCACACATTAATTCCATGGCTATGACCACTTCGATTGGTCATAATGCATTCATCAAGCACATATGTATATATGCCATGACACTATCTATTCATAGCAAGCAAGCGTGACCACGTCACATGAAATCTTAGCACATGCATACACATAAACACATCTCAAGACATTAGTATAGATAAATAGGCTTACAAACCCAAAACCAATATAAGCCATATCTCATGGCTATATACAATGAATCAATATAAGTTGACATTTTTGGCCAAATCATTAGAACACATATCATAATAACTAAGCCTCTATACATGTCACTCACTCGAAAACATTTAAGACTTTCAATACCCCATATTGATAATTTGATAGTGTGATACTACCTCGGACGATCTCCAACCTTGAGCCGACCTGACAACACTAAAAGAAATGAAAAGGAATGAGTAAGCTTTAAAGCTTAGTAAACCCGTATGAGAATAATAAGCATTCCATGCCATTTTTTTACTTAAATCAATATAGTAGTCACAACATAGCATATATCGCAAGCATCTTATGGGTATATTTAAATACTTTCTATTCCAAAACTCTTATCACACATTTACCTTCCCATGTCGTAACTTATGAACACATAATCCGCATCATACCTCATGTTCATCATTCATTCAAACATAATTCACGACAAGGTCATCATGTATCTTAAACATAATGTAATCATAATATTAGCATAGTGTACAATAAAGTCCTATAATCATAATTCATTCGTATCTCATCAAGGTCTCATAACCATAACCTTCTCATGTGCAACATTACCACATGTTTGTCACATATTAAGCTCATTGCTCAAGAATTTCGAGTACGTATCTGTACCCTTTCAACATGATCATACCTTGTCATTTCTTTGGCATAATCTTTGGATTACTCGTTGAACTCCTCTTTGGACTACCCGTTGAACACATGGAATACTACAGGATACTCAGAAGTTTGCACCTAAGTACCTTATATGTAGCCAATGCCACTTCATATCTCATATCACATGTTGCTCATTTACAAGCTATTCACGGGTCTTCTCATGCAGGCTATCAGGTATCTGCAACACATGCTGGACTACCTCGCCATTAATAAAATATACGAGACCAGTACCCGGACGCCAAAACATGTGTCACATATATCACAAACTTAGACCACAACTCAATGAGTTCGGATGTCACATATATCATGAACTCAGACCACAACTCAATGAGTTCAGATTAAATAACTCCTAGTGACTTGTCACTTGTACCCTAAACTATTCCAAAAGTTCAAACGGGATTTTCCTTGCTATCGTTTCTCTGTCAATGTCCATAATATCCATCACTTACTCATGGAATGATCAAAACATTCTTATAATAGTAATAAAGCATTTAAAATTCACATGATATTAAGCAATAGGACATGACATAACATCATATATAAACTTCCATTTCATTTCCAATATATTCAATCATCACATAACACGATATCGATATCTGAACTATCAAATATTTCATGGAGTACATCACCATTACGTACATAACATCATAAACATTTAATTTAACATAATTGAATTAATATACCAATTTAGGTCTCAAGTATAAACAATAATAACATTGCATTATTATTATCACACGAACTTACCTCGAATGCAAAAACGGCTATTTATTTCGATTTAGTCCATAACCTCATTCTTTCTCGATCTAAGCCCGAATTTCATTTTTCTTGATATATCAAATCAAATATAACTTATTTAACACTCATATTATTCAAATCGGTCCAAAAATTACACTTTGGAAAATTTACAATTTTGTCCCTAAACTTTTTCATAATTACACTTTAGCCCCTAGGCTCATAAAATGAAATGTGTACATTTTCTTTGTTACCCAAGCCTAACCGAACCATATTTACACCTATAGCAGCCCACATTTCTCTTTTATTTCACAAATCTACTACCCATTTTACAACTTTTACAATTTGGTTTTTTTTAAGCATTTTCATGCAAAATCACTTAGTAAAAGGTGTTAAACAAACATCAATCTTTCATATTCCTCCATTAAACATCAAAGCACATGCATGTCACACATGGGTCAAATTTTAAACATGAACCCTACTTCAAAATATGGCTAGAAATGGGTAGATCATGTTACAGGGACTTTAAAAATGCAAAGAATGAAATTTAGGGAATCTTGAAAACCCTAGCCATGGTGTCTTCTTGGTTCACACGGCCATGGGGAAGAAAAGATAGACAAATTTTTTGCTTTTATTTTGTCTTTTAGTCCATTTAATTACCAAATTACCAAAATACCCTTAATGCATTTTTTTTTAAATTTCACCTATCCAAGCCCATTTTTGTCCAAAATTTTAGAACTTGGTCAAATTACCATTTAAGGACCTCTAATTAATGATCCAATTCAATTTCATGCTAAAAGCTTCTAGAACTCATATTTTGCATCTTTTGCAATTTAGTCTCTAATGTCAAATTGGACACTTTATCCACAAAATTTCTTCATGAAATTTTTACACAAGCATACAAACATATCATAGATCATCAAACAATCATAACACAATTATTTCTATTTTGGATTTTTAGTCTCAAAACCACTGTTCCGACTAGGCCATAATTTGGGATGTTACATGTCCACTGATTCCCGGTATACTATATCAATAGGGTACTCCAAAAATGGAAAATTGAGGTATTCAAAAATAGAAAAATGTATCTATACTTTGATAATTGTAGCTCGCAAATTACGTCCGTACTTTTAAGCCCATCTAGTCGTTGTGGTTACCAATCAACCTATGAAGGAAGTATTGTCTAAGACAGACACTTCAAGAAGGGTAACGAAGTGGAGTATTGAACTTGCTGAAATTGGAATAGACTTCGCCCCACGAACGACAATAAAAGGATAGATGCTAGCCAACTTCATAGTAGAGTGTTCCTTTGAAAGAACTGGGGACGCAACAGGTAATGTGAGTTACAACTTGAAATGTCAGACAATAGCTATCCTATAAAAATTGTATGTTGTATGAACATTGATGGAAGTTAGTAGTTTGATTAGTCATACTTTTTTAGGAGGCATAACATGCTAACAATACCATATGTTATACTTTATGATAAAGCACTATGTATTTCGTAATTTATACTAAAATTGCTTTTTCACTTGTTGTAAGTCACTTAGTAGTTAACTCACCTTTAGAAAGTGTACATGCAACTTATAATTCAAAAAGTTGGCTAGTTTATGTCGATGGTTCCATAGCCAAAATAAGATCGAGAGCAAGAGCACTCATAATCGACCCCAGTGCTAACGAATGGCAATACAAATTGTCATTTGGGTTCTAAACATCCAATAACATCGTCGAATATGAAACCTTGGTATCGGGACTGTAATTAGCACGCTAGCTAGGAGCAAAGGACCTGATTGTCCATGCAAATTCGCAGTTGGTGGCAAAACAAATGAATGGAGAATAGGATGTCAAAGAAGAGATGCTGAAAAAATATCATGCAATGGCAGCATAGCTGCTTACAGGGTTCGACAAAGCTCAAATTAAGTAGCTCCTGAGAAGTGACAACATATGTGCTGATACTTTGTCCAAATTAGCATCCTCTATTGTTATCGAACAAAAAAGGAAAATCCTACTCGAGTATAGGAGACCCTAAGCTATGACATATCGCAAATGTTATACATTGATCAGGCGGAGACCTAGATGACATTAACAATTCGCACCCTTCAAGACGAACCAGATAAACGAGACAAGAAAGAGCTCACAAAACTACAACACAAAACAGCGAGGTATGTCATCATTATAAATTACAAATATTTGCAAAATTCCTAATATATGATTCGAATATTTGAATGTCACAAACTTATCTAACTACACGATGAATTAAGATAATGTATTTTATCCTACATTTGATAGGCAAACCATTTTGAAGGGTCTACTATATAAAGGGGGATTTTCACATCCACTGTTGCAGTGCCTATCACCACCTAAAGCTGAACATGTCATGCGCGAAATCCACAAGAAGATTTACAGTAATCACCTAAGGGTAGACTGCTCATGCAAAAAATCTTTAGACAATGATATTATTGGCTTACAGTCCAGAAATACACACATCAGCTGATTCCCATGTGCAATTCTTGCCAAAGAAATGCCAAAGTCTAGCGAAAACCAGTGGAGCCTCTTTAAGTCATGTCAAGTCCTTGGACATTCGCAAATTGGGGGCTTGATATCCTTGGCACGTTTCTTATAGCCATGGCACAAAAAAAGTTTATAGTAGTGGTTGTAGACTATTTCACCAAATAGATTGAAACTGAAGCATTAGCAATTATAATAGAGAAACAGATAGAGTCTTTCCTGTGGAAATCGATCGTCTGCAAATTTGGTATACCACGCATGATTATTACAAACAATGGTACACAATTTCAGGGAAAGTTCAAAAAATTCTATACTGACTTCTAGATAGCTCTGACTCAAAGCTCAATGAAAATGCCACAAACTAATGGACAAGTAGAAGTAATAAACAAGAAAATTCTAATAGCCCTCAAGAAAAATGTAACACCCTTAGCTCGTATCTGTTGCCGGAATAAGGTTACGAGGCATTACCAATTAAAGCACAACATATAATATACAATATATGCATTCATAAACAAAATTCATTCAACACATTCACATTATCCCCTATAAGGCTCTACGAGACCTTAAAATATGCTTAGAAGAGGTTTGGGACTAAACTGACAACTTTTGCAAACTTTGGGAAACATAGAAAATTTTCAAACAGTCTAGGATCACACACCCGTGTGAACAGGCCGTGTGCCTCACACGGTCACCAGACACGCCGTGTCGTAGGCCGTGTGAAAAAAGGACATACATTTTGACTTATACCACACGGCCGGAGACACGCCCGTGTACCTTGGCCGTGGGAAATCTGGAGGGATTAATGACTTGGGTCACACGGCCAGCCACACACTTAGCCACACGCCCGTGTGCCAGCCCGTGTGCCACACATGGCTAGTAAACATGCCCGTGTGTCTAGGTCGTGCCAAACCTGTAGGGTATACTGACTTAATTCGAAGGGCTACCCCAGGGGACACATGACCGTGTACCAAGGCCATGTGCCACACACAATGAAGCCACACGCCCGTGTTCTCGATTGTGTGGGGGAAAATAGGCTTGATTGAAGCCACATTTCTCACCCTTCTCAAGCATACCTAAAACACCACATTTCATGCCATTTCAATACATTAATAGGCAGCCAAACCATGCTATTTCATGCACCAAACATACAATACCAATTCTATCCATTTCACCAACTCAAATCAATACCATTTGTACATTCAAACACATACCAAACTAGCATGATTCATTCCTCATTACTCACCTGTTCAATCATATACCAAAGTACATATCATACTCATCAATACAACCTATTTTAATATGTATTTTTACTACCATCAATCATACACAAAGCTTGACTCATAAATCATCTATAAGCCATTCACTTATCAAGTCCAAAATCATGTTTTTCATACGTAAATACTCATTATATACCAAATGACCAAATGATCAACTTGAACCATCAACAACCATACCAAATTATGCCACTACACAAGGCAAATTACACATCAAACATAAGTCATTAATAAGCCATATAAAATGGTCAAATACATCACCAAAATCTTTATCAGAAAGACTCAAGCCTATACATGTCATATAACCAAAATCACAAAGCTCATAAGTACCAAACCATAACTGGATAGTGTGATGAAATCTTCGACGACTTCCAACTAAAGCAAGCCTCCGAAACTCTATAAACATAGAAAAGAAAAGAAAGTAAGCTATAAAGCTTAGTAAGCTCGTATGGAAATAAACTCATATTACTAAATAACTACATTTTAACAATTACTCAAAACATGATATAATTCATATGATTTCACCATTCTATCTCAAATTCATGCACATAGTTAATCAAGATTTTCATGAGTTTATTCATTCAAAAAACGTATGGTTTGAATACTTCTTATCAATTCATTCACATTTTCATTTGCATAAGCAATTATATATAAAAATTATATTCAATTCAATATTCATCATTTAGCCAAGTGAATTATGTGAAATATCATCAAATAACGATGTTTCGCACACTATGTGCCATATGTATATTTAGTTAAAACAATTGTACCTCATATCTCACATATCATTCAATTCATACCTCATTATAGCCAAATAAACATATTTTGGCGTGAAACATACTTACACATAAATCTTTCTTATTTCATATACATGATACACTAGTAACATACCAAATTACCTTCAATTGATTCTTATATAGGTTCTGTATGTACTTGTATCGCTTAATTTGATTGTCCTTTCATTCTCATCTTGACTTTGCCTGTTGAACCTTTCAGAATCTCTAAGGATACTCGGATATCACATAAGGCTCATATAATGCCATATCCCAGATATGGTCTTACATGTTACTACATATCGATGCCACTGCCCAAGACAAGGTTTTACACGAAATCATATAACGATGCCAATGCCCCATACATGGTTTTACACTTAATCACAATACAATGCCAATGTCCCAGACATGGTCTTACATGTAATCACATCTCAATAACCTAATGTCATGACATTTGTATCCTATACTATTACTAAGGTTCATACGGGACTTTTGGATATCGAAACTCTGTCGATTCTTGCTCGTAATCATGGCCATTCAGCACTCAATTCAATTCAAAATTAAACAAGCATTTATAACACAATTTAAGTACGTTTATTAGCATACGAACGTACCTCGTTCGCTGTAACGATGAATTAGGTTGACTAATCCGATACTTTGTTTTCTCCCATTCTAGATCCGAATCTCATTTTTCTCAATTTATATAATAACAAAATTTACTTATTTAATCATTAATTCATTCAACTTAACACAATTTATACATTTTGGAAAAATTACACTTTTACCCCTATTATTTCACATTTTTACAATTTGGTCCTTATCACATAAAATCACAATTTCATGCAATTTCATCCTACCTATGCTTAGCTGAATTCTTCTTATTGCCTTAATAGCCCACATTTTCCAAATAATCACACTTTTAACCACATAATTTCAATATTTCACAATTTAATCCCTAATTTACATTTTCCATCAAAAATCACTTTATAAAATATGAAAATCTAACATCAAATATTCATATTTCACCATTAAACATCAAAGAAAACATAAGCTCAACAATGGCAACTATCAAAATCTTTAACAATTTCGAAATCGGAGGTACGGGCTAGCTAGATTACGAAGCAACGATCTCAAAAACATAGAAATTATTAAAAACCTAGCAAAAACCACTCACCCATTAATCTTCAAAGCTTGGCCGAATATACCTTCATCCATGGTTGTTTTTCTTCATGAATTTTTGGTGGTGGAAACTAAATGGTGAAGATGACACCATGTTTTTATTATTTAACTTAATTTATTTCATAATTACCATTATAACCTTATTACTTAACCTTGTAATTTTCATTAATAAAGAACATATTTGTCCATTCATAATTCCAATGGGTTAATTACCACCTAAAACCCTTAACTTTGAAATTTCATAACTATTTAATGCTTTTAGCTTATAAAATTCAACTTTTACGCCTTATGCGATTTAGTCCTTTTTACCAAATTAAGCCTTTAAATGGTAAAATTTCTTTATAAAATTTTTACACAATAATTCTATCATGCTGCAAACTATAATAAAATATTAAAATAAATATTTTAACTTCAGATTTGTAGTCCCAAAACCACTATTCTAAGTAACCCTAAAAACAGGCTGTTACAAAAAAAGTTGGCGAGCTAAGGGCACTTGGTTCGAATAATTGCCTAGAATCTTATCGGCCCTGCAACTTACACCTCATACCGCAATAGGAGAAACAAATTTTTCATTTGTCTACGGTGCAGAAGTTGTAACCCTGCAAAGATTGGTTTGAGGTCGCACAGAACACAGCACTTCGACGATGAAGCTAATTAAGAGGCCATCAGGCTCAATCTTGACCTGATTGATGAACTTAGAGAAACAGCTGAAATTAGAAATGTAGCATGCACCCAACAAGTAGCTCACTACTATAATTCCAAGGTAAAAATAAGCAATTCCAAGTTGGCGATCTTATCTTAAGAAATACCGAAGCTAGTTTACTCGCTTCACAGTAGGGAAAAATAGCTCCAAATTTAGAGGGGCCTTACAGGGTTATAGAAAAAAATAGGTTATGGAGTATATAAGCTAGTGAGAATGGAAGGTATAGTTGTACCGCGAACTTGGAATATCTGACATCTCAAAAAGTATTATGTGTAAACCCTTACCCTGTGAATGAAAAATCTTTCCCTAACAACATTTATATCATATTAAGGCTCATAGGATAAAAATCGTAGCCTCCAACATAATTAGTGAGAGCAAAGCTCCCAACTATCATATTAAAGCTCGCAGGATAAAAATCATAGCCTCCAACACAGTTAGCGAGAGCAAAGCTCCTAACTGTCATATTAAGGCTCGCAGGATAAAAATCGCAGCCTCCAACATAGTTAGCGAGAGCAAAGCTCCCAACTATCATATTAAGGCTCGCAGGATAGAAATAGTAGCCTCTAACATAGTTAGCGAGAGTAAAGCTCCCAACTGTCATACTAAGGCTCATAGGATAAAGACTGCAGCCTCCAACATAGTTAGCGAGAATTGAAAACTTCTAGTTGTGTTATCTTTTAAAATTTTCTTAATTATAAAATAGCTCACGGATTCACATCCTTGGCAAGTTATCTTTTAAAATTTTCTTAAGTATGAAACAACTTGCAGATCCACATCCCCAATTGGTTATCTTTTAAATTTTCTCAAGTATAAAGTTGCTCGCAGACTAATATTCCCAACTAACAATCTTATTAAGTCTTAAATAGCTCGCAGCTTGTGATTTTCGAAGGTTTTTACTTAAAGCCTTTATAACAACGCTATAGTTATACGACAAATGTGAGCTCGCAAAAGACACAATGGCAATATACTATCAAAAGCAGACTTCTTCAATCTCAAATTTTCAGTTCATAAAAAGAACAACAAATACAAAGAAACTAGGATGCATTATCTTCTCCATCAGCGTATTGGTCAATATTGTCAAGAGGGGCAACATCACCAGCGAAAGGGACCACATCCTCGTTCTCCTCACTCTAAGCTAGATTCTCCTCCAAGTAGAAGTTTGGAGAGTTCTTCTTGGTAGACAAATGGGTTTCACGCAACATCCAAGGGACATAGCATATCAAAGCCTAGCTAGCTTATATCCACTCCGTCAAGGGTATCGAAGTTTATTTCACGAGCATCGAAGGGGCCATTAGCAACCTGAGTGTGCAACAGTATATTCATTTTCAAATTCGAAATATAATTCAAAAAATTCTCAAATATTTTCTTTTTAAACTTTTCCAGGGCCTCAGACTGCTTTTTCATAGTGGCCTCCACTTAGTCCTAGCACTCCCTAATGATTTTTTTTAGAATGGCCGCGTGTTCTACTGTGACAGTTTTTACCTCAGCTTGCGTAGCCTTATTACTATGTCTTTTAGCGGCCACCTTGCAAGCTAAACCTTCCATCTTAATCTCAGCAACAATTAGGTGCTCTATAAGATCCTCATTCTGTTTATTAATAACCTTATTTTTTTTGCTGTAAGATCCAACCAAAATAGTAATAGGACCAACATGGTCCTCTATTTTTTTACTGTGACGCTCTAACTGTGTGTTGCTCCCCTCCTCCTTACTCGTAGAATTGATGCGTACAACCCCCGCGATAGTCTTATGTTTCTTGTGAGCATCAATTACCAAAGAGTCAATATTCATAGCCTCGTTAATCTCGCGGGATATACTATTAGTTTCACTTGAACTATCCCTAGAGCTGTAATTGATCCCTACTTCAGCAACAACCCTATGATTAGTAGGAGCAGTTAACAAATTTACATTCTACCTATCATCTTCCCCTTGTGAATACTCGACGAGAGCAAATAAGCGAAGCTTCATTTCACAGAACTGATAGAAAAAATTCACTAGTTCCTCCGTGACACCCCACAATACCATGCCTAACTCGTCAAAGGAGTCATGATACCACATACAACTTTCAAGTAGTACACCAAAGGATCGAGCAACCTCCACATTATCACCAGACCTCTACTTGTTAGGGCTGTAATCTTCTGATCAGTACTGAAAAACATTCATCACCGTGATAAGATCCTCCAAAACTAACAGATGCCTAGTGCGAAGACTTTGAAACTAGGCCACAGCTTCGTCTATAGGAAGAGTCTATTGGAATGAACACATGTCTTGGCTCGACGAAGACCACTTGATTGGAAACCTAAAGTCCTCGCTAAGTCTGTTGCAAACTTAGACATACTTCCCCCGATTCAAATGAAGGTTGGAACATTGGTTCACAATAATCGTCTTCACCTTTTTGCGATGAGAGAAGTAATAGAACCCCGACAAGTTTTCTAGATTATGGCTCTTCAACTAATATAGATATTAAAAAATGGTGAGCAAGGGAACCTGACTACGCTGAGAACAGTTGATAAAGTATGCCACAGTAATCCACCAAAAAAAGCCCGAGAATTGGCCAAGTGCAATCTTGTAGTCCTTGAACAGACTATAGAAGAAAGGGTGTAGTGGCAAGTGAAACCCAACCTCAAGCGCGTGAATAGGAACAAAGAAAGTTATCTTTGGTGGTTTTGCACAATCGGTGTGACCCTTTTGGGATAGAGAACTTGTGCACAAAATTGGGAAGTTTTATTCCTCGAATGGCCAAGACTCTTTGTAGTTCCTCCTGCTTGTGGTGTAGAGATAAAGCTTCTCTGTCACCAGAACTAGAGACAATCATTCTCGCAGTAGACAAGTTGGGACTATCCGATTATCGATCCCTCTCATCCTCAGCATAACTCGAGTAAAAGAAGAAAGCAAAAAATTTAAAAAGAAAAAATGTTTGAAAATACCTTTGTTTCAGGTTGCTGGAAATGCTAAGCGTGAAAGATTTAGGGTTCCGAAGGCTCCCCCTTTTAAAGAATGATTTCTCATCCTGCTCTTTGACGATTCATATAACCAAGGAAAATCAACGATCTAGATGCGAACAGATGGAAATGGTTCAACTTTCAATGGACAAGTACGTACACTCAAAACCCACTCGCTCACGGGATAGAATAATCATTACGTATCACAGCTCGCAAGCGTACCCAACAAGCTGTATAAAACTTAACATGATAGACCTAAGGCGCGCCACTTTATAGCACCCCTTAGGCCCACTAAGGGGGGAGTAGATTGTTTTGCACTAGTAATCATCGACCTAAGCCTTACTAGGGACCTGGGTCTTTGACCCATGACCCAGATAGGTCCCACCAGAAGATTGAGTGCGAATTGAGCCACGAGAGTGCGGGCCCTGCTCGTATTGCAAGCTCGCGGACTCAGCTCACAAGCCAAAGCCATGGACCCAGCTTGTAACGCAAGGCCACAGATCTAGTTTATAGGGATTTAGAGAGCTCGTAGAAAGGGTATCGTGCTCTGCAGGCCACCTAGATACGTGTCTAGCAGGTATGGAGCCTACCCAGAATGTCAGTCCCAGGAACAGAAATGACCGTGTGCTCCGTAGTCACGTGCCCAACACACCTTGAGTTCATAGAGAATATCAGTACTGGAGGCAGCGGAGTCAAGACAAAATAGTGGGGCCCTATCATGAGCTGTAATAGCATTTGTAACAACATGTATAAATACCCGAACACTCCTATAAATAATATACGAGAAAATATTACTCAACAACTATATATATTAATATTTATTGAACAGTTGAAATTTTTTTACATAAAAATAATTAGGAAATTTTAATTTACATCAAATTTGACATACATGATTTATATGATTGAAATATAATATATAACGATTGGATCATTAAAATATTAATAGTATAAAGAGATACGAAAGGGTATAAAACTAATTTAATTTTACACATGGATCACTCCCTATTATTATATTTACTAAAACCAATATCATATGTTTTTTATGAACAATGATCAAATAGAAAAGAAATCTTATCAAGATTATATAGAGAGTGATACGAGTAAAAAGTAGAAAAACTATTTGAAATACAAGTGGGATAAATCTCAAAATTATATATGAATGTGTAATTTTATACATGAATTTTTATTTGGTGTAATTATATATATAAAACTTTGATTGTAGGGTGAATTTTTGCTGATTGAGTATTAGCTCAATTGGCATGGGCATTATTGTCAATGCAAGACGACATGAGTTTGAGTGCGTTGAAGCGTATTATCTTCCTATTTATGGGTTAGGAAGGGGCTATAGGTAGTTCTATATATTGTGTTAACAAGAACAAATATGATTAGAATCTATAACAAGATTGTTCAAAAAAAAAACTTTTATTATAGTTTAAAAGTATACATGAAACTTTTGTTTTGAATCAACTATATACACTTAAATAAATACATCAATTTATTTTTATAATAAATATAATTATTTGTGTACGCAATATGAAAACTTAAAACGATGCTATATTGTATAAAGTTGAATCAGATCAAGACTTAATGTATAAAATTGCACAAAATCAAAATTCATATAAAATATTATATATTAAACTAAAATTTATATGTAATTTTGAGATTAAGGTTTGTTGACTAATATTTTCTCATGTGTTATTGATAAGAATGTTCGGGTATTTATACATGTTGCCACAAATGCTATTACAGCTCATGATAGCGCCCCATTATTTTGTCTTAACCCCGCAGCCTCTAGTACTGGCATTCTCTGTCCCTAGTACTTACATTCTCTATGAACTCCAGGTTTGTTGGGCACATGTCTATGGAGCACGTGGTCCTTTCTCTTTGTGGGACTAACATTCTGGGCGAGCTCCGTACTTGTTGGACGTGCGTCTAGGTGGCTTGCGGAGCATGAGGCCCTTTCTACGAGCTCCCTGGGTATATGCAAGCTAAGATGGTAGCCTTGTCCTTAGCTTTGCCTTGCAAGCTAGGTCCGCGAGCTTGTTCTGCGAGTAGGGTCAGTGAACTCGCCTTGCTGTTCTCTTCGTGGCTCGCTTCGCACTTAATATTCTAGTGGGACTTATTTGGGTCACGAGTCGGAGACCCAGATTCCTAGTAGGGGGCTCGAGTCATTGATATATGATGTATAACAAGATTCAAAAAGTGATAATTTTTTATTTAGGATATAATAAAAATATTAAATATTAAAAAAAAAGCGATATTTGAAGCTTTCCTTTGTTAAAAAGAAATCCTGTGAAGTTAAAATATTAAATACAACCAAAATACTTATGTTCTCAAGAAGTCATTTTTCTTCATAATAAAAAATAATAGGCTATTTCTTTTTCCTTTTCCGATTCCGTAGATCAAGGCACGTGAATTCGAGATTTCCAGACTTCCAGTTACTAAGAAAGGGTAAATTCAACCACAGGTCACCCAGTTATAGCCACTTTTCTTTTTTGGTCTTGCAACTATCATTTTTTTTAATTTGACACCTTTTCTTTTTCAATTCACTTATCATTTTAATTTGGTGACCCAACTAATTGAGATTTTTTTTTTTTTGCTTATTTTCATTAAGTGCTATTAATATGTGAAGAAGGGTGATGTGATAATTAAAAATCAGTATAATAATAAATTTAATTTTAAAATTTTACATATTATATTGATTTAGTTATAATTCTAAAAAATTAACCCTCAAATTTTAATTATAACTAAATCGATATAATATATAAAAATTTAAGGTTAAATTTTTTATTATACTGATTTTTAATTGCCACATCACCACTTGATAGAAATAGACAAAAAAAATCTCCTGACCAAATTAAAAAAAATTGATAGCTGAGTAGGCGACCATGGATGAAAAAAAATTTACAAGATTTTAGAAAAGGGGAAAAGTTGAAAAAGAAAGAAAAGTCAAATGAGGAAAATGTTAAAAAGCCATTTTTTTGTAGTCAAACCTCAAATGGTTCGCAAAACTAATTGCTGGGAAGTAATTTAACGTCATTTGATTTCCCGGCAGAATAAGGAAAAGAAAATTTTGCGGGAAAGGGAAAGAAAAAGAATGGAGTTTGCAGAGTTGAGAGAAGCCATAGAGAAAATGAAGGTGGTGGATTCTCATGCGCACAGTATTGTTCCTTTAGATTCCTCTTTTGCTTTCATCAATTCACTGTCTGAAGCAACTGGCGACGCCTTATCCTTTGCTCCTTACTCCCTTTCTTTCAAGGCAATGGCAGCCACTCTCCTCCTCCTCCTCCTCTTATTCTTCTTATTTTTTAATCTTATAAATCAATCAGTTTCTTTTCATTTCCAATGGTGACTTAATGTCTTTTAATTCTTTGACTTAATACTTTAAAACAGTGGTGGAAACTTTTTCCTTTTTCTTTTGGTGTTAAGTATTTCTGTTTGTGTGAAATTGTTTTCGATAGTTTGAAGCGACGTTCAAATTCAATTTTCCTTTTACTATTTGTCTATTTCTTTAATGCTTTGTTTCTAATTTTGTTCCATAGATTTATGAATCTTACGTTTTAAGCTTGTTTGGTTCTCAGTTTAATAATAGATCTGAAATAGTTTGACTTTGCTTTGACATTTTCTTGGATCGTTAAATCTGCTGGTTGAAAGTTGAAAATGAATAAATGAATATCTGTTCAAACAAAACCTTTATTCAAAATGTAAAAGTGCAGCTTTTTGAATAACAAAAGTGTTTGGTTTTACGTATCATAGACCAACTATGCTATAATTGTAAATAAAGTCAATCGTCATTGCCTGATAACTTTGAAAAAGTAGGGCTCTAACCTTTTGTTCTGAGACAGTTTGGTTTTGACAGAGGAATTTGAGGGAGATTGCAGAATTCTATGGCACGGAGTCATCACTGGATGCTGTAGAACAATATCGCAGATTGTCTGGATTGCAAGCCATTAGCTCAAAGTGCTTTAAAGCTGCAGGAATCTCTACTATTCTTATTGATGATGGACTGAAGCTTGACAGGAAACATGACATTCAGTGGCATAAGAATTTTGTTCCATTTGTTGGTAGGATACTCAGAATTGAATCCCTGGCTGAGGAGATCCTTAATGGGGTAGGATCCCTTCTTAACCTTCTTTTTAACTTTATATTAAATTCTAGTAAATATTATCATTGATGGCAAGTTCATTTTTCACATTTTTTTATATCTTTGGTGTTGTTACAAATTACATATGTTTACAGGAGATGCCAGATGGATCTACCTGGACATTGGATGCATTCACCGAGACATTTTTGAAAAGCTTGAGGTCATATCCTTTCAGATAGTTATAGATGTTTGTAATACTCATTTTCCATTACTCACACATATGTGGCTTGTAGAAGCTAGATTTACCATCACGGCTTTACCACTTTTTGTTCATCCTGTGACCTGCTCATTCTAACTGAAAGACATCTACTTCCATGGTTCTTTCTATTGATTTGAAATTAACACATCATCTGCAACATCTAATTGAAGCTTTAGGGACAGTTCATGTAACCTCGGTTGACTACCAGTGAAAGATTATTGAGTTTGGCCTCCCTAACTGGTAAGGATGAATAGATAAGAAGAGCTTGCTGTCCTAGCTGGATTTCTTAACTCACTGTTACAGTTGCAAATGAGATTGTTGGGTTGAAAAGCATAGCTGCATACCGCAGTGGTTTGGAAATCAATCCACATGTCACCAGAGAGGATGCTGAGATTGGTCTTTCTGAAGTTTTACAACGTAAGTATACTATAGCCTCTGAATTGGACTTTTTGCATTTATCAGTGGATATAACAATTTCCCATTTCAGGTGGGAAACCTGTACGAATTACAAATAAAAGCTTAATTGACCATATATTCATTCATGGTTTGGAGGTAGCTCTACAGTTTGATTTGCCGTTGCAGATACACACGGGGTAAGATAAGTTTTTACATTGTTAAATGTTCCCCAACTAAACCCTTGTCGATTGCTAGGAAATTGAGGAAATGAACTTGAGTTGGATTGGATAGCAATCTGAAAGGGGCCCTGGCAGATGAAATTAAAGTTTATATCAAATTAGTGGTTGGTCTCTATGTTGAAATTAGCAAGGTCCAATAGGCAGCTCATCTATTCCAAGTTCTTCTCCTTACAAGTGAGCTATCAGGTTGCACGCATGCAGCCCGAATGCACTTTTAGCATCTTTTTCCTTATTTCTCGTGTTTCATTTCTCTCACAACTAGCTTTGGAGACAAAGATTTGGATTTACAGCTAGCCAATCCTCTTCATCTTCGAACCCTTTTGGAGGATAAAAGATTTTCCGGATGTCGCATTGTTCTTTTGCATGCATCCTACCCGTTTTCAAAGGAAGCTTCATATCTAGCCTCTATTTATCCCCAGGTGAAAATTCTACTCTCTAGTGGATCACCTCATTCTTTAAACTTATTCAATCTTCCATGTTCCTTTGTATGTAATGAGTCGTACTTTCAGGTTTACCTTGACTTTGGGTTGGCAATTCCCAAGCTCAGTTTTCATGGGATGATAACCTCAGTCAAAGAACTTTTGGAGCTAGCTCCCATAAAGAAGGTGAGAATAGTCGCCCAAAGGAAATATTGAGAATCTGTACTCAGTGTACAGAAGTTTTTAAGAAAATGAACATTTGTTTTTTAGATAATCACACGACTTATTAAAGAGCTCTATACCAGTTCATCCAGTGAGGAATCTGTCAATAGACACGGTTGGTTCTTTTTATATGTACTCTAAGTTTGTTTTATTACTTATTTATCTTAAACGCAAAAATTGCAGGTCATGTTCAGCACTGATGCAGTTGCAACTCCTGAAACATACTACTTAGGTCAGTCGAAGTTTCCATCCACACATATCATAGAATGGCTGGAGAATGATGTTTCTGATTGTATTTCATTCTACTTTTAAGAATCTCATGTCCAAACCTGATCACTCGCATCATGCCTTTAATAACATTTTTCATGATGGGTGTCATTCTCTCTTAGATTATTATTGTCTGTCTGTACTGCTGGCGATTAAAAATTTGCATTGCACCAGGAACAGTTCTAAGTGCTGGAAATTTTCAATTTTTCATATTCTCGGTATTCATTAAAAATTCTGATTAGAAAACACTGAATTACCATCTAAAATAGCCCTTTAATATCTTTAAAGAAATAGTTACTCCCTTATAGAAGCTTGTTTTCTTCTAAGTTTATATATTCATGTACATGTAGAGGTTTTGCTGTGTGAATCTGTCTCGGGATTGGCAGGTGCAAACATAAATTTTATTTCTTTGAGGAACGAGTTCGTTTCTGTGCAGGTGCATGTATTTGGCATGGTCCTCACCCTTCACTGTATTGACAAAAATAGGACTAATTTGTTAAAGCATTGGAAAAGTCTAGAAGCCTTCAATTGTTTGAGGGTTTATTTGATAAAACAACTTCTGAAGTAAATTATTAGATTTCTTTCTCTTACTCAAAATAGAATCCATGTGATGACGAGACCTAAACCTACTCCTTTGTTACAGGTGCCAAAAAAGCGCGCGAAGTTGTCTTTTCTGTTCTACGTGATTCATGCATTGATCATGATCTCTCAATCACTGAAGCTATTGAAGCATCCAAGGACATCTTTGCCCAGACTGCTATACAATTATACAAGATTAATATAGGCGAGGAACTAGTAGGTTTAAAGGCTAGTGAATCTCCTACCTACGTGATAGGGACAAATGTTCCAGAACATAGTGTTTCCCTTGTTCGTATTTTATGGGCAGATGCTTCCGGACAGCATAGATGCCGAGTAAGGTTTCTTTTTCTTCGTATAGATCAGTTATTCATTCTTTGATTAAGTTCATCATCACAACTCTCAGGAAGAAATATAAATTATTCCTTTGCCACTATCTGAAAAACGAGGAAACTCAAAAACTTTACTAAAGCGAATTACCAACTTTGATGAGCAAACCTATAACTTCTAAAAATCAAATTAATTTCCTTTTCTCTCTATTCTTCGGATGCTACCTTAGGGATCATATGCTGGCTGCTTTATGTATCATTCACCTAATGGTGCAAAAACATTAATCTGTTTTGAATTTCTATATCCTGTTAGTTCCTATTGCCAGTTTTATGTTGTAGTTATTCTGCCAGCAATTGGACTTTATTACTCCAAAATCGAAGCTAATGGTTTGGTTGATCCTAATACCAATATGATGCCTTAATGGCATATTGGAGGAGAGATTGAGATCATTTTCATGCTATATAATTGTGCCTTGGGCTATATTTTCTTTCTTTTATCAGGTTCTATAATTATATGGTATGTACTGAATAGTACTATTGTAGATGTCATTTGTTCATGGAGTGTTCTTGACTATTTGTGACTGTAAGGGTAATCTGCAATTTAGCCGTTTCTTCTTAATTTATTTGACATTTCAGGTTGTCCCCAAGAAACGCTTTAACGATGTTGTGAGGAAAAATGGTGTCGGTTTGACTTTTGCATGTATGGCAATGAGTTCTGCTGTTGATGGTCCAGCTGATGAGACTAATCTAACTGGGACGGGTGAGATTAGACTGATGCCTGACCTATCGACTTGGAGGGAAATCCCATGGTACTGGATCTTTGAGGAATAATATCTGGTTTACCACAATGGGAAATATTTCTATCTACCCCTTCAATACCTTCACAATTTTACATGCGTTTGCATCATTTAGTATTTCCTGTTTTGCTTTCATATCTTTGACATGAATATCTCTTGTTTATCGTTGGTAACATTGTTAATTTTCATTATGCCTTTAAAATAATGTTGGTACCCTCTTTCCTCAATAGGAAAAAACAAGAGGAGATGGTTTTGGCCGACATGCATCTTAAACCTGGGGAGGCATGGGAATATTGCCCAAGAGAGGCCCTACGAAGAGTTTCAAAAGTTTTAAAAGATGAATTCAACTTGGTACGCCAGGTGGTCTGTCATGCATATGATAATGGTGAATTCACGCTCAATTAATGAATTCTATATATGCAGGTAATGAATGCAGGATTTGAAAATGAATTTTATCTCTTGAAAAAGCTAGAAAGGTGGGTGACATAGACACTTCCCTCCTTTTTGTTGTTTTAGCGGCCTTTAGCTCTGGTTAATTATAATGAATTTTTCCCCTTGAAAACTTGCAGAGAGGGGAAAGAGGAGTGGGTGCCAATCGACTCAAAACCTTATTGCTCCTCTTCTGGATTTGATGCTATCTCCACTTTATTTCAAGAAATTGTTGCAGCTCTAAATTCCTTGAATGTTGCTGTTGAGCAGGTATAGATGAGAAGTCATTTTCTTGAGATCCACTATCATTGGAGTGACTTTCATCAACTGATACTATGCGGCTGTCATTAAATTTATTCATATTTTACCTGACAATTAGTTTGTCTTCATTATGTCTGTTATTTAGTTGAGTGTCTGCATTAAGACACAAGTACATAATCCAAGATAAGAATAAATGTGCAGAGATCAACTGAGTTTGCCCAAGTACCCATTCAGGTGTTCGTTTAGTGTGAGTACATGAGATATACTGAGATCATTGCAATTGTTCATGTAGCCTACTTCCAAATCAAAGAATCTTTGGTTGTGTTATCCTTTTCTAAAATGTAATAAATTTCAACACAGTAAATGCATCCCTTTTCTTACAAGTGGTTAAGAACAAAGGTCTACTATTTGAACCTTTTATGAGTTGCCAGGCTTGCAGAAAACGATTAATAAACAATCATCGGTAATGGATCCCTATGGTAATAACTTTAGATGATGGTATAAGCATTTTATCATGTAATAATTATCTAGAAATTTTGTTTCTTTTCTCAATTATGTTAAGTTTCTATAATAACAAATAAAAGTAGAGATCCAGTGGTTTTATTCTTTTTCCTTAACGGGGAGCCATCATTTTCTCTGGTTTCCTTCGTCCCTCCCTCTCCTGACTGCTGCTTTTTTGTGCATCTTAGGAAGTGAAAAGTTGAGTATTACTTGATTCTCCTGGCTTACTTTAGCTTTCAAAATTTACAGATGCATGCAGAAGCTGGAAATGGTCAGTATGAAATGGCTTTGGGGTACACTGCTTGTACATATGCCGCTGACAACTTGATTTTCACGCGCGAAGTTGTTAGGGCTATTGCAAATAAACATGGGCTGCTGGCAACGTTTGCCCCCAAGTAAGTTGTAACTTTTTCTTATTCTGACCAATGCTTCCTACCTCATCTTCTGGTCAAGGCCTATAGTTTCTGATATTTTTTGCTTTTGCTTTGGATGAAACTCAAATGGTTCATTAAAATATTTATTTTGTCATGTAGTGGTATTGCAGATGAAGGGTTTATTGAATGTCTACTAGTATACCAATTTATGCTTTATCATTCCAACTGAGTTAGTGGATCTTTCTGATTATATAATAACAAATTGATATTATGGGAGACTCGTCTGATAATCATTTGAATTGAGCTAAACTTCATATATTAGTCAATGCTGTGAGGCTTTGATGCAAGTTTTGCCCCTAACGTTAGAAACTTGGAATACCCAACATTTTAACTATGTTTCTCTGCCCAGGTATGCTTTGGATGACATAGGTTCTGGATCCCATGTGCATCTCAGTTTATGGCAGAATGGACAAAATGTTTTCCAAGCATCTGATGCATCTTCTCAGCATGGAATGTCTAAAGTTGGAGAGGAGTTCATGGCAGGGGTTTTAGATCATCTTCCCTCAATTTTGGCATTCACAGCACCGCTTCCAAATAGGTTTATTCTCTACTTCTTGCATACGTGTATTTGCTGCACGTGATAATATTACTGTAATGCATTCATGTATTCTAAATCTACTTTGATTTTATGTTCAACTTTTATTTGTCTTCAGTTATGATCGCATACAACCTAATACATGGAGTGGAGCATATCAATGCTGGGGCAAAGAAAACAGAGAAGCGCCTTTGAGGACTGCATGCCCACCTGGGATTCCAAATGGATTCGTGAGCAACTTTGAGATCAAATCTTTTGACGGATGTGCAAATCCACACTTGGGATTGGCTGCTATAATTGCTGCTGGAATTGATGGTCTAAGACGGCATCTTCATCTGCCTCAACCTATTGGTAAGATTGCATTTTTTTTTTTGTTGGTATTTATAGATTTTTCACTGCATAATAGCTTTTGTTATCAGAAACTTTAAACAGATTGTGCTCAAACTCTTCATGTTGCTTGAAGTACCACTGTTAACACATATTTGGACACGGGTATTGAAAAGCTTAGAAAATATTAAAGCCAACTCATGTGGACACATATCATATGTAACCCTCACGTCAAAGTCCAAATAACATAGCTTTTGACACATACACTGCATAAATTGGTTAAAAAGTAATGGTCTTCGACTGAATATTCCATTACTACTTGAAATCTATACTCTGACGTTACCATCTCAATGCAATTTTTATGAATAAAACAGATGCAAATCCAGCTACACTAGAAGGGAAACTATCGAGACTTCCTAAATCACTTTCTGAATCTTTAGAAGCTCTTCAGAAAGACAATGTCTTGAAGGAGCTGATTGGTGAAAAGCTTGTTGTTGCTATAACCGGAGTTCGAAAGGTAATTTCCATCCACGTTTACCTGAAGGTTTCATCTTAGAAAATTTTAAATCCATGAATGCTTGCATGATCTGTTCCATGTTCTGCCTCGATGCCTAAATCGAAATACATCTAATGCATTGCAGGCAGAAATTGAGTACTATTCGAAGAACAAGGAAGCATACAAACAACTTATTCACCGTTATTAAGTTGATGAATCAATATCCAAGCAGGTGGGGGAAGTGTAAGGAGTTTTGTCACTCTTCCTCTTTATGCAATTATGAGGAAATAAATTGATAGATGATGCTAATCATGGTTAATAACTTTGGGGTGTTGGCTACTTTTACATTTTTATATATGCAACATTTTGTTGTAGAATAATGGTTTATCTCCGTTATGTTTCTTAAGCTACTTAATCCATTTCTCTAGGTTGAAGGACTTTCTCTTTTATAAGGGGAAGATTTATTCACAGTATTACCATTGTTAAAATTTAAGTTAAAATGAACTTATTGAAATGAAGTACGTTCTAAAATTAAAAGTGTCATGGTTTGACATCAATTAATTAAGTTTTGATGAATTAAACTAATAAGAATAGAAAAGTACAAAAATAATAAAATTTTCGAGATGTATTCAATATGCGAAAATAATGAGTTCATTATAACTTATTATACGATACATAAACAAGGTAGACTTTAAGTTTCACAAGTGAATTTAATAAATTATTATTATTTAGTGCACATAGATTTTAAGTTTCACAAACTCTTTAAAGATTAGTATTTGATATATCGATAGTGTACATTTTTTTATTCTACAAATAAATTTAAAAGATTATCATCATCTTACTTGAAAAGTTTAAAAATTCTATTTACAATTAAATCATTACTGTTTAATTATTAATTATAAAAATAACAAATAAAATTTTGTTAGATTGCTCTAGAAAATTTTGTCATCACTCATAAAAAGATAACAATATATTAATCTAACTTGTCTTTTATTTTTCTATCTAATATTTTTTAAGTAAAGTTTTGTCATAATTTTCTCATTTTTGGAAAGATAAACCATAAAAAGAACTTGTAATTGCGAGCTTATGCTTGTAATAATGAAAAAGAAGTGTTAATATTTAGTAAGTAAACCACCTTCAAAAATTGTAATTTACCTTTTCCCTTTTATATTTATTTTTATGTTTTATTTTATTTTTATTAAACACTTGTCAACCTTTTATCTTGAAAATTTTAAAAACTTTATTAATAATGTATCAAATATTATTTTTTTTTTAAATTCCTAAACCAAAACTAAAACATTTCAAAATTGACTTGCATAGATTAGTGATTATAACTTTTACCAACACTCATTTAACACAAATTTAAATCATATTGCCCCATCCCACAATATTATATATGAAAAAAGAACACTTCAGGATTTTATTTGTAAGAACCATAATTATTGCAAGATTTCTGGAAAACCATAATTATTACAAGATTATACTTGCTAGAACAAAAACACTTCAAGAAAGAAAAGATTATTGCACTTTAATTTTTTTTAATAATACAATATAGTTATCTCAAACCACATACCTCAAACATGATATTTCTTCATATGATCTTAAAACCCTAATATTGTTGAAATTTAAAAAATGAATACATACCGAAATGACATCGAATAGATAATTGAGTTTGAATCTAACATCTATGACCCCTTTATTAGGATCAACCCCCTTTGTACTAATATATACCAATGAACAATTTCTGTTACATCAGTTGATTGAGTCACCATTAAGCAGTCTAGTCAAAATCCATTGGACAGCCATAATTGTATTATAGACATTGTTATAATAATAACAAAACCCTTCTTAGTAGTCATTCTGGCCCATAAATATAAGCAAACTGGTCATGAAAACTGCAAAATTTCACTTGGATGATGATCTTCGTATATTACAGACAACTGAGGCAAATACGAGAACTTAGAATACAAAAATATGCTTCTTACCTGAAGCATGAAGATCATTCCGGGAAGCACTCTCTAAACCTTAAAAATAAAGAATGAAAGTATTGCCCATGTTGGAGATCAGTCTATTTCTTCTGTTTTTTCTTTTTTCTGTTTTCTGTTTTGGTCTCTGTTCTTGCTTCTAAACGTTTCGACTGCTGCGAACGAATCTCTAGCAACTTCGACATTGCATCTCGGAATAGAGCATCTGATCTTGAAGCCATCAATTGCTGAAATCGAAGGACACATAAGGGTGGAAAATAAGTTTTAGCCTTTTTATTAGAAATTTAAGTGATGACAGTGGAAATGCCATTTTACAAACCTTTAGATGATCCATTGCTGCAAGGTTGAAACCAAGAGTATCTTTGCATTCCTGGGAAATTCGAAAGGTTATATCATTGAAATGGATCCTTAAAGTTTTCCAATATTTAAAATTTGTTAAGGGCTGCTAATTGCAGAACTGAACGTTCTTGTTCCAAAGGAATATGCAGGTTCAAGACGAGTATAATCCAAAGTACATATTTACCTTAACTCGTGCATAAATAATCTCCTTTAGAACAGCCAACACTGGTCTGGCAGATGGGGTACTAATTAACTGACTATGATGTATCTGCAACAACACTGTAACAATCCTGCAAACCAGCTCAACCTGTGCAAACAAGATATATTGTAACTAACAACAGTAAGTACCAAATGATGAGTGCTAAAATGCATAAAACATATGCTTTCGTAACATCAATAGCTTTAGTGTTTATCTCAAAAAGAATGCATGGTGTACATGACACACATCTATTTACAAAAACATCCAACCATAAACACATTTATAACGCAAGGTGGCCAACCTTGTCTGGATTTGAAGTCCAGTCCTTTGTATAAGAGAGCAGCTTGAGAGCATCTGAGAATGGTAATGCCTGGGCAGACAACAACTTTGAGTCAGTAAGATAAACAATAAGATGCGTAAAAAATGAAAGGTTCCTATTCATAATCTACCGCAATCCTGAAGTGAAGTTCAATTTAACTTCTAGACAAAACAAAGATAGTCAAGCTTTCATATATGAATTTTCTTTTATTAATTGTGAGAAGCTGAATTACTAACTTGGCTATTGACATGGCAGGAATATGAATAGAAACTCAGTTTAAAGCTGCTAAATTTTCAGCATATGCGTGGTATTTGGTCCTATTATAAGGTAAATAATTAACTAAACAAGTAGAATATCATGGACTGCAATCCTAAGACACACTTAATTACCAGTAAAGTCTGCTCCAGATCATTGGTGCTAATATTTGAAAGAGCACGAAGTACATAATCAGATGGGGACAACCCAAGCATAATCATATTTGGCTGGAATTCAGCAACTTTTCCTCTGGCTTTCTCATCCTGAGATACAACATAGTAAACATATTAATTGCAACAACTTTCTTTTTTCTTTTCTCCTCTTTCCTTAGGGGAAGAGAAAATTATTAAAAGCATAAATTAATGAGGGTCAAAATACAAATTTGGCATTCAAAGGTAGATACCACTTCTTTCCCAAACTTAACAAGCTAGTTAAAGCCATAAACATATCAATTTAGAACAAATGAACAAGGTAAGTGAAAAATACCTCATGTTCAGCTATTCGTTTCAACTCCACTTCCGCCACATCTAGTGCATCAATAATTGAATCAGTGGCCGTCAGGGTTTCCAAAGTTCTCTTCCCTGCTAATGCAACAGCTCCCTCCTCTGGAAGTTCTTCCTTTGGTATATGTTTGTCTTCAAATGTATTGTCAATGTCAGCCTCGAAAATTTCCTCCAATTTTTTCTCTTTTTCTTCCTGCACATTCAAGCAACGGTAAACACAAAAAGAGAATCCAGCTCTAAAGATAATCACAAATGCAGTAAGTAGAACTAGCTTAACAACAGCATTCTCCTTCCTGAGCCAAGAACTTCACTTTCGGTAGACAGAAAAGACGTTTGAAAGTACCTCAATAAAAAAAGGCTCCTCAGTACGATCCCAACGGCGAATGGACCGGTCATGAGATCCTGTAACAACAAAGTCACCACGGTTGCTGACTGCAAGGCACCAAACATCTGCATGATGCCCTTCAAGAGTTAAAAGCAACTCAAATTTATCGGCATCCCAGTACTTTACAAGGCAATCTTTCCCCACACTAAACATGTAATGTGTGTTGCGGACAAACTGAACTGCCATAACACTGATAAAATACCTCATCAGAATTGCTAATTAAAATGTTCAGCAAAAACCTCTTGCATTTCATGATAATTACCATCATACAAACCTGTCAGCATGAGCAAAGATGGATTTGTGGCAATCACCAAAATCCAAGCCCCAAATCCTCAAATTCTTGTCTGCGGATCCAGTTACAATCAAATCTCCATCAGATGAAATATCCATACATAAGACAGGAAGTTTGTGGCCGTATAAGGAAAGGAAAAATTTGAGCGAGTCCATAAAAAGAATCTGCATAAAAGGGAAAAGAAAATCGTCATTATCAAATAGGCTCATGATAATGCAAAACAAGTTGACTTGCAAATCCTAAATGATAAGAGGATAACACAATGTCATGCATGCTATAATGAAGTTAAATTGCAGAGAATGCTATTCAGTTCATTGAACTTTTTTTTTTCACCAGAAGCTTCTATCAGAACATGTTTGGACAGAATCTGAAAACAAAAATTTTTAAAATCAGCAGATTTAATTAGCACACATTAGTCAATATTTGTAAGACATGATAAGTGCAGGAGGGGATGCAATATCACTTCTAGCTCTCACAAATAAAACATGGGATAAAAAAGGTTCCATACAGTGAAGAAGTGAGATGAAGGAACTAAATTATAATAATCGACTGTGTTTTACAAGTTGAGCAGAAAACTACGTGATGCTTCCATTTACAAATTATAGAAAAACAATAACAGAATAAATTCACCAAGACAAATAAAAGTGGACAAAGAAAATTCAAAGGAGAGAAGGATAAGTCAGATTATTTCTACCTTCACAGTGCAATCCAGCAACGCAACAGCAACATATTTAGCATCTGGGCTAATGGCAACCACTAGAACATCATCATTCATTTTCATTGTCCTTACATTTGCTATAGTAAGGCATTTAGAATCCTGAAAATCAACAAGACCAATCTAGCATCACTCATCTGTCAACTCAACATGACAACTACATTCATAATAAAGGATGAGTGATACATTCCACTACATAATGTATAAAGGCAAAGCTAAACAAGCTGAGCTTTGAAGCGATAAATCAAAAGTTAGCCACTAATCCCGAAAATCAACAAGACCAATCTAACATCACTCATCTGTCAACTCAACATGACAACTACATTCGTCATAAAGGATGAGTTATACATTCCACTACATAATGTATAAAGGCAAAGCTAAAGAAGCTGAACTTTGAAGCAATAAATCAAAAGTTAGCCACTCAAAAAATTTAAAGAGGTTGTGAAGGTAGGAGGAACACACTTGACCAGGTTTCGGCTTGATTTGGTATTCCCAGAACTTCACATCATGGTCAGCACTACCGGTAACAAAACCATTTCCATTTGGAATGGTAGCAATTGACCTTACGGAGCCGCCATGAGCTTCAACAACTTCACTGAGAGTACCATTTCCAATGTCAATAATTTCAATTTTCCCATCCTTAGTGCCAACCATTGCATACTTGTTATGAGGTACAATTAGGCCACAGAGTCCATAACCAGAATCAATTGTTCGTAGGCAAGAACCAGTACTCGGATTCCAAATCTTCACAGCATTGTGACTGGTTGACATCAAAAGAGTATTGTCTGAACTAAGTGTGACACTTCTAACATCAGAACGGTGTCCTTGAAGCTCAATAGCGAGTGTTTTTGTACAAGAACCACTTTCAATTGAATAAAACTCCAATAAGTTATTATTCAAAGACAATGCTAAAGTAGCTAGTGAGCTCTTCGGAGTGACTGGACAGAAAGAGATGGAACAGATCTTTTTGCTGGCTCGAATAGTTTGAAGGAGCTTAAAAACATCAGGAACTGCAACAACCAAGACATTGCCAGCTTCTTCAGTACCATGATTTGATTCCACATTTTCAGTCGCTTCAACTCCCATTTTTGCAGATTTCTTCTCTTTCTTCCTATTAAGTCTACGTTTTGCTTTGCGCTTGGATTCAACTTCATCCAATACACGGAATATTTCAACCGTTTTTCCTGCTACCTGACACGCAAGCAAATTTCCAGACTTGCTAAATCTCACAGTCGCAACCCTATCCTTACTTTGCCGCTGAATTTCACCAAAGGGCTTTAGAACTTCCCACTTATTTTGAGTAGCTGACTCACCATCATTCCCAGTTTCAGGCCCAGTTTCATTCACCATAGATTCTCCATTCATCAACTCATGCTTTACATTGTAGAATCTGAGTTCAAGATCTGCTGAACCAGTGACCAAGTATCTTTCATCTGGGTCAACATCAATAGACCAAATTTCACTATGATGGCCACTAATTATTTGCATACAATGCTGAGTTTCAAGATCCCATACTCTCAAAAATTTATCCTTGGAAGAACTAACAAGTTTTTTGCCAGAATCAAGGAAAACAAGGTCCGTGATCTGCAAGATGTAAAATGCAAAGACATTAAAACATATAAAAAACAAATAACACGATACTTTGTTAACTATAATAGAAAAACTAACAAATGATAAACCTGATCACGATGCCCACGAAGGCGAAAAAGACCCATCTCACCAACCACATCCCACAATATGACATCATTGTCTTTACTTCCAGAAGCAAGCAAAGATCCAACCTTATTGTACCTTAAAGCAGTCACAGCCCCCTTATGTCCATTCAATGTAGTCTCACAACTTCCTTTATCGCAATCCCAAATCCTTATACTACCATCCGCATAACCACTTGCTACCTGCAATTTAAATCTTTTTCTTTCATTCATACTTATTTTCATGAAAATCACTATAAATTCACCATCCAAAAACATTGTGAAAAACCTTAAGACTCAGTTGGGTTGTCACTAGTACAGCTTACATTTTATAAAAGTTCCTAATTTATCACATGCTTATCATTCATTAAAATATATAATTTCACTTACAAATAAAAAATTAAGGTTTTGCTTCTCTGAAAACTATAAAATAAAACGGAGCATTCATTATAATAATTGATAATGGAAGAGAAAACTAAATCTTTTACCAGTGAAGATGGGGCGGAGGCGACACAGGTGACGGCGAGGGAGGGAGCACGAGAAGAAAGAGAAGGAGATAGAGTTTTAGTGCAGACGCCTTGACGGACGTGCCAAATACCGAGCTTCTCGAGAGCCGGAGCGAGTAGGTGCTTGCCTGAGCTGTCGTATGTGATATTGGATTCAACGGATACAATAACACCGAAGGAAGCCGCCGGCTCGTACCTTAGGTAGGATTTCACCATGGTCCGCCGCCGCCGCTGCTGCAGCTCTGCTTTTTGCTCTGGCGGTTTGGGTTTTTCTTCAGCTCTTGAGGTTTAACAGTGTTAAGGGTTGAAGCAAAGGTATAGTTCTGTGTTTTTAAGGATTTTGATTTGTAAATGGGCTAATTTAAAGCCCAATTAATTTAATTTCGGGTTTCAAAATGAACGATGAACCCAATCTCCTCCTTTTTCAGGCTTCACATTACACATTTCTTCAGACTAAGAAATTATTATAAGTTTTTTAAATATTAGATAAATATAGAACTTAGGTATCTATCACAAGTTTAGTTTTACGCTTATAAAAATATTCTCTTTTTTTTTTCATAATAAATTTATAAAAATTAAATGTGTTTTTAATTGAAATGACAAAGTTGAGATGATTCTCATTACTACGTGTATATATATATTTTTTTAAATTTATAAAAAATATATAAATACCTTTAAAATAATATTTATTAATTTATAAAATAAATAAACTTTCCGTAATTTCTTTCAGAATTGAAATCAACTCTTTAATATATATAGTATTTATATACAACAAGTAAATAAAATAATAATAATAATTGCACCATATCAAATTTATAGGTGCTTTTGAGATTTATACTTTAAAATTTTAGTATCCTATTTTAAATTCAGACAAAATTAATTATAACAATTTTTTATTTTATTTTTTTTTTTTTTTTGAAGAAAAAAGGAAATCTCAATATTGTTTGAAGACTAATACAGTTCGGTTAAGCAGATTTAAATAATGAGTTTAAACTAATTAGGTCGAAATTTATTTTCACCACTTGAAGAATGAAACAAAATATTGGAGGCCACTTGATACCTTAATTTATGAACAAAAGTGTAAGTAATGTTATCAAGTCTTAGCTTATTATTTACTTTTATTATTAAAAGATAATGAGTGGTCAACAAATGGAACATCCATTTCGTGGAAGTCCCAAACATTACCTGATTGTATTGTGAAAACGATATTCTTTTCCCCTACATGTGCCGCCCATCTATTAATTACTTCCAATTTATTTTAATAATTCATTCATTTAATTATTTGGTAAAACTTATTTTTTTAATTACCAAGTTAATTTATGATATTTAAAATTAGATATAGATTTTAAATTATGAAAGCGGATTGCTAACCAAGCTGTGAATAGATGTGTAAGTTTAACCCATCAGATGCATTATTTGCAATAAAAAATAAAAATTATTAGGTAACAAAATACTTTTTTAAATTAAATTAATAAAACATTTTTTTTCTAAATATAACTTTTAAAAAATAATTTATGGGGAATAATTTTTTTTGAAAAAGTTGATTTTTTTTATGTATAAATGATTTTGTGTTAAATATCCTCTATTATTTGACAAATTTCTTAAAATCAATTTTTTTTTTTTTTTGTAAAAGAAACATAACAAAGTTAAATTACAAGGAAAAACCGAGAGGTACAAAAAGCCTCTCTTTATCTAACTTAAGGAGATATCTAGCACTTCATCTAGGGGAGACTCAAACAGGTGTAAATCCTAATCTCTTTCAAAAGCCAAATTAGCAAGGTAGTCCGTACAGTAATTTTTCTCCCTAGGAATATATCTTAAAATCCACTGGCTCTCTTGGGACAAAATCTGGTGTATTCTTCTAATCATAACAGAGGTTGAACCCTTCGAACCACATTCATGGATAGCTTTGACAACCTCCAAACTATCAGAATGAATAATTACGTTATTATGACCTCTACTTTGAATGAGCTTTAAGCCATCCAGAATACCCCATAATTCTGCTTCGAAAATCGAACAAGTCCCTAGGAATCGCATGTAGCCCATCATCCAATTACCAGTACTATTCTGTACCACTCCTCCAGTAGCTGCTTTTCTAGATGTTCTTGACACAGCACCATCAGCATTAAGAAAGATCCAATCCTTAGGTGTAGGCTCCCCTTGGAATGTAAAAATAATATCACTCAGGCTGCTTCTAGAAACCTGACTCGCATGTTTAGCCTAGCACGTGGAGACTTTAATGATTTCGCTTGAACTCCATGACTTCTTTTGAAAAATGAATAGATTGCGATTCTTCCATAGACGTCAAGCTAATAATCTAAAAAGGCAAGCCCAGCTGATTTCCCCACCAAGGAGCGTCGAAGTATCCTATAGATTTAAAGCAATCCATTCGTACAAAGGGTTAGAGAAAAATAGAGATTGTTGGTTTCTCGGAACAACCTGTTTCCAAACTTCCTTAGCCACAGAACAATCTCGAATGCTATGCAGAATGTCTTCAGAGGCATATCCACAAATCGAGCAAGAGGCATCAACCGCTAAGCCACGCCTCACTCTTTCCACATTAGTAAGTAGTCTCTATTTAAGCACAGTTCAAAAGAAGAAATGGACTCTTTGCGGACTTGGAATCTTCCACACTATCTTCTATAACTCATCCCTAGAGTTCCAAGAATCCTCCTTTAGCATTTTATGAGCGGTTCTAACAAAAAAAGCTCCAGTTGAAGTATGTCGCCAAGACAGCCTATCAGTCCTTCAGCTGGATGAGGGGGAGGAATGCCCATAATATGGGAAATAATCTCCTCTGGTAACAAAGTCTACAAAAAAGTAAGATTCCAACTACCATCTTCTGTAGTCAAGTCACTAAGCAAACAATCAGAATTAATATTAGCATAAGGAGGTAGGTAATTAATCAAAGGTCCAAAACTAGGAATCCACATATCCTTCCAATAACGAATTTTATTACCGTTACCAACAGACCATACTAGATTATCAAGTAACATGGTCCACACTTTTGATAGCGACTTCCAAAGAAAATAACTTTCCGCATTTGCTATACTAGCCGGTAGAGAATCCTTCATCCCATATTTAGACCTGAGCACACGAACCCAGAGAACTTCATCATCTATAACCAATTTGAAACCAAGTTTAAGCAAGAAAGCGATGTTCTGGTCCCGTAACTGTCTCATGCCAAGACCTCCACACCACTTGGGTTGGCATATAGAGTCCCAACCAACTAGAGAGATCTTTTTCTTGCCTTCGGAGGTCCCCCAAATAAACCTGACCAGGCATTCAATCTTTTCACAAATCTTCCTAGAGATCATCATAGATTGCATGGAAAAACTAGGAATGGCTAAAAGAACCGACTGCGTTAGAGTAACTCGTCTAGTAAAAAAAAGTTGACGAGCATCCCAACTTTGAAACTTCTTGCGGACTTTCTCAATCACAAAATGAAGGGTGCTATTGGTGATTATCTTATGGAAAAGTGGGACTCTGAGATATCGTCCAAGATCATCTATATTTTGAAAACTGAGTAGATTACTTAGCCGATCAGCCAAGGGTTCTTCAACACCTTTGGAAAAGAAAATATTAGTTTTCCTAGGATTAACCTTATGTCCTGAGAGCTCACAAAAATCATTCAGAATTTCTTTTAAAATCTTCCCATGTTGTTCACCCGCTCTACAAAAAATCACAAGGTCATTGGAGAAAAAGAGATGTGAAAGAGCCGGACCCGAGTGAGACAACCTTATAGGTTTCCAACTTTCTTTGGATAAAGTCGACCTAATAGAATGTCCTAACCATTCCATACAGAGTACAAAAAGGTATGGAAAAAGAGGACAACCTTGCCTAATCCCCCTAACGGGTTTAAATTTGGCCGTAGGAACACCATTCCACAAAACCTGCATGGTAGAGTTAGAAATGGCAGAGATGATAACATTTGAGAGATAACTAGGGATACTTGCCGCTTGAAGAGAAGCATCAATAAAATCCCATCGCACTCGGTCATATGCTTTTTCCAAATCAATTTTTATCGCCATCCACTTCTGACTCTTGCAACTTTTCATCGAATGAATCACCTCTTGTGCAATGACAATATTATCGGTAATATTACTTCCAGCAATAAACCCCGCCTGTTCCTGCGCAATAATTTTGGGAAATATAATCTTAAAATGGTTAGCTATTACCTTCATTACCAGTTTGTAGAGGACAGAGCAAAGACTTATAGGGCGGAACTGAGCAAACTCCTCAGGATTCTGAATCTTGGGAATAAGGACAAGCAGGGTATTATTAAGTCCAGCATCAATAACCCCACCGTTGAAAACCATTTTCACCCAGTCACAAATATCTGGCCCTACCGTATCCCACTATTTCTGAAAGAAGATAGCATAAAAACCGTCGCTACCCGGAGCTTTTAAAGGAGCCATGTCAAACATAGCTCTCTTAATTTCCTCATCGGTGACCATTCTTCCTAAAAAATCACTATTAGTAGAAGCAAGTTTGGGGAACCTATTAGGAGGCAAGGATACCATGGGACCAGGATCTTCTCTGTATAATTTCTGGAAAAATTAGAAGCTTCCAATTCAATAGCCTCAGGGTCAAATAACCAATCACCAAGAGAGTCCTGAATGGCAGAAATACAATTATTTTTTCGTGTAATATCCTGATTTTGGGCCTAGTAGGAATAGTGGTTTTGTGACCACAAAATCCAAGATAGAAATAATTATTTTATAATTATTTTGATGTTTATGATATGATTGCATGATTGTGTGAAAATTTCGTGATGAAATTTTATGCATAAAGTGCTTAAATTGAAATTAGGGACTAAATCGAATAAGTTGCAAAACTTACATTCTAGAAGTTTTTAGTATGAAATTACTTTGGAATATTAATTAGGAGGTCTTAAATAGAAATTTTACCAATTTTACCAATTTCTAAGTTTATGGACAAAAATTGGACATGGATGGAATTTTTGGAAAGTTTAGTAGTAAGGGCATTTTGGTCATTTAGGGGTAAAATGAATTAAAATACAAAATTAAAAGCCAATTTTGCTCATCTTCAACCCCATGGCCGAATATAGCAAGGAGAAACCATGGCTAGGGTTTTTCAAGCTTCCAAGCTCGATTGTAAGTCCATTCTAGCCCCGTTTTTCAAGTTCTTTACGTTTTTTGAGTCCCGCTAGCTCGATTAAGCTTATGCTAGCAATAATTCAACCTAGGGTTCATATTTGGAAAAATACCCATAGGTGAAATTTATGTATTTTGGTGTTTTATGATAGAATATAAGGTTTTAAATTATGTTAGACAACTTGTGCTACTCGGTTTTAAGTGAAAATGAGCAAAAGGGCTTAATCGGTAAAAATACTTAATAGTCATAAGTACATGTTAGAGTGAGAATTTGATGTTTCCATAGAAGGGAAAAATGATCAGCATGTCATAAAACATAAGAAAATAGTCTGAAGTTTAATTTACGAGCTTTGGGGCAAAAGTGTAAATATGCAAAAGTTTAGGGGCAAAATTGTAATTTTTCTAAACTATGATTTTGGGTCAATTTGAATAATGTGAGTCCTAATTAGACTATATTTTAAATGATAGAGCAAGGAAAACTGAAATTCGGGCTAAAATGGGGAAAATATCAAGTTGTGGACGAAATGGTAAAAGTAGCCATTATCGCATACTAGGTAAGTTCATATGTAAATGTTGGTAACATAGTTATTATTTTAAATTTTTTTATGTTATTTAAATGATATGATAATTATTATGAAATATTATACTCGTGATAATTGTTTGATAATATGTCAAATTATGTGATATACTTGGAAAATGTGAAATACTACAGAGTATCGATGATTCGGTATTCCGTAGAAGATGGTTGAGACACATGATTGGGAAAAAGGTCCCGTTGAACCTTAGGAATGGATTAGGATACAAGTGACATGTCACTGGGATATTTGGGCATCCGAATCGTTGAGTTGAGTCCGAGTTCACTTATGGATGCGAAAGTGTTAGAATTAAGTGACCCAAATTCTTATTTAAATAAAATACGACGGAAAATAAAATAAAAGTAAAATCCATATAGAACTAGACTTTTTTTATTTTATTTTAGAATAAGGTTTTTTTTAAACCTTATTAAACTTCATCTATTTTATATTGATTAGGATAGGGTGTTTCAATCCTACTAGAATATAGCTTTACAAGCCTATAAATAGACATAGTCTATTCCTCTTGTATTGATTCAAATTTTCGACATAGTGCATTTTCTTCTCCTCTGCCCGTGGTTTTTCCCGATAGGGTTTCCACGTAAAATTTGTGTGTTCTTTATTCTATTTATTTTATTCTATTTTATTTTTTTCACAAATTGGTATCCGAGCTTTCGGGTTATTCATCTCGATCATGGTAATGGCGTCTTTGAAGTATGAAATTCCGCTGTTGGATCGCAACACCAGATTTGCGTTGTGGCAAATTAAGATGCAAGCAGTTCTTGCATAGATGGATCTGGAGGATGCCCTGCTAGGGATAGATAAGATGCCTTCGACATTAACAGATGAAGAGAAGAAGCGTAAGGATCGAAAGGCATTAACACAATTACATCTGCATTTGTCCAACGAAATTTGGCAGGATGTGATGAAAGAGAAAATTACCGCTGCATTATGGAAGATGCTAGAACAAATATGTATGTCGAAAACTCTAACAAGCAAGTTGCATATGAAGCAGCGTCTTTATGCTCATCGTTTGGAGGAAGGTGCGTCTGTACACGAACACTTAATGTTTTAAAGAAATTCTCTTAAACTTGGAGGCCATGGAGGTTCGATATGATAAGGAAGATCTAGGGTTGATTCTACTTTGTTCGTTGCCCCCGTCTTATTCAACCTTTAGAGACACGATTTTATATAGCCGCGAGTCTCTCACAGTTGATGAGGTTTATGATTCTTTAACCTCGTATGATAAGATGAAGCATCTTGTGGTTAAACCCGACTCTCAGGGAGAGGGTCTCATTGTTCGTGAGAGACAAGATCGGAATGCTGATGATGATCGCGGTAGGATACAGGAACGGAATCCTCGTGGTAAATCTAAGGGTAGATCAAGTCTTCAAACAGAGGTAAAACTTGTAACTTCGCAAGAAGAAAGGGCACATTAAATCTGAGTGCTATAAGCTACAAAATAAGATTAAAAGGAGGCTGCGAATCAAAGGGAAAACAACCGAGAAAATTCCTGGTGAAGTCGATGTTGTAGAAGACTACAATGATGGTGAACTTCTAGTCGCTTCACAATGATTCTAAAGTAAGCGAGGAGTGGATACTTAATTCAGTGCACCTTTCATATGAGTCCCAATCGGGATTGGTTTACAACTTACGAAACGATTATGTCGAAGGTGTTGTTTTGATAGGAAATAATGTTTCGTGTAAAATCGCAGTGTTGGAACAATTAAAGTTAAGATGTTTGATGGAGTTGTCGAAACACTTAGTGACGTCTGGCATGTTCCGAATTGAAAAGAAATTTAATTTCGTTGAGTACTCTTGATTCAAAAGTGCAGATATACACAAAAAAAAGTGGGGTTTTAAAGATTTCCAAAGGGTCCCTTGTTGTGATGAAAGGACAGAGAAAAGATTGCCAAGTTATATGTTTTGCGGGGTTCTCTCATTATTGGTGATGCAAATTGTCGCTTCCTCTTCCTTGTCGGATGATGATATTACTAAACTTTGGCATATGCGCCTAGGGTATATGAGTGAGAATGGCATGGCGAATTGAGCAAAAGAGGACTTCTTCATGGGCAAGAAATTTGCAAACTGAATTTCTGCGAGCACTATGTTTTTGGGAAGCAAAAGAGAGTTCGATTCACTAGAGGAATCCATAACACGAAGGGAACATTGGAGTATATTCATTCTGATCTGTAAAGGCCATCTAGAGTGCCTTCCAGAGGTGGAGTTAATTATATGCTAACCTTTATTGATGATTTTTCCAGAAAAGTTTGGGCATTCTTCCTGAAGCAGAAAAGTGATGTGTTTTCCGCATTTAAGTCTTGGAAAATTATGATTGAAAAAGCAGACGGAAAACAGATAAAATACCTCCGCATGCATAATGGGCTTAGAGTTACGCTCGATGAGTTTAATAGATTGTGCAAGTCAGAAGGAATCATGAGACACTTGACAGTTCGTCATACTCCACAACAAAAGGGCGTTGCAGAACGAATGAACAGAACGATCATGAAGAAGGTTCGATGTATGTTGTCAAATGCCAACTTACCGAAGTCATTTTGGGCGTAAGCGGCGTTCATCGCATGTTTTTTTATCAACCGATCTCCATCCGTTGCCATTGAGAAAAAGACTCCACAAGAGGTATGGTCTGGTAATCCTGCTAATTATTCTGATTTAAAGATCTTTGGGTGTCCTGCATATGCTCATGTTGATAATGGAAAATTGGAGCCGAGATCCATTAAATGTGTTTTTCTTGGTTATAAAGCTAGTATAAAAGGGTATAAGTTATGGTGTCCTGAAAATAGAAAAGTTGTGATTAGTAGAGATGTTGTTTTTGATAAAACTGCTATGCTACCTAACTTATCTCTTAAAGACTCTTCCAATAAAGAAAATCAAAAATAGGTAGAGCATCAGATTAATACAGAGTCAACTCTTCAAGCCAGTACAAAAATTGAGAATAGAGTTGCTTCTTCACCACAATACTCTATCGCCAAAAACAGAACTAGAAGAGAAATTAAACCTCCAAAGAAGTATGCCGAGGCTGATCTAGTTGCTTATGCTTTAAATATGGCTGAAGATATAGATGTGAATCAAGAGCCATCTAATTATTCTGAGGCGGTTAGCTGTGAAGGCTCAGAAAAGTGGATGTTTGCTATGCAAGAAGAGATGGAATCACTCCACAAAAACAGAACATGGGACCTTGTGAAACTTTCTAAGGGCAAAAAGGCTGTTCGTTGTAAATGGGTGTTTAAAAAAAAAAGAAGGGACTCTAGGAGTTGAAGAACCCAGATATAAAGCAAGGCTTGTTGCAAAGGGTTACAGTCAAATTCCAGGAGTGGACTTCACAGATGTGTTCTCCCCAGTTGTTAAGCATAGTTCGATTCGAGCTTTGCTTGGTATTGTGGCCATGCATGATTTGGAGCTTGAGCCGTTAGATGTAAAAACTGCATTTTTTCATGGAGAACTTGATGAGGATATTTACATGCAACAACCAGAAGGTTTTACAATTTCAGAAAAAGAGGACTATGTTTGCTTGCTGAAAAAGTCCCTTTATGGTTTGAAACAGTCACCAAGACAGTGGTACAAGAGGTTTGATTCCTTTATGACTTCTCATGATTTCAAAAGAAGTAGTTTTGATTTGTGTTTACTTTAAAAAAAGCGATGATGGTTCTTTTGTGTATCTACTTCTTTATGTTGATGACATGTTGATAGCGACAAAAGATAAAGAAGAGATAAGAAAGGTCAAAGCCCAACTAAGTAAAGAATTTGAGATGAAAGATTTAGGACCAAAGAAAGAAGATACTTGGTATGGAGATTCTCGGATATAGAAAATCAAGTAAATTGTACCTAAGTCGGAAGGGGTACATTGAGAAAGTTCTTTGCGAGTTCAATATGCAGAGTGCTAAGCTGTTAGTACTCCTTTAGCAGCCATTTTCGGACTTTCATCTGCTTTTGTCTCCACAATCGGATGATGAGATTGAGTACATGTCACATGTTCCATACTCTAGTGCAGTGGGATTTCTCATGTATGCTATGGTTTGTTCACGTCCAGATTTATCATATGCAGTCAGTGCAGTTAACAGATACATGGCAAATCCCGGTAATGAACATTGGAAAGCGATTCGATGGATTTTAAGATACTTACGAGGCACTCACGATGTTTGCTTACGCTTTGGAAGAACTAAAGATGGAGTCATAGGGTATGTTGATGCTGATTTTGCTGGAGACCTTGATAGAAGAAGATCTCTCACAGGTTACGTCTTTACAATCGGAGGTTGTGCAATTAGTTGGAAAGCCACTTTTCAAACTACAGTCGCTTTGTCTACCACTGAAGCTGAGTACATGGCGATTACTGAGGCTTGTAAAGAAGCTATTTGGTTGAAGGGACTATTTAGTGAACTCAATGAAGACCTTCAAATCAGCACAGTATTTTGTGACAGTCAGAGTGCTATATTTCTTACAAAAGATCAAATGTTTCATGAGAGAACAAAACACATTGATGTTCGGTATCATTTTGTTGAGAGAACAAAACACATTGATGTTCGGTATCATTTTGTTCGTGATATTATTGCTTGTGGTGATATTGTTGTGAGCAAAATTAGTACTCATGAAAATCCTGCAAATATGATGACTAAGTCACTTCCTATAACCAAGTTTGAGCATTGCTGAGACTTGGTTGGTGTTCATTGTTGAAGTTAAACCCTTAAGGGGTTTTATGGAAGAGGTGGAGAACTTGTTTATTGAAAGTTCGCGATGAAGAACTTGTTCATTGAGAATTTGTGTCAAGGTGGAGATTGTTAGAATTAAGTGACCCAAATTCTTATTTAAATAAAATACGATGGAAAATAAAATAAAAGTAAAATCCATATAGAACTAGACTTCTTTTATTTTATTTTAGAATAAGGTTTTTTTTAAACCTTATTAAACTTCATCTATTTTATATTGATTAGGATAGGGTGTTTCAATCCTACTAGAATATGGCTTTACAAGCCTATAAATAGACATAGTCTATTCCTCTTGTATTGATTCAAATTTTCGACATAGTGCATTTTCTTCTCCTCTGCCCGTGGTTTTTTCCCGATAGGGTTTCCACGTAAAATTTGTGTGTTCTTTATTCTATTTATTTTATTCTATTTTATTTTTTTCACAGAAAGTCCGAACTCGTTGAGTTGAGTCCGAGTTCGTGAGATGTAACTAGGCATCCGAGCTCGTTGAGTTGAGTCCGAGTTCACTTATGGATGCGAACGCCCGAGCTCGTTGAGTTGAGTCCGAGTTCGCTTATGGGCGGGTTACATAGTAGCTTGGCTACATAAGTGGCACTTATGTGCAAACTTTCCATGTATCCGAATTATATTCCGATGTATTCAACGGGTAAAGTTCTACTCAAATGGAGGAATACTTAAGAAGAAAGGGACGTATTGGTAAGTGTTGTGAAATGGATACTTTGAACAAGTATGTACTTAACCTTCGGGTTGAAAAATCGATATAACAACAATATGGTAATATGATAAATGAAAATATGATATGAATGTCTTGGTGATGACTATGCAAATGATGTTTTATGTTTGCTTATATGGTTATGTTACTTGTTATTTGCATGTGAACTTACTAAGCATTTATGCTTACTCCCTCCTTTTCATTCCTTGTAGTGTTGACAAGCCAGCTCGGAAATCGGGAACGGTCGGAGGCACGCTCACACTATCCGTATACCATCTTGGCATAATGGCTTGTATATTTTGAGTATGGCATGTATAGCATTATAATCATTTTGTATATATGGTCTTATGATATGGTTATTGAGTAGTATAAAAATGCTTGGTAATGATTAGCCATTGGAATGGCTAATTAAGATCATATTTGGTGTTATGTATGTCAAATTGCTAGTTAATCCATGAAAACCATGAAATAGGTAAAATTTACCATAAAATAGATTCAGACAGTAGTAGTGACGTGAATTTGAAAAATCATTAAAAATATTAGAGATATAATTAGATGATGAATTAAACATGGAATTGAAGAATTATGAGTCTATTTTCATATAGAAGAAACAAATCAGGTATATGAGTTATATTTTATGAGATGTTTAAATTTTTGTGAAACAGGGCCAGAGCGATTTCTGGATCCCCTGTTCTGACTTTGGAAATTCATCATAAATTGTATAAAAATAATTAGAAGTCATAATTTATATGTACAGATTTCTTATTGAGTCTAGTTTTAAGAGAGACAAACGGCATAGTCATTGAAGCTCTGTACAGGGAGATATCTGATTCGTAATACACAGAGGTCAGAGCATTCGAACCCTGAAATAGGGGAGACTTTAACTAATAAACTGTACTAATTGGCCCAGCCAAAAATTCTAGAAAAAAATTAGTAAATAGATATATGAGTCTAGTTTTAAGGAAAATTTACAGAATTAGATTTTGAGTTTCAGAACTCGAGATATGAATTTTTAAGAGACTGTGACGCAGATTGCCAGCTTGTCTGGAAGTTCTAAAATTAAATTGTTTGAGCTGTTTAAGCAATGAATTAAGTCTGTTAACACCTTGTGTTCGACTCCGGAAACGGTCTCGGGTATGGGGCGTTACATTCCGTCTCTGTAAAGTGTGAGCATGAAAAAGCTTAGTATTTTTATCCCCTAGATAAAGCCAGTCACAACGAGTTTTTTGTTTCTAGAGAAGTTCCTCATGGTGTAACACATTTTCCAACTCGTTTCTTATCTTCATTTCAATATGAGCTAAATGAGTAGCACCTAAAAAGTCCATCTTCCTCTGAACGGTCGACAACTGGTGAATCAAGTTCCTCTTACGAGTAGTAATATGACCGTAAGTGTTCTTGTTCCACTCTTTGAGATTCCTGGTAAATTTATCTAAAGAAGCAGACATGTTCCCTTGAAAGACCCATTAATTTCTCACAAGATTTTCAAAGTCAGGATGTTCAACTCATCCTGCTAGGAATCTAAAGGGTCTTCCCTTAGGCAATGCAAAATCAAAACTAAGGTTGAGGAGAAGAGGACAGTTCTAAAAATCAATTTTCAAACTTGTTTTAAATGAAACAAACATTATATTTATTACAAAATATTGTAAAAATATTTTTCTTTGATAACCAAAATATGTTTTATGATAAGATAATATTTTTTATATACTTAATAATAACAAATATCTAATTAAAATATTTGAAGTTAAGCATATTATAGGCGAAGGTATGGGTCAAAATTAAATTATAAATTTTTGGAAGTGAAAAATCAATTTTATCATCATACAAATTCATAATTTTATAATTTTTTAACGAACTTGCAAAGCAATGTTAGCTTTTTTTAATGTTACCAGAAATCAACTGGAGTATTAATTTGGAGAGTGATTTTGAACCGGTAGGATGAAGAGCTGATATGACCAATTGAATTGGTTAAAAATCAATTGAATTGGTTCAATTGAATTTTTTTTTAATTTTTTTAAAAATTTAATAGGATCGATAAACTGGTAACCTGATCAGTTCAACTATTGATTAAGTTTAAAAAACATTCCCTTATCCTTCCAAATTTGCCTTGATGAAAACGATAATAACACAAGAACTTTTAGGGTAAATGAATTTAAGTAGTAAACAAAAAACCATATTTACATTCTAAAAAATATTCATAATTTATATTATAACAAATTTATTACCAAAATATTGATAAATTTTAAAATATTTTTTTATGATTAAAATGTTACTATAATTTTTTCTAATAAAATATTAAGAATATTACTTAAAATTTAAAAATATTATTAATGTTAAAATTTATTATTGAATTAAAATTGTAATATTAGATAATTTTATTAAAATAACATTAATTATTAATAACTTATGTTTAATAATATTGAAATTTATAATATTTGGGATTAATATTTTAATATTTTAATATTTTAAAATATTTATTAAAAGTTAAAATGAGAATTTTATTTTTTAGGTGATTTTAGTCTCGTTGATTAAGAATTATGACTGTTAGATGATGAATTTCAATGTTAATTTATGGCTTCTTAATACATATTTCAATTCATTGGTCTTATAATTTTCTGCAGCATTTATGCTTTTGTATTAGCAACCTAATATTTGTTCTAAAACATGCTTCCGAATGGAGGGGAGTTCTAAATTGGAATTTGCTTTGCCAAATGCCCCATTCATACCCAACTAACCAAATTTAAAGAAAACAAAAACAGCAAACTAAGTGTTGCTGTTTAAAAGTGATAATGTTTTTTTTTTTAAATTAAAAGTGGTATTTAAATTATATTGTAAATAAAAATGCGGATCAATCTCATAAAAATACATACCATTGTCATATCATTATCTATATCAAATAATTCTAATATATATATATATAATGGAAAATTTTAAAAGAAAAAAATTATAATATATAATAAAGTAGATACCTTAATTTATCGTCAAGCGACATTTTCACAATTTTTTACATTTAATTTTCTATTAATTAATAAAATATATGAGTATTTTTAGCACATGTATATTAAAAATAATATATATATTAAAATATTAATATTTATTTTTTTAAAGTAAAATATCAAAGCTTCTTATTATAATATTAAAACAAAACAAAGCACCCACCCACACTTAGTATTCTCGTAGCCACATGTAGAGATCTAGCTATAAGTAACAAAATTAATGTATGAAAAGCATAACTCTTAAAGACAAGAAAAATAAATGAATAGCCTCGATCAAAATGGAAGGGCGATTCAAAACACAATAAAGAAAATCCATCCAGCTTCCCATGAGAACAAAATTTAGCATCAATCGCCTTTCTACAAAATTTCGTTCTTCTGATTGATCAATACGCCGTTGTACACAAATCAAAATCAAACATCCATCGCCAGTCCCATTCTATCAGATTCGTCGCTTCTCCAGGTATGTTCTCTATCCAAAATTAAGGGCTTTAAAAGTTAAAAGTTATTTGTGCAAACTTATAAATAACTGCATTTGATTCTCGATTTGTGTGCCGAAAAGAAATAGAATAAAAATTTAGGGCCTTCCATTGTAATTTCCTCACTATAGGTCCCAATCTCAGATCTATCTCAGGTCCCTTTTTAGATCTTTATTACGGTTATTCTTAAATCCCGCTCCATTACCACTTCCTGAAAACTTATTTCTATCAAAAAATCCAGCGCTTAGACACATGCTAAGGCTTCCGCCGAGAAAGCATCCGCCACATGGTTGTTTACCACCACTTCACTGTCCATGACTAACCCCTGATTATCTCATATTACAAACTCTAAACATAATTCACAATTTTGAGGTTTTAACATCGCATCAAAATTAACTTTTACTGTCAAATCGTTCAGGGAAAGCCATTTCATCGTAGCAGGTCTCGGTTTATCAGGTAACTACATGTTTACATACTCTCTCTTACATGAAACACTGAATTTTTGAACTGATATCTTGAGCTGTTTGCCTTTTTCCTTCTATGACAAATTTGTTGCGAGCAAACCAAAGGGACCATAGCGTTATTATTATTCTACCACAGGTAATATAACAATTCCTCCGTAGAATATATTCAAACCAATCCCAAAAATTATCATACTGAGGGGCTAATACCCAACTAAGTCCCAATTTGTTCCATACCTCAACTACAGGACCACAAACTCTCATCACATGTAGCATAGATTCTGGCAGGAACCCACATCGCGGACAGATAGGAGAAGAGGAAATTTTTCGATTGTAAAGGTTGTAGGCTGTAGGGATAAAATTGTTTTAAGAATTTCCATGTAGCAATCTTAATCTTTGAAGGGATGTTTAAAGCCCATAGCTTTTTATAAAGTGCGCTCCTATTTTGAGCGATAGCATTAGGGTCAGTTTGTTTGTTGAGAGTCCTGTATCCACTCTTAACAGAATACTTTCCTGAGTTGTCACCCTTTTAAGTAAGTTTATCTTCATCAACCGAATGAGACAGCGAGATGCACTTAATTGCTGCAGCGTCTTCTACATTAAACACTCTGGTAATTAACTCCATATTCCATGTTTTTGTGTTTGTGTCTATAAGATCTGCTACCTTGTTAACAGAATTATTAACCAAAGTGTTCTGTATTCTTCCTCCGGCCCAGCTAGGAAGTCAACTGTCCCTCCAGATCAATATGTTCATACCAGAGCCCAAACTCCAACCTACTCCGTCCTCCAGAAGTTTTTTTGCTGCAAAAATGCTTCTCCACATATATGATGGGTAAGTTCCCAACTGAGCATTCCAAAAGGTAGTATTAGGATAGTATTTGGATTTAAAAATACGGACAACCAACGTATCAGATTTAGTTAAAAAATGCCACCCTTGCTTCGCAAGCAAGGCAATATTAAACTTGCATAAACCGCGAAACCTCATACCCCCTCGATCCTTCAGTTTACACAAATCAGCCCATCGACTCCATTGCATCCCTCTACAATTTGCACTTTTCTGCCACCAAAATTGATTCAAGATTTGTTCAAGATCATGGAAAAGGGTTTTGGGTAGAAAAAAAAAACGACAGAGTAAATGGGTAAAGCTTGAAGCACAACCTTTATGAAAATCTCCTTTCCCCCCTGCGAAAGAAGACGAACACTCCAATTATCAAGCTTTTGTCTCATCCTATCGCAAATCTATGAAAAAGGCTTCTTTCTTGCTTCGACCTACCAAAGTTGGTAATCCCAAATACCGTTCCATAATAAAAGATCTTCGCACCCCTAAACTGTTCACAATCTGATTGCAACCATGATCCTCCAAATTCGAGCTAAAGAAAATGACAGACTTATCCAAGTTAATATTCTGACCCGAAGCCCTTTCATACTTTTCAAAAGTATCTTTAATCACCTGGCCTCCCCTTTCCGTAGCCTCACCAAAGATAATACTATCATCATCAAAGAAAAGATGGGTCACTGATGGACTCCCTCTACACACCCTCACTCCCTTCATTATGCCATCCTACTTTGCAATCTTTAGTAAGGTTGAAAAACCCTTCGTAAGTATTAAAAATAAATATGGACTCAGAGGATCTCCTAGCCATAATCCTCTATTAGGAATAAATACTTCACTGGCCTCACCATTAACCATTACAGAGTACAAAACCGACGATATGCAATGTGTAATGAGTTCCACCCATCTTGTATCAAAACCCATTTGAAGCATCATACCTTCTATAAAATCCCATTCAACCCAATTGTAAGCTTTGCTCATATCGAGCTGCAAAGCCGTTTTCTTCCTCTTCAAAGCATGCATCAACTCATATGCCACCAAAACATTGTCTGAAATAAGACGACCCGGAACAAATGCCCCTTGTGCCTCATCAATACAAATATCCAAAACCATATTCAAACGGTTCACAATGCCTTTAGAAATTATTTTGTATAATACGGAGCGTAAACTGATCGGGTGGAATAAAGACATATCATTCGCCTCATCAGTTTTCGGGATCAAGGCAATCTTTGTAAAATTTATCTCATGCAATGGTATCTCTCTATTCAAGGCTTGCAGACAAAATTGTTTAACATCCTCCCCAATGATATGCCAAAATCTCTGGTAGAAAATGGCTGGGAAACCATCATATCCTAGGGCCTTCATAGAGCCCATGTCCTTCACCACTTTTAGAATTTCATGGTCACAAAAATCCTCCAAAAGAGAATTATTCATCCCTCGGGTCACTGTTGGAGTCAGCCCATTATATGTAACATTCGTACCTACAGAACCTTTACTTTCAAAAGTAATTATAAGCAATATCTAATTTTTCCTCCTCCCCCTCACGTAACACTCCATCACCATCTTTCAATTTCTGAAATCTATTAACTTTACGCCTAAATGAAGCATAATTATGAAAAAAATTAGTATTGCGATCACCATACCTTAGCCAATTTGTTCTGCCCCTTTGCTCCCAGTGGATCTCCCCTTTATCAACCTCTAAATTCAGTGCCAACTTAGCTTCAATTATTTCACCCAACACCGCATCATCCACATCTGCTTCATACAGCTCATTGAGTCTGTTTCGGAATTTATGAATGGCTTGCTTGTTGTCCTTTTTCTTTCCAGTTGCCCATTTCTTCAACCCTTTTCCCATATTTAGCAAACGATTCAGAATACTCAACTAATTTAAATCCTGCCAAAGTTTAGTAATCATCTCCTCACACGAGTCCTCCAACATCCATGTTGTTTCAAATTTAAAATCTGGTTCCCCTGCTGACCTTTGACTAATGAAATTGAAAGCCTTTGTATCTAGTAACAAAGGGTAGTGATCTGAAATTAGGCAAGTGAGATGAGAAACGACATAATTAGGGAAAGTACTATACCAAGTTGCAGTAGCGACGCCCCTGTCCAACCTCTCACGGATGTTATTTGAAGCAAAATTGCCACGTTCCCACGTATACCATCTTCCTAGGAAACCCATTTCCGCTAATCCGCATCCCCAAAAATGCTCATAGGTCATTCCTCTTTTAGCCTCCCTACTTGCTTCTCTTTGTTCGACACAATTTCATTAAAATCACTCATGATCATTCATAGCCATTCACAATTTTAACTAAATCATTTCATCAAGTTTCACGATTCACTTTTTCTATAATCTTCCGGAACACCATAAAAGTTCGTGAAATGCCACTTCAAATTCATATCAACATCAATAATCATTACATCAACATGGTAGTCATTAAAATTCCGCAAATCAACTGAGAAACCATTTTGCCATCTCAAACTTAAACGACCCCTTAACCCATCAGATGATACATAAATGTCATTATAGTAACCTTCGATGAATTTTTTCCATGTTACTCCCATTTAATTTCGTTTTAATAAAGAAAATTATATAGGGACGATATTCTTTCAACAACTGCTGAATTCTTCGAACTAACCTTGGATTCCCCATACGTTCCAACTTAATATTTTCATAATGCTCAGCTGAGCAGTTCTACAGGTTCAGCCGTTGAAAAATTCTTTCCATCACCCTTTTTTCCTTCATTCCCCAAATTCGACACATTCTCATCAGATCCACACCCATTATCAAAATATCTGGGCCTTTTTTTCCCATCTATAAAATTAATGGGCCGATTATCACTCCCCATATTAGCATTCATTGCTTCAGATATGTCTTCATCTATACAAGGAAGTTTTGACTTTCCAGCCAAAATTAATGCTCAAGTTGCTGCCAGCATTTCTCATAAAATCAGCCACATTAATGTTCAGATTAAACTTTCCTTTTTCCTCCATTGTAACTCCTGAATTACCTCCCCAATTATCTTCTGTTTCGTGAAGCCAAATGCTACCTCCGGCCACCATCTTCCTCGCCATTGCTCTAAGAGAAATGTTCCATCCCATTGGTAATTCTTGGCTCCCCTTAACCATCTGGATAAGACAAAAGCTTTCCCCATGACCCAGCCTACCACACAAAAAGCAGAACGTGGTTAGCTTTTCATATTTGAACATGGCAAAAAATTCTTTTGTCTTGCCAATTATAAGCTTCTTCTTCCATTTCAGTGGGTGTCGAATGTATATCAAAACCCAGATTCGTATAAAATATTTTAAACCCGCTGCCACAACCTTCGCATCATATTCAACGAGTTCGCCAATAAACCCTCCAAATTGTTTCGCCATAGCTTCCATATACATACCATTGGGAAGGTTATGTATTTGCACCCAGAAAGTCAATTTCAACAAAGGGACTTTTAAAGGATCAGCACCTATATGTAAAACATCAAAAACTAATAAGTGATTATTAAAGGTCTAAGGAGACCCCTTTACAACTCTAGTCATATCAGCCTCGCAATAAAAGCGAAAAAGAAAACATTTGTCCCCAATATCAGTAACGGTGACTCCACCAACGGGATGCCAAAAATTTGCTAGAACATTCTTCATGGATTGAAAATTTACGGTAGTCGCCGTCAAAAAACAACCCACCTAACAGAAATTGAAAATATCCTCCACTAATCCCTCCCCCGGATCTATTTCCCATCCTTCTCGTTCCCCATTTCCCTCTTCGTCTTCCAGTCGAAGATCCGCCAACGCCGCTTCCATACTCTACACAAAACCCGAATGTTGTCAAAACAGGTTTTCTAAATAAACCACCAAATCTTACATGGTTAATATTCAATTATTTGATACTAATAATTTTGTATATATTAGTTAATATATGTTTTATTTTTAATATACATGTCTTAAAAATACTTATTCATTTTATTAACTAATAGAAAATTAAATGTAAAAAATTGTGAGAGTGCCACTTAGTGTAAATATAGGGTATGTAACTTGTTATATTAAATAAGAAATACTTATGATAATCATAATTATTTTTAAATTTTAATTAACCATCACTAACTCTATAAATACTACAAGTATAATTTTTTCTACATTATTTTCAAGTATATTATTTCGATTTAAGTATTTTATAAATTGACTTTATATCTCTTTCCCTTTTATATTTTTTCCAGATTGTCCAATTGTCTAATAGTAATCTATATTAGTACTTAAAACTCCTTTGTTCAAAATATATAAAACAACACCAATATAAGTTCTTTTTTTTTTTTTAGGGTAAATTCTTTTATTTATTTATGCTCTTCATTGCACATGTATTGAAATAAGCAATATATATACACATTATATACGATCACTATAGTTCCTAGAATACTTAATTAATGTTTAAAGTCTTCACCATCGATTAAATATTAAATAATCAAACCATTCTATAAAAACAATGATATAACTCTACGAACCAATAGCATGTTATTGAATTTGCTTCTAATAGCACGTTTAAGTCAAATTAGATCTCTTGGTTCAACAATTTTTACACGCAATGCAAGGCGAAAGGACAAGATTGACGGCAACAACTATGCAATAAAGGAAGAATTGGTGGCATTGTCGATTGTTGGAGGGGAGGAGGATGCATGGTAAGTTTATTTGGAGGAGGAATTGAGGGGGGAAGGGGAAGATCTGAGAGTTGTGGGCAGTTTCTTGACTGCTAGTGTTGTTCAATTCTAGGCTATGCGTACAACTTTAGCCAATTTACGGCATCTCCTTGGGGGTGTGACAATGATAGATCTAGGGGGAAATTATTTCTTTTTAAGTTCTATTATGAGATTGATCTAGCCAAGTTTTTGGAAAAAAGCTCTTGGACATTTAATAACTATTTGTTGCTTTTCCACAGATTAAAGGTAGGGGAAGATTCGTTGGATGTGCCATTGTTTTGGTCGGATTTTTGGATCCAGGTTCATGATCTTTCGACAGGTTTAATGTCTAAGATGATGGTCAAATAGTTTGGGGATTTCCTGGGACAAATTTTAGAGTATGATGCGAAATCCATAAGCAAAGGTTATCAGAGTTACATAAGGACTCGAGTAAGAATTGATGTGAATAATACGTTGAAGAGAAGGAAAAAGATTGTTTTGGGTAACAAATGTTGCATATATGTACTCTTTCAATATGAAAGATTATCGATGTTTTGTTTCCTGTGTGGACGTTTGGGACATTCAGAAAGATTTTTCCCGGTAAGGATTATTCATGGGAAGAAAGATTTGGTGTTTGAGTGGGATTTTTCTATAAAAGTGATTCCTAAACGAGCAATGATGGTGTCAAGCTGTTGGTTACATAAGGAGGGGAAAGGGCTAAAGTTTGGTGAGTTGGGGAAGTCGTTGGGAAGGGGAGAAGAACAGGAGCAAGTGAATATATAAGGCTTGTTTCAAAATGCTGATTTTCTGAGACATGTGGGTGCCAATCTAAGATTGAATATTGGGGGAGGGGGGGAAGAATAAGTCTGATCTAGATGGGAAGGAGATTATGGATCCACATAGGGATTTGGTGGAGGAGATTGTCCCATAGAAGTTAGGGAAGGGAAGAAACGACCTCGTAGTTCATGATTTTCTCAAGTTTCTATTGGATGGATTCGGGGAGAACTTCTGATGAACATAATTATGTTCATGTTTCTCATATATCGGTTGGCTCTGTAGGGCAAGGCAGCCGGATGCAATGAAACTCTTATGTTAGAAAGTCCGGGGGATAGGGAACCCCCGGACGATACGTCGTCTTCGACACATATTGAGGGAGACCAATCCTGAGGTGGCTTTCTTCATGGAAGCTAAGTTATAGAGTTCTAAGATGGAGAAAGTTTGAAAGAGTTGGGGTTTGATAGAATTAATTGATGTGAGTAGTGAAGGTATAAGGGGGGATTATCTTTATGTTGGAAACAAGGGTGTAAGGTGGTCTTATGAAGCTTATTATTGAGCCATATTGATATGATTGTGGAGGGTGACATGGAGGCTACTAGGTGGTGATTTACTAGTTTTTATGGGCATTTAGTGGAGAGTTTGAGGCATCATTCGTGGAATTTACCATGAGGCCTATCAATAGAGAGCTCTGAACCGTGGTTGGTTATGGGGGACTTTAACAAGATTTTGTATTCTCATGAGAAACAAGGGGGAAACCTAAAAGATGAAATGTGTATGGAAGGTTTTAGGTTTGCTCTTGATGATTGTGATTTGCTGGATGTGGGTTATGAAGGCCAATGGTTTACGTGGGAACGTGGAAAATTGACTTATAATAATATTCGGAAAAGGCTTGATAGAGGGGTGTCAACACTGGAAGAGAGAGATCTATTTCTGAGTTATAGTCTTAAGTACTGCGCGCATTCAGTATCTGACCATTGCCCACTTTTACTTGATAATTGTGGTTTGGTTGAGAGACAACAACAAAGGTACCATAATTTTAAGTTTGAGGCAATTTGGATTCTTGAGGAATCATGTGAAGAAGAGGTCCGTCGGCTTTGGATTAGTTCGGAAGGATTAGTGCCTGATAAGATTAAGTCGGTTGGGAAGGGTTTAATAAGGTGAGCAAAGAAGGTTAGGTGGAGTTCGTGAATGCCTATGGATAGATTAAAACGTCTTCTAGAAGAATTAAATAGCACATCTTCAGATAATGAGATATTGGAAGAGTTAATCATCACGAAAATATAATTAAATTTGGAGATTGATAAATGAGAGAGGTATAGGGAGCAACGAGCAAGGGCTAATTGGTTGAGAAACGGTGATCGAAATATAGTTTTTTCCATGGAATGACTTCTCAACGTAAAAAAATGAAGAGTATTAGTCGACTTGAGGATATTGATGGACGAGTGAGGATAGGGGATGAAGGGATAGAGTAATATGCGTGTCGATACTTCTTGAAGTTGTTTACATCACAGGGTAGATGTGATAGTAGAAGTCTCCTTTCAGGTATTCTGATTCATGTTACTGATGGCATGAATGAGTTCTTGAGTTTGAGATTTACGAAAGAGGAGATAGTGGCGAAAGTTCGAAGCATGTATCTTACAAAGGCACCGGGGGAAGATGGAATGCCAACTTTGTTCTATCAACAATTCTGGCATATTGTTGGTACTGATGTAAGTAATTATTACTTTGATATCTTGAATAATGAAGGATCTATGTCGGAGATTAATTATACTAATATAGTGCTTATTCCAAAATAGTCTAATCCTATTAGTATGACACATTTTAGACCGATTAGCCTTTGCAATGTCTTGCTTAAAGTCATTACTAAGGCAATTGTTCATAGATTGCAAATGATAATGCCACATTGCATTGATGAAGCGCAAAGTGTATTTGTATCGGATAGGTTGATTACGATTAATGTCATAGTGGCTTTTGAGTTGCTGCATTCTTTTAAGAACAAAAAAGGAGGTCGAAGAAGGTCTTTTGCACTAAAGTTGAATATGATCAAGGCATACGATAGAGTGGAATGACATTAACCATCTTAAAAGATAGGATCTTTTGCACTAAAGCTTGATTGCAGTTAATGTTGAAGATGGGTTTTGGGAAGTTGGGTTAAGCTGGTTATGAGATATGTTACGTCTGTCCAGTATTCAGTTGTGCTGAATGGGAAACCAAGAGGGCTCATCTCCATTTCTAGAGGAGTTTGACAAGGTGATCCGTTAAGTCCTTTCTTATTTCTTTTCTGTAGTGAGGGCTTGTTTGCTCTGTTATGATTAGCTTCTTAAGATAGTCTTATAAAAGGAGCGAAAGTGATTCGATCGGGGCCTATAGTATCATATTTGTTTTTTGCCGATGATTGTCTAATCTTTGGTGATGCGTCTTTAAAGGGGGCGAAAAATGAGAAAAATGTACTGAAAGAGTATGAGGGTTGTTCGGGGCAACTAATTAATTTTAATAAATCCATTATTTGCTTCAGTTCAAATGCCAGTGAAAGAACTCGACAACTAATTGAAAGGGAGTTAGGTGTGAGGAGTTCTTTGGATCCTAAGAAGTACTTAGAGTTACCTAGGGTGATAGGTCGAAACAAAAAGCTTGCTTTCTATACTATTATGGATCGTATCCGAGGCAGAATAAATAGATGGTGCAATTAATGGTTATCGTAAGGGGGTAAGGTATTTTTTATTAAATCAGTGTTACAAGCTATTCCCAATTATGTCATGTCATGTTTTCTGTTTCTAAAGACATTTTGTGATGAAATAGAAGTTGTGTTTTGTTGTTAGTGGTGGAAAAAAATCACAGTCAAAGTGAGGAATTCATTGGTGCTTTTGAGAAAGGTTGTGTAACCTAAAGGAGGGTGGGGAATTTGGTTTCCAACAACTAACGAAATTTAATGTAGCACTTTTGGCCAAGTAGGGTTGGAGGCTGGCTTGTAATCTTACTTTTTTAGTTGCACGAGATTTGAAAGTTAAATATTATGCAAGGAATGAGTTTATGAAAACAAATTTAGGGAGTCAACCTTCAGCTATTTGGAAAAGCATTTGGGCAGCAAAGGGACTCTTGTTGAAGGGAAGTAGTTGGCACATTGGTGATGTAGCTTGGTTACTTGGAGACAAACCATATATTTTTCAATCACCTCGGGTTAATGATGTAATTGCTGTGGCTGATTTGATTGATGAACAGAATGGAAAATGGAAGGAAAATGTTGTTCATCTCACCTTCAATGAATAGGAAATGAGAAGAATCTTAAGCATCATGTTGGCAAAGTATGGTTTAGCGGACAGATTGAGATGATATCCTGAGAAATCTGGTGCGTAGTGGGTATCGACTGCTGTTGTGGGGTTTTCCAGGAACTGATAATGATTTGTACAGTGATATAGAGTTGGAAATGCGAATGTTGTACAAACAACTATGGTTGGCAAAGGTGCTAGAAAAATTGAAAATTACAACATGGAGAATTTTATATAACTATGTGCCTACTAGATCTAATTTGCTGGTTAGAAGGTTAGCAGATGATGCTACATGTTTTCGTTGTGGAATGGCGACAGAGACTACTTTGCATGTTTATCAAGACTGCCCTTATGTAGCATAAGTTTGGCAACAAATAGGTATTAGTTGGAATCTGTATCAAACAGGGGAGTCATTCCTTCAATGTCCTCAACACATGTTTTTAGGGAACAATCAGCAACAATCTTTGATTATTGTCATCATCTGAGCTTTATGGCTTTCAAGAAACAAGTTGATGCATGAAGGCAAAAGACAACCAGTCAGTGATTTTTGCACTTTTGTATTGGGATATATCAGAGAACTGGAATTGCTAGGGAATTCTTACCCAAGGACTATGTAAAATTAGGCAGTGCGATGGCAACCTCTAGAGGATTAGGGGGTTAAAGTTAACTTTGATAGGGACTTTTATAGTGACCTGGAAGCATCTAGTACGAGAATAATCATTAGGGATACCAGCGGTTTGATAATGGGAACTACATGCAGATGGAATAGAAACATACTATCAGTTGAAGCAGTGGAAGCATTGGTTGCTGTTCAGGCCATTCAATTTTCCCAAGATATGGGGTTTCACAAAGTCGAGTTCGAGGGTGATTCACTGGTGGTTATCTCAAAGTTGAAGATGGAAGGATTAGATACATATTTGACCCATGCTTTATTTAATAATTAAAGCCCAGTAAAACTTTAACCAAATTAGTTCACTTTTAATTTGGGCTAACCTATCATGACAGTAAATAATAACATGTAATTACCGTTATTATATATGTGATGTCCATATTTTTGAACAAGGGCTTCATTCGAAAGAGGGATGTTCAGTGGGTGGAGGAGAGATTGCTGGCGATCTGGGAAATAGTGACAGTCGGTGAAAGAGAGCTATTTAAAGCCACATCATAGCCATGTATAGTTTGAAGGAAGAGCTGCAACAAATGATTCGAGCAGCATTTCGTGAAAGCACTTCAAATCAGAGCATGTCATTGAAAAACTTAATTATTAAGCCTTAATCTTTAAAATTTATAATATTTTATAATAAAAAAATTCCACATTAACAAATTTGAAATATAAAAATTATAACACCTCAAATACATTTAAAAATTTAAAATTTTATTAGTCCCCTTAAATATTGTAAAACAAATATTTGTACATATAATTTCCCGAATTACAATTTAGTATTATTATCCAAAATTTTACAAACTTAAAACTTTAATACTATCATAACAAATAAATCTCACAAAATGAACATGCAAAGGATACAATACTAATAATTTAATCTACGAAATTGTATATAACATATAAGAATTATTATTGTTTAAGACATTATTTTTATAAAAAAATTGAATTACAAAATATATAAAAAATTATAAATTTATTTATAATATCAATCATAAAAATTAAATTCATGCAAACTTATAAAATAAGTCCAATTGGGGATATGTTTTATCTTGAGCATTAGAGTAGATCCTAGAAAATAGAGACACAGATGTGGCTGACTAGATTGGTAGTACATCGTACTGGACCCAAGAAGAATAGATCCTGAATTCGTTTATGGATTTATTCACTTGTAACGTTCAAATTGTGACATACCTTAATCCTGAGTGGATGATAGACTATGTATGCATGACTTATATTTGATGTAAATAAAAGCACAAGTTTAAATAGATAAGGAACTGAAAGTTGGTGTGTTGGGTATATGACTTATGTAGTGGAATTCATAGCTCAAGATATGGGTAAATGATATCCTCTCATTACATGATTGATGAAAAGTAAACATGGTCAGGAGTCATTCGTTTTTGTAATGAATAACCTGATGTGATATAAAATATGATCATATTAGGAGAACAAATTTATCCCAAAGAGATTAAGGATATCCTATAAGGGTAAATACACTTATGACAAGGTCATTGGACGAGCACTGATCTAGTCACTGGTCTAGTAATGATATGCCATTGGGAAGAGCTCAGTCACGATATTATAGTGGGATGAATTTGTTACTAAATGAGTTTATAAATAGTAGGAAAAAATTGGAATTTAGATATAAATCATTTGAGCCCCAATTGCATATGTCTAATCGATCTCGCCACTAGCTCGTTGAAACTAGAAATGAATTTCATATTGAATCAAATGAATATAAATGGATAGAAATGGTAAAAATGGAGAAATGAGAAACATTTGGAAATGAATGTGGTTTTCTCCAAAATGAAAATGAAAATTGACTTGGAAATGAATTTATGGTTTTCGAATTAAATGAAGTTAAAAAATGGAAAATTGACTTGGAAATGAATTTATGGTTTTCGAATTAAATGAAGTTAAAAAATGGAAATAAATCATTTGGTCATTGTGAATCCGTTGAATGTAGAAATATTAAATATATTTCTAATAGATTCTTTTCTGGTAAAGTCGTCATGATTTTAATGAAATTAGAATTGGGTTGAGAAAATTATTTAATTGAAAAATTAATTTGAGATGTTTACTTGGGAAATTGAAAAACAAATATCGAGTTGGATCAAATTATAAAGTACTGGGTTAAAAGTCTAGGAAGTACTTGTAGTTGGACCCAATATGCGAGGGGCCCAAATGCCTTTCATGCTTAAAGAGAGGGACAAAAAACCCTAGTTTGTTTAATTAGGTTTTTCACTCCACCTCCTCCTAGTTAGAGTAGGAGTTCATTTTTTATTTGAAATAAACTTCTTCAATTCAACTAGGCTTTATTTCACATTTTCTTCCTATAAATAGATGACACCGGTAGGGCTAAATATAGAACTTTAAGATATTATTATTCTGCCTGGAAATAGTGAGTGTTCTATTCTCTAAGTATATATTCTATTTTCTAGAATAACAATTCTACCAGTTTCTATTGAGAGAGAAATTTTGCTTTTGCACTGAGAGTAAAAAAAACTATTTTTGGTTCTACATTTGATTCAAAACATTCGAGCCCACACTTGAAGTAGTTCGTAGCATGAGAATAGTGAAGAAAGTCATTCAGTTGAAAGCCTGGAACGAAAAGGATCAGTTTAGCTGAAAACACAGATATGATTTCGTTAAAAGGTTTATTGCTATAACTATTACAAATCGGCTCGGCTTTAAAAGTTTTTATTTTCCGATGTGTAAGGAAACTATTTTTGAATCAAATTTTTTCAACATGCACAGGTTGGCCCACTATCAGCCACTTGTTGGTTGGTTTCGTTAGGTTTGTGTCATCTTGGTCGTTTTGGGTTATGTCATTGGTCGCTTCGTTTCTTCGAGTTTCATAAGAAAATTTAGGTTACATAAATTCTTTAAGAAAATTTATGTTACATAAATTCCTAGTCTATTTCTGGCTCATATGGATTATTATAAATATAATATTAAATAAAACCTGTGTGAATATTATAGTCCATGATTTAAATACCTAACCCAAAATTTATGAAAAACTAAAAAATACACCAAATTTAATTTCTAAGAATCACAAGTTTTAACAAAATTGCTTTATCGTATATATATTCCAAAACGTGCATACAATTTAAAGAATGCCACATCTTATCTGAATTTAATCAAACATGAGAGGTAGAGAGAAAATCTAGTATCAATTTATATTATAAAAATAGTACAACCTAACTCTGATACCAATTGTTGGAAAAATTAGTTTAGAAATTTGGTTATTTTAGGTGCATTGAAAGTTTAAAGTTTTCTAAAATGGATCTTATTGTGTTATTTATAGTAATAAATATAAATCGAGATATACATGTGTTTTGTATGAGGCAGACTAAAGTCCAACCTAGCTTTCAAATAACTGGCCTTCTCTTTTATCCTCAAATTACAAATTACCCCGAGTGTGAACTCAAGCAATTCAAACAAAGTCACATAATGAAAATGTTTTATGTACTTTCAATAGGAAAGTAAATTCTCATTATAAATCGGTAAGTTCTTTATATTCCCAGAAAATAGAATTTATTCTTGTAAATAAATTATCACTATTTTTGGCAAAATAATGACATATATGATATGTGTATCTTGGACTTTTGCTTAACACTTACAATTTATCTAACCCAATATTTATTTTCTATTATACATAATATTATTTATTTAATCAATTAATTAAATTAAATTAAATTAATTATCTCAATTAATTTAATTAAATTAGTTATCTAAATTAATTTCTCAATTAAATAATTTTCTTGACTCAATTCTAATTCTATTAATGTTATAACAACTTTACCTTAATAGAAAATAAATAAGGAAATATATTTAATTTCATCATTGAACAAATCCATAATAGCTAATTAATTTAATTTTATCTTCAAACTTCAATTATTAAATAATAATTTGAAGAACCTTGAATTAATTCCTAAGTCATTTTTTGTATTTAGTGAGAAAACGTGTTCACTGTGGATAGTGATACACGCGATCTATTTCTCTTCATCATTTTCATTCATTTCATATTATTGTTTCTTACATGCAGTTCATTTCTAGTTATCTCGAACTAGCAAAGAGACGAGATCGATTGAACTTATATAATTAGGGGTCAAATAATTTATAATTAAGTTTCGACTTTACGCATATTAATTATTGTTAGATCTGGTGCCCTAAGTGTAGTATTTTCATCTAAGTACACTAGTAATTTTTTTTGAACAGATTGATTAATAAAACAAATTCATTAATTACATTAATATACTTTGTGTAATTTTCCTAACATGGTTTTTGTATGCAAAGCAAAATGGAAGAAAATGTTGCTCATTGGTTGTCTAGATGTTTAAATAATACTAAGTGGTATTTCGTGGTTGAATCGTAGTTCGAAAAGACAACTTATATTAGTAGACAAGCCTAAACATGCCCGTAGTCTAATCAGAAATGAGCAAATCGATCAAAAGACTAATATGTTGTCTATCAAGTTCAACTGAGGAGAAGCATTGTCTTGGGCATCGGAGTGGATGACTCCCAAAAGATAGAGACATAGATGTGACTGACTGGAATGACATTACATCATATAGGAACCAAGCATAATAGATTCAAGATCCATTTATGGATTTATTCACTTCTGATGTTTATTGTATGACATACATAAATCCTGAGTGGATGGCGGACTACGTATGCGTGACTCGTACAATTTCATGTAAGTAAAAGCCTCAGTTCAAATAGATAAGGAGCCGAAAGCTGGTGTGTTGGCTGTACAACTTCTATAGTATGCAACATCATTCACAATAGTGGAATTCGTAGCCTAAAACATGGGTAAATGATATTCTCTCATTGGAATTATATGGTTGATGAAAAGTAAATGTGACCACGTGTAACACCCCTAACCCGTCTCCGTAGCTGGATTAGAGGTACAGAGCATTACCATTGTAACACCCCTAACCTGTACCTATTGTCAGAACTGGGTTTCAGAGTATTACCGAAATATTCAAAACATTTTATAGATAATTTTTATAAATTACAATTCATTTACCGAGATCATTCAAAATGTCCCTTAATTGGACCCTCGAGATCCAATACGAGCATTAAAATCAAGTCGGGACTTAACCAAAAACTCATAAAATTTTTCACAACATTTCAAAAATTTTCTAAGGTGCAAGGCTCACATGCCCTTGTGGTCTAGGGACACGTCCGTGTGGTGAGGCTGAGTACTGCACACGTCTGTGTCCTTAACCCGTGTAACTCTCTAAATTTTAAAGCATGAAGAAATTAAAGTCACACGACCAAGTCACACGCCCGTGTGCTAGGCCATGTGGAGAATTTTATTTTCGAAATTTAGGTGCAGTTTTCACACGACCGTGTAACACGCCCGTGTTCAAGGCCGTGTCAACCACATGGCTGAGACACATGCCAGTGTCTCTGCCCGTGTGCCCAACTCTGAGCATCCTGTTTCTCATTTTTAAGATGCAGGGGACACATGGCTAGACCACATGCCTATGTGACAGACACACGGCCAAGACACACGCCCATGTGTCTGCCCGTGTGGACAAAATAAATCCATTTCCTAGCCTCATTTGTCATCCAAGACCTACCATTTTCCTGTACAAAACTCACAAACATATATCCACCAATCCAATATCATACACATAAATTTAGCCATCAACCATGTGGTATTATCTCATACATCAAAGGATACAAACTTACTCTTAACATAAACTTATATGCTAACATAATTCCAACAAAGTAACACATAATAAGCACTTATATGATTACCAAAATATTACTTCAAAGATAGCCAAACTTAGACCATCACTAGCCACTCCAATGGCTAGATTACAAAACAACAATTACAAGCCATCATTGGCCAAATAAGCTTATACATGCCATTATACCAAAACGAGATTTCTATTTGTACCAAAATGAGATAATGGATAGTGTGATGACTGCTCTAACCAACTTCCAACCTTCGCGAGCTTTGAGCACTATAAAATAGGGAAAAATTTAACGGAGTAAGCATTTTATGCTTAGTAAGTTCGTATAACGGAAAATAAACTTACCATTCATATTCATTAATACAAGCATACATAGTCATACTTTCCATAAATTTTTGGATAGGTTTACCTAAAAACAAACACTTAATCAAACAAGTTAATCACATAACCACATATAAATATCAAGTAAACATAGATGAGCTTATCACATTAAAAGCTTCCATTAATTTCACCTTTCCATACTTCAAAAGTCTTTTCCGTCGAACTATTAAACTTTCGATGGTTGTTCGGGTAATATACACATATGCAAAAGTACCCATTAGGGTACATAATAAAAAGGCACACTCTTGAGCTGTACATTTTGTAGTAGGATTACCAGTCCAGGCTAAATCCTACCCGTAGCATGTGCTCTAGGGAGCTTAACATGGATTACCCGTCCGGGTTAAATCCAATTTATAACCTAAGCTCAAGAGGGCTTACATTAGAATTACCCGTTCGGGCTAAATTCTATGTGCAACATATGCACTATTATTCTTAACCCATCGAAAAGTCAACATTCAACCGAAATAGGATAATTACACAATTTAAGACTATTTCATTATATATATAATCTCACACATATCAACACAAAATCATACAATTCAATTCAAGCATATTAACATACATTTTTAAGTTACACGAACTTACCTTGAAAATGGTTCGTATTTGAATTTCAACTAATCCGAAACCTTTTGCTTTCCTCGATCTAGTTTCGTGATTGCTCTTTCCAGATCTATATGGAGAAATTTAACTATTAATCTATCACATTTCATATTCATTTGCATTCTATTACATTCTAGGCAAAATTACTATTTTACCCTATCCTTTTCAAAAATTTAGATTTCATCCCTTGGCCTGGAAAATGAAATTCATGCAATTTATTCCTTATTCCAAGCCTAGCTGAAATTTCAACTTAAATTTTACAACACTTATTTTCTATAAGTTTTAGAATTTTTCATGGGTTTTACCACTTTTCCATTTTGGCCCTTAAATTAAGTTTTCATCAAAAATTGTTTTGTAAAAGTTGTTTATCTATGAATAATTTTTCATTTTTGACTATAAATTTCTAATTTTCAGCATATTCATCCATGACCCAAATTTCATACCTTGATAATTTTTCAAATAAATCCCCTAAATAGAAAGATTAGACTATCTTGATTCCAAAAATATAGAAATTACAAAAAACGAGACTTGATTCATACCTTATTGAGCTTGAAAAGTTTTCTTCCTCTCCCTTAGGATTTTTATAAAAAATTAGGGAAGATGATATGAAATTAGATGATTTTTTTTCTTTTTAATTAATTATCATTTAATAATTTTATCGATTTCTAATTTAGTCCTCACCCTATTCTAACTTTTCCATGGATAAGTCATTAAAATAGCTACTGACTACTCTTCAATGGTCTAATTGTCATAAAAGGACCTTAAGTTTTGAATTCCATAGCTATTTGATACCTATAGCTACTAGAACCCAACTTGTGTATTTTATGCAATTTAGTCCTTTCTCTAATTGAGCACACAATCGATAAAATTTTCGTACCAAAATTTTCATGTGACCTTCCTATCATGATACTGACCATAAAATAAAATAAAATAAAATAAATTTTTATTTTTATTTTTAGCTCAAATTTGTGGTCCCAAAACCACTATTCCGTTTTCACCAAAAATAGGCTGTTACAACTCTCCCCCCTTAGAAATTTTCGTCCTAAAAATTCTTACCAGAGAAGAGATTAGGGTATTGCTTCCTTATAGCGTCCTCAGGCTCCCAAGTAGCTTCCTCTAATCCATGCCGTTGTTAGAGAACTTTTACCAATGCCAGCTTTTTATTTCTTAGCTCTTTCATCTCATATGCCAGTATTTTAATCGGTTTCTCATTGTAAGTCATATCAGGCTGAATCTCAACTTCTGTTGGAGTAAAAATGTGTGAAGGATTCGATCGATATCATCGTAACATGGATACATGCAAAACATTATGAATTCTATCAAGCTCTGGTCGTAATGCTAACCGATATGCAATAGGCCCGATTCTTTCAATGATCTCATATGGCCTGATGAACTGTGGACTCAGTTTTCCTTTACGGCTGAATCAGAGAACTTTCTTCCAAGGTGAAACTTTCAAGAATACTTTATCACCAACCTGAAATTCTATCTCTTTCCACTTTAAATCGGCATAAGACTTTTGATGGTCTGAGGCTGCTTTTAAACTGTCTCGAATTATCTTCACCTTTTCTTCAATTTCCTGGATCAAGTTAACTCTGCGTATCTTTTTCTCACTTAAATCTGTCCAATACGATGGAGTTCTACATTTACGACCATATAGAGCCTCATACGGCGCCATTCTAATACTAGGCTGATAATTGTTACTGTAAGCAAATTCAATCAAAGGCAAGTATTTTTCCCAGTTACCTCCAAATTCAAGTATACAACACTGAAGCATGTCTTCTAAAATTTGTATCACACGTTCAGATTGTCCATCTATTTGAGGATAAAATGCAATACTAAAGTCTAAATGAGTGCCCAGAGCTTCTTACAACTTACTCCAAAATCAGGATGTAAACCGAGGATTTCTATCTGAAATAATAGAGATTGGCACTCCGTGTAGCCTTACAATCTCAGTGACATATAATTCAGCCAATCTATCCAATGAAAAATCCATAAATACTGGGATAAAGTGCGTAGACTTCGTTAAACAATTGAAAATTACCCAGACGACATCTTTCTTTTTCGATGATAAAGGTAATCCTGTTACAAAATCTGTGGTAACTCTTTCCTATTTCCATTCCGGTATTGTATTTGGCTGCAATAATCTTGAAGGTACTTGGTGTTCAGCCTTCACTTGTTGACATATTAAACACTTCGATACAAATTCAGAAATATCCAGTTTCATTCCCGGCCACCAATACATCTTTTTCAAATCGCCATACATCTTATTACTACCAAGATGGATAGACATGTTACCATTATAAGCTTCATTCAAAATCTTCTATACTAGTTCTGAGCTTTTCGGTACACATACTCTGCCTTTGAATAATAAATAACCATCGGTCCCGACCTGAAATTCTAAGTCAAGAGTCGATTCACTTTGTATCTGCTTTGCTTGCAACTATCATTTTTCTGAGCTTCAGAAACCTGTTGCAAAAACGTCAGTCTAACTTTTCACTCAACTATTATTGAACCATCATCAGATAAAGACAATTGGTTGTTCAATGCCCGTAAGGCAAATAAGAATTTCTGGCTCAAGGCATCCGCCACTACATTAGCTTTCCCCAGATGATAATCAATAAAGAGATCATAATATTTCAATAATTCCAACCACCCACGTTGTCTCAAATTCAGTTCTTTCTGTGTCATTAAACACTTTAGACTTTTGTGATCCGTAAAGATGTGACATTTTTCACCAAAGAGATAGTGCCGCCATATTTTCAATGTGAAAACAATAGCTGCTAATTCAAGATCATGTACCAAGTAATTTCTTTCATGCGGTTTTAGCTGCCTAGATGCATAAGCCACTACTTTGCCATCTTGCATCAATACACATCCCAAACCATTCAATGAGGCATCGCTATAGACTATAAATTCCTTACCCGATTCAGGTTAGACTAATACGAGTGCTTCCGTCAATAAAGCTTTCAATATATCAAAACTCTGCTGGCACTTATCAGTCCACTCGAATTTCACTTCTTTTTGTAACAATTGAGTCATCGGAGAAGCTATCATTGAAAACCCTTTGAAAAATCTCCGATAATATCCTGCTAGTCCCAGAAAACTTATGACTTTTGAAACATTCTTCGGTGGCTTCCAACTTACAATAATTGAAATTTTATTTGGATCCACCCGAATACCTTCTGCAGATGCAACATGTCCAAGGAAACTAACTTCCCATAGCTAGAATTCACATTTACTGAATTTAGCATATAGTTGTTTCTTACGCAGAGTTTGCAATACAATTTTTAGATGCTCAGCATGCTCATTCACATCTCGAGAGTAAACCAAAATATTATCAATAAAAACAACCACGAACCTGTCCAGATATGGTCTGAAAATTCTTTTCATTAAATCCATAAATACTGTCGCGACATTTTTTAATCCGAATGGCATCACCAAAAACTCATAATGCCCGTATCTAGTTCTGAAAGTTGTCTTTGGCACATCTAAATCTTTTACTCGTAGCTGATAGTATTGAGATCATAGATCAATTTTTAAAAATACAATAGCACCTTTTAATTGATCAAACAAGTCATCTATACAAGGCAACGAGTACTTATTCTTTACTGTGACTTTATTAAGCTGTCTGTAATCAATGCATAATCTCAATGATCCATTTTTCTTCTTTACAAACAATACCGGTGCACCCTATGGTAAAAAGCTAGGTCGGGCAAACCCTTTATCAATTAACTCTTGCAACTGTACCTTCAGCTCTTTCAATTCCACGAGAGCCATTCTATATGGTGCTATAGATATCGATGTCGTCTCTGATACAGGGTCTATGGAAAATTCCACCTCTCTAGTTAGAGGTAAACCGAGTAGTTCTTCTGGAAATACCTCAAGAAACTCACAAACAATCGATACCGACTAAATTTTCAACTCTGATACTCTGGTATCCAGTACAATAGCAAGATAAGCCTCATACCCCTTTTTAATATATCTTTGTGCTGATATCGTTGAAATCACATTAGACAACCCATCCAGTTTCTTATATTCAACCCTAAGTAACTCACCATTCTGACACTTCAATACAATGTATTTATGCTTACAATTTACCACTGTATCATGTTGGGTTAACAAATCCATTTCCAATATTACATCAAATTCATCAAAGGGTAACAACATCAAATTAGCCAGAAAATAATAACCTTCTATCATCAATGGGTAATTTTTACAAATTTTATCCACCATAACATGCTGAAGCAAGGGGTTTGAAACTTTAACCACAAATTCGGTGAATTCAACAATCATATTTTTTATAGACACAAATTTTGTGCATATATATGAGTGTGTGGAACCAAGATCAATCAAAGCAATAATATCAGTATCAGGTAGAGAGAATGTACCAGTGATAACATTTGGTGCCGAAGCATCTTCCCTTGCATGTAATGCATATGTTCTTGCCGGAGCCCGAGCCTCAGATTTAGCTGTTGAATCTTTTGCAGCACTATGACTACCACTGACATTTTCGGAATACCGTGGTGGTCTACCCCTCAAGAAAAGATTACTCGGCTTCGGGGTCTGTTCAATGTCTTTCTTAACCCTTTTTGGGCAGTCTTTAAGAAAATGGTCGAGAGAACCACACTTAAAATAGGCCTCACTTCTCATCCGACACTCTCTGAAATGTAATTTATTATAGACATTGCATTGTGGTTTGGGATTTCTAACACTAACAACACTGGTTGTTAAGGGATACGAAGACTTCGGGTTAGTGCGTTTAGAACTTCGTTCCTTTTTTGAATACTCCTTTGAGGTAGCAAAATGCTCGTGATAATTCTTGGTTTTCTTTGAAGCAGATGAATGCGTCTTGTTTATAAATCTTTTGTTTGGAACCCGAGCTTCCCTTTCCGCTTGCCTTTTTTCTTTGCTTAATTCCTCAGTCTTGTGTGCTCGTTTAGCCAACACCACGAATTCTCTTAGTTCCAGAATTCTAATCAACAGCTTGATATCTTCGTTTAATCCTTCTTCAAATCGTTTGCACATTTCGGCCTCAGTCTGAACCCATTCACTAGCATACTTGCTCAATCTAACAAATTCTCGTTCTTACTCGGACACTATCATATTTCCCTATTTGAGCTCTAAAAATTCCTTCTTTTTCTAGTTTAGGAATCTCTGACTAATATACTTCTTTTTAAACTCTGTTTGGAAAAATTCTCATGTAATATTCTCCCTTGGTACCGCAGAAGATATGGTTTTCCACTAATGGTAGGCTGTGTCTTTCAGCAAAGATACCGCACATTTCAGACATTCATTGGTGTACATGATAACTTATCTAGAATCCGAATAGTATTTTTTAGCCAGAACTCGACCCTTTGTTGATCGTCATTGTCCATAGCCTTAAATTCTTCAGCCCTATGTTTTCTGATTTTATCTACTGGAGCCTTACCATCATGTTGTGAAGCAGGTGGAGAAGATCGTTGAACAACAGGGTTTGTTCTCATATATTCATTAAACCATTCATCCATCAATTCAAAGAAGGCTGCTTTTGCTACCTCACTTCGGCCCTTAGATACGGGCCTTCTACTACCACTAGATGTAGCTCGTTGAACGGAAGCTTGAGCAGCACTCTCAGCTTCCTCAGTTTCAGCTCTAGCTTGGTTGGAAGACATTACTATATGAAAATACATTTAAAAGTGGTCAGGAGATATCATACTATCATAATTTATATAATGACATGTATAGCTAGACTTGTAATTGCTACGTTAGTCTGAGAATCGGCTAAACTGTAGCTCTGATACCACTAAATGTAACACCTTTAACCCGTACCCATTGTCCGAACAAGGTTTCAGAGTATTACCAAAATATTCAAACCATTTTACAGATAATTCTTCTAAATTACTATTCATTTACTGAGATCATTCAAATCATCACTTAATTGGACCCTCGAGGTCCAATACAAGCATTAGAATCAAGTCAGGACTTAATCGAAAACTCATAAAATTTTTCGCAACATTTCAAAAATTTTCCAAGGTGCAGGGCTCACACGCCCGTGTGGTCTAGGGATACGCCCGTGTGGTCAGGCCGTGCACTATACACGCCCGTGTCCTTAACCCATGTAACTCTCTAACTTTTAAGGCATGAAAAAATTGAAGTCACAAGGCCAAGTCACACACCCGTGTGCTAGGCCATGTAGTGAATTTTATTTTTGAAATTTACATGCTGTCTTCACACGGCCGTGTAACACGCTCGTGCTCAAGGCCGTGTCAACCACAAGGCTGAGACACACGCCCGTGTGCCTAATTCTGAGCATTCTGTTTCTCATTTTTAAGATGCAGGGGATACATGGCTGGACCACATGCCCATGTGATAGGCCGTGCGTCACACACGACTAAGACACACGCACGTGTGTCTGCTTGTGTAGACAAAATAAAGCCATTTCCTAGCCTCATTTGTCACCCAAAACTTACCATTTTCTTGTACCAAACTCACAAACATATATCCACCAATCCAATATCATATTCACATAAATTTAGCCATCAACCATGTGGTATTATCTCGTGCATCAAAGGATATAAACTTACTCTTAACATAAACTTATATGCTAACATAATTCCAACAAAGTAACACATAATAAGCATTTATGTGATTACCAAAATATTACTTCAAAGATAGCCAAACTTAGACCATCACTAGCCACTCCAATGGCTAGATTACAAAACAACAATTACAAGCCATCATTGGCCAAATAAGCTTATACATGCCATTATACCAAAACGAGATTTCTATTTGTACCAAAATGAGATAATGGATAGTGTGATGACTGCTCTAACCAACTTCCAACCTTCGCGAGCTTTGAGCACTATAAAACAGGGAAAAATTTAACGGAGTAAGCATTTTATGCTTAGTAAGTTCATATAATGAAAAATAAACTTACCATTAATATTCATCAATACAAGCATACATAGTCATACTTTCCATAAATTTTTGGATAAGTTTACCTAAAGACAAATACTTAATCCAATAAGTTAATCACATAACCACATATAAATATCAAGTAAACATAGATGAGCTCATCATATTATAAGCTTCCATTAATTTCACTTTTCCATACTTTAAGAGTCTTGTCATTGAACCTTCGATGGTTGTTCGGGTAATATACACATGTGCAAAAGTACCCATTAAGGTACATAATTAAAAGGCATACTCTTGAGTTGTACATTTTGTAGTAGGATTACCAGTCTAGGCTAAATCCTACGAGTAGCATATGCTCTTTGGAGCTTAATATGGATTACCCGTTCGGGCTAAATCCAGTTTATAACCTAAGCCAAAGAGGGCTTACATTAGAATTACCCGTTCGGGCTAAGTTCTATCTACAACATATGCACTATTATTCTTAACCCATCGAAAAGTCAACATTCAACCGAAATAGGATAATTACACAATTTAAGACTATTTCATTATATATATAATCTCACACATATCAACACAAAATCATACAATTCAATTCAAGCATATTAACATACATTTTTAAGTTACACGAACTTACCTTGAAAATGGTTCGTATTTGAATTTCAACTAATCCGAAACCTTTTGCTTTCCTCGATCTAGTTTCGTGGTTGCTCTTTCCAGATCTATATGGAGAAATTTAACTATTAATCTATCACATTTCATATTCATTTGCATTCTATTACATTTTAGGTAAAATTACTATTTTACCCTATCCTTTTCAAAAATTTAGATTTCATCCCTTGGCTTGGAAAATGAAATTCATGCAATTTACACCTTATTCCAAGCCTAGCCGAAATTTCAACTTAAATTTTACAACACTTATTTTCTATAAGTTTTAGAATTTTTCATGGGTTTTACCACTTTTTCATTTTGGCCCTTAAATTAAGTTTTCATCAAAAATTGCTTTGTAAAAGTTGTTTATCTATGAATAAAATTTCATTTTCTACCATAAATTTCAATTTTCAACAAATTCATCCATGACCCAAATTTCATACCTTGATAACTTTTCAAATAAATCCCCTAAATAGAAAGATTAGACTATCCCGATTCAAAAAATATAGAAATTACTAAAAATGGGACTTGATTTCATACCTTATTGAGCTTGAAAAGTTTTCTTCCTCTCTCCTAGGGTTTCCATAGAAAAATTCGGGAAGATGATATGAAATTAGATGATTTTTTTCTTTTTAATTAATTATCATCTAATAATTTTATTGATTTCCAATTTAGTCCCTACCCTTTTCTAATTTTTCCAAAGATAAGTCATTAAAATGTCTTCTAACTACTCTTCAATGGTCTAATTACCATATAAGGCCCTTAAGTTTTGAATTCCATAGATATTTGATACCTATAACTACTAGAACCTAACTTTTTCATTTTATGCAATTTAGTCCTTTCTCTAATTGAACACATAATCGGTAAATTTTTCACACAAAAATTTGCATGTGACCTTCCTATCATGATACCAACCATAAAATAAAATAAAATAAAATAAATTTTTATTTTTATTATTAGCTCAGATTTGTGTCCCGAAACCACTGTTTCGATCTCACCAAAAATAGGCTGTTACAACCATGCAAATTTGAACACTTTAATATCAAAACATATCAATAATTTCATTTAACAACGATCAATTAAAACTCATCAAAACCCTAGCATACATGTACATTTGGGGCCTTAAATCGGGCTTTCGAGTCCCTAAAATTAGTCTTGGAACGATCCAAGACTAAATCGAAACAAATCAGAATATTTAGGAAAAAGTTGTAAAATTTGAAAACAGGGGTCACTCGTCCGTGTGACATAGTCCAGACCGTGTAACAATAGAACAAAGGGTCACACGACCGTGTCCCAGCCTTTGTCTCAAACCGTGTAACTCATTAAGTTAGGTCACATGGCTGTGTCGTAGGCCGTGTGCTAGACCATGTAACTCTCTGACTTGTGACACATATCCGTGTCATAGGCTGTGTAACACACTGACTTGATACACCAAAATTAACAAGTGGCACACGTCGTGTGGCAGCCCGTGTCCCAGCCGTGTACTCCATAATTTGACCCTAAAAACAAGCCATTTCAAGGCCAAAACACACATAATCAACCATCTCATTTGTCCAAACATTCAAAAGACCTAAACACCTTTCAAAAACTTGTAAACATACCATTTCAAGTATCTTATTTCATCTAATCAATATGCCATTCAAAGGCACCATATTTATACCAAAACATCATTAGCTAAAACAAATCAATATACAACCATATTTCAAGCACAACACTTAGTTTCTTTAACAACCAAATGACATCACATATAACCATTTACATATCATTACAAACATACCAAGAAGGATCATATATTATAAGTACCTAAAAGTGGCCAAAATGACCTAACTTATTAAGGCATTAAAGTTCATCAAACCAAACATAAACTCCAAAAGCAACACATACCAAATTAACCATTAACACATTCAAGAACTATTATTATAAAAGGTCCTATACATGCCATTTATAACCTTGGCCAAAATAACTCAAAAACTATAGAAACAGTTGCTGGATAGTGTGGTAGATCTCTGACAAGCTTCCAACTAATTGAACTTCTGATAATCTATGAAACAATGGAAAATAACTACGTAAGCAACTAGTGCTTAGTAAGCTCGTATAAGCGTTAACATAACTCATCATTTCTTAAGTACACTTTTCAAAATAAGCATAACATTATTACCCAGACCATAAGGTTAAAAAAATCCTATACAAGCACCACCAAACTCACAAGTTAGTAAGTTTATACATGATACATATGACTTCAATCTTATCATAAGTAGATTTTCATGTACACATCATTTATCACATTAATCCTTTTCATAAGATCATGAACCAATATCCAATTATATACATACCATGCCATTTCCTTTACTTACCCGTTGAACCATCTAGAATTATATTGGATACTCAGGAATTCTCACACATAGTGTGCCTTTCCATATAACCGTAACCTTTCCTTTTCAATAGTGCTCACATGAGTTGTGAAATGGACCTGCTCACACGAGCTGTGGATTGGAATGTTAGCTATACGATGCTATTCACATGAGCTGTGAGAATCTGCAACAAATGCAGGACCTCAACCCTCTGTAGGACATTCAAGACCAGCACCTGAAACCTGAAATCCCTAATGACATGTTATACGTATCTTAAGAATTGTTAAGGTTCAAACGGGACGATTTATCCGTCAATTACTCAAAAAATTGATATATGTATATTCAAATCCGTTTATAACTACACAATATAGCAGATAACCAATTTAACTATCATTAATACAATTATAATTCATACGAACTTACCTCGATAACTATGGTCATAGAAGTAGAGTTGGAGACTAATCCAATGCTTTTACCTTTCCTCGATTTAAATCTGGTTGTTGTTTATCTTGATCTAAATAAATAATTTCATTCAATTAAGTACTTCAAATAACTCCAAGTGTTCAATTCAATCAATAATTCATATTAATGTAAAATTACAAAATTACCCCTAATATTTTGACTTTTCACAAATTAGTCCTTAAGCTCATAACTTGAAATTTAACCATTTTAACCTAAACCCATGTTAACCAGTTCTACTAGGGACCTTGGAATAGCTCATAATTACCAACATTTCACATTAAAACCCATGAATTTACACTTTCAACAATTTAATCCCTAATATCAAATTCATCAAAAACCACTTAACAAAACAAGTTTGTTCAACAACTAAGATTGATAATCTATCAACTAACATCAAAACACATTCAAACTCAACTATGACATGTCCCTCAACCTTTAACATTTTTGCAAATTAACCCTCGGGCTAGCTAGATTAAGCTAATATAAGCTCAAAAACATAAAAATCACTAAAAACGAGACAATTTTGCATACCATGCACTAACAAAAAGCTTAAACGAAACTTGCTTCTTTCTTTAGTGGTGGAATTGGTTTTGGGAAAGAAAAAACAAGGAAGATGATACTTCATTCATCTTTTATTTACTTAGTTTAATTATTTATTAATTTACCTTTTTACCCTTCAAAAATCATTTAAACTACCATAATACCTATCTATAAACATCCACTACTCATAAATGTGGTATATTTATAATATAAATCCATTAATTTACCTTTTTAAAGCTATTGGGTCCTTTTAGCTATTAGAAATAAACTTTCGATTCTTTTACAATTTAGTCCTTTTTACATAATTAACTATGTAAAATTTAAAATTTCTTAATGAAACTTTAATATGACTCTAATATAATCCCATAGAATTTAAATAAATATGAAAATATTTATTCTCTCTTCAAAATCATGATTCCAAAACCAATATTTCTGACACCACTGAAAACTGGCTGTTACACCATGGGTCGTTTATCTTTGTGAAGGATGACTTGATCACTATTTGATAATGATTGAATTTTCATGAAGGAAGATGTAATGGTTAGCATGAGATAAAATAAGATCATATTTAGAGAATGAATATTTTCCCAAAGAGATTAGTGATATCCTATGAGGGTATCACACTTATGACAAGGTCATTGGATAAGCACTGAGTAGTTGCTTTTGTAATGGTATGTTGTTGGGGAGAACTCAATCATGATGCTATAGTGGAATGACTTCGTGACTAAATAAGTTTATAATTAATAGACGAAAAGCCAAAACTTAATTATAAATCATTTGAGTCTCAACTATATATGTCCATCCGATCCCTATGTTAGCTTATTGAAACCAAAAATAAATTATGCCCCTGAATAGAAATGAACGGAATGAATAGGAAAACAAAAATGAGAAACATTCAAAAATGATTATGGTTTTTCTTTGAATTGGAGAAATGGAATCATTTGGAAATGAATGTAGGTTTCCAAAAATAGAAATGAAAATGGAAATGATCCATTTTCAATATTATATGGATTACTGAAAAAATGTTAAGAAGAATGAGTTTATGTTACTAAACTGTTTTGAAGCCTAAAAATGAAAATAAACCATTCGGCCATACTGTAAATGTTGAGTTGTGAAATATGAAACATATTTTCTCAAAATTTTACTAGGGGCAAAATCGTTAAAATTTTGGTAGGGGTAAAATAAGGATGAGAAAATTATTATATATATAAATTAAATTTTATTTTGGGAAATAGAAAAAATGAATCGGGTTGGATCAAATTATAGAGTGCTAGATCAAAAATGCCCAAGAAGTACTCATAATTGGACCCGATGTGAGAGAGGCCCAAAAACCTCTCATGGACATGAAGGGGCTGACAACCCTAGTAGGAATACTAGGGTGTGCCGTCCACCCTAGTCTTACTCTAAGTAGGATGTTGTTTTTCTATTTGAATAAACCACTATAACTCAACAAGAGTTCTACCTTTTCTTCCTATAAATATATGGCACCGATAGAGTTAACACAACTTTGAGAGATTGTTATTCTATCGAAAAATAGAGAAAATTTATTCTCAAATATTACATATATTTTTCCAGAATAACAATTCTACTGGTTTCTATTGAGAAGACAGAACTTTTGTTTTCACCCCCAAAAGGAAAACTTTTTCTAGTTCTATATTTTGATTCAATTGGTTCGAGCCTACATTCGAAGTAGTTCGTGGTACGAGAACAGTGAAGAAGATCGTTTGGTTGAAAGTTGGGAACAACGAACGTTTGCTAAGTCAAAAACACATATACGAATTCAGTTAAGGTTGATTGCTATAAATATCATAAACTGAGTCGGTTTTCAAAATTTTAATTTTTTTTGTGCAAGAAAAGCTTTTTCAAACTGGGATTTTTCCAATAGTTACAACATTATTCAGTGAGGAAGTCATTCCACTAAAGTATCGTGATTGAGCTCTCCCTTTATTATATACCATTACAAAAGCTACTTAATAAGTGCTCGTCTAATGACATTGTCATAAGTGTGTTACCCTTAAAGGATATCCTTAATCTCTTTAATGTAAATTCGTTCTCCCAATATGATCATATTTTATATCATGTTAACCATTACATTTTCCTTCATGAAAAGTAAATTACAATCAAATAGTACTTAAATCATATATCAAAAAGAAAATTGACTCACGATCATGTTTTACTTTTAATCTATCATGTAATTCCAATGAAAGAATATAATTTACATCAAAGTATAACAGTCACGCATACATAGCGCATCATCCACTCAGGATTAAGGAATGCTACACTATGAACATCACAAGTGAATAAATCTATAAAAAGATCTAGGATCTATTCTACTTGGGTCCTGTTTGATGTACTGTTAGTCCAGTTAGTCACATCTATGTCTTTATCTTATGGGAGCCATACTCTCCGATACCCAAGATAAGGTATCTCCCCAACTGGACTTGATAAATGACATATTAGTCTTTCAGTCGATTTGCTTATTTTTAATTAAACTAAGGACTACTAATATAATTTGTCTTTTTGTAGTAAAATCTAACCACGTAATACCACTTAGTATTTTTTAAAGATTACATAATCATTGAGCCAATATATGCTTTCATTTTGCTTTGCGTGCGAAAACCATTGAGGACAACATACAAAGGATATTATTGTAACTTGGATATTTTATTAAATCAATTTGTATGAAAAATAAAAATTCATATAGATGAAAATACTACACTAAAGGTACTAGATCCCAGCAATTGCATACATCAAACTACCCATAACTGAGGAGTAAGAAGCTTTCTGCATGTCTTTCTTCTCTTTATTTGTGGAAGGACTTTATTTAACACTTAGTTTGAAGTGTGTAAAAGGGGCATGCTCATCACTTTAACTTTATCTCTATTAAACCTTTGAAGTAAATTTTCAATGTACTTCTCATGTGGTAACCTCAATTTCTTAGCTTTTTGACCAAATTTCATCACTCTTTGGTTGCTCCATGTAAAGCTCTTCATCCAAATCCCCATGAAGAAAAGCAGTTTTATAGTTCTTATAGAGGAGATCTTCATAATTGGAGAAAATATTCCTCAAAATCAATCTTATGAAGAATTTTCTTCTTACTTTAGTATATAAACAACCAATTTTTAAAACTCTTTTATCCTTAGGTAGTTTCACTAACTTAAAAGCCTGTTTATCTTTCAAAGGTTTAAGTTCATCTTTTATAGCCTCAACTAATGATCATTACATTCACTCTCCATGGCCTCTTAATAATAATTTTATTTCTCTTGCTAGTTAAAAGAACAAACTTATGAAATGATACCTCACAGAAGATCATCAATCTTGAGTAGACCTCTAAAGTGGAATTGCTAGATGAGCTATATGTATTTCATGTTGATCATTCAAAAAATCATCCATGGGGGCATTAGAATAACCTATACCTTATTAAACATCATGAATTTCCTCTTGCAAGCCATCCTCAATAAGATTCAAACATTGGGTTCAAGGAACTAGATTTATGTCAATCAAGTCGCCACTATCTTGTGGATTATTTTCTCCTTCTTATCAATGTAATCATTGGTTCTCAATGAACACCACATATTTAATTCTTACAAGCTTCTTTTCATCTGGTTCATATAATTTGTACCCAAACTCCTTTTGTTCATAACCAAGAAAGATGCATTTTCAAGTCTTGCCATTTATCTTTGACCTTTTATCCTTTAACACGTGAACAAATAACTAGCAACTGAACACATGTAGGTGATCATGTGACATGTCTTTACCAAACCAAACTTTATCTGATTCATCACCATATAAAAGAGCATTATGAGAAAGATTAATCACATGTGCAAATATAAACAAAGTTTTAACTTAAAATGATCTAGGCAACTTTGCATCAGAAAGCAATATCTAGCTCCCTCGACTAATATCTAGTTTTTTCTTTCTACCAAGTCATTCAAATAGGTATTCTTTAGTAGTTCTTTTTTTTAATTTCTAATTCCTTGTACTTGGAAAGAATAAAAAATGGTCCTTTATACTTGTTACCATGATCAATATGGATACACTTGAACTTTTTCCCTATTTGCCTTTCAATTTGAATATTGAAACTATTTGAACATGTCAAGTACTTGATCTTTTATTTTCAAAGCATAAATGTAACAGTCCGATTTTGACCCTAGTCAGAATAGTGGTTTTGGGACCACAAATTCGAGTCTAAAAAATATTTTAATATTATTTTTTGTGTTTGTGATATGTGACTTTATAACTGTGAAGTTCCTATGATTTAATTTGTCTGTTTCTATGCTTAATTATGATAAAGGACTAAATCGCGTAAAATACAAAAGTCGCATGCTATATGTTAATGGGGTTAATTGGCCTTGGGTTTTAAAATAAAAGTCCTTGCCTGGTAATTATACCATTAATTTTAATGGTGGACAATGATGGACAATAGTTGGTAAAAATTCAATGATATATGTCATGGGCAAATTGGTAAATCATGAAATAAACAGAACAAATTAAAGAAAATGAACAAAAAGGCATGCAAAAAACACCTTGTTTCAGCCAAAAATAAGAGAAAGAAGAAGCCATTGAAGCTTCAAAGCATTCAGCCATTGCATGTGTGAATAGGTTAGTCCATTTTGTTTGATTTTTGATAATTTCTATATTTTTTAGATCGTTGCTTCATGTTTTATAAAGCCCATGCCTTAATTTCTAATTTTGGTGATGATTTTGAAATGTGCCATTGATGAAACTATGAGTTTTGTGATGTTAGTTGATGAATTATGGAAGCTTGATGTTGAGTTTAAATGTTTTATTTTTGGATTTTTGATGAAATTGAGTATTATGGGCAAAATTGTAAAAATGTTATTTTGAAGACTAAAATGTGAAATAAATGAAATACATGGACTTGTTTGAGAGCTAGAAGAATTCGGCTAAACTTGTGTGTATGCAATTTATGTGTACTTTGTGATTTTGTGAAATAAGGACTAAAGTGTCGAAATGTGAAAATGTAAGGGCTAGTTTGAAATTGCCCTAAATATGTGTTTATGGATTAAATTGAATTAATTGGTGAATAAAAAGGTTAATTTTGAAAACATATAGATCAAGAAAGGAGGAATTCGGACTTAGATCGAGGAAAGTCGAAGACTATTGAGGAAACAATTCAAATCAACAATTTCGAGTACGAGGTAAGTTCGTACTTAAAATATGATGTTAAATAAGCTTTGATGCCTTTATTATACATGGTTTGTATATAATTGAATTGGACGATATGATGATGAATCAGAAGTTTTGGCACTAAGTGTGCGATTTAAACTATCTTGGCACTAAGTGTGCGATTTAAATTAGCTTCGGCTATTTGAGGCACTAAATGTGCGATACCGACTTAGTCTCGATTATTTGAGATGGCACTAAGTATGCGAAAATATTTATTTTGGGCTAACCATATAGCACTAAGTGGGCAGATGTCTAAAATACGAATAAGTTATGGAAAGTCTTATAACATTCACAAGAGGTGAGTATGAAAGTGTATAAGTACGGGAAGATTCAAGTATGTATAATACCTAAGTGGTAGAGGATGTTATGTATATGAATTTGATTGAGTTGATATAGATTTATGGATTGAAATTGTGCAAATACTTAGATGTTGTTATTTTATGTTTCATATATTATGAATGATTTGAGTACGAGCTTACTAAGCTTTTGAAAGCTTACTTTGTGTGTGTTTGCATTGTTTTATAGATACCAAAGCCTTGGGGCCACGGTTAGGGGACACGATCGTGCCTTGGGGCCGTGTAAGAAAAACAGTATTCTCCCAAGAATCACACGGTCTTACACACTGGCGTGTCATATGGCTGTGGGCTAAAGTCAGTAGCTAGCTAAGTATCACACGGCCACAGTACACGGGCGTGCCTATTGGCCGTGTGAAAAAGTCAGTATGCATGCTTTATTTTGGCACAGTTGGTTCACATGGGTGTGTCTGATGCCCGTGTGAGGCACATGGCCTGGACGCACGGGCGTGTGACCTCAACAAAATTGAAAAAATTTCTATGTTCTCAATTTTATGAATGTGTTCGGTTTAGCTTTAACCATTCTTAAACGTATGTTTTAGGTCTCGTAGACTTTCTTATGAAATAATTGCTTATGAAATGATAATAAATAATATCTGTGATTCTAAATTGGTTTGAGATGTTTTGTCTGTTTGGTAATGCCTCGTAACCCTAATTCGATATCGGTTACGAGTTAGGGGTGTTACATTTTAGTTGGGATCAGAGCTATGGTTTAGTTAGTTTTAGGACTGCCATAGCGTATGTGAGTCTAGCTATCCATGCCATATAATTGAAATTGCGATAGTGTGATGAATCCTGACATTGAAATGTGCTTTTGTATAGCAATGGATCTCGATAGAGCTGTAGCTGATGATGTTGAAAGCAATGCGCCTGCTCCCGCGCAAGGGACAGTGCAAGCTTATTCTAGACCGGCTACGAGTAGCCGTCATGGTGAGGCTAAGCAAGCCTTCTATCAAATGATGAATGATTGGTTCACCCAATACATTAGAACTAATCCGGCTGTACAACAACCTCCACCCCCGGTTAATTCTCCTCAAACTCCTATTATGCCACCAGAAAATCCGATACAGTTGAGTAAACCACCAGTTGATAAGATTAGAAAACACGGGGCTGAAGAGTTCTGAGCTACAACAAAAGATGATGCTGAAAAAGCCGAGTTCTGGTTAGAGAACACAATAAGAGTATTTTATGAATTGTCTTTGAGCCTTGAAGAATGTATAAAATGTGTTGTTTCTCTTTTGAGAGATACAGCGTATCGTTGGTGGAAGACTTTGACATCCGTGGTTCCGAGTGAACGAGTTACTAGGGATTTCTTCCAAGCTAAATTTCAGAAAAAATATATCAGTCAAAGATTTATTGATCAGAAATGCAAAGAGTTTCTTGAGCTTAAACAAGGCCGTATGTCTGTCACAGAATACGAGTGGCAATTTGTAAGGCTGAGTCAATATGCTCGTGAATGTGTATCTACGGAAGCAATAATGTGTAAGAGATTTGAAGATGGCTTGAATGAAGATATTCGTTTGCTAATTGGGATCCTAGAAATTAAAGAATTCGTGGTGCTTGTTGAACGAGCATGTAAAGTGGAAGATCTTGGGAAAGAGAAAAGAAAGACTGATTTTGAAGTTAGTGAGGTACGAAAGTAACACCCCAAACCCGGCTTGGAAGTTTGGCTTGAATCTGGCGTGTCACATTGAAGTGTTTTTCGAAAACCATATTTCCATTAAAAACCCTTCTTAATAATTAAAAACTTATACCCTTTTTAAACCTTGTTAGAAAACCCCAGCTGAATAACATTCTTAACAACTTTGTAAAAATCTTGGCAGTTGCAGAAGCTTAATTTAAAAACAACTGCGGATACGTGATGTTTTGAACAACAGTAGTTGCTTTGAAAAACCGTGTTCTAATACTAGCAATTGTAAGATCAATAAATAAAATTCCAAATTTGAAATCCAGAAAATTACAACGTCTTTACTACAACCCACATAAAAACATTTAAAAGTAATAATCAAAACTATAACATAAACAGTGTGTGTGGCTTCCTCCGAGCCCCTCGCAGCTCCAATTCATCTAAGGCTAGAAATTACCTAAAAGGTTAATAAACGGGGTGAGTTTACGAAAACTCAGTGTGAAATCCCCTGCTATATAAAAGGAACAGTCAGTCATATAAAAGAATTAAAAGTCTAGCCCCAGCCCTACTTACAGTTTCAGTATCAATTGGGCCATAGCCCATTATAACAGACAGTACCAGATGGGCCTTGGCCCATTACAGAATAAGAAACATTATCAGAACTAGAATCAAAATGTAACGCCCCCACGCCCGAGACCGTCGCCGGAGTCGAGTATGAGGTGTTACTAAGCTTAATTTATCATTTTTAGAATTTTGAAATATTTGTTTCTACATTCACAGCTTTCAAGCTACTTGCGTCACAGTCACAAGAAAAATCATATCTTGAGTTACAAAACTCAAAATCAAGATCCGTAAATTTTTCCTGAATCTAGACTCATATACCTATCTACTAATTTTTTTCTAGAATTTTTGGTTGGGCCAATTAGTACAGTTTATTAGTTAAAGTTACCCCTGTTTCAGGACTTGACTGGTCTGACCTCTGTTTACTACGAACCACATTTATCTCTGTATAAAATTCATATGACTATGAGGTTTATTTCTCCTGAAACTATACTCAATAAGGATTCTGAGAATATAAAATACACCACCTAGTTATATCTGTACAATTTATGGTGAATTTATAAAGTTGAAACAGGGGATCCAGAAACTGCTCTGACCCTGTTTCACTAAAATTCAAATATCTTATAACATATAATTCCTTTACCTATTTCATTTGTTTTATGTGAAACTAGACATATAAGCTTCAATTTGATATTTAATTCATCACCAAATTCAATTTCTATGATTTTTAGTAAATTTTCAAACTCACATCAGTGTTGCTGCAATATTCTGTTTATGGCAATTTCATTCTTTTTATGAGTTTTCATGAATTAGATAACTTATTAATTTTCTATAACATCAAACATAATCTAAACTAACCATTTCCATAATTTATCATTATCAAGCATTTCCTCAACCATTCCATCACCATATCATAAGATCATTTACACAAAATAGGTATATTGCTATACATGCCATACTTAAATTTACAAGTCATTTACCGAAAAGTTCATCCGGATAGTGTGACTGATCCTTCGACCTATCCCGACTCCTGAGCTGGCTTGTCCAAAACTACAATGAGTAAGAAGGAGGGAGTAAGCATAAATGCTTAGTAAGTTCATATGCAAATAATAAGTAACATAACAAAGCAATCATACCAAACAACATTAGCATGCATCACCAAAACACATATCACATTTCTAACCATTTTTCATCATCTTGTTACCTTATCGTGATTGTATCAATACTCAACCCGAGGGTTAAATACATACCTGTCCAAAATATCCATTTCACATCACTTACCAATACGTCTCTTTACATCTCGAATATTCCTCCATTTGAGTAGAACTTTACCCGTTGAACACATCGAATATAATTCGATACATGGAAACTTCGCACATAAGTGCCACATATGTAGCCAAGCTACTATGTAACCCGCCCATAAGCGAACTCGGACTCAACTCAACGAGCTCGGGCGTTCGCATCCATAAGTGAACTCGGACTCAACTCAACGAGCTCGGATGCCTAGTTACATCTCACGAACTCGGACTCAACTCAACGAGTTCGGACATTTGCATCCATAAGTGAACTCGGACTCAACTCAACGAGTTCGGATGCTTAACCATCCTAGTGACATGTCACTTGTATCCTAATCTATTCCTAAGGTTCAAACGGGATTTTCCTCGAACACATATCCTTGCCGCCTTCCGTAGAATGCCTAACCAATACCCTAGTAACAATTATGTTTAACAAGTAATTCACATAATTTGCATTTTATTCGAAATTAACCACAAAGCATATATTTCATGATAAAAATCAGCATATCACATAATTGACATCAATGACTTAAAAATAACAATTATGCTACATTATTTACACATGAACTTACCTTGGTACCAAAATACAAAGATTTTGTAATTTAGTCCACAATCTTTTCTTTTCCTCGATTGGGGTCATTTCCATGTCTTTCTTGATCTAAAATAACACATTTAGCTTATTTAATACTCACATTATCAAATTAATCCTTAATTCAAATTTTGGCAAAATTACAATTTTACCCCTAAACTTTTGCATATTTACATTTTTTCCCCTAGGCTCGGGATTAAACTTTATTCCTTATTCTTATGTTTTACAACATGCTGATCACTTTTCCCTTCTATGGCAACATCAAATTCTCACTCTAACATGTACTTGTGACTATTAGGTATTTTTACCGATTAAGCCCTTTTACTCGTTTTTGCTTAAAATCGAGTAGTGTAAGTTGTCTAACATAATTTAAAACTTCATATTCTATCATAAAACATCAAAATACACAAATTTCACCTATGGGTATTTTTCCAAATATAAACCCTAGGTTAAATTATTGCTAACATAAGCTTAATCGAGCTACCGGGATCTCAAAAACGTAAAAATCATTAAAAAGGGGCTTAGAATCACTTACTATGAAGCTTGAAAGTTGAAGAAACCCTAGCTATGGTGAGATAGAGCATTCGGCAGCAACTAAATGAGGAAGATGACTATTTTGTGTCATTTTTCCCATTTTATTTCATTAATTATCCAAATGACCAAAATGCCCTTAATACCTTTCTTTGAAAATTTTCATATACAAGCCCATTTTTGTCCAAAATTTTAGAAATTGGTCAAATTGCTATTTAAGACCTCCTAATTAATATTTCAAAGCAATTTCATACTAAAAACTTCTAAAATGCAAGTTTTGCAACTTATTCGATTTAGTCCCTAACTTCAAATTAAGCATTTTATGCATAGAATTTCTTCACAAAATTTTCACACAATCATGCAATCATATCATAAACCTAAAAATAATTATAAAATAATTATTTCTATCTCGGATTTGTGGTCACGAAACCACTATTTCGATTAGGCCTTAATTCGGGATATTACAACTCTCCCCCCTTTAAGGATTTTCGTCCTCGAAAATCTTACCGGTAAACAGATATGGGTATTGATTTCTCATATTTTCTTCGGATTCCCATGTAGCTTCTTCTACTCCATGCTTTTTCCACAACACCTTCACAAGTGCAATATTTTTAGTTCTTAATTGTTTGACCTCTCGAGCTAAAATCTTAATTGGTTCTTCTTCGTAAGTCATATCTGGTTGTAGTTCAATTTCTATCGGTGAAACTACATGTGAAGGATCCGAACGATACCGACGTAACATAGATACGTGGAACACATCATGAATCTTCTCTAATTCAGGTGGTAAAGCTAGCCGATATGCTACCGGTCCAACTTTTTCAATTATTTCATACTGCCCGATAAAACGCGGACTTAATTTACCCTTCCGTCCAAATCTAAGGACTTTCTTCCACGGAGACACCTTTAAAAATACTTTATCACCAACTTGAAATTCAATGTCCTTTCGTTTTAAATCTGCATAAGATTTCTGTCTATCTGAAGCAACTTTCAAACAATCTCGAATTACCTTCACTTTTTCTTCAGTTTCTTTAATTAGATCAACTCCATAAATCTGATTTTCCTTGAGTTCAGTCCAATACAAAGGCGTTCGACACTTACGACCATACAATGCTTCATAAGGTGCCATTTTCAAGCTCGTCTGATAACTATTATTGTAAGAAAATTCTACCAACGGTAAATATTTTTCCCAACTTCCTTGAAATTCCAATACACAACATCTGAGCATATCTTCAAGAATCTGAATTACTCTCTCTGATTGTCCATCAGTTTGTGGATGAAAAGCGATCTTCGAATTTAACTTCATTACCTAACGCGTCTTGCAACTTTTGCCAAAATCGCGAGGTAAACCTTGGATCTCTATCTGAAATAATCGACAATGGTATTCCATGTAGTCTAACAATTTCTCTAATATACAATTCAGCCAACTTGTTAAGAGAATAATCCGTGCGTCTTGGGGATAAAATGAGCCGACTTAGTTAATCATCAACTATTACCCGGATGGCATCTTTCTTTCCCGAGAGTCAATGGCAATCTGATACAAAATCCATAGTAATCCGATCCCATTTCCATTCAGAACCATAATAGGCTGAAGTAATCCCAAAGGCACTTGGTGTTCACTTTCACCGTTGACAAATTAAGCATTTGGACACAAACTCGATATATCTCTTTTCATTCCATTCCACCAATACATTTTCTTCAAGTCATTATACATTTTCATACTACCGGATGAATTGAGAAACAACTACTATGTGCTTCCTGTAGGATCTTTTGAATCAATTCCTCATTCTTCGGTACACAAATCCGATCTTTAAACATTAAGTATCCATCAGAACCGATTCTGAAATCTGACTCTGTATCAACTTCACACTGCTTTCTCTTGGCTTGTAAATCTTGATCATCTTTCTGAGCTTCAAAAATTTCTTGTAAAAACATCGGTTTTGCTCTTAACTCTGCTAGAATCGAACCATCATCTGACATTTTCAACTGAGTGTTCATAACTCTCAAAGCAAACAACAACTTTCTGCTTAAAGCATCGGCAACCACATTCGCTTTTCCCGGATGATAATCAATAACAAGCTCATAATCTTTCAATAACTCCAACCATCTTCGCTGTCTTAAATTCAAGTCTTTTTTTGACATCAAGTACTTAAGACTTTTATGGTCGGTATATACCCGACACTTTTCACCATACAAATAATGTAGCCAAATTTTCAAAGCAAACACCACCGCAGCCAATTCCAAATCGTGAGTAGGATAATTCGTCTCATGAGGTTTTAACTGCCTCGAAGCATAAGCCACCACTTTTCCTTCTTGCATGAGCACACACCCCAAACCATTTAATGAAGCATCACTATACACCACAAATTCTTTACTCGATTCGGGCTGTACTAACACTTTGTGCCTCTGTTAATAACTTTTTCAATTCTTCAAAGCTCTGTTGACATTCTTCCGTCCATTCAAATTTAACATCCTTTCGGAGTAGTCTAGTTATAGGAGCAGCAATTATAGAAAATCCATTTACAAACCGCCGATAATACCCAGCTAACCCCAAGAAACTTCTAACTTCACATTTTTTTTCGGTGGTTTCCAATCAACAATGGCTGAAATTTTACTAGGATCAACCCGTATACCATCACCCAAATAATATGACCCAAAAATCCAACTTCCCTGAGCCAAAATTCACTTTTACTAAACTTAGCATACAGCTGCTTATCTCTCAAAGTTTGCAAAACTATCCTCAAATGCTCAGCATGCTCTGTCTCATCTTTTGAATAAATTAAAATATCATCTATAAACACCACAACAAATTTGTCCAAGTATGGTCGGAATATACGATTCATTAAATCCATAAACACAACAGGAGCATTTGTCAACCCAAATGGCATAACTAAAAGTTCATAATGATCGTACCTTGTTCTAAAAGCAGTTTTAGGCACATCCGACTCTTTTACCCGCAGCTGGTAATACCCAGATCTCAAGTCAATCTTTGAAAACCATGTCGCTCCTTTTAGCTGATCAAACAAATCATCAATTCTTGGCAACGGATACTTATTTTTGATTGTCACCTTGTTTAACTGCCGATAATCAACACATAACCTCATAGAACCATCCTTCTTTTTCACAAATAACACGGGAGCACCCCAAGGTGAAAAACTCGGTCTCACAAAGCCTTTATCAGTCAACTCTTGCAACTGCGACTTTAATTCTTTCAACTCTGCTGGTGCCATTCTATATGGAGCAATCGAAATCGGAGTTGTTCTCGGTATCAAATCAATACCAAATTCTACTTCCTCGATGAGGCAAACCCGGCAATTCTTCCGAAATACGTCCGCAAATTCACACACAACCAAGACTTGATTCAACTTTCTTTTCAACTTCTTTTGTATTAATTACATACGCCAAATAAGCTTCATAACCCTTTCTCAAATATCTTTGAGCCGACATTGAAGAAATCACGCTAGATAATGCCTCTGATTTGTCCGATTCAACCCATGAATTTCACCACTTTCACACTTTAATTCTATAATCTTTTCTTTGCAATTTATTTTAGCATCATGCAATGTCAACCAATCCATACCCAAAATAACATCAAACTCATCAAACGGCAACAACATCAAGTCAGCCGGAAAGTAATGACCCCGAATCATTAAAGGACATTTCTTACATACTTTATCAACAATCACACATTTGCCTAACTGATTCGACACTCTAATCATAAATTCTGTGTTCTCAACGGTATATTCATATCGATACCAATTTTATGCACACATATGAATGAGTAGAATCGGGATCAATCAAAGCAATAACATTAACATTATAAAGAGAAAATGTACCGGTAATCACATCGGGTGAGGAAGCATCTTCGCGCGCTTTAATAGCATAAGTTCTAGCCGGAGCCCTTCCTTCAGGTCTAACTGGTGCATCCCTGACTACATTCTTACTGCTTGTTTCACTTCTAGCTTTTCTTCGATATCTTCCTCTCGAATCCGCCCCACTTGTTTTTGTATTCTGAAGTTTTTCTTTTCACTCTCTCAGCGGTCTCTAATAAAATGATCCGAGAACCACATCGAAAACATTCATTTGCTCTGCACGGACCAAAATGATTCCTACCACATAGTTGGCACTCAGGTTTAACAAATCTCGAATTCCCTACACTGGCTGCCAAAGTAGTCTGGGACTTAGGACCCACATTTTGCTTCTTATAATTCCCATATGATTGCCCAGCTGAAGTTTGGGAACGAGGATTCATATTTCTTGATTTTCCAGGTTGTTGTGAAAATGAACTGCTCATCGATCTTTTCTTCCAGTTTCTAGTCTCAGTCTCTGCCTTTTTCTTCTCTTTAAGTAGTTCTTCAGCCTTGCAAGCTCGACCAACCAATACTACCATTTTTTTTAATTCAAGAATTCCAACAAATACCTTGATATCTTCGTTGAGCCCATCTTCAAATCGTCGGCACATCTTGGCCTCTGTAGGAACATACTCTCTGGCATATTTACTTAATCAAACAAACTCTCTTTCATATTCTGTAACCGTCATATTACCTTGCTTCAACTCAAGAAATTCTTTACGCTTCTGATCAATAAATCTTTCACTAATATATTTCTTCCGAAACTCTTCTTGAAAGAATTCCCAGGTTATTTTCTCTTTCGATACCACCGAAATCAAAGTCTTCCACCAATTATAAGCTGAATCCCTCAACAAAGATATAGTGCATTTCAAACATTCTTCAGTGTACAAGATAATTCATCAAATACCCTGATAGAATTTTCAAGCCAAAACTCGCTTTCTCGGCATCATCATCAATATTTGCTTTAAATTCTTGACCCCTTGCTTGCATGGATTCTATCAACTGAGTTCTATGAAATTTCATCGATCCATACCTTGAGGCATCGGGGGTACAGGTTGAGGAATTGGGGAGGTGGGGAGGTTGTACATTTGGGTTCGTGCATTTAACGAACTCAGTGTACCATGCACTCATCATTTGGAGAAAGGCTTCCCGACCCCTTTCTCCTCCTCCCTGACCAACAGTAGGAGGTGGATTTTCAGTCGGCGCTGCTCCTTCAACCAGAGCTGGCGCGTTACTCTCTACTTCATCTGCCACAGCTGGATCGGGATCCATTTACTAAAAAAATCATTTAAAAAGGTCAGAAGTCGTCACACTATCACAATTTATACATATGGCATGTATAGCAAAATCTGTACATACAACACGTAGTCCGAGAACCGACTAAACCTGCTCTGATACCACTAAATGTAACGCCCCCACGACCGAGACCGTCGCCGGAGTCGAGTATGAGGTGTTACTAAGCTTAATTTATCATTTTTAGAATTTTGAAATATTTGTTTCTACATTCACAGCTTTCAAGCTACTTGCGTCACAGTCACAAGAAAAATCATATCTTGAGTTACGAAACTTGAAATCAAGATCCGTAAATTTTCCCTGAATCTAGACTCATATACCTATCTACTAATTTTTTTCTAGAATTTTTGGTTAGGCCAATTAGTACATTTTATTAGTTAAAGTTACCCCTATTTCAGGACTTGACTGGTCTGACCTCTGTTTACTACGAACCACATTTATCTCTGTATAAAATTCATATGACTATGAGGTTTGTTTCTCCTGAAACTATACTCAATAAGGATTCTGAGAATATAAAATACACCATCTAGTTATATCTGTACAATTTATGGTGAATTTATAAAGTTGAAACAGGGGATTCAGAAACTGCTCTGACCCTGTTTCACTAAAATTCAAATATCTTATAACATATAATTCCTTTACCTGTTTCATTTGTTTTATGTGAAAATAGACATATAAGCTTCAATTTGATATTTAATTCATCACAAAATTCAATTTCTATGATTTTTAGTAAATTTTCAAACTCACATCAGTGTTGCTGCAATATTCTGTTTATGGCAATTTCATCCTTTTTATGAGTTTTCATGAATTAGATAACTTATTAATTTTCTATAACATCAAACATAATCTAAACTAACCATTTCCATAATTTATCATTATCAAGCATTTCCTCAACCATTCCATCACCATATCATAAGATCATTTACACAAAATAGGTATATTGCTATACATGCCATACTTAAATTTACAAGTCATTTACCAAAAGTTCATCCGGATAGTGTGACTCGATCCTTCGACCTATCCCGACTCTGAGAGCTGGCTTGTCCAAAACTACAATGAGTAAGAAGAAGGGAGTAAGCATAAATGCTTAGTAAGTTCATATGCAAATAATAAGTAACATAACAAAGCAATCATACCAAACAACATTAGCATGCATCACCAAAACACATATCACATTTCTAACCATTTTTCATCATCTTGTTACCTTATCGTGATTGTATCAATACTCAACCCGAGGGTTAAATATATACCTGTCCAAAATATCCATTTCACATCACTTGCCAATACGTCTCTTTACATCTCGAATATTCCTCCATTTGAGTAGAACTTTACCCGTTGAACACATCGGAATATAATTCGGATACATGGAAACTTCGCACATAAGTGCCACATATGTAGCCAAGCTACTATGTAACCCGCCCATAAGCGAACTCGGACTCAACTCAACGAGCTTGGTCGTTCGCATCCATAAGTGAACTCGGACTCAACTCAACGAGCTCGGATGCCTAGTTACATCTCACGAACTCGGACTCAACTCAACGAGTTCGGACATTTGCATCCATAAGTGAACTCAGACTCAACTCAACGAGTTTGGATGCTCAACCATCCTAGTGACATGTCACTTGTATTCTAATCTATTCCTAAGGTTCAAACGGGATTTTCCTCGAACACATATCCTTGCCGTCTTCCGTAGAATGCCGGAACCAATACTCGGTAACAATTATGTTTAACAAGTAATTCACATAATTTGCATTTTATTCGAAATTAACCACAAAGCATATATTTCATGATAAAAATCAGCATATCACATAATTGACATCAATGACTTAAAAATAACAATTATGCTACATTATTTACACATGAACTTACCTTGGTACCAAAATACAAAGATTTTGCAATTTAGTCCACAATCTTTTCTTTTCCTCGATTGGGGTTCGTTTCCACGTCTTTTTCTTGATCTAAAATAACACATTTAGCTTATTTAATACTCACATTATCAAATTAATCCTTAATTCAAATTTTGGCAAAATTACAATTTTACCCTAAACTTTTGCATATTTACATTTTTTCCCTAGGCTCTGGATTAAACTTTATTCCTTATTCTTATGTTTTACAACATGCTGATCACTTTTCCTTCTATGGCAACATCAAATTCTCACTCTAACATGTACTTGTGACTATTAGGTATTTTTACCGATTAAGCCCTTTTACTCGTTTTTGCTTAAAATCGAGTAGTGTAAGTTGTCTAACATAATTTAAAACTTCATATTCTATCATAAAACATCAAAATACACAAATTTCACCTATGGGTATTTTTCCAAATATAAACCCTAGGTTAAATTATTGCTAACATAAGCTTAATCGAGCTACCGGATCTCAAAAACGTAAAAATCATTAAAAACGGGCTTAGAATCACTTACTATGAAGCTTGAAAGTTGAAGAAACCCTAGCTATGGTGAGATAGAGCATTCAAGCGGCAACTAAATGGGGAAGATGACTATTTTGTGTCATTTTTCCCATTTTATTTCATTAATTATCCAAATGACCAAAATGCCCTTAATACCTTTCTTTGAAAATTTTCATATACAAGCCCATTTTTGTCCAAAATTTTAGAAATTGGTCAAATTGCTATTTAAGACCTCCTAATTAATATTTCAAAGCAATTTCATACTAAAAACTTCTAAAATGCAAGTTTTGCAACTTATTCGATTTAGTCCCTAACTTCAAATTAAGCATTTTATGCATAGAATTTCTTCACAAAATTTTCACACAATCATGCAATCATATCATAAACCTCAAAATAATTATAAAATAATTATTTCTATCTCAGATTTGTGGTCACGAAACCACTATTTCGATTAGGCCCTAATTCGGGATATTACACAAAATGAGAATCAAAATCAAAATCAGGTGACAGAATCAGAACCAGAATCAGAATCAGAATTATGTGACAGAATCAGAATCAGTATCAAGTAATAGAATCAGAATCAGAAGTAGAATTAGGTGACGAATCGAATCGATGTCGTAAATGTAATCGAATCGAAATGTGAATGCAATCCCACCCCATATCCATCCATATAGACCCCCGTACCAACCTTACTCCATGTGGGAGACAACTCGACCCACCCATCCGCTACACACCACGTAATTTGTAACATGGCGCTGAGCGTATATTGTGACAGAGTCACCAGATATGAATATTGTGGCGAGAGCCACTGTATCAGATATTTGTGGCATAGCCACCGAACGCTTCTCAATCAATATAACCCAACCCATGCAACATGTCATGTATGCGAATGTCATGCCCATATTTGAATCAAACAATCACAGTCAAGTCATTCATATCACCAACATGTATTCACAATCAAATCCACAACCACACAAATTAAGTCACCACTTGCCCACAAGGGCAAAATAGTCATTTAACACCTTAGGGGCAAAATGGTAATTTTACCCCACAAGGGTATCTCGGTAATTCTACCCTACAGGGGTATTTCAGTATTTCTACCCTACAAGGGTATTTCGGTAATTCTACCCTACAGGGGTATTTCAGTAATTCTACCTTACAGGGGTATTTTAGTAATTCTACCCTACAGGGGTATTTCGGTATTCCTACCCTACAAGGTTTTTTCAGTAATTCTACCCTACAGGGGTATTTTAGTAATTCTACCCTACAAGGGTATTTCGATATTTCTACCCTGCAAGGGTATTTTAGTAATTCTACCCTATAGGGGTATTTCGGTAATTCTACCCTACAAGGGTATTTAAGTAATTTTACCCTACAGGGGTATTTCAGTAATTCTACCCTACAGGGGTATTTCGGTAATTCTACCCTACAGGGGTATTTCGGTAATTCTACCCTACAGGGGTATTGCAGTAATTCTACCCTACAGGGGTATTTCAGTATTTCTACCTTACAAGGGTATTTTAGTAAACTAAAGTATTCTAAATAGGGATAACAATACGAATGGTCCTAAAGCCCATTCTCGGCCCAAATGGCCCACACGCTCGTGTGGCCTTTTTAGCCCAAATCTAGTCACAGATATGAGATTCACCTAGCCTAGTCCAATATTTACTACACAATCAAACAACTTATCCAATTGGGCCCGTAGGCCTATCGGGCCAACATGGCCCCTTTCTGCCCATCGCGGCCTGAAGTAATCATCCTACAGTTAGAGTAGTGAGAAATACACACTTGATAGGAGACTGGAGTTAATCCGCGCTCCGAGAACTCTTAGCCGACGCCCAACCCAAACGAGCACGCCATAAAGCGAAAGGGATCAGCCAAGAAAGGTACCTTTACTCTCCTCATGGTTCTCTCTATTTAAAGCCAGCTTCGCATCCACTCTTATGTTAGCTTCCCGATGTGGGATCCCTCCATCATCAGAGTTTAAATTCAACACCAACTCTTGCCGCCCCCTGTTAGAAAAATAAATGTTCTTTGATTGCCATGAGTTTCGAACCCTGGACCTCCTTGCCAACTCTATGATGCCACCTTCCTGCCTCTTATGTGGCACTACTTTGCCACTAGACCACAAGGCTTTTTGTGGCACAATTTCTCCAACAATATTCTTAAGGCCTACCTACTACACCCAGGGCTTGATTCACCTTAAACCAAAATTTCTGCTAGAGTCCAGGTTTGAACCCAGGACTTCTTCAACACTTCTCAGCACACTTAACCACTAAAATAAGCCTTCATTAACGAAATTTACATGCACAACAAAGTATTATAAGTTGCCTTCAACTGCTCCCATGCTCAAGGCCCGAAACTTCTAGGCCCAAATTCAGGGTGTTACAATGAAAAAGATCGTCGGGTAAATCATTTCAGTCTGGATCCAAAAGTTTAGAGACGATAACAGTCGTTCGAAGACTAGTGCGGGATATCTGAACAGGAATCATGTTAGATCGCAATCGAATTACAAATCTTCAGCCACGTTTGTTTCTAGTGTTGATAATGCAAGGAATGAAAAGCCTGAATGTGATCAGTGTGGAAGACGACACTTTGGTGAATGTTGGGGAAAAAGTAATAACCGAGCTTGTTATAGTTGTGGATTAAGAAACCATTTTATTAAAGACTGTCCAAATTTAGCTGAAAAAGATAATGTTCAGAATCTGAGACCGAATGGTAATGTTTCTCGTGGTAGACCTCCCAAAAATACGAGAAATTTAAGCTGTAGTCAAAGGGGAACGAAAGACATAGCTGTTAGATCTGAGGCTCGTGCACCTGCTAGAGCGTATGCTATCCGAGCTCGAGAGGAAGCTTCATCGCTAGATGTGATTACAGGTACATTTACTCTCTATGATACTTATGTGATTGCTTTGATAGATCCTGGATCAACACATTCATATATATATATGAACTTAGTGAATAGTAAGACTTTGTCTGTAGAGTGTACTGGATTTGTAATTAGAGTTTCAAATCCCCTAGGCAGATGTGTCTTGGTTGATAAAGTCTACAGGAATTGTCCGTTAATGTTTCGAGACAATTGTTTTCTAGCTGATTTGATGCTATTACCTTTTGATGAGTTTGATATTATTTTGGGAATGGATTGGTTAACTTTGCATGATGCTGTGGTGAACTGTAAACGGAAAACTATTGATTTGATATGCAAGAATGATGAAATAGTCAAAATTGAATCTAGTGATTTGAATGGATTGCCTGCAGTAATATCTTCGATGAAAGCTTTAAGTATTGTGAGAAAGGGTTGTGAAGCCTACTTTGCTTATGTGATTGATTCAAAAGTGTCAGAAAAGAAAGTTAATCTGTACCTGTTATTTGTGAGTTTCCTGATGTGTTTCCTAAAGAGCTACCTGGTTTGCCTCCGATTCGAGAAGTCGAGTTTGGCATTGAATTAGTACCTGGTACCACTCCGATTTCAATAGCTCCGTATAGAATGGCTTTGACTGAGTTAAAGGAATTAAAATCTCTGTTGCAAGAATTGACTGATCGAGGATTTGCTAGACCGAGTTTTTCACCATGGGGTGCTCCTATTCTATTTGTGAAAAAGAAAGATGGCACAATGAGAATGTGTATTGATTACCGACAACTTAACAAAGCGACTATAAAGAAAAAATATCCTCTGCCTCGAATAGCTGATTTGTTTGATTAGTTGAAAGGTGCGACTGTGTTTTCAAAAATAGATCTGAGATCGGGTTACTATCAGTTACGGGTAAAGGACTCTGACATTCTGAAAACCGCTTTTCTAACGAGGTATGGGCATTATGAATTTTTAGTTATGCCTTTTGGATTAATGAATGCACCTGCTGTATTTATGGATTTAATGAATAGAATTTTCAGACCGTATCTAGATCAATTTGTTGTTGTATTCCTTGATGATATATTGATTTATTCACGTGATGAATCTGAGCATGTTGAACATCTAAAAATAGTGTTACAGACTCTACGAGATAAACAGTTGTATGCAAATTTTAGTAAATGTGAATTCTGGTTGCGAGAAGTTGGTTTTCTAGGTCATATTAGCAAGATTACAGCTATTCTAGATTGGAAGCCTCCGAGCAATGTATCTGAAGTTCGTAGTTTTCTGGGACTTGCCGGTTATTACAGACGATTTGTAAAAGATTTCTCTATGATAGCAACTTCGTTAACAAAATTGCTTCAGAAAGATGTGAAATTTGAATAGTCTGAGCAATGTTAGAAAATTTTTGATCGGTTAAAAGCTCTGTTAACTGAAGCTCCAGTGTTAGTACAGCCTGAGTCGGGTAAGGAATTCATTGTTTACAGCGATGCTTCATTGAATGGGCTAGGTTGTGTTTTAATGCAAGAAGGAAAAGTTATTGCTTATGCTTCGAGACAGTTGAAGCCACATAAGAAGAATTATCTGACACACGACCTTGAGTTAGCTGCCATTGTATTTGCCTTGAAGATCTAGCGTTACTATTTGTTTGGTGAGAAATGTCACGTGTTTTGTGATCATAAAAGTCTGAAGTATTTAATGACGCAAAAAGATTTGAATCTGCGACAGAGAAGATGGTTAGAATTGTTAAAAGACTACGAACTTGTGATTGATTATCACCCGGGAAAAGAAAATGTGGTTGCTGATGCTTTGAGTCGAAAATCATTATTTGAAATGAATGCTCATTTAGTTCTGTCTGATAATGGTTCAGTTTTAGCTGAATTAAAAGCGAGACCTTTGTTTTTACAACAGATTATTAAAGCTTAGAAAGTTGATAATGAGATTATGGCTAAACGAACTCAGTGTAATTTTGATTCTGATTCTAAATTCCAAATAGATGATGGTGACTGTCTAAGGTTCAAAAATAGACTTTGTGTTCCAAAAAATCCAGATTTGATTCAAATGATTTTGAGTGAAGCTCACAGTAGTAAATTTTCTATACATCCGGGAAGTACGAAAATGTATAACAATTTGAAACAATTATATTGGTGGCATGGAATGAAAAGAGATATTTCTGACTTTGTTTCGAGATGTTTAACTTGTCAGCAAGTTAAGGCTGAGCATCAGGTGCCATCTGGGTTATTACAACCGATTATGATTCCGGAGTGGAAATGGGATCGAGTGACCATGGATTTTTTCGGGTTTGCCTCTGTCTCCGAAAAAGAAAGACACAATTTGGGTTGTAGTTGATCGTTTGACAAAATCAACTCATTTTATTTCGATTCGGTTTGATTATTTGCTTGATAAACTAGCTGAGTTGTATATTTCTGATATTGTGAGATTGCATGGTGTGCCATTGTCGATAGTGTCAGATAGAGACCTGAGATTTACGTTGCGATTTTGGAAGAAATTGCAAGATGCTCTGGGTACTAAATTACACTTTAGCACTGCTTTCCATCCGCAAATGGACAGACAGTCTAAATGGATTATTCAGATACTCGAGATATGTTGAGATGTTGTATTCTTGAGTTTGAAAGTACGTGGGAAAAATATTTACCTTTGATTGAATTCGCTTATAATGATAGTTTTCAATCGAGCATTAAAATGGCACCGTACGAAGCCTTATACGGTAGAAAGTGTAGAACTCCGTTATACTGGACTGAGCTCAGCGAGAATAAGATTTACGGTATTGATCTGATAAAAGAAATAGAGCAGAAAGTGAAAATAATTCGAGTTAGTCTGAAAGCTGCCTCTGATCGTCAGAAATCATATGCAGATTTGAAAAGAAAAGACATTGAATTTGAGATCAGTGACAAAGTGTTTCTGAAAGTGTCTCCATGGAAGAAAGTGATTTGGTTTGGTAGAGAAGGCAAGTTGAGTCTGAGGTTCATCGGGCCGTGTGAAATCATTGAGCGAGTTGGGCCAGTTTCTTATAGATTGAGGCTACCATCTGAATTAGAAAAGATACATAATGTGTTTCACGTATCAATGCTTCGACGGTACAGATCTAATCCTTCCCATGTAATTCCTTCATTTGAGATTGAAATTCCGTCTGATATGACTTACGAAGAAAAGTCGATTCGAATCTTAGCTCGAGAGGTTAAAGAGTTACGTAATAAGAAGATTTCGTTAGTTAAAGTGATGTGGCATCGACACGATATTGAAGAGGCAACGTGGGAGCCTGAAGATGTTATGAAACAACAATATCCAAATCTGTTTAATAGTAAGATTTTCGGGGACGAAAATCCCTAAGGGGGGAGAATTGTAACAGTCTGATTTTGATCCTAGTCGGAATAGTGGTTTCGGGGACTACAAATCCGAGTTCAAAAAATATTTTAATATTATTTTCTGCGTCTGTGATATGTGAATTTATAACTGTGAAGTTTCTGTGACTTAATTTGTCTATTGCTGTGCTTAATTATGATAAAAGACTAAATCGCGTAAAATGCAAAAGTTGCATGCTATATGTTAATGGGGTTAATTGGCCTTGGCTTTTAAAATAAAGGTCCTTGCATGGTAATTATACCATTAATTTTAATGGTGGACAATGATGGACAATAGTTGGTAAAAATTCAAAGATATATGTCATAGGCAAAATGGTAAATCATGAAATAAATAGAACAAATTAAAGAAAATGAAGAAAAAGGCATGCAAAAAACACCTTGTTTCAGCCGAAAATAAGAGAAAGAAGAAGCCATTGAAGCTTCAAAGCATTCGACCATTGCATGTGTTAATAGGTTAGTCCATTTTGTTCGATTTTTGATAATTTCTATATTTTTGAGATCGTTGCTTCGTGTTTTATAAAGCCCATGCCTTAATTTCTAATTTTGGTGATGATTTTGAAATGTGCCATTGATGAAACTATGAGTCTTGTGATGTTAGTTGATGAATTATGGAAGCTTGATGTTGACTTTAAATGTTTTATTTTTGGATTTTTGATGAAATTGAGTATTATGGGCTAAATTGTAAAAATTTTATTTTGAAGGACTAAAATGTGAAATAAATGAAATACATGGAATTTTTTGAGAGCTAGAAGAATTTGGCTAAACTTGTGTGTATGCAATTTATGTGTACTTTGTGATTTTGTGAAATAGGGGCTAAAGTGTCGAAATGTGAAAATGTAAGGGCTAGTTTGAAATTGCCCTAAATATGTGTTTATGGATTAAATTGAATTAATTGGTGAATAAAAGGGTTAATTTTGAAAACATATAGATCAAGAAAGGAGGAATTTGGACTTAGATCGAGGAAATTCGAAGACTATCGAGGAAACAGTTCAAATCGACAATTCCGAGTACGAGGTAAGTTCGTACTTAAAATATGATGTTAAATAAGCTTTGAAGCCTTTATTATACATGGTTTGTATATAATTGAATTGGACGATATGATGATGAATCAGAAGTTTTGGCACTAAGTGTGCGATTTAAACTATCTTGGCACTAAGTGTGCGATTTAAATTAGCTTCGACTATTTGAGGCACTAAATGTGCGATACCGACTTAGTCTCGGTTATTTGAGATGGCACTGAGTGTGCGAAAATATTTATTTTGGGCTAACCATATAACACTAAGTGGGCAGATGTCTAAAATACGAATAAGTTATGGAAAGTCTTATAACATTCACAAGAGGTGAGTATGAAAGTGTATAAGTACGGGAAGATTCAGGTATGTATAATACCTAAGTGGTAGAGAATGTTATGTATATGAATTTCATTGAGTTGATGTAGATTTATGGATTGAAATTGTGCAAATACTTAGATGTTGTTATTTTATGTTTCATATATTATGAATGATTTGAGTACGAGCTTACTAAGGTTTTGAAAGCTTACTTTGTGTGTGTTTGCATTGTTTTATAGATATCAAAGCTACTGAAAGCTCGGAGATCGTCAAGGATCGTCATCACACTATCGGACCTCATTTTGGTACTTTTGAAAATGTATATATTTGAAGTATGGCATGTATAGGCTAGTAGTTGGGAAGTATATTTTGTGATGTATATATTTCGCTATGTGATTCTGCAAATTTTGTGTTTGAATTCATGGTTGTAAATGGTTTATAATATGTGGAGTTATATGCAGTGGAGGTATGTTTTAGATGGATAAAATAAATGGTAAGTTGGTGAGTTCATGGTATGAGATTGATTGATGTTTTTGATATAAACCTACCTTATGTTTTGGTATAAATAGGTAAGGTTTATAATTATGTAAATGGTTGATAATATTATGGCATGAAAGATGTATGTTTTAGCATAAATAATGGTTGATTGGGTTGTACATATATGCTTGATTCCTTGCTTGTAGGTTGACCCAAAAAGGGGTGGCAAATTTTGGCTCAAACCAAGTCTGCTTGGTGCCACACGGTCAAGGGACACGGGCTTGCCTTGGGGCCGTGTAAGAAAAGCAGTATTCTCCGAAGAATCAGACGGTCTTGACACACGGGCATGTCATATGGCCGTGGGCTAAAGTCAGTAGCTAGCTAAGTATCACACGGCCATAGTACACGGGCGTGCTTATTGGCCGTGTGAAAAAGTCAGTATGCATGCTCTGTTTTGGCACGGTTGGTTCACATGGGTGTGTCTGATGCCCGTGTGAGGCACACGGACTGGACGCATGGGCATGTGACCTCAACAGAATTGGAAAATTTTCTATGTTCTAAATTTTATGAATGTGTTCAGTTTAGCTTTTACCATTCTTAAACGTATGTTTTAGGTCTCGTAGAATTTCTTATGAAATAACTGCTTATGAAATGATATTAAATAATATCTGTGATTCTGAATTGGTCTGAGATGTTCTGTCTGTTTGGTAATGCCTTGTAACCCTAATCCGATGTCGGTTACGGGTTAGGGGTATTACAATAAACACAAAGTTTTATTAAACAAACATCAATGAAACTAATGAAATGGAGCAGATAAAGTGCCTCAGTTTGACCTTGCCTTCAAAGGACCATAAACATTAGACTGAACCAACTCTAGCAAATCAAATTTTCTTGAAGGATAACTCTTAAACAAAGTTCATCTCTATTTTTAGGTAAACATAGAGCATAATTCTTAAATGTTATAATTTTTAAACCTAAAAGTTTGTTCTTCTTGGCTAAACAACTAAGCCACTTGTTGCTCATGTGACTAAGCCATTTATGCTATAACTTTATTAAGTTACTATTTTTTTTCATATTCACAATGCCTCTAAAAATTGAATCTTGTACCAAGAACAAATTCAAGCTCTTCTTTCCTCGAGCCATAACCAAGGAGTCTTTCATCAATTTTCACTAACCCTTACTAAAAGTGTTACAAAATCCCTTATCATCAAACATTCCCATTGAAATCATATTGAAATGGAAATCTGATACATTCTTGTTTTTTAGCATCAACTTTGTTCCATTATTAGTAACCAAGTTAACATTTCTCATGCTAAAGACATGACATGCACTAAATCATCATTACCCATCCTAAATACCCCAAAATTACTGGGAGTATAAGATTTTATTTCAAGCACTCTTCCCAATGGTGTGACATGATGTAAAGCAACAATATCTTTCACTCGTCTTGTCGAATACTAGGTTGACTGCATTCTTATCACAAAAAACTAGTAGATCATCAAAAGTAACAATAGCAACATGTTTGGATTTTTCATTTTCTGTTTCTCTTATTTATCACTATCACTTTTGTACTCTATTTTCCCACTTCTAGCAATATTTCTTGATATGACCTTTCTTACCATAATGATGATAATTACGATCCTTGTATATGTTGCTCTTGACTTGCTTTGGATATTATCTCTACCCGTTTCCCTTTGTCTTTGGTTTTCCCGTTATTTTTTATAACTAGAACCTCGAATTATGATGAAGAAACTTGAGGTCTTCTCACCTCTTCATTCAACATGCTACTCTTAGCAATTTTATAGTCATAATACCTAAAAAAGTAGAATTAATTACTGAAACTAAAAAATTTTGCCAAGAATCTAGTAGAGTAGTAAGCTACCAGAGCTTCAATATCTCATCATATAATTTGATGCCTATGCTAAATAATTAAGTTATAACAAGCAGAAAATCATTTAATTGATCAACCATGGATTTCCCTTCTTTATACCTCAACATCACCACCTTAAGAAAGAACATTTTGTTATTACATACTTCAAATAATACAAGTTTTCAAGTTTGTTCCATAATGTACCCACATTTCTCTCTTGGTTTGTAATATCCCGAATTAGGGCCTAATCGGAATAGTGGTTTCGTGACCACAAATCCGAGATAGAAATAATTATTTTATAATTATTTTGATGTTTATGATATGATTGCATGATTGTGTGAAAATTTCGTGACGAAATTCTGTGCATAAAGTGCTTAAGTTGAAATTAGGGACTAAATCGAATAACTTGCAAAACTTGCATTCTAGAAGTTTTTAGTATGAAATTACTTTGGAATATTAATGAGGAGGTCTTAAATAGAAATTTGACCAATTTCTAAAATTTTGGACAAAAATGGGCTTGTACATGAAAATTTTCAAAGAAAGGTATTAAGGGTATTTTGGTCATTTGCATATTAAATGAAATAAAATGAGAAAAATAACACAAAATAGTCATCTTCTCCATATAGTTGCTGCCAAATTTTTCTCTCTCCATAGCTAGGGTTTCTTCAACTTTTAAGCCTTGATTGTAAGTGATTTCTATGCCCGTTTTTAATGTTCTTTACGTTTTTGAAATTCCGGTAGCTCGATTTAGCTTATGCTAGCAATAATTTAACCTAGGGTTCATATTTGGAAAAATACCCATAGGTGAAATTTGTATATTTTGGTGTTTTATGATAGAATACGAGGTTTTAAATTATGTCAGACAACTTGTACTACTCGGTTTTAAGCAAAAACGAGTAAAAGGGCTTAATCGATAAAAATACCTAATAGTCATAAGTACATGTTAGAGTGTGAAATTGATGCTGCCATAGAAGGGAAAAATGATCAGCATGTCATAAAACATAAGAAAATAGGATGAAGTTTAATTCCCGAGCCTAGGGGCAAAAGTGTAATTATGCAAAAGTTTAGGGGCAAAAATGTAATTTTGCCAAAGTTCGTATTAAATGCTGTTTTGATGAATGTATGTATTAACTAAGATTAATTTGGCATTATAGATCAAGAGAAACAAGATTCAAGTCGCGATCGAGGGAAAAACAAAGTTTACGAAGAATAGGCTCGATTGCTAATAATTTTATACCGAGGTAAGTTCATATGTAAATATTATAATATAACTGTTATTTTAAATCATTTAATACTATTTATACGAAATTATGATTTGTTATCATGCAATTCTATGCTTTATGGTTATTATTGAATTATATGTAAATTATGATTTGCTACCGAGTATCGGTTTCGATGTTCTGTGGAAGACAGCAAAGATGTGTAATCAAGGAAAAAGCCCGTTTGAACCTTGGGAATAGATTGGAATACAAGTGACATGTCACTAGGATGGTTGAGCATCCGAACTCGTTGAGTTGAGCCCGAGTTCACTTATGGATGCAAATGTCTGAACTCGTTGAGTTGAATCCGAGTTCGTGAGATGTAACTAGGCATCCGAGCTCGTTGAGTTGAGTCCGAGTTCACTTATGGATGCGAACGCCCGAGCTCGTTGATTTGAGTCCGAGTTCGCTTATGGGCGGGTTACATGGTAGCTTGGCTACATATGTGGCACTTATGTACAAACTTTCCGTGTATTCGAATTATATTCCGATGTATTCAACGGGTGGATCTTAAGAAAATAAGGAGAATGCCTAAAACGAAGGTGACATGTTGGTAAGTGTGGTAAATGAGAAAATTTGACAGGTATGTGCTTAAACCCTCGGGTTGAAAACTTGGTAAGATGAAATCGTAGAAAGATATTAAATGTAAATGATGTTTTATGTGGGATTGTGTGATTATGTTACTTGCTATTTGCATGTGAACTTACTAAGCATTTATGCTTACTCCCTCCTTTTCTTTCATTGTAGTTTTGACAAGCCGGCTTGAGAATCGGGATAGGTCGAAGACTCGTTCACACTATCCGAAGGCTTAAATCGGTAAAATGGCTTGTATATTTTGAATGTGGCATGTGTGGCAAAATACTCACTTTGTGTAATTGATCTTATGATATGGCTATGGTTTGGCAAGAAAAGGGTTTGTAAATGATTAGCCATTGGAGTGGCCAATCTAAGTCATATTTGAAGTTATGTATGTTTAAAATGATATTTAGTCCATGAAAATCCTTAGTAAAGTGAAATTTGCCATAAAACAGAATCTGACAGCAGCAGTGATGTAAATTTGAAAAATCACTAAAAATAGTAGAAATATAATTAAATGATGAGTAAGTTATGAAATTGAAGCTTAATGAGTCTATTTTCATATGGATTGAACAAAACAGGTATATGAATTATAATTTATGAGATATTTGAATTTTGGTGAAACAAGGCCAGAGTGATTTCTGGATCCCCTGTTCTGACTTTGGAAATTTACCATAAATTGTATAAAAATAATTAGAATCCATATTTTATATGTACAGATTTATTATTGAGCCTAGTTTTAAGGGAAATAAACTTCATAGTCATTGAAATTCTGTACAGAGAGATATTTTATTCATAATACACAGAGGTCAGATCAGTTGAACCCTGAAACAGGGGAGACTTTAACTAATAAACTGTACTAATTGACCTAGCCAAAAATTCTAGAAAAAAATTAGTAAATAGATATATGAGTCTAGTTTCAAGGAAAATTTACGGAATTGGATTTTAAGTTTTTTAACTCAATATATGAATTTTTAAGCGACTGTGACGCAGATTGCTAGCTTGACTGGAAATTTTAAAATTAAATTGTTTGAGCTGTTTAAGCAATGAATTAAGTCTGTTAACACCTCGTGTTCGACTCCGGCAACGGTCTCGGGTACGGGGCGTTACATGGTTAATGTGGTTCTAAACATTTTCTTCAACAATTTTTCAAATAAAATCATGCACATATTGATGCTTAAACTGTTATTCCTTGTCACTTTTAGAGCCAGGTTTTAATATTACAACATAACAACCAAGTTCCGTCAACATCGATAATTTATTTCATTTAACACAATCATTTTCTTATGTTGATTTCCATAACTACAACATAACAACCAAGTTCGGATTTATGCTTTCGAGGTTTCAATAACTTTAATATATTCCCAACAAATGGTAAATGGTAAATGGTAAAGTGGGTATTTCCACAAAGTGAGACCCATGAGCTCAAAAAATCTGAACTAACATTTAATGTATAATCAAATATTCTAATTGAGACATGATAACTCTAGAATATAAAGTTATCTTCAATACTATTAGACTAATAATTCATGCAAAATTTGAATGGTTGATAATAAATTTTGGAGTTTTTATTATAATTCTTTTTTGTTAGATGATAAGATAAATTTATTAATTTGATCATTTTATATGCTAAACACATGAATTTTGCAGTTTTAAAGGTAGTTGGTGCATTGGAAGAAAAGACAGTCTTGAAGCTAACCTATTGATGCTCAATGCTGTAGCATTTCTACAACATAATCTATGCAGAATTGGGCTGATGTAGTGCCATCCTTGGGCAACCCAAATAGGCTTATTGGACCTTGGAAACACCCTTGACCCAACTCTAAATTTGGGTTAGCACAACTAGACAACCTACTAAGGAGAAAGGAGCTCAAACCATCCACTAGGGAGGAAGACTCCCAACCGTCCATAGAGGTGCCCAAACTATCCATAAAGACTTGGTAAACACTTGAAAAATAAGCAAAGAACTCCCTCCCCTTAAATCAAGTGATTGTCCAACACCTTCTCCACAATTCAAACATTTCTCTCCCCTGAATCAAGCATGAATTAAAGAACATCCTCAACCTCTCTCCATGCCGTCCACTCCTCTTCCGCAATGTAAGGGCCGACTATTCACTTAAAGAAAATCAAGGCATGTGTAACAACTCGTTTTTTAATGGTGTCAGATATAGTGGTTTCGGGACCATAATTATGAAAAACGAGTCAGGAAATAATATTAATTTACTATTTATGATTGTTTATTAAAGTCATACTAAATTTTGGTTAAGAAATTTTAATGTTTAAATAAGTAATTAAGTAAAAAGGACTAAATTGGAAAAGCTGCAAAATTTGAAGTTTATTAGTTAAATGTGTCAAATAGATATGAAAAGGAAAATTTATGGACTTAGTGGGTAATTATAACATATGTATAGTTAGTGGACCATTATGGACAAGGTTTGGTTAAAATTCTAATTAAGGGTAAAATAGTAAATAAAATAACATAAACAAAAACAATTTGATGCTCATCTTCTCCATTTTCACTATATTTGGCCACATCACCATTGAAGCTAAGCTTGGAGAAGTTTGGTTCATATTCTAGCTTGCATTTGAGTAAATTTAGGTTCCGTTTTTAGTAATTGTTATGTTTTTGAGTTCGTATTAGCTTAATTTAGCTAGCCCGAGGGTTAAATTGTGAAACTGTTAAAATTTAGGGATTTAATATGAATTTTTTAATGTGTTTTTAAACTTTGTTAATAGATTCATGAATTTGGTAGTTAAATATAAATATTTTGATAAGTAATTTTTGGTAATTTTAGGGTATAATGACTTATTCATGAAAATAGTAAAAGTTCACGTAAATTTTGTGAAATGATGAAAAATATGGGTTGATTAGAAGCTCTAAGAAATTTGGCTAGCATGGCAAGTTTCAGGTTTAGAGACTAAATTGCATAAAAGGTAAAATGTTGGGGTAATTTTGTAAAATGATGATGGAATGGATTAATTGTATAAAATTGTTTATTTAAGTGTTGTAAAGGTATTAATTGAATGAAATTACTATTTAGATCAAGAAACGCACCAAACAGATTTAAATCTAGGAAAAGCTAAAGTTTCAGACTAGTTGTTGACTATCTTTTTGCAACAGTTTTAGTCGAGGTAAGTTTGTAAGTTAATTTAATAGTTAATTGATTGATGTTTTGTAGTTAAATGCTTATCTATATATGATTGGTTCATCAAATTCATTGGATTGAGAAATGAGAAAGACCATGATTGAAAGATATCATGACATTTACCCGAAATGATAAAGACCATAGTTGAAAGATACTATGGCACTAAACCGGAAATGTGTAAGACCATAGTTGAAAGATGTTATGACGTTAAATCTGATACAAATAAGACCATAGTTGAAAGATACTATGACATTACTTTAGGAATACATAAGACCATGGTTGGAAGATACTATGGCATCCTTTGAAACGATGAATTATTAGTGAATACTCTTTTGAACTATCGAGGTTTGTTGTACGAAAATAAATCAAATGAACATATAGATGCTTTATGACTCAATGCATCGTTAAGTTTAAATAATCTTGGTTTAGCAAATTATGTTACATTCTATACAAGCTTACTAAGCATAAATTGCTTACGTTGTCTGTATCTTTCTCTTCTAGATCGAGTTAGATCACACACACTATCCGTTCACCATCTCGGTAGATGTCTTGGATCATTTTGATGTTGGTTATGAATGACATGTATTAGGATATTTTGGTTAATTTGTTCATGTTGTTATGCTTGGTACTTGAAATGGTAATACTTTGTAGTCATGTATATGTGTTTGGTATTTTGCTTAAATGGTATTGTAGTAAATGCTTTTAGTCTTTGGTGGATGCTTTATGATGATAAATATAAATGTTGATTAAAGGAAGTGAAGAAATGGAATACTTGAGTAGTGTTAAATACATATATTAGATGTTGCTTTGAGATGAAATTGTGTGATTGTTGGAAGTAGTCATGGATGGTATAAATGAATGGTAAATTAGGTATGTGATTATCCTTGCTCAATGTGAATTTAAAATCAAGTTAGCTTGGTGTGTGATAGGTGTTTGATTTGGTTTAATTTGGCAAATCAATTGTGGTGTCAATGAGGGCACATTGGTTAGGCACCTAGGTTGATTGGTTTTGGCATGTTTTAGGTGTGTTTTATTGAGTTTTAATGTGTGAATGTGTTTGGAAATGGTTTGTCTTGGTGTATAAGAAAATGGTTGTTTAATTGGCTTGCATTAAAGGTTATTTTGGTAGCACACGACCTGGGACATGGGCTGTCACATGGCTATGTGCCACACACAATCACACCACACGGTTGTGTGTCATTTTAAATTTTAAGTGCAGGTTGGTCCTCACGGTCACAGAGAGTTACATGGCCGTGTGATCCTACTTCGAATATACACACAGTCTAGCACACAGTCATGTGATGCTATTTCGAATACCTACACTAGCTAGGACACAACCGTCTGTCCCATAGTTCAAATGTTACACGGTTGACCACATGGCCATGTTTTGAGTCACACAGCCTGGCCACACGGCCATGTGACCCCTGTTTCCAAAATTTTTAGATTTTTCTAAAATTTTCTGTTTCATTTCAAATTAGTCCCTGATTATTCCTAAATAATTTTAAAGTCTTGTAGGCTCGATTTAAGGCTTGTAAAGGTATTTATGCTATGAATGAATATTGGAAATAGATGTTAATATTTTAAATTTATTAAATATTCTATGTAATATTAATTATTTTAATTTATACTGTAATATTTTGTAACCCTAATCCAGTGACGGAGATGGGTTAGGGGTCATTTGCTAAAAATAGATGGCTTCAACAAGTAAAAATAGGGGATAGCTATTTCACTCATCCACTCATCATCTCTTCTACCATTTTCCATTCATTCACTTCCTATTTGAGAGAGCAACACGCAAATTTGAGAGGAGCAATTTAGAAGTCTTTTTGAGCTGCCAAATTCAACACTTCAAAGAGTAATTGTGCATAGGAGCAAAGGAGAGGAAATGAGGAAAAACAACACAAGCTGCGCCATGGAAAAACATCGGATTCGACTTCTAGTTTCTTTTCGTTTAATCTTTTAATTTTTGTTCAAAGTCGATAAACATGATTGCCAGTCATTTTTCTACTTTCAAATTAATTAAAACGACTTAAATCTATTGATGTTAGGTTGATTGCATTATCTTATCTTACATTTGAAAGAAAATTTAATATCATATGTAGTATTAATATGTCAATAACAATGACAATGCAGTACAATGCAGTAGCAGTAGCACAATAGAATACCTAGAATCGGACAAAGTTAAAAATTAGAAAAAGAATTTTGTCGAGCCCTGTATAAATAATTTCCTTAAGACAGATTCGTCCTCTCCTTGGTGCTTCGAGTAGCACTGGATGTCTGTCTTTCAGGATACAACAACAAACGATCACAGTAGTAGCACAACAATAGTGATCAATCGAACACAATCTTGCCTTTTTCTATTACCAGGAGAAATGAATTTAGAAGGAATTTTTTATATTGATAGTTTTGATGATATCTTTTTGAAATCTCCTAACTTGGTTTTATATAGAGGAGAGGAAATGAATGAAGAGATTTGTTGAAAAATTAATAGACATGAGTGAATAGAGACAATGAATGAAAAAAAATTCAATATTAAACCAAGAGATACATTTTTTTTAAAAGATACAACTGTATGGAAAAATGCAATATTAAACCAAGAGATACAATTATCATTCATCACTTAATAATTATAATTCATCACTCAATAATTATTTTCCAACAATCCCCCACATGAATGAAATTGATGGATCAACGGGACTTAAAGACTCAAAGAGGTAATAGATTCTACATTCAATATTTGCATAGGATAGGTAGGCATCAACCCTTGAACTTTCCCTTGTGAAAGTATATTTACTTTACTAGCTGACCAATAGACGCGATGTCCTTGAACTATTCTATCGTTTGTGTAAACGATGATATTTCTCATGCAAATACATCACTGGAAAGATTTTTGGTTCTCATGGGTATGTTTAAATGGTTGTGAACATCCTCCTGGGTTCTACAAGAGCTTAGAGAATTATGCCCCAATAGTCTCCTTGAGGCAGCCCCACTTCACTCTCACATAGGTGACTTATGCTGTCCGTTTCATCAAAACAGAAAATGGTCATTAAAAGCATTGCTTAAAATTTTCCACATTTTAATCATTGTTTTCACCATAGGAATAGAGTCGAGATAAGAACGCCCACAGTGACCTCACAAGGTCTATGCAAGTATGTTGTCCCATTGAACCTAGATATTGTGATCTCCAGTCAACTAGGTTGGGTTTTCCTTCACATAGCGCCTTAAATATTCATAGGCTTTAGTCCCATTCCTTTCGATGTTTTATCAACTTGATCTTTGTTTAACCATTTGGTTAGTAGATCCACAGTGTTATCTTTTGATCTTACAAAATCAATAGAGATAACTCCAGTTGAGATCAATTGTCTTATGGGATTGTGCCGACGATGCATGTGTCTCGACTTACCATTATACATTATGTTCTGTGCTCTACCAATTGTTGCTTGGTTATCACAATATATGTATATTATGGGCACAAGCTTTGGGCATTCAAGAATATCCTCTAAAAAGTTTCATAGCCATTCTGCCTCTTCTCCAGATTTGTTTAGAGTTACAAACTCAACTCCTCCCAATGTGAAAATATAACCAGTTATGCCTTTGGTATCTTGAATATCAGATATCCAACTGGCATCGGAGAATCCTTCTAACATAGTAGGATCTCTGGAATAATGCAATACGTAGTTCCAAGTATATTTGAGATATATTAGTACCATCACAATTGCTTTCCAGTGGTTCTCCCCTAGATTGCTTGTGAATCTGCTTAAACTGCTTACAGTGAAAACAATATCAAGTCTAGTACAACTCATAAGGTACATTAGACTACCTATGACTCTTGTATATTCCACTTGGTCAATACTTTCACCTTTGTTTTTGGACAGATGTTGATTTATATCTATCGGAGTTCTGGCTACACCAAAATCATCGTTTCCAAATTTCTCAAGAATCTTATCTATGTAATGTGATTAAGTCAATAAGAGACCTTCAGATGACATTTTGATTTGGATGCCCAATATCACGTCAGCAAGGCCCATATCTTTCATATCAAATCTTGAATTTAATAAGTTTTTGGTACGTTTTACCATTTCATTGTTACTTCCAATAATGAGTATGTCATCAACATATAAACATAGAATTACATATCCATTAATAGTGGTTTTGACATACACACATTTATCACACTCATTAATTTTAAAACCATTTGATATCATGACACTGTCAAACTTTTCATGCCACTACTTTGGTGCTTGCTTAAGCCCATACAAATATTTTACAATTCTGTAGACTTTTCTTTCTTGTCCTAGATCTACATGATCCTCAGGTTGTTCCATGTAAATCTTCTCATCATGATCTCCATTTAGAAAAGCTATCTTAACATCCATTTAATGAACTTCTAGATTCCGCAAAGCGGTAATAGCAAGTATCATCCTTATAGATGTTATTCTTGATACAGGAGAAAATGTATCAAAGTAATCAATGTTTTCCTTTTGTCTATAACACTTATCAATTTTTTGATCTTTTTCATTTTTCGTTTGAAAATCCATTTAGAATTTAGTGGTTTAATTCCCTGAGGTAGATCCATTAATTCCTACATATGATTTTTCATGATGGAATCAATTTCACTCTTGATAGCATCTTTCTAAAAAATGCTTTCAGCTGAGCATATAGCTTCACTATAAGTTTGAGGTTTAGTTTCTAGCATATAGGTTAGAAAATTTGATCCAAAGGACTTTTCCACCTTTTCCCTTTTACTTCTTCTTGGTTCTACCTTGACTTCAACTTTTTGTTGAAAGTGTTGACTATCAATGGTTTCTGAAGTTCATTTTGTTGAACTTGACCCATCTTCCCTAGTCTTACAAGGGAATATATTTTCAAAGAATGAGGCAAATTTAGATTCCAATATCGTATTATTGTGAATTTTAGGATTCTTTAATTCATGTATAAGAAAGTAATATGCATTGCTGTGGTGTGCATAACCAATGAAAATACAATCTACCATTACCTTTGCAAGACACCTCCCATACTTTCAAGTAGTTGTAGGAAGGTTTCCTGCCCTTCCATAACTCATATGGTGTTTTGTTCTTTTTCTCATGGCGCACCTTATTTAAAAGGTAATTCGCTGATAAAACAACTTCCTCCAACATATTTTATGACAATCCAAAACTTCCTAGCATTGCGTTCATCATTTCTTTTAGGGTTCGATTTTTATGCTCTGCTACTCCATTGGATTGAGAAGAGTATGGTGGTGCCACTTCATGAATAATACCATGTTGTGCACAAAATTTTCCAAATGGTTCAACATATTAACCACCATAGTCACTTCTCACCCTCTTAATTCTTTTATTAAGTTGTGTTTCAACTTCCTGCTTATAGAGAACAAATTTCTCTATAGCTTCATCTTGCTTCTAAGTAAATATACATAGCAATATTTTGTGCTCTCATCAATGAAGGTAATAAAATATTTATTCCCTCCTCTAGTTTGAATAAACTTTAAGTCACAAATATCACTATGTATTAAATAAAGTGATTCAGTATTTCTTTCAACAGATTGAAATGAAGACCTTGTTAGTTTTGACTCAACACACATTTCACATTTATGATTATAATTAATGTGAAATGAAAGAATGTGCTCTTAGTTAATTAATCTACGTAAAATATTAGAATTAACATGTCCGAGCTGACCATGCCATAAATCAAATGACTCAAGCATATAAACAGCAGAAGAAGCATTATTCTTATTCATAGTATTAGCTTTTACAGAGGTAGCATTGAGTTTCCACATATCATTTAATACATATCCCCTTCCTACAAATGTTCCCCTTTTTAACAAAATAAACTTCTGGGATTCAAATACTATCCTAAACCTTTGCATACTTAGGAGGGTCCCAGAGACAAGGTTCTTGCGTATGTCAGGCACATACAACACATTTTGAAGTTTCAACTCTTTGCCAAAAGTCAATTTCAAAATTACAATGCCTTTTCCCTTAATCTTGTAAGTTGCAGTGTTGCCCATATAGAGTTTCTCCCCTTTTTCATAAGGAACCAAATCAACAAAGGAGTTCTTGTTATAGAAAATATGACGTGTGGCACCAATATCAAGCCATCATTCTCTTGGATTTGAATCAACCAAGTTGACTTCAGAAATCACAGCGTAGTGGTCAAGATCAAATACTTCATTAGAAATATTTTCCACAGCATTGGCCTCATTTGTTCTGACCCTCTTTAGAAGCCTACAATAAGATGAATTGTGACCCATCTTATTGCAATTAAAGCATTTTCCTTGGAATTTTGGCTTCTTGAAAACACTGTATTTTGGTCACAGTTTAGACCCAGTTTGAGAATGTTTTCTTTTCTTAGAGTCCTTCTTGACTTCTACTACGTTTTCCTTGGAAAAGTTAGGATTGGTTGCTTTGTTTAGACTTTTAGATGCACCTCGATTGTCTTCTTCAATTCAAAGTCTGACAATTAGATATTCCACCGTCATTTCCTTTCTTTTATGTTTAAGATAGTTCTTAAAGTCATTCCAAGCAGGGGGAAGTTTTTCGATAATGGCTGCCACCAGAAAGGATTCACTTATCTCCATCTTTTTTGCAAGAATACAATGAATGATCTGTTGGAATTCCTGCACCTGATTTACAACAGATTTAGAATCAACCATTACAAAGTTTAAGAACTTGGCAACTAAGAATTTCTTAGCACTAGCATCTTCAGTTTTGTATTTATGGTCCAGCGCTTCCTATAATTCCTTAGCCATTTTCTTAATACTGTATACTTCATAAAGTTCATCAGATAAACTATTCAAAATGTAGTTACGACATAGGAAATTAGAGTTTTTCCATGCTTCGACAATGTTGAAGATAGTAATAGCATCTTCCTCATCCTCTCTAAAAATTGGAGGATAATCCTTCAGAAATTTTGCCATATTCAACATGGTCAAATAGAACAACATTTCTATTGCCATGTTTTAAAATTCTCTTCAGTGAATTTCGTAGGCTTTTCATTGTGACTCATAGTCATAGGTAACGTTTGGCTTGCAACCTAAGCCTGAGCAGCGACAATCAACTCAACCTTTGAATTGGATGAGTTGTTTGACATATAAGACATTTCTGTAATTGGAATAAAGAACCAGAACCTTTAAATAAATTAAAATCTGAAACAGAAGTATAAACCAATCTTAAATAAGTTATGATGATAATCTGTATGCCTTAGATTAAAACTACAACAATTATTTTGTCTTAAGAATGTAAGAAAATTTGATATCATATGTAGTATTAATATGTCAATAATAATGATAATGCAATACAATGCACTAGTAGTAACACAACAGAATACCTGTAATCGGACAAAGTTAGAAATTAGAAGAAGAATTTTGTCGAGGCATGTATAAACAGTTTCCTTAATATAGATTCATCCTCTCCTTGATGCTTTGAGTAACGTTGGACGTTTGTCTCCCAGTATACAACAAAAAACGATCACAGTAGTAGCAAAGCAACAATGATCAATCGAACACAATCTTACCTTTTTTTATTACCAGAAGAAATGAATTTAGAAGAATTTTTTCAAAAGATACAACTGTATGGAAAAATGTAATATTAAACCAAGAGATATAATTATCATTCATCACTCAATAATTATTTTCTAACAAGATTGTTATTACACTGTTGATGTTATTATGTGATTTGGTTGCTTATTCATTCAAATAAAAACATGAACATGCTACATATGCATTATGAATGTATGGAAGCAATTGAATTAATTATTTAATTCGAAAAAGATAATAATTAATTGACACAATATCTGAACGGTGCATGTTTGATCACTTAATGATTGAATTAGTAATAATATTAAACCATATTGTTACCTTGCATAACTATTAGATGATGTCTGTTTATGAAATTGTAAAGCTGATTGAACTTAGAATTATCTGAGAGAAACTTAATAATTAAATAAATATGACTTCATAACTTATATGTTATGGGTTAGTAAATAGCCAAATTGTCATGGTTTTTTTCTGTAACATCATTGACATTGTTTCAATAATTTTAAATTAAAGAAGACAATTAATCTAACTCCTTCATGTCATAGTAATTAAATATTGTGAATTGTTGCGTATTATTTTGTGTTTACATTTTCATTTGTTTTCTCATACTTAGTAATTTTCACTTAGGTTAATTAGTCAACTCAAGCCATTCTTAATTATTTTTAATTACCAACTTGTCAATTGATAATTTCACAATATTTGTCTACATAGCTCCTGTGGAGACGATATTCTTATGCACTACTTTATTACTTGTTGATGACTATGTACACTTGCACATCATTCAATAATTTAATGACAATACAATTTTGATAATTTGAAAATTAAATTAAAACATTTAATATTTAGAGATGAATTTAAATGAAATTTAAAAATATTTGGTGCAATTAGAAAAATAAGTGTGGAAATGATCGGTTACCGGCATAAAACAAAAGTCTCCAAGTAGGAAGTGGAAATTTGAAAGTATTTCGAAAATGATTCAATAAATAATTATGTAGTGGAAAACTATAGCTGATGGCATTGGTGGAGGGTACAGGGATGTGACTCCATTGGCATTTATCTCTTTATGCTGATTTGTCTTAATCGTCGACTAACCCCCCTAAATTTTACAATCTCATGTAATTTAAGGTTGCCAATTATAATTTATACATTCCCAAAAATTCTCTCCATCTTAAAAGAAATTTTACTTTAAAGTAAATTTAGATGGGTGGTGCATTTACTTACAATTAGTACAAAACCAACAATAACGATGAGATTAGATACTGTAATATGAGATAAAACTAACCTAAACATACCGCACCGCACCGCACCACATCCATTCACCCATCCAAACCCATCCTTAATTTCATTTTATTCTACACTCAAATTTTATCAAATACTTTATATTTATATTCATATTAAAAAGAATTATAAGATACGATTTGGGCATGGCAATGAAAAATATTTTTCTTCGACAAATTTGTGTTGCATTAATTGCAATGATAAATTAGAGAAAAAAGTCAATGCACAAAAAATTGTCATTGTCAGCATCATCATATATATAATGCTCTTTCGCCTTTTTATTATGTTTCTGTCTCAATCCAACTATTCTACTTTCTTGTTCACTACTTGTTGAGTACATACACCCAAAGATATATCCCCGAGCCAAATAAAATATTAAACGAAATCTAATTACGTCAAACTCGTTATAGCAATTAGTAATATATATAAAGGAGGAAACTTTTTTATTCATTTATTTAATTTTTTGTTATTTTTAAAATTTTAAAATTATAATATTTGTCAAATTACTTTAAAATAGATGGAAAAATTAATTTATGTTAACTTTATTGAAATGACATATACATAAATTGTCACAAGAATGCCTAATCAATAATAAATTATTTTTTAAAATTTAAAAAATATAAAACTTATTAGCATGTAATTGTACTTTTGAAAATGATCTGTGTAATGAGCTACTATTTTCACAAGACATTGTTTTTATAAGAACCTTATCAAATTTCAATATTAGGGTTTGAATTATTATATCTCGTTCAATGAAGTTTGTTTATTCAAACTTATGAGCCAAATGGTTTGAAGATTATTTTGACTTGTTAATGATGTACATTTAAACCTTTGCAAAATAATAACTATCATACGTTTTATACGTATAACTTTGTAAAAAATTTGTAAAGTTTCCACTTCATGATTTGTTTAAAATTGCTTGATTTAAGTTGTGACATATCATATTCGAATCCAACTATCAGGTCAGGTTTGACATGTTACACCTGGCATCTGACACGACTCCTCCTTCAACCGAATTAAATGGAGAGCAACGAATTGTCACCCTTGTCTGAAACTGCCAGAAACTGAAATTTGTGATCCCCAAACTTTTTGGTATCCAAAATCATTGTTGTATCACTGAACCGTAGCTTTGCTACCAATTTGTTGAGGATAGTCCTATATAAAAAACGAACAAGTAAAAGTTGAGAGGAACGAACATAAATATTTTAGATAGAAAACCCTCAAAGAGGGAAAAACCATTGGCAAAAGAGGTATCGGCTTTTCACTAAATGAGTAAATAAATGGGAGTACAATATAGAGAAAATAAACCTAAATGTACTAAACGTACAAACCCAAACCCTGAAAATAAAGTCATAACTCAGGAACAAAATTCTTTCCATAGTTACCACGAAACTCTCACCAAAACTCATGTGCAATTTTATCTTGTTTCCCTGAAGTAAAGTTTTTGCTTATTGGCTATCAAAACAGAGATACAATGACCCCTTTAAATAGGCTTAGATTAGAGTTCTAATAATACTAAAATATCCTTGGAATAATCAAAGTTCAATAAGGAGAAATAGTCATGCTTGGAGTCTAAAATGTGACTGTATAACTTGGGGAAATCATCGTGACGTCCCATGCATGCTCGTCACAACGTTGCCGCGACATTTGTTTGGGGTTTCATTGTGTTGTCGCGATGTCGTTAGTTTAAGTTCCTGCAAAACGTCTGATAAATGCGAGGCACACTCCACACATGATAAATCCTAATTTACAGTTCTAAGTTTATATTAGAGTTTCACAGTTTTAGCACAAACCTTTTCATCATCAAATGTTGTATCCTCTGCAAGTTTTTCCATCGCATAGTGTACCAAATCAGTTTCTGGCTCCCCAAAAGCAGCCATAGAAACACATCTAGAAAATCTTAAATGTAGACTAGAGTTACATAGTTGTCTAGGTAGTTCCTTGATACAAGGTTATAGATGCCATCTGTAGCAATCCATTTTTCAGTGGTGTCAAAAACAGTGGTTTCGGGACCATAAATCTGACGTGTCGATTTGTAAATATTTATTATTTTAATATTTATGAGGTCATTAGTGTAGTATTAAAATTTTTTTATGAGATTATATTATTTAGGAAGTTAATTAAGTAAAAAAGACTGAATTGTAAAGGCTATAAAAGTTAAGCTTGTTATGAATGAGGACTAAATGGGTAATTTAACCTAAGAGAATTAAGGTAGTGGGTTTACATGAGGTTATGCACATTTGGATAAGTTAATTAAGCTTAATGATGATTAATTTAGAATTAATTAAGAAAGAGATTTATTTATAATAAAACCTAGGTATGCAAATAAAAAAATAAAGAAAAGGATGATACTTTGGCTTAAAACCTTCATCTTCTCCACAGCACAAAAGGGAAAATATTAGGGTTTCTTAGCTTCCAACTTGAAGCTTTGATTTGTAAGTAAATCTTAGCTTGTTTTTAATAATTTTTATGTTTTTGAGCTCATATTAGCTTAATCTAGCTAACCCGAGGATTAATTTGTAAAACTGTCAAATGTTGAGTTGTTTTATTAAAGCTTGTGAAAGATTCTTAAGCTTAGATGTTAGATTGGATTGTTTTGTAAAGTAGTTTCGATGATTTTAATGTTTAAGGACTAAATTGCTAAAACAATGAAATTGCTTCTACTTGATATGAAATTTTTGCAAATAGGGGCTGTTGGAAAACCATGGAAGGTTTTGGCTGAAATAGGTTTAAGAGAAAATGAGTAATTTGCATGTTTGGGGCTTAAGGATTAAATTGAATAAATGTGAAAAGTTGAGGGCAATTTTGTAAATGTAAAGAAGAACTAAATTATGTAGAATGATTAAATTTGCCTGCTAATTTAGTTAATTGAAAGAAACTATTGTTTTAGATCATGAACGTGTTAATAACTGAGGAAAAAACAAGGTAGCAGAGTAGTCCCTATAATTTGGCTATTTCTACAAATCAGCCCAATAAGTTCGTATTTCTAATTTTTATAATTAGTGTCTCTTTCCATACATTTTCTATATTTAAGATATGGAATTTCTAAGCATACTTGATCAATTAAGAGTTGGTGATACAAACGATTAAGGTGATTCGGCCTTGAGCTGAGACATGAAGTGATGAAATGATTAAATATTTTGTTATGATGATATGGACCGTTCTGATGGCTGAGAATCCTGCATAAGTTACAAATTTTTGACAACTTGTGTGAGTAGCATCGAGAACTAGTGAAACGACTAAATGCTCGGTTCTGATGAATGAACCGTAGCGATGGCTGAAGTCCTGCATACATTACAGACTCTCGCCAGCTTGTGTGAGCAGCATTTCGAAACAGTTAATGTAACACCCCTTACCTGAGACAGTCGCTGGAGTCGAGCACGAGGCGTTACCAGACTTAGCTTACTAATTCGGGGCATAAAAATTTTCTTTTAAAATTAATTTAGTTTCATTCATTAAACATGTCCCTAAAAAGGGTCGTCGAGACCCTAAAATATGAAATTGAAATGGTTCGGGAACAAATCAGAATCAATAAAAATTTTCCGATCACTTAAACAAATCAAAACAATTTATTTCATCTTTCATAAATAAAGTGTTCATCTGAGTCATAGTCACTAAATAAATCATAAATTGAGCTACGAAACTCGAAATTCAAATCTGTAAATTTCTTTTGAAACTATACTCATATATCTTCTTACTAAATTTGTTTCAAAATTTTTGGTCTAGCCAATTAGTACAGTTTATTAGTTAAAGTTTCCCCTGTTTTAGTGTTCGGCTGCTCTGACCTCTATTCACTATGAATTAATTTTCTCCCTATAAATATTTTAAATAACCATGCTGTTTATTTCTATTAAAATTAGACTCAATAAGAAATCTATACATATAAAGTATAACTCCTAATTATTGTCGTACAATTTTTAGTGAATTTCTAAAGTTAGAAGAGGGGATTCAGAAATCATTCTGACCTTGTCTCACCAAAATTTAAATATCTCATAAAATAAAACTTCTTTATTTACTATGTTTCTTTCATATAAAAATAGACTCAATAAGATTTAATTATATATCTCATTAACTATCTAAATCCATTTATACTATTTTTAGTAATTTTTCAAATTCACTTCATTACTGCTGTCCGATACTATTTTAAAGCTAATTTCACATTTTTCATGATTTCCATGGAATAACTAGCATTTAGGCATACATAACACCAAACATGTCATTAACTTTTTCAATTAAGCCCTAATATGCAAATCGGACATGCAATCACTGAAATTTCTTATCGATATTCTAACACATGCATCTAATCACTTGGTAAATCATAAAATTAATCGCAATAAATTTTTCCATCTCGAATTCGTGGTTTCGCAACCACTGTTCTGTTTAGGCCCTATTTCGGGATGTTACATTTCTCCCCCTTTAGGGATTTTTGTCCTCGAAAATCTTACCTGTGAAGAGATTTGGGTACAGTTTTCGCATAGCCTCTTCGAGCTCTCATGTAGCCTCGTCTACCCCATGTCTATTCCATAATACTTTCATAAGTGCAATACTTTTGTTCCTTAATTGCTTTACCTCTCGAGCTAGAATCCTTACCAGTTCTTCACCGTAAGTCATGTCTGGCTGAATCTCAACCTCTGTCTAAGAAATCACATGTGACGGATCTGAACGATAACGACATAGCATAGACACATGAAATACATCATAAAGCTTCTCTAACTCAATCGGCAAAGCAAACCGATATGCTATGGTTCGACTCTCTCAATCACTTCAAACAGTCCAATAAAACGTGGACTTAGTTTGCCTTTCTTGCCAAATCTGAGAACTTTCTTCCACGGGGATACTTTCAAAAACACTTTGTCACCAAATTGATACTCAATCTCTTTTCTCTTCAAATCTGCATACGACTTCTGCCTGTCTGAAGCTGCTTTCAAGCAATCTCTGATGACTTTTACTTTCTCTTCTATTTCTTTAACTAGATCAACCCCGTAAATCTGATTTTCCTTAAGCTCTGTTCAATAAAAAGGTGTGCAACATTTACGTCCATACAAAGCTTCATAAGGTGCCATCTTCAAACTCGACTGATAACTATTATTGTAGGCAAACTCTACTAATGGTAAATACTTTCCCCCAACTGCCTTGAAATTCCAGTACATAGCATCTAAGCATATCTTCAAGTACCTAAATAACTCTCTCTGACTAACCATCGGTCTGAGGATGGAAATCTGTACTAAAACTTAACTTTGTGCCCAAAGCGTCCTGTAACTTCTTCCAAAATCGTGAAGTAAATCTCGAATCTCTGTTTGAAATGATCGAAAATGATACCCGTGTAGTCTAACTATCTCTGAAATATACAACTTGGCCAACTTGTCAAGTGAATAATCCATATGAACTGGGATAAAATGAGCTGACTTCATTAACTTATCAATCACAACCCATACTGCATCTTTCTTTCTCGGTGTCAACGACAATCCTGTCACAAAATCCATAATAACTCGGTCCCATTTCCACTCAGGGACTAGCACAGGCTGCAATAAACCTAAAGGTACCTGATGTTCAGCCTTTACCTGCTGACAGATCAAACATCTAGAAACAAACTCTGAAATGTCCCTTTTCATTCCTACCCACCAGTACATTTTTTTTCAAATCATTATACATCTTTGTACTACCTGGATGAATAAACAAAGAACTACTATGTGCTTCCTGTAAGATCTTTCGAATAAGCTTATCATTCTTCGGTACACATACCCTGTCTCTGAACATCAAACAACCGTCAGAATTGATCTGAAAGTCTGACTCTATATCTGAATAACACTTAGCTCTTTTGGCTAGCAACTCACTGTCATTTTTTTGAGCTTTACAAATTTCTTCAAGAAACATCGATTTAGCTCTCAACTCAGCTAAGATAAAACCATCATCTGATAAGGCTAAAATAGTGTTCAAAGCTCTTAATGCAAACAAAGATTTCCTACTCAAAGCATTAGCAACAACGTTTGCCTTACCTGGGTGATAATCGATCACTAGTTTATAATCTTTAATCAACTCTAGTCATCTTATTTTCCTTAAGTTCAAATCTTTTTGAGTCATCAAATATTTCAAACTTTTGTGATCAGTGAATATTCGGCACTTCTCACCGTACAAATGATGTCTCCAGATCTTCAGCGCAAAAACAATGGCAGCTAGCTCTAAATCATGTGTCGGATAGTTCTTCTCATGTGGCTTTAGCTGTCTAGAGGCATAAGCAATTACCTTTCCTTCCTGCATAAGTACACAACCCAGTCCATTCAAGGATGCATCACTGTAAATCACAAACTCCTTACCTGGTTCTGGTTGTACTAAAACATGAGCTTCAGTCAATAATACCTTTAACTTGTCAAAACTCTGTTAAAACTTCTCAGTCCATTCAAACTTGACAACCTTTTGTAGCAATCTTGTCAGCGGGGCAACAATCATGGAAAATCCCTCTACAAATCATCTATAATATCTGGCAAGACCAAGAAAACTTCTGACTTCTGAGACATTTCTAGGAGGCTTCCAATCAACAATGGCTGAAATCTTGCTCGGATCAACCTTGATACCTTCACCTGAGACAATATGTCCAAGAAAACCAACTTCTCGTAACTAGAACTCACTTTTGCTGAACTTGGCATACAACTGATTACCAGAACTCACTTTTGCTGAACTTGGCATACAACTGATTATCTCTCAGAATCTGTAAAACTGTTCTCAAATGCTCTGCATGCTCTATCCCATCATGAGAATAAATCAAGATATCATCAATGAAAAAAACTACAAACTTATCCAAATACGGTCTAAAAATTCGGTTCATTAAGTCCATGAAAATGGCAGGAGCATTAGTTAAGCCAAATGGCATCACAAGGAACTCATAATGACCATACCTAGTCCAGAAAGCAGTCTTCGGGACATCTGACTCTTTAACTCGCAACTAATAGTATCCGGATCTCAAATCTATCTTGGAGAACATAGTGACTCCCTTTAATTGATCAAACAAATCATCAATTCTAGGCAGTGGATACTTGTTCTTTACTGTTATCTTGTTAAGCTGCCGATAATCTATGCACAATCTCATAGATCCGTCTTTCTTTTTCACAAATAGCACTGGTGCACCCTATGGTGAACTACTGGGTCTTGCAAAGCCTTTATCTGTTAATTCCTGCAACTGAGCTTTCAATTCTTTCAATTCCAATGGGGCAATTCTATAAGGAACAATAGAAATGGGTGTGGTACTTGGAATCAACTCAATACCAACCTCAACTTCTTTAACAGAAGGCAAACCTGGTAGTTCTTCTGAAAACACATTGGGAAACTCACATACCATATGCACTGATTCAATTTTCAATTCTAGTTCTTTAGTGTTCAACACAAAAGCAAGATAAGCTTCATACCCTTTTCTCAAACATTTTTTAGTAGACATAACAGAAATCATGGCAAATGAACTATCTGACTCTTCTGAATTAACCTGAAGAATTTTACCATTTTCACATTTCAACTCACTGAATTTCTATCCATAATTCACTATCACATCATGTGTAGTCAACCAATCCATACCAAGAATTACATCAAATTCATCAAACGGCAATTTCTACATACTTTATCTACTAATACATGCTTTCTTAATGGATTCGACACTTTAATCACAAGTTCTGTAGATTCTATAGGCATACTCATACTAGGAATCAATTTCATGCAAACATATGAATGGGTCGAACCCGGATCAATCAAAGCAATAACTCTAGTATCATGGAGAGAAAATGTACTTGTAATCACATCGAGGGAGGATGCCTTTTTGCGAGCACGAATAGCATAGGTCCTCGCAGGTGCTTTAACATCTGGCCTCACTGCTGAATCTCTAGATGCACCTCTATTACTTTCCCCAGTTCCCGGATTTCTCAGTGGTCTGCCTTTGATAGGAGCGTTGCCTGATCTTACACGCGGTATTTCTTCTCTTTTTAATCATCTCGGGACACTCCCGAATAAAATGGTCTGGTGCACCACATCGGAAACAACCTGTCTCAGTTGCTCCAAACTGGCCTGGGTGACGTCGACCACATTAGGGACACTCTGGTCTATCAGGCTAAACACTGCCAACCCTTGCAATCGAAGTGGTCTGAGCTTTCGGACTCATAAATCCTCTGCCTCTGTTTCAACTAGAATATCCAGCTGAAAAATTAGATCTAGTGGAGAACTCTCTAGGCTCTTAGACTGAAATGACTTGCTCATTGGTCTTTTCTTCGTGTCTTGCATCTCAATTTCAACTTTTCCCTTTCTTTTTAACAGCTCCTCTACCTTACAGGCTCTCTCAACTAGGACAACAAACTCTTTTATTTCTAGGACACCAACCGACAATCGGATATCATCATTAAGCCCATCCTCAAATATTTTACACATAATAGCCTCTGTAGACACACACTCTCGAGCATAATTGCTAAGTCTAACAAACTCGCGCTTATATTCAGTCACTGTCATATTGCCCTGTTTCAACTCTAGAAACTCTTTTCTTTTCTGGTCAACAAACCTCTGCCTGATGTACTTTTTACGGAATTCCTCCTGAAAGAAATCCCAAGTGACTCTCTCTTTCGGTACAACTGATACAAGTGTCTTCCACCAATGGTAGGACAAATCTCTAAGTAGTGATACAACACATTTCATACATTCCTCATGTGTACAGGATAACTCATCAAAGACTTTGATAGTATTCTCGAGCCAAAATTCAGCCTTTTCTACATCATCATCTTTTGTAGCTCGAAACTCTTCGGCTCCTTGTTTTATGATTTTATCAACTGGTGGTTTCTGTTATAACCATACCTATGACTGCGGGAGCTACATGGGTGGTCTGAGGATCATGAGGGGGTGGAGGTCTAACAGCCGGATTCGTACGAACGAACTCGGCAAACCATTCATTTATAGCTTGGAAGAAGGCTTCTCGAGCCCCTCCTCCCTGACTAACTGTAACGGACCTTTCACTACTATTTGGTGGCACCGTCCCTTTTGTAGGAGCAGGCGCGTTGCTCTCTACATCATATGCACTAGCTTGTTCGGGATCCATAACTATAAAAGAGAACATTTTAAAATCGTCAGGAGTCATCACATTATCAACATATAAGTATAACATGTATAGCTAGACTCTTACTCATACTAAATATTCTGAAAACTGATTAAACCTTTGCTCTGATACCAATAAATGTAACACCCCTTACCTGAGACCGTCGCCGAAGTCGAGCACGAGGCGTTACTGGATTTAGCTTACTAATTCGGGGTATAAAAATTTTCTTTTAAAATTAATTTAGTTTCATTCATTAAATATGTCCCTAAAAAGGGTCCTCGAGACCCTAAAACATGAAATTGAAACGGTTCGGGAACAAACCAGAATCAATAAAAATTTTTCGATCACTTAAACAAATCAAAACAATTCATTTCATCTTTCATAAATAAACTGTCCATCTGCGTCATAGTCACTAAATAAATCATAACTCGAGTTACGAAACTCAAAATTCAAATCTGTAAATTTCCTTTGAAACTAGACTCATATATCTTCTTACTAAATTTGTTTCAGAAGTTTTTGGTCCATCCAGTTAGTACAGTTTTTTAGTTAAATTTTCCTTTGTTTCAGTGTTCAGCTGCTCTAACCTCTGCTCACTACGAATTAATTTTCTCCCTGTATAGAATTCAAATAACCATTATGTTTATTTCTATTAAAAGTAGACTTAATAAGGAATCTATAAATATAAATTATAACTCCTAATTATTTTGTTTTACAATTTTTAGTGAATTTTTAAAGTCAGAACAGGGGATTTAGAAATTACTCTGACCCTATCTCACCAAAATTTAAATATCTCATAAAATACAACTCCTTTATTTACTCTGTTTCTTTCATATGAAAATAGACTCAATAATCTTTAATTATATATCTCATTAACTATTTAAATCCATTTATAATATTTTTAATTATTTTTCAAATTCACATCATTACTGCTGTCCGATACTATTTTAAAGCTAATTTCACCTTTTTCATGATTTCCATAGAATAACTAGCATTTAGGCATACATAACACCAAACATTGCATTGATTAGCCATTCCAATAGCTAATCATTATCAAGATTTTACATACCATTCATTAGCCATATCATAAGATCATACACACAAAATGACTATGATGCTATACATGCCATACTCAAAATGAAACGTCTAGCTATGCCAAAATAATCCTTGTGATAGTGTTCCCGGACCTCCAACGTACTTTACGATCCCCAAGTTAGCTTGAAAAAACTATAAAAAGAAGGAAAATAAAGGGGTTAAGCATTAATCTTAGTAAGTTTGCATGTAAATAAATAACAACATTCATAAGAATTATCTTACTACTTGGCATGATACTACTTAATGCAACTTCATTAATTGTCATAGACATATTTTAAACTTCTTCACTTAATCACTTACTTAAATACTTATTTAATTAATCAAATTTATTAATATATTTTACTTACCTTTTTTCTTATCAAGCATCCATGAACATTATATACTTACCTTTGCTCTTCTAGCATGAACTTGTCTTACCTTTTTAGTATAACTCGTCTTACCTTACCTTACCTTGATATTCTCTTTAAATTTTCCCGTTGAACCACTTGGAATACTAAGGATACACGGGTACCTTACCATTTCCATGACTTGTCATGGTCTTACGTGGTATCCTTTTGAAACTTACCATTGCCATGTCTTGACATGGTCTTACATGGTATCCTTGCCTTATGAACTCACCAATGCCATGCCTTGGCATGGTCTTACATGGGACCTTTGCCTTATAGTAACTTATCAATGCCATGTCTTGACATGGTCTTACATGATTTCCTTGCCTTAGACACCTTACCAATTGCCATGCCTTGGCATGGTCTTACATGGTATCCTTAAACCCTAATGTCAGGACATTTGTATCCTACACATTCCTAAGGTTCAACCGGGACTTTCTAAAATTACTTCTCCGTCAATTCATGCTTGAGTCTTCTTTGAATTATTTCATAAAATAAATATAAAAATTCTGGAAATTAACAACATTAACATAAAATAATAGAATATTGCATTTATTTACCACAAACTTACCTCGAAACAAAATGCGATCAATCATATCGATTTAGTCCACTATCTTTTTCTTTCCCCAGTCTAACTCCAGATTTCATTCTTCTTGATCTATAAAAACAAATTTAGGTTATTTAATACTCACATTTATTAAAACAGTCCTTGACTCAAACTTTGGCAAAAATTACACTTTTGCCCCTAAACTTTTACATATTTACACTTTTGCCCCAAGGCTCGAAAATTAAACTTCATCCTATTTTATTATGTTTTATTACATACTGATCATTTTTCCCTTATATGGCAACATCAAATTCTCACTCTGACATGTACTTAAGAACATTAGGTATTTTTACCGATTATGTCGTTTTACTCGTTTTCACATAAAATCACTTAGCAAAAGTTGTTTAATACAATTTCAAGCTTCATATTCTACCATAAAACATAAAAATAAATATATTTCACCTATGGGTAATTTTCCAAATATAAACCCTAGGTTAAATTATTGCTAGAATAAGCTTAATCAAGTTACCGGGACTCCAAAAACGTAAAGAACATTAAAAATGGGGCTTGGAATCACTTACTATGGAGTTTGGAAGCTTGAAAAAAACCCTAGATATGGAGAACCCTTGACATTCAGCCTAAGGAAGAAGATCAACACATTTTTGCCATCTTTTTTCCTTTTTAATTCTTTTATTGACACTTTACTAAAATTCCCTTTATTAAAATTTTTAATTATTTCTACCTATGTATTTCCATTTTTGTCCATGAAAATATAATGGTATAATTCCATTTAAGGATCTCTACTTCAATTATGCACTTAAATTTAATCCCTTAGCATTTAGAACTCATATTTATCAACTTTTGCAATTAAGCCCTAATATGCAAGTCAGACATGCAATTACTGAAATTTCTTATCAGTATTCTAACACATGCATCTAATCACTCGATAAATCATAAAATTAATAGCAATAAACTTTTCTATCTCAGAATCATGGTTTCGCAACCACTGTTTCGTTTAGGCCCTATTTCGAGATGTTACAGTCAATGTTCTAGAACTAGCTTGAATGAGTGATACTCTGCATTTCTGAAATGACGATCTAATGATATCTGAGAAAATTGATTTAATGAAACGTGTAGCTCTTACTTGTGGTGGATGATGAACGACAAGGAATTGCCTTATTTGTTATTCAATTGTGTTGTTAAGTTAAATTGTGGTAAGCTCTATCATCATTTTATGAACTTACTAAGCTTCACGTAAGCTTACCTCTATTTGTTCTTTGTTTTGTAGATTTCATTTTGCGGTTGAGAGACCGAATCAGGCTCAAAGAAACACACTATCTCAGGGATTATTTTGGTAGATTTTGGATATTTTAGTTATATGGCATGTAATAGGGCTTTTGAGTATAAATTGTGATTGTTTATGTATAATGGTTGTGTGCCTTGATTTCCATAGATTTGGGTTGTAAGTTAAGTACATTTTGAGTGGCAAGAGTTGTATTGTGTTGTGGCATATGTAAGAGTGTGAATGAGTATGAAAATTGGTGTGGTTTGTTCATGAATGTGTAAGGTACTTTAGTTGGGAAAACAAAACTGTGAATGTACTTTGTGGCTTGTATGTTTAAATTAAGAAATGAATTGTTTAGGTGTTTGAGTTGTAGTGTCATTGATGCACATTGGTTTGGCACATAGGCTATTTGCTTTGGTATGTTTTAAGCATGTTTGATTGCATATTAAATGTTTCTATGCATGTGTTTTGATATGTCTAGATATATAAATAATTAGGTACGAAAAAGGGCAAGATTTTAGGTCAATTAAGGTTACACACGACCTGGACATGGGCTGTCACACGGCCGTGTGTCTCACACGGGCTGAGACATGGGCATGTGGCCCAAGTCAGTGAGTTACACGGTCTGGCACACAGTTGGGTACATTGGCGTGTGGAATCGCCACACGGGCATGTGGGAGAGCCACACGGCTATGTGACCCCTATATGTAAAATTTTCTAGTTTTGTACTTAATATTCTGATTTGTATTGATTTGGTCCTTATTTTTTCGTAAGCATATTTGAAGGCCTCAAAGGCCCGATTTAAAGCCTGTTTAAGTATGTTTTAATTTGAAATGTGTCATATTTATTAGTAGGAAATTTAATTGATGAATGAATTATCTATATTATGTGAATATTCTGATATGTATGATAACTCTCCGTAACCGTATTTTGGTGATGGAAATGGGACATGGGTGTTACACCATCAATATCCTACAAATATAAATAGATGTAATCCCTTAAGTTTTTTTGTAGCGAAAGCTAGTAAAATTAATACTATTTTTTTAGTATCACTATTAAAAATTATATTCATAATGTTGTGAATGGGCCACACAATGAAATGACCAGCACACGATAGGACCAATGAGATAGGCCATCAGTGAAACCGAGATCCATTCGCAATCGTAGGGCACCTAAAAGGTTTGTTGATTTTGTCATGGGAGCTATATTAGCAGGGACATAATGGTCTGGGGTATAAAGAGAATAAGCAAAATGATGAAAGGAAAATTCTAAATTCTGTCACCTCATCCCTTCTTTTGTAATTTTCTACAATTTGGAAATACCAATAAATTCCTTTTGGTGCTTTCATTGACCATCTGCTTAGATGGGCGATAGTACTCTTTTGAAGCTTCTCGACGAGTCAGTCAAATTTGTCCAAGAATATCAGTCCACGATCTGCAAAGAACTTGAATCATTGACCAACTCTTTCGCATCTCACCAACAAATGCTTCAAGAAATCTTGAATCGTCTTCCCACCGCCTCCTTGACATTCACATCTCTACTGGGACGTGGTTCTCAATCTCTAGCAGGGCCAACTTCTTTGGGAACTCATAAACCAACTCAAATCAAGTTTGCTCGATTTTTTAAAAGATAATCCCAATTGATGGATCTTACAAGCCATTTGTTATTTCTCATTTTACAAGATCAAAGAGAATGATTGTCTGACAATAGGTTCTTTTTACCTAGATGACGTGACAACTGGTACGATTGGATGTACTATAATTGAAAATTAGCTGGGTGGGCACATTTTACAGATGCCATCATTAAGCGCTTTCATTCTCATGATTTGGAATCTCTAGAGGGCCAGCTGGCCAAACTACAGCAAACATCCATGGTAAGTGAATATCGCGCCTATTTTGAGGCTGTTACAAACCGAACCATATTTTTACCACCACTATTTGTAGTGTACTGTTTCATATTGAGGCTCCATCTGGACCTCAAAACTGTTGTTCTTATCCATAAGCCCACGGAGCTAGATGATGCTATTGGACTTGCCTAGTTACATGAGCAACGGTTTGCTTTAGAAAAAGGGCTCCTCAAACCTACTTTGTGCCATGCCAAGCCCATTTTGCCTACTCCTAAGCCGACCTCACCTTCTGTCACTTCTCTTTTGTTTTCTCTAGCACCGCCCAATGTTGCTACTCTCTTAGGGGGTACGAAAGTTCCTTTTAGGCATCTTTCCCCAATTGAGACAGCTCATCACCGTGACTAGGGCCTTTGCTACCACTGTGATGAGAAATATTCATGGGATCATAAGTGCAAGTCTAAGCTTCAACATCTTTTTTTCTCTCTATCTGCCATTGATGACCCCATCCAAATAGAATCATCCAATGCCTCTATTATTCCTCATCAACAACTTCAGGAGGTTCTTACATCTTTTTATCTTTCTTATTATGCACTAACCGGTGATTGTTCCACCATAACTCTTCATTTTACTGGCCAAATTCATGATAAGCCAGTATAGGTACTTTTGGATGGGGGTAGTACCAACAATTTTGTTTAGACTGGTGTGGATACTTTTTTGCATCTGCCTCTTGAATAAACTCATCTGTTCTCCGTCTTAGTCAGAAATAGTGATCGATTACATTGTACGGGTATTTGTCACCAAATTATATTAGGGATTCAAGGATAGGAGATTAATGTTGATTTTTATGTACTACCACTCTTGGGTTAGGATATGGTTCTTGGAATTAAATGGCTGGTGACTGTCGGGTTGGTTGTTACCAATTACGCAACCACCCAATTCCAATTTACCTACAACAATTAACCAATTTGCTCGCAATGTGACAGTCTCCAATTATCTATTAAATTCAGTGTAACTATCTTCGATGAATGGCCTATACACAAGCTATCGCTGAGTATATTCAGCTCGAACTATTGTCCCCCGACACTACTCCTTTTCCTTCATGTCCAACTGATCTCACTACTCTCTTGTCTACCTTCTTTGATTATTTGCCAAACCTTTAGATCTTCCACCTGCTCGTTTAAACAATCATGCCATCCACTTGTTTTTGAACATTAGACCCATCCACGTTTGATCGTACCGATATCCTCACTTTTAGAAGAGGGAAATGGAGAAGTTAGTTCGTGAAATGTTACACGATGGTATAATTAGACACAGTACCAACCCATTTTCTTCTCTCATATTGTTGGTGCACAAAAAAGATGGTACATGGTGCTTTTGTGTCGATTATTGTGCCCTTAATGCTGTCATTGTTAAAGATCGATATCCTATTTCATCGATCGATGAATTGTTTGATGAGCTCCATGGTGCTCGATATTTTTCCAAGTTGGATTTTTTGGGGGGGTTATCATCAGATTAGAATCAAGGTTGGTGACAAATGCAAGATAGCCTTCTAGACTCATGACAGCCATTACAAATTTTTGGTTATGCCATTTGGCTTAACCAATGCACAACCGACATTTCAGGCACTGATAAACGATGTTTTTTGACCTTTCCTTCGTGTCTTTGTTCTGGGTTTTTTTGACGGTATATTGGTCTATAGTTCAACATAAGCCACTCATATTAATAATATTTAGTAGGTCCTTCAATGACTTAGGGCCCATCAGATTGTGGATAAACATTCCAAATGTTTATTTGGCCAAGAGTCCATTGGCTATTTAGGACACATTATTTCAGTGTATAGAGTTGTTGTTGACCCTACCAAAATTCACTCCATCTCCCAATGGCCAACATCGACCACATGTTCGTAGCTTTTTGGGTCTCGCCTACTATTTTCGTCGTTTCACCTGTCATTATGCTACTATTGTCAGACCTCTTACGGGTTTACTAAAGAAAAACAATTTCTATTGGACTTCTCATACGACAGACACTTTTTTTTCGATTTGCAACGGCTACTTGCTTCTACTCTAATTTTGCAATTGCCAGATTTTACCAAACCTTTTGTTCTCGAAATAAATGCTTCTAGAGCAGGTATTAGTGTGATCTTATACCAAGATCATCTTCCAATTGCCTATTTTAGCCAAAAGCTCAACCATTGAATGCAATCTTCTTCCATTAATCAACGGGAAATGTTTGACATTACACAAGCTGTCGCGAAATGGTGCCAGTATTTGTTAGGTTATCATCTTTGCATTATTAACGATAAATAATCTCTGAAGTGTTTCTTCAACTAGGTGATTCAAACACCAGTGTAACACCCCAAACTCGGCTGGACGTTATGGCCGGATCAGGCAATGTCACATGGTAGTGTGTTTGAAAACCGTAACTTTGCCTAAAATAATTTTCGTTTAGAACTTTTCATTATTACTTATTAATTCTAAAATCGTATTATTTAATCCATCGAAAGTTTTCAAAACATTTATCCAATGCGAAAGCTTTTAAAACGGTTTGCGTGCTGGCGAGTATTTTGCTAAAAAGTTTGTTTCTTTTAAAAACCAGAGTTTTCCTAATACCAGCAGTTATAACCCATAACCAATAAAAATTCCAAACCAGAATAAAAATCCTTAGTGGCCATATTTACAATAAAATACCCAAATAAAATCTAAAATCATAAATAAGTGCGAATCAGTGTTAAAGAGGTTGTGTGGCCACTATCGAGTCCTCCGTTTCACCAATACATCAAGTCTGGGGATTACCTATACAGATTAAACCGAAAGGATGAGTTTACGTAAACTCATTGTGTAATCCTCATATAAGCAACATACAATATGCACATGATCACAGTCTGGGCCTAAGCCCTTTTCTGTTAGTATCTGTGATATCCCGAATTAGGGCCTAATCGGAATAGTGGTTTCGGGACCACAAATCCGAGAGAGAAATAATTATTTTATGATTATTTTGAGGTCTATGATATGATTTCATGATTGTGTGAAAATTTCGTGAAAAAAATTCTATGCATAAAGTGATTAATTTGAAATTAGGGACTAAATTGAATAAGTTGCAAAACTTGCATTCTAGAAGTTTTTAGTATGAAATTGCTTTGGAATATTAATTAGGAGGTCTTAAATAGCAATTTGACCAATTTCTAAGTTTTGGACAAAAATTGGACATGGATTGAAATTTTGAAAGTTTAGTAATGAAGGGTATTTTAGTCATTTGGTAATTAAAAGATTAAAAAAAAAGGCAAAATATGTCCATCTTCTTCATTAGGATGAAATTTCAAGGGTTCTCCGTAGATAGGGTTTGTTTCAAGCTTCCAAGCTCCATAGTAAGTGATTCCAAGCCCCGTTTTTAATGTTCTTTACGTTTTTGGAGTCCCGGTAACTTGATTTAGCTTATTCTAGCAATAATTTCACCTAGGGTTTATATTTGGAAAAATACCCATAGGTGAAATATGTTTATTTTGATGTTTTATGGTAGAATATGAAGCTTGAAATTGTGTTAAACAAATTTTGTTAAGCGATTTTACGTGAAAATAAGTAAAACGACAAAATCGGTAAAAATACCTAATGTTCATAAATACATGATAGAGTGTGAATTTGATGTTGCTATAGAAGGGAAACATGATCAGCATGTCATAAAACATAAGAGAATAGGATGAATTTTAATTTCCGAGCTTTGGGGAAAAGTGTAAATATGCAAAAGTTAAGAGGCAAAAATGTAATTTTGCCAAAGTTTGAGTCAAGGACTGTTTTAATAAATGTGAGTATTAAATAAGCTAAATTTGTTATTATAAGTCAAGAGAAACGAGATTCAAGTCGTGATCGAGGGAAAAATAAAGTTTCCGAGGAATAGGCTTGATTTTTAACATATTGTACCGAGGTAAGTTCATATGTAAATATTGAAAAAAAACTATTATTTTAAATCATTTAATGCTATTTATACGATATTATGATTTGTTATCATGCAATTCTATGCTTTGTAGTAATTGTTGGACAACATACAAAAATTTTATGAGTTATGTGAAAAATGTGAAAGATTACCAAAGTATTGTCATTGGAATTCCAAGAAGAATGGTAAAAGAGTACGAACGAGGAAAGTCCCGTTGAACCTTAGGAATAGATTAGGATACTTGGGCATCCGAACTCGTTGAGTCAAGTCTGAGTTCACTTATGGATGCAAATGTCCAAACTCGTTGAGTTGAGTCTGAGTTCGTGAGATGTAACTAGGCATTCGAGCTCGTTGAGTTGAGTCCGAGTTCACATATGGATGCGATCCCCTGAGCTCGTTGAGTTGAGTCCGAGTTCGCTTATGGGCGGGTTACATGGTAGCTTGGCTACATATGTGGCACTTATGTGCAAACTTTCCATGTATCTGAATTATATTCCGATGTGTTCAAAGGGTAAAATTCTAGTAATATGGAAGAATACTCAAGATGCAAGTGACGTATTGGTAAGTGTTGTGGAATGGGCACTTTGGACAGGTATGTACTTAACCCTCGAGTTGAGACTTGATACGACAACAATAATATGGTAAGATGATGAATGATGAATAGAAATGTGATATATGTTTTGGTGATATTATGCTAATGTTGGTTAGTATAGTTGCTTTGTTAAGTTATTTGTTATTTGCATATGGACTTACTAAGCATCTATGCTTACTCCCTCCTTTTCAGTCTTTGTAGTTTTGACAAGTCAATTTGGAGATCGGGATGGTCGGAGGCACGCTCACACTATCACTGGACAATTGCGGTATAATGACTTGTAATTTTTGGAAATATGGCATGTATAGCATTCCAATCATTTTGTGTGTATAATCTTACGATATGGCCCACGGATGGAATGAAAATGTTTAAGAATGATTAGCTATTGGAATGACTAATCAAGTTTATATATGATAACATGTATGCTTTATGTCTTAACTAAACTATGAAAATCCTTGGAAAGGTAAAATTGGCCACAAAACAGAATCAGTCAGCAGCAGTGACGTGAATTTGAAAAATAACTAAAAATAGTAGAAATGGAATTAAATGATGAATAAATTGTGGAATCGAATCTTCATAAGTATATTTTCATATGGAAGAAACAAACAGGTAAATGAGTTATATTTTATGAGAGATTTAAGTTTTGGTGGAATAGGGTCAGAGCGATCTCTGAATCCCCTATTCTGACTTTAGAAATTCACCATAAATTGTACAAAAACAATTAGGAGTTATAATTTACATGTATGAAATCCTTATTGAGTCTAGTTTTATGAGAAACAAATGGCATAGTCATTGAAACTCTGTAAAAGGAGATATCTGATTCATAATACATAGGGGTCAGAGTAGCTGAACCCTGAAACAGGGGAGACTTTAACTAATAAACTGTACTAATTGGCCCAGCCAAAAATTCTAGAAAAAAATTAGTAAGTAGATATATGAGTCTGGTTTTAGGAAAAATTTACAGAATTTGATTTTGAGTTTTTTAACTTGAGATATGATTTTTTTAGCGACTGTAATGCAGATGGACAGTTTACTATGAGAATTGTTTGAACTTGTTTAAATGTTAAAATAAGTTTAGTAATGTTTCATACTCGACTCCGACGATGGTCTCGGGTAAGGGGGCGTTACAGTATCGATTTCAGTTTGCCCTTAGCCCATCACAGTACAGAATCAGTCATGTAGTTGGGCCTTAGCCCATCAACATATCAGTAGCAGTAACAGATATGTAGTCACAAAATCCTACCCAATCAGCCTCTACATACCATCTCCGTCCAACTCTACACTCTATGTGGGGATATAATCAACCCACCCATCCCTACACTCCAAGAAGTACCGAGTGCGGCACTAGACAATAATTTGCAGCTGAGCTGCCAGTAAATTAGGCTCGAGGCCTTTCAGTACACTTCCTCCAAACAATATCAACCCTCAACTCAATGCAATGCAATATACAGTTATGACATGCTATAACATGGTAACAGTACATACAATAATATCAGTTCAGTTAAACATCATCATACTCAATAACATGTATACATATAAATCAGTCATACATTCATTTCATTCAATTAGGGGTCTAGGTAAGCTTACCAACCCTACAGTAGGTTCACAATCGTCTTAGGTGACCCGTGCAACCTTGGCAACAAATCAGTGAAAATGGGCTCACACGCCCATGTTGTCTACTCGTGTGGGCCCACATGCTTGTGTGGCCCACACGACCCAAATTTGCCTCGACCGTGTGGATCACACGGCCTAGCCCAAAATCCCACACGCCCATGTGGTTTACGTGTGGTCCTACATGCCCATGTGGCCCACACGGCCCAAATCGATCGAGCCTGTATGTCTCACACGGCCTATCTGGCCATTACACGGTCGTGTCTAGTACGCACGGCCTGGCCTCGTCGATCATATGCCCGTGTTATGGCACATGGCCTACCACATGGCCTACCACATGACTGTGTGACGTCAATAGAATGGTTTTCGGCTTTCATTGAAACCTGGTTTTCTATGTTTTTAGGTACACACCTGGTTTTAATTTAATCTAAAACGATTTCTGAGCACTCCAGAACCTATAAATCGATATTCCAATGACCAATATCAGTGTTACTAACGAAACTTAACCGAAATTACAATGGAATGCCCAACCTAAAAACTTTTAAAAACCTTACCTTCGATCGAGTAACCAGAATTCCACGAACCTATGTCCCCAAACTACAATTACGAGCCTCCGACTCTTCACCTAAACGGCATTAACGATGCTCATCAATGACAAAATTAATGAACGACAACCAAACTATCTTACCAAAACTTATCGATTGAAGATGTAAACAAACATAGCACAAGCGAGAGGGACGAGTTGGAAGGAAAAATGCACAAGGACAAAAAGAAAAAGAAGGTAGAATTTCGGCAACTAGAATGGAGAGGGAATTGATGTCAAAACTTTTGGGAAAAAGGAGGAGAGATGAAATTTTGAACCAAAAAGGAGATGTGATACACATCCCTAATTTCTCTCCCACTAACACCATATCTCATAATTCAACTCCCACCCAAACTCTCTCAGAACCGAGTCCAAAAATAAAACTCCTTTGCTCACGTAGGGATTCGAACACAAAACCTCCAGCAACACAACACTCCTCCTAACTGCCAGACCAGTAGGCCCATTCTAATATGAAATTACCAATAATTTAATATGAGCCTGCTGGCTAGTTGTTAAGGCTTAACTGAGGAAAAAAAACAAAATTTGCCAAAATTAGGCCTTGAACTTGGGACCTCTCGCACACACCCAAAACATTTAACCACAGAAGCAGATATAGTTGTGTCAATTATTCGCAAAAATAGAACGTAAAATTTATGGCATTACAACTCTATCCCTCTAAAAGAAATTTCGTCCTCGAAATTTACCTGATCAAAACAGATTAGGGTACTGCTAACACATCGCATCCTCAGGCTCCCACGTAGCTTCCTCCGTGCTATGATTACGCCATAGGACTTTAACTAGTGGAATAGATTTTCTCCTCATAATGTTAACGTCATGATCCAATATCTGAACCGGCTTCTCCTTGAAGGTCAGATCTGGCCTAACCTCGATCTCCTTCACAGGAACAATATGCGTTGGATCAAAGCAGTAGCGCCTCAACATCGAGACATGGAAAACATCATGAATCTGATCCAACTTTGGAGGTAGCTCTAACTGGTAGGCAATCGGTCCCACTCGTTTTAGTATGCGATAGGGTCCAATAAATCTAGGGCTCAACTTACCCTTACGACCAAATCTTAGTACCTTCTTCCATGGCGAGACCTTAAGAAAAACAAAGTCTTCCACAGAATACTCGATCTCACGTCGCTTCAAGTCCGCATAAGACTTTTGTCTATCGGATGCCGCTTTCAATCGGTCTCAAACCAACCTAACTTTATCCTCGGTATTGAAAACCAGTTCAAGACTCAGAACCCGTCGCTCACCCAACTCAGTCCAGCATAAAGGAGTGAGACACTTACAACTATAAAGTGCCTCGTAAGGTGCACTAGACTGGTAACTATTATTGTAAGTGAACTCTGCCAACTGCCTCGGAAGTCAATCACACAGCTCCTCAACATGTCCTCCAGCATCTGAATCACCCTCTCAGATTGACCATCTGTCTAAGGATGGAAAGCAATATTGAAGTCTAACCTTGAACCCAGAGCCTCATGTAGCTTTTTCCAAAATCGAAACATGAAGCGAGGATCCCTATCAGAGATGATCGAAACCGGTACCCCATGCAGTCTAACTATCTTAGACACATACAGTTTAGTTGGCTTTTCCAGCGAGTAGTCAGTTTAAATCGGTATGAAATGGGTGGACTTGGTCAATCGATCCACGATGACCCATACAGAGTCTTTCCTAGTGGGTGTGAAGGGTAACCCACTAACGAAGTCCATAGTCACTCGCTCCCACTTCCAAAGTGGACTCTTAACTAGCTGTAATAACCTCGAAGGTAACTGATGCTCAGCCTTAACCTACTGGCAAGTCAGACATTTATCCACAAAATCGGTAACCTCTCGTTTAAGTCTTGACCACCAGTATAACTCATGAAGGTTTCGGTACATCTTATTTCCGCCAGGATGCATAGCATTGGGGCTACTATGCGCCTCTCTCAGTATCGACTTCCTCAATTCAGTGTCTTTCGGAACATAAAATCTCCCACGAAAATAGAGTACCCCTTTGTTATTCAGTCCGAAGTCCTCTGTAAGCCCACTCTCAACCTGTCAGAATTGAAGACCCAACGATTTGTCTTTCATCTACTTACCCTTAATCTGCTCAATCCATGTAGGCTTAACCTGAAGCTCAGCTAGCAGACTTCCATCATCAAATAAACTGAGGCGAGTAAGTATCACCCTCAAATCAGTAATAACCTTACAGCTCAGTGCGTCGACCACTACATTGGCCTTACCAGGGTGGTATTCAATTGTACAGTCATAATCTTTAAGCAGTTCAATCCATCTATGCTACCTAAGATTTAGCTCCTTCTGATTGAGGGGATACTTGAGGCTCTTGTTATCCATGTAGATGATACACTTTTAACCATATGGATAATGCCTCTAGATTTTCAATGCGAATACCACAGCCGCCAACTCTAGGTCATGCGTTGGATAATTCACCTCATGTGTCTTAAGCTGACGCGACGCATACGCTACCACCTTACCCTCTTGCATTAACACACATCCTAAACTGAAATATGAAGTATCGTTGTAGACAGTAATCTCTTTTCTCGACTCTGGAAGTATCAAAATAGGGGCTTCAATCAGTACAATTTTAAGCTTCTCAAAGCTCTCTTGCTGCGCATCAGTCCAGTTAAACGGTACAGCCTTGCATAACAACTTAGTCAAGGGTACTGTAATCAATGAGAAACCCTCTACAAATCGCCGATAATACCCTGCCAGTCCCAGAAAACTGAGGATCTCAAATACAGTCTTAGACTACTTCTAATCCAAGATAGCCTTCATCTTTCAAGGATCGACTCTCTTCCCCTCAGCAAAAACCACATGTCTTAGAAACGCTACTTCACGTAACCAGAACTCACACTTACTGAACTTGGCGTACAGTTGTTTCTCTCGCAAAATCTACAGAACCATGCTGAGGTGTTCATCATGTTTATCTTCGATCTTCGAATACACCAGTATGTCGTCAATAAATACCACTATGAATCGATCCAAATAGGGCTGGAACACTTGATTCATCAGATCCATAAAAGTTGTTGGTGCATTCGTTAGTCCAAATGGCATTACTAGGAAAACATAGCGCCCATAACTAGTTCTAAATGCTGTCTTATACACATCAACCTCCTTAACTATCAATTGGTGATACCCTAATTTGAGATCAATCTTAGAGAAAATCGAAGCCCTTCGGAACTGGTCAAACAGATCATCTATTCTCGGTAAGAGATACTTATTCTTGATTGTCAACTTGTTCAATTGTCGATAGTCAATACAAATACACATGGATCCATCATTCTTTTTCACGAATAGCACTGGTGCTCCCCACGGAGACACATTAGGGCGAATAAACCCACGATCTAGTAACTCCTGAATCTGAGCCTTAAGCTCCACAAGCTCTTTCAGTGCCATTCTCTAAGGAGCGATGGACACCAGAGCTGTACCAGGAAGGAGCTCAATCCCGAACTCTACTTCACGATTCGGAGGTAACCCAGGTAGCTTTTTAGGAAAACTGTTCGGAAAGTCCTTAACCGACTTGATATCATTAACCGAAGAATCCCCAGAATCTGAAACACTGATGTAGGCCAGATAGGCTTCACATCCCTTATGAACCAACTTTTCTGCCCTCAATGTAGAAATCACATTCGATAAGCAATTTCGACATTCCCCAATCACAACTACCTCACTATCCTCCTCAGTTCCTAGTACAATTCTTTTTGTGGCATAATCTAAGCTCACTCAGTGTTTAACCAACCAGTTCATTCCCAATATCAGATCAAACACTCCAAGAGGTAGTTCTATCAGATCAACCAAAAAGTAGCCTCTTGAATCTCTAAAGGAATGCCTCTAAACAACTGATTTACTCTTACTGATTGTCCCAGCAGACTCAATACAGTCATCTTACTCACAGTGCTCTCAACCAAGATACCCAAGTTCTCGGACGCAGTACAGGCTATATAGGAGTAAGTGGATCCTATATCTACTAGTGCAGTATAAGGTGCATTATAAATAAAGAACATACCCGTGATAACTTCTGGAGCATCTCTATCCCCTCGGCGACGTACAACATAAATTGGAGTCGGCTACCTCGCCTTAGTATGTTCAGCACCTCTGCCCAGTGCTCTCTGACCACGACCCAAACCATTCCCACCCCTAGCCTGACCACAGCCTCTCGATGGCTTCTGAACTACCTCGGTGGTGATGCAGTACCCATGCCAAAAGCTTGCATCTGATCGAACCTCCACAGACACTCTCTAATATGGTACTTTAATGAACCGCACCTCAAACAAGCCCTAGTTCTTTTCCAACACTCACCCTGATAGAGTCTACCATAGTCAGTACATGGTGGTTGTCCAGTAGCAGCAATAGGAGCCCCAACTCTGATCGGCCCATCAACTCTAGCCTTTTTTTAGGCCTCTGAACGAAAATCGAGGGTTCTAAATCCCTCTTGCTCCTATCTCTCTCTTGGTTCTGGCACTCAGCGCGCTTCACTTCTTCGACGATCTTCGCTTTATCAACTAGTGCAACAAAGTCTCGCTCCCTCTGTGGAGCTATCAGAACCCTCAGATTATCTCTGAGGCCATCCTCGAAGTGAACACATCGCTCATACTCAGTCACCACCATACCTCGCGCATAACGGCTCAATCTCAAAAATTCGACCTCATACTCGGCCACCAATCTATCTCCTTGAGTTAGATTTAGGAACTCTCTCCTACGGGCATCCACATAACTGGCCCTCACATACTTCCCCTGGAAAGCAGTCTTAAAGAACTCCCAGGTCAATCGATCGGACTGAGTGCCCTCATTAATAGTGAGCCACCACTGATATGCCTCATCACGTAGCAGTGATGCAACAGCCTTTAATTTCTGCTCCGGGGTGCAGTCTAGATTATCCATAATTCTCTTTGTAGCCTCTATCCAGTACTTAGCCACATTAGGGGCAACTTCAGCAATACCCCTGAAAAGTTCAGCTCCACTAGACCGGAGTCATTCTGTAATCGATCCGCAACCTTCAGCTCCAGTATTGAGCCCAACAACCCTCTCTAAAATCCTCAACATAGCCTGGGATAGTGCGTCGTCCCTAGCTGCTCGACCATGAGACCTAGTCTCAGTCACAGGTGAAACCGGTGTCTCACTAGTATCCAAATTAGGCAGATTGCCAAATGACGAAGACCCAGCTCGAGCACCTCTACGGCCTCTACCAGGGCCTTTTGTACCCCGTTCGCGAGTACCTTTGGTGCTAATTGTCTAATTTCATTTTATCTATATTAATAGTTTTATGCATCAGTTTAAAGTTCCGGTATTTATTAACAGATATTTTATGAAAATAGTATTAGAAGTGTAAAGTTTGTTTCGTTCATCACAGTGTCAATCAATGTCTATAAGTTTTACTAGAGTCTCAGCATACACTATTTTAAGTATTTTTAGTACAGTCTATCTATAGTAGTCTCAGCATATACTACCTATAGCAGTTTCAGGATATACTATCAAAAACAATTTCAGAAAACTTACTGGATCAGAGCCGGAGACTTGATTTTCCACACTTTCAGTAAAAATATTTAGAAATCAGATTTCAGAAAATCACGTCTCAAAAACCCACATCCACAGTCGAGTTTTGCAATCTGACTCTGATACCACTAAATGTAACACTCTAAACCCGGCCTGAACATTATGGTCGGATCAGGCGATGTCACATGGTAGTGTGTTTGAAAACCGTAACTTTGCCTAAAATAATTTTCGTCTAGAACTTTTCATTATTACTTATTAATTCTAAAATCGTATTATTTAATCCGTCGAAAGATTTCAAAACATTTATCCAATGCGAAAGCTTTTAAAACGGTTTGCGTGTTGGCGAGTATTTTGCTAAAATGTTTGTTTCTTTTAAAAACCCGAGTTTTCCTAATACCAGCAATTATAACCCATAACCAATAAAAATTCCAAACCAAAATAAAAATTCGTAGGGGCCATATTTACAATAAAATACCCAAATAAAATCTAAAATCATAAATAAGTGCGAATAAGTGTTAAAGAGGTCGTGTGGCCACTATTGAGTCCTCCGTTGCACCGATCCGTCAAGTTTGGAGATTACCTCTATAGATTAAATCAAAATGGTGAGTTTACGTAAACTCAGTGTGTAATCCCCATATAAGCAACAGACAGTATGCACATGATCACAGTCTGGGCCTGGGCCTTTTTCAGTACAGTATCAGTTTCAGTTTAGCCTTAGCCCATCACAGTACAAAATCAGTCATGCAGTTGGGCCTTAGCCCATCAACGTATTAGTAGCAGTAACAGATATGCAGTCTACACACTATCTCTATCTAACCCTACACTCCTTGTGGGGATATAATCAACCCACCCATCCCTACACTCCAAGAAGTACCGAGTGCGGCACTGGACAATAATTTGTAGCTTAGCTACCAGTAAATTAGGCTCGAGGCCTTTCAGTACACTTCCTCCGAACAATATCAACCCTCAACCCAATGCAATGCAATATATAGTTATGACATGCTATAACATGGTAATAGTACATACAATATCAGTTCAGAGAAACATCATCATGCTTGATAACATGTATACATATAAATCAGTCATACGGTCATTTCATTTAATTAGGGGTCTAGGTAAGCTTACTGACCCTACAGTAGGTTCACAGTCGTCTTAGGGGACTCGTGCAACCTTGGCAAAAAATCAGTGAAAATGGGTTCACACGCCCATGTTGTCTGCCTGTGTAGCCCACATGGCCCAAATTGGCATTGGCCGTGTAGATCACACGGCTTGGCCCAAAATTCCACACGCTTGTTGGCCCACACGGCCCAAATCGGTCGAGCCTGTGTGTCGCATACGGCCTACCTGGCCATCACATAGCCGTGTCTGGGGTGCACGGCCTTGCCTTATCGATCACTTACCTGTGTTATGGCACACGACCTATCACATGGCCTACCACACGACCGTGTCACATCAACAGAATGGTTTTCGGCTTTCACTGAAACCCTATTTTTTGTGTTTCCAGGTACACACCTTGTTTCAATTGAAGCTAAAACGATCCTTGAGCACTCCAAAACCTATAAATCGATATTCCAATGACCAATATCAGTGCTACTAACGAAACTTAACCGAAATTACAACGGAATGCCCAACCTAAAAACCTTTGAAAACCTTACCTTCGATCTAGTAACTAGAATTCCAAGAACCTAAGTCCATAAACCATGATTACGAGCCTCCGACTCTTCACCTAAATGACATCAACGATGCTCATCAATGATAAAATTAATGAACGAAAACCAAACTATCTTACCAAAACTTACCGATTCAAGACGTAAGCAAACATAGCACAAGCGAGAGGGACGAGTTGGAATGAAAAACGCACAAAGACAAAAAGAAAAAGAAGGTAGAATTTCAGCAGCTAGAATGGAGAGGGAATTCACGTCAAAACTTTTGGGAAAAAAGAGGAGAGATGAAATTTTGAACCAAAAAGGAGATGTGATACACTTCCCTAATTTCTCTTCCACTAACACCGCATCTCAAAATTCAACTCCCACCCAAAATCTCTCAGAACTGAGTCCAAAAATAAAACTCCCTTGCTCACGTAGGGATTTGAACACAGAACCTCCAACAACACAACACTCCTCCTAACCACCAGACCAGCAGGTCCATTCTGATATGAAATTACCAATAATTTAATATGAGCCTGCTGACTAGTAGTTAAGGCTTAACTCAGGAAAAAAAAATTTGCCAAAATTAGGCTTTGAACTTGGGACCTCACACACACACCTAGAACACTTAACCACAGAAGCAGATACACAGTTGTGTCAATTATTCATAAAAACAAAACGTAAAATTTAGGGCATTACAATCAGAGTAGTAGAATGGTTGGGAAAATTCATGGGATATGATTTTGAAATTCGATACCGCCCTGGTAAGACCAAGCATACCGCTGATGCTTTATCTTGAGTTCCACCAGCATCACTTCTTGCGCTCTCATGACCTATTTTTAATGTTGTCGATATTGCATGTCTTGCTACTCAATCTCATCCAGAACTCCAAGAATTGTGTCATCATCTTCTATCCAACCCTCAATTACTTCCTGATTATGCCTACAGGGATAGACTTATTCTCTTTCGTGGCCGTATAGTCATTCCATCAGATTTGCCACTCTGTCACCAGTTGTTGTTGGAATTTCATTTATTTTAAATTGGTGTTCATGTTGACATTGCAAGAACATTCCATAGACTAGCTTCTAATTTTTACTGGAAAGGTATGCTCCAAGATATTCACCAATTAGTTTCTGAATGCCAGATATGCCAACAAATGAAGGACTCTTCCCTTCGTCAAGCAGTCCTCTTACAACCTCTATGAATTCCCGACTTGGTTTTTGAAGATATTTTGATGGACTGTATCACTAGCCTTCCTCTGTCGAAAGGTAAAACATTAATCATAGTGGTCATTGATAGGCTATCTAAATATGACTATTTTACTACCCTTCCTGGTCATTTTTCCAGTGAAATTGTCGCATCTACTTTTGTGAATGACATTGTGCATCTTCATGGCATTCCTATGACTATTGTCACCGATAAAGACCCATATTTTATGCATACTTTCTGGTAAGAGCTCCACGATTTACAAGGCACCAAACTGGCGATGAGTACCCTATACCATCCCCAAATAGACGGTCAAACAGAAGCTCTTAATAAATGTTTAGAAATGCACCTTAAGTGTTTTATCACTAACACTCCTCACGCTTGGGTACCCATGCTGCCTTGGGTTGAATATTGGTATAACACCGTTTATCAGATAGCGGCGCATATGACTCCCTTTGAGTTCCTTTATAGGTGTCCACCACCAACAATTGCCTACTATATTTAGGATACGTCAGGCTCCCTGTAACGACCTGAAAGTCAGTAGAGTCCGAAACGTTGGTTTCGAAATGCTATTTTTCAATGATAGAATCAGTGAATATTATTTTTCAATATTTATGAGAGTATTACAGTATTATATTTAATTTTGGTTTAATAATTTTTGTTATTTGGAAAGTTAGATAACATAAAAGTGTATGGCTCTAAAGTCGGTGGTTTTGGAAATTGAGGTATCGGGACCTCGTTTCCATAAATCGAACTTGTTAATATTCTTATTAAATACCTTTGGAGTTATATTAGAAGCGAATTGAATTTTGGTTAGAATTTTTTTTCAATTAGTTTTTAATTAGAGTTCAGGGGCTAAATCGTGTAAGTGAATAAAGTAAGATTTATAAAGAAATTATAAATAGAAACTGAATATCTAGGACTTGTAAAATAAATGTAATATATATTATATTATAATACTTAGTTATAATGAGTAAATAAAATAACAATGAAATAAAAATAAAATGAAAACAATTAGCATAGTGGGGAGAAAGAGAAACAACTTAGCATTTTTCCATTTTATTGCATGCCAAAGGTGGGAAGAAGAACAAGGGAGAAATGACTTAGGGTCTTAATTTTTCAAGGTTCAATTGTTTAGTCAATTTAGTCCATTTTCTTGTAATTTTTATGTTTTTGGAATCCTGATACTATGAGCTAGATGACCCATATCCTATTTTTTAGTATTGCTTAAGATTTTAGATGTTACCATTGTTGAGTAGTTAAAACTTCAGGGAATAATGTAATAGATTTTTAAGTTAGAAGTGAAAAGGACTAAATTGTGAAATTAATTAATGATTTTGAGCAATAGGGACCAAATTGTAAAAATTTTGAAATCTAAGGGTAGAAATGAGAATTAGGGAATTAAACTTGTCTTAGAATGAATTTGATATTAAAATTTAGGGTTAAATGTGGAAGTTAAGTTAGTCTCAGCCATAGGGACTAAATTGAATAAAGTGTAAAAGTTGTATAAATTAACAATTAAATGAGAAATTATATGTGTATTAATGATATGCATGGTTTATTTATTTCCATAGCTAACGTCAACTCAAATTCCTCGAAAAAGAAAGGTAAAAGGCAAGGTCGTCCACGAATAGCTCAGAGATTACGGTTTGTGTTTCTATAATCTAAACTATTTAAAAACGCTGCTTTTATACATTGCATTATTTGGCAAGTATATATATAAGGTTAGTTATTCCTTTGAAATAATTTCATGAGATGTGGATTTGATATTAAAATGAGACGGTTGGATCCACGTGTCCAAGTCCGAGTCACGTTAATAGGAAAAGTAAACGAAAAACTCGAGATAACAACTTGAGATGGTAATGGTTTAAAAATGGCAATGCTATTGAATAGAAAATGTGATAGAATGCAATGAAATATAGAATGAAATATGAATTGGAAACTATAGTAGTGAATGGATATGTATTTAAGAAATGATGTTTAATTAAGTATGAAATGAATTGAAATATGATTGAGATAATGTGCATAAATTTTTTTTAATTTGAACATATAATTGTATTGTATTTTACTTTTATGTTCAGATTATAGAAATATTGCTAAGTTATACTCAGTGTACAGTTTTGTTTTTCATGCACAGGTTAGGTACTTATTAGTTCGATAGTCTACTTAGCATCGAACGACCATCTCGAACTCAACTGTTGGTGAAATGTTCTTTGATCTTGGCATGTACCTAGGATGTTCTAGATATATGTAATGTTCGTTTTGTGTCTTGATGGTATTTGAATTCTAAGTTTGTAAGTATTGTGTATATATGTGTGGTTGATAGGAATGATCATTTTGAAGATGTCTTGTTAGAGTAATTTGGTGATATGTATGATGATTAGACAATTGAGGTGTTGTTATGTTGGATGAGTTTTTTGGTTAATGCATAGTTGCGAGAATAATAGTTAATATATGGTTTGATCTCAATAGATGATAATGCTTTGGTATGTGCTTTATAAATGAAATTGAGTGCTTAGTTGTTCACGTTGAGGTACCTTAATGACTTAATGGCTAATTATTTAGGTTGGTTGATCGTAAGAATTTATATATTTGGCTTAGATTTTGATATATTGAATTGAGTTCTACATGGATAAGATGTTTAGATGATGATTTGCATGCCTTTATTTATGTTTGGTTATGTTATTTGAGTTTAGGCAAGTTTTGAGCATGAGTGCATCTTTAAAAAAGTAGTTTTCACCTTTTATGAACTCAAGTATCGATATTTTTACATCTAATAGCGATACATGACCTTATGAATAGTTTTAAAACAAACAGAATGCCAAAATGGTATCAATTTTTATTTAAGTATCGATATTTTTTTTATAAAATATCGATACCATAAAATAAACATCGATGCCATTGATTTTCAAGTAAATAGAATTGAATTTTGGTATTGATTTTCAGAAGGTATCGATTTGGTATCGATACCGTCTGTGAATTTCTATTATTGACTTTTAACTTCAAAATTTTACAATCCAATCTTACTATATGCTTGTATTTTGTAATTTGGTCCTTGTAGAATTCCAATTATTTAATATATTTCTTTATATCCATAATTTATTGAGAAATAATTGAATTTTCATTAAGTAAGGTATTTATTAAATTTTTGAATTGTGTCATAGCATCTTATTTCTCAGGTCCGGCGACAGGGATGGGTAAGGTGTGTTACACTCCCCATTAGTCAATGCCTATTTGCAAGATCAAGATGCTACACTTCATCTCCTTAAGAACAATTTGCTGCAATTATAGGCTACGATTTAGGCTCAAGTTCACAAACACCGTCGCGATCTTGTATTGGAAGAGGGTGATTGGGTATATGTCCGCTTGCAACCATTTCGTCAAAATTTCGTCCGCCTACAACGACACCACAAACTTGGACGACATTTCTTTGGTCCATTTCAAGTTCTCTAGCATATCGGCACAGTGGCTTATAAATTGGATTTACCAGCCATGGCAAAGGTTCATCTTGTCTTCTATGTTTCACTCATTTGCAAGTGTACTGGCAGTCCTAAGTAACAAGGTACTCCCCTTCATATTATCAACTCCACAAAAACACTAATCCTACAACCATCAGCTGTCCTTGACACTCAAAATATCTAGTGCTCCGGACAAACTACAATCCAATATCTCATCCAATGGGATGGTTTTCCTCATGAGGCAGCTACTTGGAAGGACAAGGCCCACATGCTTCATAGTTTTCCTCACTAGAACCTTGAGGATAAGGTTCTTTATGGACCAGGGGTAATGTTGTGAATGGGCCATGTAACACCCTTAACCCGTATCCATCACCGGAATAGGGTTACAAAGTATTACCAAACTTATCTCTTAAACAATCATACATTTCATATTCATTTCTCATGTCCAAAAAAAAGTCATTCAAATTCAATCATATAGTCCCTAACACGAGCACTAGGGGCTTAAAACAAGCATTAGAAGTGGTTCGGGACTAAATCGAGTACTTAAGAAATTTTTAGAAAAACATGGAAAATTTTCAAAGTGCAGGGGACACATGCTCGTGTGGCCAGGCCATCAGTCTCACACGGCCAAGAGACACGCTCGTGTCATAGGCCATGTGGACATTCGAAATGGGATCACATGGTCGTGTCCCAGCCCATGCTTGACCCCGTGTAACTCACTGACTTGGGTCACATGGCCAGACCACACGCCCGTGTGCCAGGTCGTGTGCTAGGTCGTTTGATAACTTGAGGGTATACTAACTTGTGCCATATGACCAAGACACAAGCCCATGTGCTAGGCCATGTGAAGCTACTAACTTGGTTTCTAAATAAGTATCAGGGGACACATGGCCGTGTCACCTAGCCATGTGTCACACATGACTGAGACACACACCCATGTCTCTGCCCGTTTGGACAAAAATAGGCCATTTTCCAAGCCTTATTTCTCACCCAATGTGGTAGTAATCTACACATACCAAAAATCATATAACCATATCATCAATAAGCATTCAAACCAATCACAACCAAGTCCAAATCATGCAATACCAATACCAACAACCACAATGCTCATAAGCATCACAATTGGCCATTCAAAAATATACCAATATCACTCTAAAAAATTTACCTAAATGGTCAAGTGCATAAATTCACTTTTGTGCATAACACATAACTTATATGCCATTTCTAATCTCAACTATATGCAACTCTACTTACACAATCAAAATCTAGGCATTTTCAAGATATTCTATACATCATGAAGCTAAACACACACACATATATATACATGTCAATCCATAACAAATTAAACCACACTAAATGGCCAATTACATAATCAAAACATATAGGCTTTCACTAGCCAAATGACCTATACATGCCATATAACCAAAATACATAAAGTCCAAAAGTACCCAAAATAAGAGTTTGATGGCGTGATGCAATATCTGACAACTTCCAAAATGAGCGAGCTTCTGAATCACTAAAAAACACAGAAACTATAAAACGGGGAAAAGTATTAAGCTTAATAAGTTCGTATAACTGCAAATATAACTTACCAATCAACCACAATTAAGTAAGTAATTTAAATCATGATGTAATTCAATTTAGTCTCATTAGCTTAAAATATAACCACCAACAAGGTTAATTATACAATCGCAGACATCATAGATTCAATTTCCACATGATTCACGTACATGCCTATACTATTTCATATTAAACTCATACATTCTCAGAACAAAATTGTGCTTGTTGAACCATTTGGAAAAATATCGAATACTTGGGTATCTCGCACACTAAGTGCCAATACATGGTCGTAACCATCTCTATCTCATATCTCATATATATATATATATATGCTCACTCTCAAGCTATCTGATGGTCAAGACATAGCTACACAGTGTTGTTCATAAAGCTGACGAGTAACCGCAACACATGCCAGAAAACTCAGCCACCAGTAGAACTTATGGGACCAGCACCCAAAACACGGTAACCCCTAATGACATGTCATTTGTATCCTATCTATTCCTAAGGTTCAATCAGAATCTCATACGTTGCCAAATCTTCGTCGAGTATTTTTGTGAAATCGTTTTCATCAAGAACGTAATATTAAAGCCTTTAACACACAATTTTTTAATTCTTATTAACATACGAACTTACCTCAAATTAATACGGAGAAAATCGACCGATCAATCTACTACTTTGTTTTTCCCCCGATCTAATTCTGAATGTGGCTTTTCTTGATCTATATAATCAAATTTAACCACTTTAATATTTATGCTATTCAATTCAATCCAATTTCATATTATGGAAAAATTACCATTTTGCCCCTAAATATTTAACTACTTTACAATTTAGTCCCTAGCTCATAAAGATGCAAATTCATGCAATTTAATTTCAACCCATTATGGAAAAATTCTATATAGACCCATAGAAGCCCATAAATTTCATTATTTTACACATTTACCATATAATTTTTATATTTCTCAATTTAATCCCTATTTGACATTTTCAACCAAAATCACCTTACAAAACTTGTTTATCTAACAACAACCATTCATTTTCTATCATCAAACATCAAAACACATATACATTCATCAATTCTAAAGCCCTAATACTTTAGCAGTTTCACAAATTAGCCCCTGGGCTAGCTAAATTAAGCTACAACGACTCCAAAAATATAGAAATCATTAAAAACGGGACGAAAAATACTCACATGAAGCAAGGAGAGATGGACGAATGCTTAAACTTCTGCCATGGCTTTTCTTAGGTTGAAATTTTGGTGGTAGATGAGAATAGGAAGATGATACAATGTTTTTCCTTAATTTAATTTACTTTATTTATTAAATCACACTTTTAACCTTTATTATAAATCATTAAAGTCATGTAATCATGCACAAAAATGACCACTCACAATTAAAATGTTTAATTACCACATAAGGACTTCCACTTTAAGGTTCCATAGCTATTAGACACCTTAGCTATTAGAACACAACTTTTACACTTTACGCGATTTAGTCCTTTTTACTAAATTAAGCATGTAAACTTCGAAATTTCTTAACAAAATTTTCATGACTATATTAACATGATTTAGACACTAAAATAATAATAAAATAAATATTTTGACTTTGGATTTGTGATCCGAAACTCTCGCTCGATTTAATCGAAAACGGATCACATGTGGCCACATGGTGAAATGACCAGCACATGAGAGGACCGAGGAGATGGGCCATCAGTAAAACCAAGATCCATTTGCAATTGCAGGGCACCTCAGAAATTTGTTGATTTTTTCATGGGAGCCATGTCAGCAGGGAAATAATGGTCTAGGGTATAAAGAGAATAAGAAAAATGATGAAATGCATGTTGTTTCTTTGGAAAATTCTGAATTCTGTTACCTCCTCCCCTTCTTTTATAATTTTCTACAATTTGGAAATACTAGTACATTCCACATAATTTACGAAAGTAATCTTAAATAAGAAATTAAAGAATGAACTTAAATTTATCGATTAATGATGCAATTTTTTATTTAGTTTTATCTAAATTATAAATATATTTATTCTTTTGATATTATTTATGACATCTTAATTAGCAATAGTTTATTTATTAAATCCAATTTGTTAATTTTAAAAAGAATTTTAATACTCCTAATGGATATACAGTAATAATACTTCCTAAAAGTAATATTTACCTTTCATATCACTATAAAAATAATGCATATTTGTATTAGTTTATAATCAATTTTATAATGCTTTGTTCATGGGATTGTTGATGATATAAAAAATTGATTTAGTTAAAATAATATGAAATTGAAATTAAATTATCATAATATCAATTAATTAATGTTATAAGTTTGTTATGGTGTTCACCATTATCGACCTACTATCCAGTTACCCGACTAGGATCGACCCATAGACTGCATAGTTCGCATCTTGGGTTCGCACGTGATGAGTTCGACCCAACCCATGTAGGTGAACCCGTACTGTAATATCCCGAATTAGGGCCTAATCGGAATAGTGGTTTCGTGACCACAAATTCGAGATAGAAATAATTATTTTATAATTATTTTGAGGTTTATAATATGATTGCATGATTGTATTAAAATTTCGTGACGAAATTCTATGCATAAAATGCTTAAGTTGAAATTAGGGACTAAATCGAATAATTTGCAAAACTTGCATTCTAGAAGTTTTTAGTATGAAATTACTTTGGAATATTAACGAGGAGGTCTTAAATAGAAATTTGACCAATTTCTAAAATTTTGGACAAAAATGGGCTTGTACATGAAAATTTTCAAAGGTATTAAGGGTATTTTGGTCATTTGGTAATTAAAAGATTAAAAAAGGGAAAAAATGGCAAAATATGTCCATCTTCTTTATTAGGACGAAAATTAAAGGGTTCTCCATAGCTAGGGTTTGTTTCAAGCTTCCAAGCTCCATAGTAAGTGATTCCAAGCCCCGTTTTTAATGTTCTTTACGTTTTTGGAGTCCCAGTAACTTGATTTAGCTTATACTAGCAATAATTCTACCTAGGGTTCATATTTGGAAAAATACCCATAGGTGAAATTTGTGTATTTTGGTGTTTTATGATAGAATATGAGGTTTTAAATTATGCTAGACAACTTGTGCTACTCGGTTTTAAATGAAAACGAGAAAAAGGGCTTAATCGGTAAAAATATCTAATAGTCATAAGTACATGCTAGAGTGTGAAATTGATGCTGTCATAGAAGGGAAAAATGACCAGCATGTAATAAAACATAATAAAATGGGATGAAGTTTAATTCACGAGCCTAGGGGCAAAAGTGTAATTTTGTAAAAATTTAGGGGCAAAATGGTGATTTTGCCAAAGTTCGTATTTGGGGCTATTTTGATGAATGTATGTATTAAATAAGATTAATTTGGCATTATAGATCAAGAGAAATGAGATTCAAGTCGTGATCGAGGAAAAACAAAGTTCTGAGGAATAGGCTTGATTGCTAATATTTTGTATCGAGGTAAGTTCATGTGTAAATGTAGTAACATAATTGTCATTTTAAGTAATTTAATGTTATTTATGTGATATGATGATTAATATCATGAAATATTATGCTTTATGGTTATTATTGAATTATATGTAAATTATGATTTGCTACCGAGTATCGGTTTCGATGTTCCGTGGAAGACGGCAAAGATGTGTAATCGAGGAAAAAACCTGTTTGAACCTTGGGAATAGATTAGAATACAAGTGACATGTCACTAGGATGGTTGAGCATCCGAACTCGTTGAGTTGAGTCCGAGTTCACTTATGGATGCAAATGTCCGAACTCGTTGAGTTGAGTCCGAGTTCGTGAGATGTAACTAGGCATCCGAGCTCGTTGAGTTGAGTCCGAGTTCACTTATGGATACGAACCCCTGAGCTTGTTGATTTGAGTCCGAGTTTGCTTATGGGCGGGTTACATGGTACCTTGGCTACATATGTGGCACTTATGTACAAACTTTTCGTGTAACACCCCTAACCCATATCCGTCGTCAAAACAGGGTTTCGGAGCATTACTAGAATTTACGAATCACCTAAAAAAATTCAATTAAATACTTATCGAATCAATGCATCATATAAATAAATATATTATCATTCAATCAATGGTTTGACACTTGTCTAAGCATCAACAACAACACTTATTAGTGTACTTACACATATTTCATTTATCTATCTTTTTAATTATTTCTTTCATCTATTTTGTACATATATTTCCATATGACCAATTCTTGTAAACATTTCATAGAACCATTTCATATAACCATTCATCATCTGATACATATTACCTGAATATCAATTGTTCAACTGATGTCATAGCATTTCTCATCTACGATCTTATTTATCTTCGACATGATGCCATAGTGTCTTTCAATCATAGTCTTACTCATTTTCTGTCAGGTTGCCATGGTATCTTTCAACCATGGTCTTGTTCATTTCATGTTACATTGCCATGGTATCTTTCAACCATGGTCTTACACATTTCATATTAGAAAGCACACTCCCGCGAACCTCATCCTTACAGCGGGATTACCAGTCCAGGCTAATCCCCTGTAATATGAACTCATAGAGTATTGTCGGGATTACTAGTCCAGGCTAAATCCCCTGCAACGAAAATTACTCTAATGAGGTTGGATATGAATTACCAGTCCAGGCTAAATTCAGACCCTAATTCGGATTACCCATCCGGGCTAAATCCATTTTCCACACATTCTTCGGGAGGGCTATATCAGGATAGGATCACCCGTCCGGGCTTGATCCTTTTTACCGTCAATTCCTTTTAAGAGATCCATCGAATTTTCCTTTCATTCAACCGGGATTTCTTCCTCTTTTATCAAATATGTCAATGTTTCATAAAATTTCCATATAATGAACATTCAAATCATGTTCATATAAAAAACATACATTTCAAGCATTTAAGAATATAATTCAAGTTACATGAACTTACCTCATTACTTGTTTGTGTTTATAATTTTATTAATCCGATATCTTTTCTTTTCCACGATCAAATCTCTTATTTGAGTCGTCCGGATCTTTATAAATAAATTTGATCATCATTTTCATTCATTTCATATTCTAATGTATTTAATTAATGCTCTAGGTAAAATTACCATTTTTCCCCTAAACTTTTATTTAATGACGATTTCATCCTTAGGGTCAGGAAAATAAAATTCTTGCAATTTAATCCTTATTTCCAGCTATTATTCTCATACATATTGATAACAGCCCGTGAATTCTATAAAATATCATAATTTTCCATAATTTCAACACTTTTCAATTTAATCCCTAAAAACATGTTTTTCCCCAATCTTGAACTAAATTAATAATTTCATTCAATTTTGTAATTTAAATAATAAAATAGTTCATTTCATGCAATTTGGTCATTTCTGACATTTTTACAAAATTACCCATAAAGTTTTACTTTTATTCAATTTAGTCCCTAAGCCTAAAACATGCAAATTAGCCATGTTAGATGGATATTCATACATATTTTCCTCCTCCTCCTCTCCATTCCACATCCTTAATGTATATAACACACTTGTAAGTAATATTATCTATAATTTTTATTATTTACTTTTATGAATACTCAAGCTGTCCATCTGTGTCATAGTCACTAAATTATTTATATCTGGAGCTATAGAACTCCAAATTAAGTTCCGCTAATTTTTCCTGAAACTAGACTCATATATATTCTTATCATAAAATTTTAAGAATTTTTGGTTTAGTCAATCAGTACAGTTTATTCTTTAAATTTACCCCTGTTCTACTGTCTGACAGTCCTAACCCTTCTTCACTAAAAATTAATTATCTCCTCGTACAGAATTCGAATGATGTTCCCGTTTATTTATATTGAAAATAGACTCACTCAAGATTCTAAACATATAAATTTAATTCCATAATTATTTTTATCCAATTTTTGATGATTTTCAAAAGTCAGAACAGGGGAACCCAAAATCATTCTGACCTTGTCTCGCAAAGTTGATTATATCTCATGATTTACAATTCCATTGCTTACAAAATTTCTTCTATAAAAAACTAGACTCAATAAGATTTAATTTCATACTTTATTCATCCTATAATTCGATTTCTAAAATTTTTGATGATTTTTCAAAGTTAGACTACTGCTGCTGTCCAAAACTGTTTTGGTACAAGATATTAATTACCATGTTATAACACCCTTATTTTCTTTTTCTACACCATTTCTCATCACTTTCTCTTATTTTCTCTTCACTAAAATATCAAGAACATAGGACCTTATGTAAGAAAAATCTACTATAACATTATTTCCATGCTTTGTCAATAATAACAAACTTAAAAACATATTGAAATCTTGATGTACTTACCTTGTTCTATTGATACTAATCTTTAACTTGATTTTCTCTCTCCTCCAGCTTCTATTCTTGAATCCAACTTGATATTCTAACTCCCCATGGTCTCCTTAACATTTCTCTCTCTTAGTAGCTATGGAAATTCTTTTGATTTCTAGGTGAAAATGGTGAATTTTTGGTGGAAGGACCAAATTGTAAAGAAAAGAAAATTTCTTTCTTTTCTTTCTCTTCTAACATTGGTTCCATGCATGGAAAGATGATGAAAATTCTTCATCTTTCATTCCTTTTATACTAAATAATTAATAAAAAATAATAATAAAATAATAAAATATCTTATTAAAATAATATATATCTAATTAAATAATCATAAAATATCATGAACATCATCATTACTTTCTAGATTTCTCTCTCTTCCATTTGACCATTTTGCCCTTTATTATCTTTTAAAATTCCATCCTTCAGTCATCATTTAATTTGGTAAAATTACATTTTAGTCCCTCATAGTTCTTCACCTATTCAATTTGGTCCTAATCCATCCATTTTCCTTAGTTTCTAGATCATTACACTCTTAAAATATTTACACTATTGGTCCTTTAACTTTTCATATTTACACTTTAACCCCTCAAATTTTAAGTATTCATTCTTGTGCAACAAAACTTTTCTCACTTTTACAATTTAGTCCTTTCTTGAATTAATATATCATAATATACTTCTCAATATTGACATAACTCAAAATTCCCTTTTTTGTCACTTTATTTCCTTATTTTACTATATCAAGGATAATATCTTACTGTAAAAATTTTCAGGGTATTACATTCCGTGTATTCGAATTATATTCCGATGTGTTCAACGGGTGAATCTTAAGAGAATAAGGAGAATGCCTAAAACGAAGGTGACATGTTGGTAAGTGTGGTAAATGAGAAAATTTGACAGGTATGTGCTTAAATCTTCGGGTTGAGAACTTGGTATGATGAAATCGTAGCATGATATTAAATGCAAATGTAACATGAATGTCTTGGTGTTGTTTATGCAAATGATGTTTTTATGTGGAATTGCATGATTATGTTACTTACTATTTGCATGTGAACTTACTAAGCATTTATGCTTACTCCTTCCTTTTCCTTCATTGTAGTTTTGACAAGCCGGCTTGAGAATCGGGATAGGTCGAAGACTCGTTCACACTATCTGAAGGCCTAAATCGATAAAATGGCTTGTATATTTTGAATGTGGCATGTATGGCAAAATACTCACTTTGTGTAAATGATCTTATGATATGGCTATGGTTTGACAAGAAAAGGGTTTGTAAATGATTAGCCATTGGAATGGCCAATCTAAGTCATATTTGATGTTATGTATGTTTAAAATGATATTTAGTCCATGAAAATCCTTAGTAAAGTGAAATTTGCCATAAAACAGAATCTGACAGCAGCAGTGATGTAAATTTGAAAAATCACTAAAAATAGTAGAAATAGAATTAAATGATGAGTAAGTTATGAAATTGAAGCTTAATGAGTCCATTTTCATATGGATTGAACAAAACAGGTATATGAATTATAATTTATGAGACATTTGAATTTTTGTGAAATAGGTCCAGAGTGATTTCTGGATCCCCTGTTCTAACTTTGTAAATTCACCATAAATTTTATAAAAATAATTAGAAGACATTCTTTATATGTACAGATTTATTATTGAGTCTAGTTTTAAGAGAAACAAACTTCATAGTCATTGAAATTCTGTACAAAGAGATATCTGATTCGTAATACACAGAGGTCAGAGCAGTCAAACCCTGAAACAGGGGAGACTTTAACTAATAAACTGTACTAATTGGCCCAGCCAAAAATTATAGAAAAAAATTTAGGAAATAGATATATGAGTCTAGTTTTAGGGAAATTTACGAAATTTGATTTTGAGTTTCAGAACTCGAGATATGAATTTTTAAGTGACTGTGATTCAGTTAGCCAACTTGTCTTGAAATTTTAAAAATAAATTGTTTAAGCTGTTTAGTTGATGAAATTAAGTTTAGTAACACCTCGTGCTCGACTCCGGCAACGGTATCGGGTACGGGGCGTTACATTTGGTGGTATCAGAGCAGGTTTAGTCAGTTCTCGAACTAATGTGTTGTATGTACGAGTTTTGCTATACATGCCATATATATATTGTGATAGTGTGATGACTTCTGACCTTTTAAATGATTTTTTTATAGTAAATGGATCCCGATCCAACTGTGGCTGATGATGTAGAGAGTAATGCACCAGCTCCGGCTGAAGGGGCGGTGCCAACTGAAAATCCACCTACTGTTGGTCAAGGAGGAGGAGAAGGGGCTCGGGAAGCCTTTCTCCAGATGATGGGTGTCTGGTATACTGAGTTCGTTCGTACGAACCCAAATGTACAACCTCCCCCACCTCCCCCGATTCCTCAACTTGTACCCTTGATGCCTCAAGGTATGGATTTGATGAAATTTCACATAACTCCAGTTGACAGAATCCATAAGCAAGGGGCCGAAGAATTTAGGGCAAATGTTGATGATGATGCTGAGAAAGCAGAGTTTTGGCTTGAGAATTCTATTCGGGTATTTGATGAATTGTCTTGTACACCTGAGGAATGCTTGAAATGTTCTATATCATTGTTGAGGGATTCAGCTTATCATTGGTGGAAGACATTAATTTTAGTGGTTCTGAAAGAGAAAGTGACTTGGGAAATTCTAGACTTATTGGACACGAGTGCCAAAGATGTGGTAGAAGTCATTTTGGTCGATGTAGAATTAATGATAGATCTTGTTACCGTTGTGGTTCTCTAGATCATTTCATTAAAAATTGTCTGGAGATGAATGAGAAAGAAAAATTTCAGAGTGTAAAAGCTAGTGGTGCAGACTCGAGGGGAAGATATTCGAGAAAAGCTGAAAATGAAGCAAGCAGCAAGAATGTAGTCAGAGATTCAGCAGTTAAACCTGAAGCAAGAGCTCCAGCTAGAACTTATGCCATAAAGGCACGTGAAGATGCTTCATCACCCGACGTAATTATTGGTATATTTTTTTATGATGTTAATGCTACTGCTTTGATTGATCCCGGTTCTACTCATTCATATGTGTGCATGAAATTGGTGTCTAGTATGAATATGCCTGTTGAGTACACAGAATTTATGATTAGAGTGTCGAATCCATTAGGCAAATGTGTGATAGTTGATAAAGTATGCAAGAAATGTCCTTTAATGATTCGGGGTCATTAATTTTCGGCCGACTTGATGTTGTTGCCGTTTGATGAATTTGATGTTATTTTGGGTATGGATTGGTTGACATTGCATGATGCTATAGTAAATAGAAAAGGTTATAGAATTAAAGTGTGAAAGTGGTGAAATTCTACGGGTTGAACAAGGCAAATCAGAGGCACTATCTAGTGTGATTTCTTTGATGTCGGCTCAGAGATATTTGAGGAAGGGTTATGAAGCTTATTTGGCGTATGTAATTAATACAAAAGAAATTGAAAAGAAAATTGAATCAGTGCCGATTGTGTGTAAGTTCGCGGATATATTTCCAGAAGAGTTGCCGGGTTTGCCTCCAGTCAGGGAAGTAGAATTTGGTATTGAGTTGATACTGGGAACAGCTCCGATCTCGATTACTCCGTATAGAATGGCACCAATAGAGTTGAAGGAATTAAAGTCGCAGTTGCAAGAGTTGACTGACAAAGGCTTTGTGAGACCGATTTTTTCACCTTGGGGTGCTCCCGTGTTATTTGTGAAAAAGAAAGATGGTTCTATGAGATTGTGTATTGACTATCGGCAATTAAACAAGGTGACAATCAAGAACAAGTATCCGTTGCCGAGAATTGATGATTTGTTTGATCAGCTAAAAGGAGAAACATGTTTTTCAAAGATTGACTTGAGATCTGGGTACTACCAATTGCGAGTAAAAGAGTCGGATATGCCTAAAACTGCTTTTAGAACAAGGTACGATCATTATGAATTTTCGATCATGCCATTCGGATTAACAAATGCTCCTACTGTGTTTATGGATTTGATGAATCGTATATTTCGGCCATAATTGGACAAATTTGTTGTAGTGTTTATTGATGATATCTTAATTTATTCAAAAGATGAGACAGAGCATGTTGAGCATTTGAGGATAGTTTTGTAAACTTTAAGAGATAAGCAGTTATATGCCAAGTTTAGTAAAAGTGAATTTTGGCTTCGGAAAGTTGGATTTTTGGGTCATATTGTTTCAGGTGATGGTATACGGGTTGATCCTAGTAAAATTTAAGCCATTGTTGATTGGAAACCACCGAAAAATGTAACTGAGGTTAGAAGTTTCTTGGGGCTAGCTGGGTATTATCGGTGGTTTGTAAATGGATTTTCTATAATTGCTGCTCCTATGACTAGATTACTCCGAAAGGATGTTAAGTTTGAGTGGACGGAAGAATGTCAACAGAGTTTTGAAGAATTAAAAAAGTTATTAACTGAAGCACCAGTGTTGGTACAACCCGAATCAAGAAAAGAATTTGTGGTGTATAGTGATGCTTCTCGAAATGGCTTAGGATGTGTACTTATGCAAGAAGGAAAAGTGGTGGCTTATGCTTCGAGGCAGTTAAAATCTCACGAAAGAAATTATCCGACTCATGATTTGGAATTGGCTGCTATAGTATTTGCTTTGAAGATTTGGAGACATTATCTGTATGGTGAAAAATGCCGAGTATATACCGACCATAAAAGTCTTAAGTACTTGATGTCACAAAAAGACTTGAATTTGAGACAGCGAAGATGGTTGGAGTTATTGAAAGATTACGAGCTTGTTATTGATTACCATCCGGGAAAAGCAAATGTGGTTGCCGATGCTTTGAGTAGAAAGTTGCTATTTGCTTTGAGAGCTATGAATACTCAGTTAAAGGTATCAGATGATGGTTCAATTTTAGCAGAGTTAAGAGCAAGACCAATGTTTTTACAAGAGCTTTGTGAAGCTCAAAAAAATGATCAAGATTTGCAAGCCAAAAGAAAACAATGTGAGGTTGATACAAGGTCAGATTTTAGAATCGGTTCTGATGGTTGCTTGATGTTTAAAAACCAGATTTGTGTACCGAAAATGATGAGTTGATTCAAAAGATTTTGCATGAAGCACATAATGGTTGTTTGGCAGTTCATCCGGGCAGTACGGAAATGTATAATGATTTGAAGAAAATGTATTGGTGGAACGAAAAGAAAATAGATATCTCTGAGTTTGTCTCAAAGTGCTTAGTTTGTCAACAAGTGAAAGCTGAACACCAAGTACCTTCGGGACTACTCCAGCCTATCATGGTTATTGAATGGAAATGGGATCAAATTACTATGGATTTTGTATCAGGGTTACCGTTAACTCTGGGGAAGAAAGATGTGATCTGGGTAATAGGTGACAGACTGACTAAATCGGCTCATTTTATTCCGGTACGTACGGATTATTCTCTTAATAAGTTGGCTGAATTGTATATCAGTGAGATTGTTAGACTTCACGGAATACCTTTGTCAATCATTCCAGATAGAGATCCGAGATTTACTTCGCGATTTTGGCAAATATTGCAAGAGGCATTAGGTACAAAGTTAAATTTCAGCACTGCCTTTCATCCACAAACTGATGGACAGTCAGAGAGAGTGATTCAGATTCTTGAAGACATGCTCAGATGTTGTGTATTGGAATTTCAAGGTAGTTGGGAAAGATACTTACCGTTGGTTGAATTTGCTTATAATATTAGTTATCAGACGAGTTTGAAGATGACACCTTATGAAGCATTGTATGGTCGTAAATGTCGGAGGCCATTGTATTGGACTGAACTCAAGGAAAATTAGATTTATGGATTTGATTTAATAAAAAAAGAACCGATTAAGATTTTAGCTCGAGAGGTCAAGCAACTAAGAAATAAAAGTGTCGCTCTCGTGAAAGTATTGTGGCAAAAGCACGGGGTAGAAGAGACTACATGGGAACCTGAGGAAACTATGAGAAATCAATACCCACACCTGTTTACCGGTAAGATTTTCGAGGACGACAATCCTTAAAGGGGGGAGAGTTGTAATATCCCGAATTAGGGCCTAATCGAAATAGTGGTTTCGTGACCACAAATCCGAGATAGAAATAATTATTTTATAATTATTTTTAGGTTTATAATATGATTGCATGATTGTGTGAAAATTTCGTGACGAAATTCTATGCATAAAGTGCTTAAGTTGAAATTAGGGACTAAATCGAATAATTTGCAAAACTTGCATTCTAGAAGTTTTTAGTATGAAATTACTTTGGAATATTAATGAGGAGGGCTTAAATAGCAATTTTACCAATTTCTAAAATTTTGGACAAAAATGGGCTTGTACATGAAAATTTTCAAAGAAAGGTATTAAGGGTATTTTGGTCATTTGGTAATTAAAAGATTAAAAAAAGGAAAAAGATGGCAAAATATGTCCATCTTCTTCATTAGGACGAAAACTAAAGGGTTCTCCATAGCTAGGGTTTGTTTCAAGCTTCCAAGCTCCATAGTAAGTGATTCCAAGCGCCGTTTTTAATGTTCTTTACTTTTTTGGAGTCCCGGTAACTTGATTTAGCTTATGCTAGCAATAATTCAACCTAGGGTTCATATTTGAAAAAATACCCATAGGTGAAATTTGTGTATTTTGGTGTTTTATGATAGAATATGAGGTTTTAAATTATGCTAGACAACTTGTGCTACTCGGTTTTAAGTGAAAACGAGAAAAGGGCTTAATCAGTAAAAATATCTAATAGTCATAAGTACATGTTAGAGTGTGAAATTGATGCTGTCATAGAAGGGAAAAATTATTAGCATGTCATAGAACATAAGAAAATGGGATGAAGTTTAATTCCCGAGCCTAGGGGCAAAAGTGTAATTTTGTAAAAATTTAGGGGCAAAATGGTAATTTTGCCAAAGTTCGTATTTGGGGCTGTTTTGATGAATGTATGTATTAAATAAGATTAATTTGGCATTATAGATCAAGAGAAATGAGATTCAAGTCGTGATCGAGGGAAAAACAAAGTTTACGAGGAATAGGCTTGATTGCTAATATTTTGTATCGAGGTAAGTTCATGTGTAAATGTAGTAACATAATTGTCATTTTAAGTAATCTAATGTTATTTATGTGATATTATGATTAATATCATGAAATATTATGCTTTATGGTTATTATTGAATTATATGTAAATTATGATTTGCTACCGAGTATCGGTTTTGATGTTCCGTGGAAGACGGCAAAGATGTGTAATCGAGGAAAAAACCCGTTTGAACCTTGGGAATAGATTAGAATACAAGTGACATGTCACTAGGATGGTTGAGCATCCGAACTCGTTGAGTTGAGTCCGAGTTCACTTATGGATGCAAATGTCCGAACTCGTTGAGTTGAGTCCGAGTTTGTGAGATGTAACTAGACATCCGAGCTCGTTGAGTTGAGTCCGAGTTCACTTATGGATGCGAACGCCTGAGCTCGTTGAGTTGAGTCCGAGTTCGCTTATGGGCGGGTTACATGGTAGCTTGGCTACATATGTGGCACTTATGTACAAACTTTCCGTGTATTCGAATTATATTCCGATGTGTTCAACGGGTGAATCTTAAGAGAATAAGGAGAATGCCTAAAACGAAGGTGACATGTTGGTAAGTGTGGTAAATGAGAAAATTTGACAGGTATGTGCTTAAATCTTCGGGTTGAGAACTTGGTATGATGAAATCGTAGCATGATATTAAATGCAAATGTAACATGAATGTCTTGGTGTTGTTTATGCAAATGATGCTTTTTATGTGGAATTGCATGATTATGTTACTTACTATTTGCATGTGAACTTACTAAGCATTTATGCTTACTCCTTCCTTTTCCTTCATTGTAGTTTTGACAAGCCGGCTTGAGAATCGGGATAGGTCGAAGACTCGTTCACACTATCTGAAGGCCTAAATCGGTAAAATGGCTTGTATATTTTGAATGTGGCATGTATGGCAAAATACTCACTTTGTGTAAATGATCTTATGATATGGCTATGGTTTGGCAAGAAAAGGGTTTGTAAATGATTAGCCATTGGAATGGCCAATCTAAGTCATATTTGATGTTATGTATGTTTAAAATGATATTTAGTCCATGAAAATCCTTAGTAAAGTGAAATTTGCCATAAAACAGAATCTGACAGCAGCAGTGATGTAAATTTGAAAAATCACTAAAAATAGTATAAATATAATTAAATGATGACTAAGTTATGAAATTGAATATTAATGAGTCTATTTTCATATGGATTGAACAAAACAGGTATATGAATTATAATTTATGATACATTTGAATTTTTGTGAAACAGGGCCAGAGTGATTTCTGGATCCCCTGTTCTAACTTTGTAAATTCACCATAAATTTTATAAAAATAATTAGAAGACATACTTTATATGTAAAGATTTCTTATTGAGTCTAGTTTTAATAGAAACAAACTTTATAGTCATTTAAATTCTGTACTGAGAGATATCTGATTCGTAATACATAGAGGTCAGAGCAGTCGAACCCTGAAAGAGGGGAGACTTTAACTAATAAACTGTACTAATTGGCCCAGCCAAAAATTATAGAAACAAATTAGTAAATAGATATATGAGTCTAGTTTTAGGGAAAATTTACGGAATTGGATTTTGAGTTTTGGAACTCGAGATATGAATTTTTAAGTGACTGTGATTCAGTTAGCCAACTTGTCTTGAAATTTTAAAAATAAATTGTTTAAGCTGTTTAATTGATGAAATTAAGTTTAGTAACACCTCGTGCTCGACTCCGGCGACGGTCTCGGGTACGGGGCGTTACAATTACGTAGAGAGCACGTGTTTGCATGCATGGGGCCTACCTACAACGTCACATCTAGGAGCCATATCATATAAATAGAGAAATTCACACCCTTTAAAGGCATACACACAAAAACACTCAACAAGCTTTAAATAAAAGTAGATTATTAATTATATGAAAATTTTTAGTTATAATAAAAAATAAAAATTATTGTCTTTTGACATGTTTTTCTACTCTTGTTAGCACGTTTTCTTTATTTTTTAGTTTTCTGCAATATTGATCCTACAATTATTTACAAGTTTCGACCAATGAAGGAGTTTATAGAAAGTCTATCTTTAGATGACGAGGAGGAAGAAACCATCTAGTTGGGGGTAGAATCATCTGATCGAGAAACATCTTATGCTAATTTTTTCATTCGAATGTTTTGTCACTTCAAGTGTAGTCAACTTCCAAGCAATGAGATTAATGTTGGCAAATATATGGCATCCTATAGGAGGAGTCTCAATATCAGATCTTGAAAATAGTAGATTCCTATTTCATTTTTATTTTGAATTTGATGTTGATCGAGTTAAGGAAAATGGTTCATGAAAGTTTAATTCTTATTTGTTGGTGTTACATCGGCTAAAGGAAGGGGAAGACCCTTTGTCCGCCTAACTAAACAGGGTTTGTAACATCCCGATTTTGGGCCTAATCGGAACATTAATTTCGGGACCACAAATTCGATGAGAAAAATTTTATTTTTGTTATATTTTTATGGTCTACAATTTCACAGAATGATTTCGTGAAAATTTCGTTCGAAAATTTTTACGTTTGGGCACTCAATTTAGTCAAAAGGACTAAATCATAAAAAGTGTAAAAGTTGAGTTCTACATGCTAGAGGTGTCCAATTGTTATGAAATTTTAAATTGGAGGTCTTTATATGGTAATTAGACCATTTATTAAGTTGGTGGACAGAAATGAACATGGTTAGGCATGTTACCAAAGTTTTTCATTAAGGGGATTTTGGTCATTTAGTTATTAAAATGAATTCAAAACAAAATTAAAAGCCAATTTTTGTCCATCTTCAACCTCTTGGATGAAACTTGCATGGAGAAACCATGTCTAGGTTTTTCAAGCTTCCAAGCTCGATTGTAAGTCCGTTCTAGCCCCGTTTTTAATGATTTTTAAGTTTTTGCAATCCCTGTAACAAGATCTATCTATTTCTACCATTAATTTGTGCTAGGGTTCATGTTTAAAAATTGACCCATGTGTGAAATGCATGCATTTTGATATCTAATGGTAGAAAATGAGTGTTGGGTGTTAAATAAACGACTTTTACTAAGTGATTTTCGATGAAAACGTCCGAAAGGACCATTTTGTAAAAGTTGTAAAAATGGTATAAAAGGGTGTTTTGATGAGAATTGTAGCTTTCTATAGTTATGAAAATTGTTCGGCTAGGCCTATCGAGTGAGAAAACTAAATAAAAATACTTTACGAGCCTAGGGGCAAAAGTATGATTTTTACAAAGTTTAGGGGCAAAAACATAATTTTACCAAAATATGATTTTTGGATCACATTAAATAATGTGACTAATAATTGGACTAAATTTGATATTATAGATCAAGGAAAATGACGATTAGACCTAGATCGGGTGAAAAACGGAAAATCAACGGTTATGTTTCTTTTTGCTATTTTGGTGCCGAGGTAAGTTCATGTGTCAATAATATTGCAATGCTATGTTTGAATTGAAAATTCTACATTATTATTGCATGAATGACATGATTTAATATATTGAAAAGTGACGAAAGAATGGTATATAAAATTTGTGAGAACAATGATATATGACTAGTAGCACATGAAATGTTTGATGATTATATGATAAATGTATGCTCTTGACAAGAATATGATTTGAATGCTTAATGTATGAAAAATTTATGAACCATTGACATGATTGATAATAAGAGGAAGAAAAATCTAGGTTGAATGAAAAAGGATATCTGATGGATTTCTCGAAAATGAATTGACGGTAAAAGAATCTAGCCCGGACAGGTGATCCAATCCCTATATAGCCCTCCCGAAGAATATGTGCAAATGGATTTAGCTCGGACGGGTAATCCAATTAGGATCTGAATTTAGCCTGGACTGGTAATTTAGATCCTAGCTCATTAGAGTATATGTCGTTGCAAGGGATTTAGCCTGGACTGGTAATCCCGCTGTAAGAAAAGAGGTTCGCGGGAGTGTGCTCTTTAGAAATGGAAAATACGAATTGACAGGCATGTACTTGTAAAGTGATCTAGCCTCCCAAAGAATATATGTGCTGAAATGGATTTAGCCCAGATGAGTAATCCGATTAGGATCGGAATTTAGCCTGGACTAGAAATTCAGATCCGAGCTCATTAGAGTATATATCATTGCAAGGGATTTAGCCTGGACTGGTAATCCTGACATTACTCTATGAGTTTATGTTACGGGGGATTTAGCCTAGATTGGTAATCCCACCGTAAAAGCTAGGTTCGCCAGAGTGCATACTTGAAATGATCACTTGTATGAATTAAAGGTGAATGGGATATCCATCGAGATTCTGAGAAATTCAACGAGATTGATATGAGAAAAGAAATAAAGAGTTCTTGCCATGATACATCATGTATGTTATATGATACTAATATGATGCACATGAATTGTCATGTTTGGAAAAGTGTTGTGCTAAATGATAGCAAAGGTAAGTACTCGAAACCCATGGACTTGTGATAAGAATGAAAATGAATGAATAATTTCATGAAAATCTTGTGATGGTATCATTATATTGTACTAAAACAGTTTGAACAACAGCAGTAGTCCTACTTTGAAAATCCACCAAAAATAGTGGAAATTGAGTTAGAGACTGAATAAAATATTAAATTAAATCTTATTGGGTTTAGTTTTAGATAAAGGAAACGGTGCAAGTAAAGGAATCTCAAATGATGAGATATCTAAATTTTTGTGAAACAGGGTTAGAGTGATTTCAGACTCCCCTAACTCAACTTTGTAAAATCACTAAAAATTTTAAAAAATAATTATGAGTTACAAATTATATACTTAAAACCCTTAATGAGTCTATTTTCAAGGTAAATAGACAGGATCATCATCTGAGTCCCGTACTATGAGATAATTAATTCGTAGTGAAGAGAGGTCAGAACTATCAGATAGTGAAATAGGGGAAAATTTAAGGAATAAAATGTACTTATTGGCTAGGCCAAAAATTCTGAAAATTTTATGGTAAAAAGATATGCGAGTCTAGTTTCTAGTAAAATTAACAGATATTAATTTAGCATTCTGTAGCCCCAGATATAAATACTTTAATGACTGCAACTCGTGAAAATAGCTTATCTGGATTTTGAATAAAAAGAGGGAAATTGAAAAATAGCATATTAACACATTGCTTATTATTTTTCATGCGAGCTTACTAAGTGTAAAGCTTACTCTCTCCTTTCCATTTTCTTAGTGTTCTCAGGTCGGCTCGGGGTTGGAGATCGTCGGAGGCAGCGTCACACTATCAAACCAATACCTATGGAGTATTGATACATATGTTAGAAATATCAAGTGAATGGCATGTATAGGGACCTAATTCTATGACATGTGTTATTATGATTTGACTAAATATATTGGCCTATATCAAGCTATTGTATATGGCCATGAGATGTGGCTCATATTGATTATGGTTTGTAAGTCTAGCTAATCATGTTACGTTTTAATGCATATGATGTGATGATATAAATATATTTGCTTTCCATGCATGGTTGGAAATAATGTCATGTGTGTTGTATGCATGTTTTATGACCAATCGTGGTGGTCATGACCATGAATTAAATGTGTAACATGGTAATAAGATGATAGTTCCTTGAACATGGATGTTTGATAGATAAGTTAGTAACCATAGTATAATGGTATAAGTGATTAATAAGATGACAAGGTCAAATGAATGTGTAATAATGTGGCTAGGCTAGTTTATCATGAGTAGGTGGAACATAAGCATAATGACGAGCTAATGATGAATGCCACTGGAATCATGTATGTGTGTGTGCATGTAAAGATGACAAAAAGGCTTAGAAGTTAGCCTAAGTTTTTTACCGCACGGGCAGAGACACGGCCGTGTGTCTCAGCCATTTGGAGGACATGGCCTCTGGCCATGGGCATGTGCCTTGGCCGTGTGCCCTTAACTGGTTGCTGATGTAATAAACAGAGAGTTACACGGGCTGAGGACATGGGTATGTCAAGAGCCACACGGGCAAGTATGACTACACGGCCTACCCATATGGGAGTGTGACTCTCCAAAACACAAAAAAAAATTATAAGTATTGTAAAACCTTCGAAAGTTCTCAGTTTAGTCCTAAACCCTTTCTAAAGTATGTATTGGGCTTCGTAAACCCAAACAAGGGACTATGTAGATAGAAAATTGAAAAGTTTTAAATTTGAACAAAATTTTATGGCCCGATTTGCATTATTATTTGTGTTTAAGTTTGGTAATGCCTCGTGCCCTGTCCCAGTGTAGGACACGGGTAAGGGGTGTTACAGGGTTGATTTCTGGATACTTATCCATGACCTACCCCATGGTTTTATCTCTGATGTTGTTGCAAGACAGTTGGGAAGTTTTATTGGGTTCTTCTTGGAATATTATGCATCATCTTTCCAATTGGCCTACAAAGGAATAATAAGGTTAAGGGTGCGAATCGACATTAGAAAACCACTGAAAAGAAAAAAAAAAACTTACTCTCCCAAATGGTGCATCTGTTTATGTTTGTTTTAATTATGAAAAACTCACTTTATTTTGCTCTCTATGTGGAAAATTAGGGCACGGTGAAAGTTATTACCCGATTATAGCTCTTCATCTGAGACAAGAGTATGAATTTTAGTGGGATATTTCATTACGTGTACAGTCTAGAAGAATTGGGGTGTGGAGGAGTAGGTGGCTAGTGAAGGATGGTGGTGGTGGTGGAAGTTCAAATTATGGAAACTCCATGAACAAGTATGGAAGGACCAATGTGAGGGGGGTCACAATTTGTTCTAGTGAATCAATAAGCTAATATGGGATTTCCTTCCAAAATTCCATACTCTTCAAAAGAAAAGTAAAATATTCTTTTGTTTCCTAGGCCAATAAAAGTGGGTGAGTTGGGCCATAATAATAACGAGGACAGTAACAAATTAGACGAGGACATGGCAGTTTTAGAAGAAGAAAATAACCCAATAAGACAAATTGATAGGCTAAAAGGACCTCGTTTTTAATCAAATGCTTTAGAAGTTTCCTCATTTGAATGAAGCCTCTAGTAATATACTATAGGTACCAGGCTCTAATAGATCGACAGGCCTTGTTAAATAGGTCAGTTAGACGCAATGAAGTTTATAAGTTGGAACGGTCGAGGTTTGGGAAGGCCTTTGACAGTTCGACATCTCCGAGATATGCTAAGAGACTCAAATCCCTCTATGATTTTCTTGATTGAAACTAAACTATAGGGTTCTCGTAAGGCAAGGAATAGAAGTAAGTGTGGATTTTGTAACACCCTGAATTTTTGGGGTTAGAAGATTTGAGTCTTGTGGTTAGAGTTAGTGAGAAGGTTGCGCTATTGTTTTTAGTTGCGAGTTTAAGTGTCAAAATGGGCCCGCTGGTCTAGTGGTTGATTGAGTTGTAGTGAACCTCTAGGTTCTAGGTTCGAGTCTTGTGTGTGTAGTTTAGAGAAACATTTTTTTTTGTTTTGTTAAGTAGCAGGTTGGTTTAAAGTTAATTTTTAAAACAATGATTATTACTTTTATTTATTTATTTTATTTTTATTTAGATGGGATTTTGTTATTTTGGGGGTTTCCTGGATGTTTGTTTTCTTTTTCTTTTCTTTTGGCTCCTATTCTTTTTGGCTTCTTCTTTTTCTTTTGGAAACGGTTTTTACTGGCAGATTTTGGGAGAATTTTCCCTCCTTGTTGTCGAGTAAGTGCCGGGACATTATCAATCGCGAATCAGGTGTGGGATTCAAACCTCTTTCAATATACTTGCATTTTTTTATTTACTGTGGTATTCGACAATCCTTATGTGTGTTTCGGTAAATGAGAAATTGAGGCTCGTGTTGCCTGCAATCTCTAGAAATTTAGTGTGTCATAATTGGAGGCCAATTCATTGACCGAAAAAGCTCGATTTTTAGGCTGGTTGTGTGTGTTTTCATGGTCACATGGGTGTGTCTCGGTTCACGACCATGTGGAATTAGGAAGTAGAGTTTCCTGGCGAAATTTGGAGCCACACGGCCATGTGGCCGATTTGGAAAAAAATTTTGATTCTCACATGGTCGTGTCCCCTAGGTATACAGGCGTCTGAGATTGGGAATTAGGGATTTAGTGATTTGGTGCCGCATGGCCTGACCACACAGCCGTGTGGCTAATTTGGGGATTTAGAGATCCCACACGGGCGTGTGTTTTGGACACACGGCCGTATCTGAGGGGCACATAAGCATGTGAAACCCTCACATGGTCATGTCTACCCCGCACTCAATTTTAGCTCATTGGATAGAGCGTTACACGGTCAGTTCACATGGTTGTGTCCCTAGTTTACACGAGCGTATGCCTCGGCTACACGGCCGTGTGCCTCCTTCCACACGGGTGTTTTGACCCCACACAGCCGGAGCACTCAGCCGTGTGGTTATAAGTCACTAACTTTGGTATTAGTGTATGTTTTGTTCCGAATATGATTCTGTGCGTTCCGACCCTTGGCTAGTATTTAGTGAGGTTTGTTAGGATCTGATTCGGGCTTCGACTTATGGGTTAATTGTGACTATTGTGTGTGATGTCTGATTCTAAACCTGGTTTGTTGGGGGTGTGTGTGTGCGTATCTGTTCTGTCTGATTGTGTGTTAATGTGCCACTGTTCTGAGTGATTGTATGCATACATACACTTGCATAAAGTAAAGTTTTAGGTGTGATTGCAAAGAGAAGGGAGTTTGATTCTAATTTGATCTGGCAATTCTACTGCAACTCTTTTGTACAGCAATATATCGTACTATACTACATGTGCGTCAGCTTTGCTATGTACTAATATTTGATCTGGCAGTTTAAACCACATCATGTCTGTATAGTGAACTACCGCATTGCACTGTACAACATATATGCTAGCCCTGCTGCGTATTATTATCTGAGTGGCTTAGTCCATAGTCATGGTGTGTGGGGTTGGATGGGCCTTTCGAGGTCCTAACTGGTGTGATTGGTTGGATGAGCTATAACAGTTCTTCTGGGGTGCGATCGAGGGACAGAAAGGTATGCTGGTTGGATGGGTAGGTTTCAGTACTTGACTACATTCTTATGCATCTGCTTGGGTGTAAGACTATCTGTCTGTACTCTGTATGTCTGTGTAACACCTCTGTTAACTATCATGTGTGTATTTGGTGTGCTTTGATTGTTACGTGTTGAGGCATTAGTTTTGTGCTGTGTCTTTTTCTGTATATATCTGTAAATAAATTTTGCTACTGATTTGCCATCTGAAGTTCCCTTCTGTAAGTATATAGTTACTCGTTTGAACTTACACTAAGTTTGAGAAGTTCACCCCCTTAGTGTTTCCCCTTGTAGGTATGTTTCTGAAACTCTGACGATGGATTCAATATGCGAGGGTCTCAGACAGTCTCAGTGAAAAATAGATTTTTAGTTTTTATTTTTAGTTTCTATTTTGTTATTTGGTTTTTGAACTGTAAGGTTTTATAACATAAACCATGGTACAAGTTCTGCTTTTGAATTATCTCGTAAATCCTATTTTCATACATAATTAAACTTAGTTTAAATTTTCTGATTAAAGACTAAATGGTTAAGTGTTTTTGGGTCATAAAGAAATGGAGATGTTCTGTAATGGATTTTAAGATAACTCGTGTTGAAAAATTTTCCTACGATCACTTCGATGACCAATGTAGCATCCAGAATTCGATCTAAACTTCTAAGTCAAGTTTAGGGTGTTATATTTAGTGGTATCAGAGCTAGATTTACAAAAACTTGGCTTGTGTTTCTACGTAATCGTGTGAGCATGTAATTTTTTTTGAAAAATTTGAAGAACTGTACCATAGTAAGCTGAATTGATTTGTGTTTTGGGGAATGTTTTACAAAAATAAACTGTCTGAGACTCCAATGCTGGTTTAGGTAGAAACTCGAAACTATAAGATTGGAAATGTAGAATTTTGTATTTATTCTGTGTTTGTTCTCTAAAAATATAGATATTTTAAGTTAGGAACAAGACTGTTATTATTCTAAAGGTAAGCAGGACCACGAGGAGTCGTTTGCTTCTCCAGGACGTGTGTCTATTCAAGAGTCAGAGGACAATGCGATTCTGCCAACTTCAGGTAGCAATAACCCGAAACTTGGTACTGAGGCACTGACTCGGGTAGTGAGGGAAGTGCTAGAGAAAGTGTTTGAGGCTAGGATAAGGGGGACTAGTGAAACACTTCAAGCTAGGTGCGTAGATTGTGGAAAGAAAAAGGATCGCAGTCCCCCGAGGTTGGAGCCTCGTTCTGCGAAGTGTGTTAGAACACATTTTAGTGGCAATAGCGATTGCGCGGATGGTGCTGGTAGTGGTGTGAGCGCTATGTTTTGTGAGCACTGTTAGAAGTGTCATCCAGGCAATGTTGGAAAAAAATGGGAGCATGTTTTCGATGTGGGTCCATAGAACATTAGATCCAGAAGTGTCCTTGACTATTTTGAGACAGGTATAGTTGTGAATGTTTTGATGTTTTAATTAGAGTATAGTAATTGTGTGTGAAACAAATGTGTATCTACTTCAGTGGTTAAGTGTTCTGGGTGTGTGTGAAGGGTCTTGAGTTCAAGCCTAGCGTGGTAGCACTTTTGGATTAGAGTGCGCAACGGGAGCGTAGTGGTGTAGCTTGTATTATATAACTATTCTATTAGCTGGAAATTTCGAGGACAAAATTTTTTTAAGGAGGGGTGAGTTATAACACGTCATATTTTTAGGGTTAGAAGATTTGAATTTTGTGGTTAGGGTCAGTGAGAAGGTTGCGCTATTGTGTTTAGCTGCGCGTTTAAGTGTCAGAATAGGCCTGCTAGTCTAGTGGTTGAGTGAGTGCTAGTAAACCTCTAGGTTCTGGGTTCGAGTCTTGTGTGTGTAGTTTGGAGAAACATTTTGTTTTGTTTTGTTTTGTTTTGTTAAGTAGCAGGTTGGTTTAAAGTTAATTTTTAAAATTATGATTATTACTTTCATTTATTTATTTTAGTTTTATTTGGATGGGATTTTGTTATTTTAGGGGTTTCCTGGACGTTTGTTTCTTTCTCTTTTCTTTTGGCTCCTATTCCTTTTGGCTTCTTCTTTTTCTTTTGGAAACGATTCTTATCGGCAGATTTTGGGAGAATTTTCACTCCTTGTCATCGAGTCAGTGTCGAGACGTCATCAATCGTAAGTCAGGTGTGGGATTCAAACCTCTTTCAATATACTTGCGTTTTGTTGATTTACTGTGGTATTCGACAATCCTTTTTTGGTAAATGAGCAATTAAGGCTCGTGTTGTCTACAATATCTAGAAATTTAGTGTGTTATGATTGAAGGTCGACTCATTGACCGAAAAAGCTCGATTTTTAGGCTGGTTGTGGGTGTTTTCGTGGTCACACGAGCGTGTGCTAGTTCACACGGCCATGTGGAGTTAGGAAGTAGGGTTTACGTGGCCGATTTGGGAAAAATTTTTCGATTCTCACACGGCCGTGTCCCTTGGGTATACGGGCGTCTGAGATTGGGAATTAGAGATTTAGTGATTTAGTGCCACACAGCCTGGCCGCATGATCGTGTGACTAATTTAGAGATTTAGGGATCTTACACGGGCATGTGTTTTGGACACAAGACCGTCTCTGGTGGGCACATTGGTGTGTGAAACCCTCACACGGCTGTGCCTGCCTTGCACTCAATTTTAGCTAATTGGATAAAGAGTTACATGGTCAATTCATACGGTCATGTCCCTAGTTTACACAGGCATGTGCCTCAGCTACACGACCGTGTACCTCCCTCCACACGGGTGTTTTGACCCCACACGACCGGAGCACACAGCCGTGTGGTTTTAAGTCACTAACTTTGGTATTAGTGTATGTTTTGTTTCGAATATGATTTTATGTGTTCCAACCCTTGGCTAGTCTTTAGTGAGGGTCGTTAGGATTCTGATCCGAGCTTTGACTTATGGGTTAATTGTGACTATTGCGTCTGATGTCTGATTCTAAACCTGGTTTGTTGGGGGTGTGTGTGTGTATGCATATCTGTTCTGCCTGACTATCCGTTAATGTGTCACTGTTCTGAGCGATTGTATGCATACAAACACTTGCATAAAGTAAAGTTTTGGGTGGGATTGCGAAGAGAAGGGAGTCTGATTCTGATCTTATCTGGCAGTTCTACTGTAACTCTTTCGTACAACGATTTATCGTACTATACTACATGTGCGTGCGTCAACTTTTCTGCGTACTAATATCTGATCTAGTAGTTTAAATCGCATCATTTCTGTATAGCTAGCTACCGCATTGCACTGTATAGCATATATGCTAGCCTTGCTGCATATTATTATCTGAGTGGCTTAGTCCACAGTCATGGTGTGTGGGGTTGGATGGGCCTTTCGAGGTCCTAACTGGTGTGATTGGTTAGATGAGCTCTAACAGCTCTTTTGAGGTGTGATCAGGGGACGGAGAGGTGTGCTAGTTGGATGGGTGGGTTTCAGTACTTGACTGCATTCCTTTGCATTTATTTGGGTATAAGACTATCTGTATGTACTCTTTATGTCTGTGCAACACCAGTGTTAACTATCATGTGTATATTTTGTGTGCTTTGACTGTTACGTGTGTTGAGGCATTGGTTCTGTGCTGTGTCTTTTTCTGCATATATCTGTAAATAAATTTTGCTATTGATTTGCCATCTGGAGTTCTCTTCTGTAAGTATAGTTACTTGTTTGAACTCACACTGAGCTCGAGAAGCTCACTGTAACATCTCGAAATAGGGCTTAAATGGAATAGTGGTTGCGAAACCACAAATCTGAGATAGAAAAGTTTATTTCGATTAATTTTTATGATTTACCGAGTGATTAGATGCATGTGTTAGAGTATTGATAAGAAATTTTATAGATTGCATGTTTAATTTGCCTATTAGGGCTTATACAAATCTGAGATAGAAAATTTTATTTTGATTAATTTTTAGATGCATGTGTTAGAGTATTGATAAGAAATTTTATAGATTGCATGTTTAATTTGCCTATTAGGGCTTATTTGCAGAAGTTGCTGTAACAGCCCGATTTAGGGCCTAAACTGAACGATGGTTTTAGAACCACGAATTTGAAGTCAAAAAAATTTATTCCGAATAAGTTTTAAGGTTTATTTATTGATTAAAATATTGTGTAAAAATATCGTTAAGTAATTTTACTGATAAAATGCTTAATTGGACTTTTAGGACTAAATTGCAAAAGTTGCAAAATATGTGTTCTAATTCATAAGTACTTGATTGAAATGGGGGTTTAAAGAGGAGGTCCTTAAATGGTAATTAGACCATTATATTCAGTTTGGACAAAAATGGGCATGAATAGGACAAAATTTTAAAGAAAGGCCAAGGGCATTTTAGTCATCTGGTAATTAAAAGAAATAAAAAAGGAAAATAAAGCCAAAATTGAATCATATTTTTCATGGAGGCCGAAATTAATATGGGGGAAGCCATGGCTAGGGTTTTCAAGCTTTCCAAGCTCAATAGTAAGTCCGTTCTAGCCCCGTTTTCAAGTTCTTTACGTTTTTGGAATCCCGGTAACTTGATTAAGCTTATTCTAGCAATAATTTAAGCTAGGGTTCATACTTGGAAAAATACCCATAGGTTAAATGTGTTTATTTTGATGTTTTATGGTAGAATATGAAGGCTGAAATTATGTTAAACAACTTTTGCTAAGCGGTTTTCAACAAAAATGAGTAAAATGGCTTAATCGGTAAAAGTTGTTATTGTTCATAACTATGTGTTAGAGTGAGAATTTGATGTTTCCATAGAAGAGAAAAATGATCAGCATATCATGAAACATAAGAATAAGGGATGAATTTTAATTCCCGAGCCTAGGGGCAAAAGTGTAAATATGCAAAAGTTTAGGGGCAAAATTGTAATTTTTCCAAATTTTGAGTTAAGGACTGTTTTGAATAGTACATTAATTAAATAAGTAAAATATGATGTTTTAGATCCCGGAAAATGAGATTTGAACCTAGAATGGGAGAAAAATCAAAAATCGGGAAAGTTGGTAAAATGGCCGTTTTAGTATCGAGGTAAGTTCATATGTATAATAAGCATTAATTTATGCATGTTTCAATGTAAAATTGATATATTTAATATGATTGTCGAGGTGTTGAAAGTAAGTATAATTATGATGATTTAAATGTTCAATATTAATTCGACATGGAAATGAGAAAGAATGTAAGTTTGTATGTAAATAATACATTATCTTTATTATGTTTTTATATTTCAGCATTGTAGCTAATTTTTGAATCATAATTGACTATTGGAAGTATGAAATCAAGTATTAGAAAGAGAGAGAAATCCCAGTTGAACCTTCGGAAAGATTGGATGATACAGATGGTATGTAGCTAGGTCACATGTATGGTGCTGAGTGCACATCATGTGTACAAGAGAGTTACGAGACATTATGATGTAGCTAGGTCGCATGGGTGATACTATGTGTACACCATGTAGACAAGAGAGCTACGGGATATATGTAGCTAGGTCGCATGCGTGGTTCCAGGTGAAGGACACCATGTAGAGAAGAGAGCTACGAGATAAACTGGCTAGGTCACATGGGTGGTACTAAGTGTTCACCATGTGTACAAGAGAGCCAAAATTATGTGTACAATCGAGCTAGGTCACATGAGTGGTGCTAAGTGAAGGCCACTATGTGTACAAGAGAGCTTCGATTTTAAAGGTGGGCTGTGTGCGATACCATCACAGATATCTCATTATTATTCAAGCGTTCAACTGGGAAATTGATTAAATGAAATTGTGTATGACTTTGTGATGATAAGTGTAAGTATATACGTGTGTAACTTATGAGCAATATACTTGATATGTGATTGGAAATTGGAAAGATTGTTATAGGTAAGTGATGAATACAATTGAAGTGTGAAAGATCAAAATTGACAATAAAACTGTTATGGATAGTTGCAGTGACGTGAATCTAAAAATTTACCAAAAATAGTAGAAATTGAATCAGAGACTGAATGAGATATCAAATTAAAACTTAATGAAACTATTTTTATATAACAGAAACAGAGAAAGCAAAGGAATTCTATATTATGAGATATTTAAGTTTTTGAGAGACTGGTTTAGAATGACTACGTGATCCCCTGTTCTGACATGAAAAAATCATTAAAAATTGTACAAAAATAATTATGAAATATAATTTATATGCTTGAAATCCTTAATGAGAATATTTTCAAATAAAATAAACTAAAACATTCTTTGAATTCTGTACATGGAGAAAATTTATTCGTAGTGAAGAGTGGTCAGAATAGTTGAGCAGTGAAACAGGGGTAACTTCAATGAATAAACTGTAATAATTGGCTAGACCAAAAATTCTGAAAATTTTATGGTAAGAATATACATGAATCTAGTTTCAATAAAAATTAACGGTTTGTAATTTGGAGTTCTGTAGCTCCAGAAATAAATAATTTAGCTGCTAGTACTCTACTAGACAGCTTATTTTGAACCTGTTTATGATTGTAATAGTGAAAGTATGTGTGTGTTTGTGATGGTAATATTCCGGGAACATATTGTGACTTCATTTAAAGTATGATAATGTATTGTTTATTAATATTTACATACTTACTTACTAAGCTATAATGCTTACTCCTTTCCTTTCCTTTTTCCTATAGTGTCTCAGATGTTAGCTCGAGTTGGAGGTCGCCGGAGGTTAAATCACACTATCAAACTATTGACCGATATATAAAAGTTTTAAAGTATTTTTAAGTCTTTGGCATGTATGGAGACTCGTTTAATTTTTACTAAGTTGCTAGGAATTGGCCTAAAATACTGACCTATGTTATTTGAAGGTCTCTATTATATAAAGTCATTTAATGTAGATAGTCTTGATTATGTTATTAATTAAATGATGCAATTTATGAATGTGCATGCTTGCCTATGTGTGTGGTTGAATTAAAGCATGATATGGGCCTTGTAAGCTCTTTTTAAGGGAAAGCTTGAATGTGTTTGAGAAAATTTTAAATTAGAGTGAAATTATGAATCGGTTTTATCGATGATTAATGATTAAGTCCGTAAATGCCTCGTCGTACCTGTAACACCCCCTAACCCGTATCCGTTGCGAAACGAGGTTTGAACATTACTACCATTTGCAGATCACTTAAAAAAATTTTAAATGCTTATCGATTCAATGCATCATATAAATAAATATATTACCATTCAATCAACAGTTTAGTACTTGTATAAGCATCAAACAAGTAACATTGTTAGCGTACTTGCACATATCTCATATAAATTCAACATTGATATAACTATTTTCTCGACATATCGTACTTGAGTTCAATAATAGTCTCAACTTACATAATTTTCTTGTATCAACATATCAAAGATAATCATATATGTACATGTCATGAAACATATCATGCTCTTACCGCTTTCTTCATAAGCATATATGATTCATTTCATTATATTAATATTTCATGCTCCATCATTTCCATATATTTTATGTATATTTATTCCGATAATAGCTTATATCAAACTTAATATAAATTATATTCCATGTACTCATACTTATTTCGTTTATCTATCTTCATAATTATTTCATACAACTATTTTGTACATATATTTCCATATGACCAGTTCTTGTAAACATTACACACAACCATTTCATATAAACATTCGTCATCTGATACATATTACCTGAATATCAATTGTTCAACAGATGTCATAGCATCTCCCATCCACGGTCTTATTTATCTTTGACATGATGCCATGGTATCTTTCAACTATGATCTTACTCATTTTCTATCATGTTGCCATGATATCTTTCAACCATGGTCTTGTTCATTTCATATCACGTTGCCATGGTATCTTTCAACCATGGTCTTACACATTTCATATCAGGTTGCCATGGTATCTTTCAACCATGGTCTTACACATTTCATATCAGAGAGCACACTCCCGCGAACCTCATCCTTACAGTGGGATTACCAGTCCAGGCTAAATCCCCTGCAACGACAATTACTCTAATGAGCTTGGATCTCGAATTACAGTCCAGGCTAAATTGAACTCGATTCGGATTACCCGTCCAGGCTAAATCCATTTTACACATATTCTTCGGGAGGGCTATATCAGGATAGGATCACCCGTCCGGGCTAGATCCTTTTTACCTTCAATTCCTTTTCAGAGATCCATCGAATTTTCCTTTTCATTCAACCGGATTTATTTTCAATTTATTTGAGTATTATCAATATTTCATCAAATATCATGAATTGAACATTCAAATCATATTTTCATCACATAACCACATATTTCAAGTATTTAAAATACAATTCAAGTTACACAAACTTACCTCATTGCTTGTTTGTGTTTATAATTTCATTAATCCGATATCTTTTCTTTTCACGATCGAGTCTCATATTTGAGTCGTTCGGATCTTTATAAATAAATTTGATCATCATTTTCATTCATTTCATATTCTAATGCATTTAATTAATGCTTTAGGCAAAATTTACCATTTTGCCCCTAAACTTTTAATTAATGACGATTTCATCCTTAGGGTCGGAAAAATAAAATTCTTGCAATTTAATCCTTATTTCCAGCTATTATTCTCATATATATTGATAATGTGATCCATGAATTCTATAAAATATCGTAATTTTCCATAATTTCAACACTTTTCAATTTAATCTTTCAACACTTTTCAATTTAATCTCTAAAACATGTTTTCCCCAATCTTGAACTAAATTAATAATTTCATTCAATTTTGTAATTTAAATAATAAAATAATCCGTTTCATGCAATTTGGTCATTTCTGACATTTTTACAAAATTGCCCATGAAGTTTTACTTTTATTCAATTTAGTCCCTGAGCCTAAAATATGCAAATTAGCCATGCTAGATGACTATTCATACATATTTTTCCTCCTCCTCCTCTCCATTCCACATCCTTAATGTAGATAATACACTTGTAAGTAACATTATTCATAATTTTTATTATTTACTTTTATGAATATTCAAGCTGTCTATCTGCATCATGGTCACTAAATTATTTATATCTGGATCTATAGAACTCAAAATTAAGATCCGCTAATTTTTCCTAAAACTAGACTCATATATCTTCTTACCATAAAATTTTCAGAATTTTTAGTTTATCCAATAAGTACAGTTTATTCTTTAAAATTACCCCTGTTCTGCTGTCTAATAGTTCTGACCCTTCTTCACTAAAAATTAATTATCTCCTTGTACAGAATTCAAATGATGTTCCCGTTTCTTTATATTGAAAATATACTTATTCAGGATTCTAAAAATATAAATTTAAACCCATAATTATTTTTATACAATTTTTTATGATTTTACAAAGTCAGAACAGGGGAACCCGAAATCATTCTGACCTTGTCTCACAAAATTCATCATATCTCATGATTTACAATTCCATTGCTTACATAATTTCTTCTATAAGAAACTAGACTTAATAATATTTAATGTCATATTTTATTCATCCTATAATTAGATTTATACAATTTTTGATGATTTTTCAAAGTTAGACTACTGCTGCTGTCCAAAACTGTTTTAGTACAAGATATTAATTACCATGTTATAACACCCTTATTTTCTTTTTCTACACCATTTCTCATCACTTTCTCTTATTTTCTCTTCACTAACATATCATGAACATAGGACCTTATATAAGAAAACTCTACTATAACATTATTTTCATGCTTTGTCAATAATAACAAACTTAAAAACATATTGAAATCTTGATATACTTACCTTGTTCTATTGATACTAATCTTTAACTTGATTTTCTCTCTCCTCCAGCTTCTATTTCTTGAATCCAACTTAATATTCTAACTCCCCATGGTCTCCTTAACATTTTTCTCTCTTGGTAGCTATGGAAATTCATTTGATTTTTGGGTGAAAATGGATAATTTTTGGTAAAAAGGACCAAATTGTAAAGAAAGCAAAACTTTCTTTCTTCCTCTCTTTCTCTCACGTTAGTGCATGGGAAAATATGGATGAGAATTTCTCATCTTTCTTTCTTTATATACTAATAAAATAATAATAAAATATCTTATTAAAATATTAATAAAATAATATTTATCTAATTAAATAATTATAAAATATAAAAATATCTCTAGCATCATTATTACTTTCTAGATTTCTCTCTCTTCCAATTGACCATTTTGCCCTTCATTATCTTTTAAAATTCCACCCTTAAGTCATCATTTAATTTGGTAAAATTGCAATTTAGTCCCTCATAGTTTCTTCATCTATTCAATTTGGTCCTAATTCATCCATTTTCCTTAGTTTCTAGATTATTCCACTCTTAAAATATTTACACTATTGGTCCTTCAAAATTTTCATATTTACACTTTAACCCCTCAAATTTTGAGTATTTACTCTTGTGCAACAAAACTTTTCTCACTTTTACAATTTAGTCCTTTCTTGAATTAATATATCATAATATACTTCTCAATATTGACATATCTCAAAATTTCCTTCTTTTTTTTTTCACTTTATTTCCTTATTTTACTATATCAAGGATAATATCTTCATCAGAATATTTTCGGTATTATTACATACCTGCTCGTGTCGAACACGGGTAAGGGGTGTTACACTCACGCCCTTAGTGTTTACCCTTGCAGGTATGTTTCTGAAACTTTGACGCTAAATTTGATATGTGAGGATCTCGAACGATCTCGGTGAAAAATAGATTTTTAGTTTTTATTTTTAGTTTCTGTTTTGTTATTCGATTTTTGAACTGTAAGGTTTTGTAACATAAACTATGGTACAAGTTATGTTTTTGACTTATCTCGTAAATCCTATTTTGATAGATAAATTAAACTTAGTTTAAATTTTCTGATTGAAGACTAAATAGTTAAGTGTTTTTGGTTCACAAAGAAATGGAGATGTTTTGTAATGGATTTTAATAAATCATGTTGAAAATTTTTCCTACAATCACTTCGGTGACCAATGTAACATCCGAAATTTGGTCTAAACTTCTTGGCCGGGTTTAGGGTGTTACAGATTTCATAATGGGATCAATGTTGACTTGGATGGTAGAAGCAGAGGTTTATCTACAAGATGGAAATGCGAATGTAAGGTGTCTTTCAGGTCACATTCGAGAAGGCATATTGAAATTATGATTTACGAAGATTCAAATGGGAGGTAGTGGAGGTGCACTGGTTTCTAAGGTGCATCAGTTTCTATGGAGCTCCTAAGGAAAATCTAAGGGAGGCCTCTTAGAATTTATTGCGCTTTTTAAACTATAGTCAACAAATCCCTTAGTTAGTTATAGAGGATTTCAACGAGATCACATAGTCATCCAAAAAATAAGAAGGTTTAACTTGACGAGAAAGCCAAATGTGGAGATTTCGAGAGATGTTGTTTGATTGTTCACTTTCTGATTTTGGTTATTCTGGGCAGTGGTTTACTTGGGAGAAAGGTCAAATCCAATCAAATAATATTCGAGAGCAGTAGGATCGTGGAGTTCTGAATCATGATTGGTGGAACTTATATCTAAATTGTAAAGTGTGCCACTTGACTTAGTTTTTCTCGGATCACTACCCCTTTAACTAAACTCGAGTCTTAACAAGATTCATGCAAAATGATGACATTTTCATTTTGAGGCTACTTGGATCTTAGATGACTCTTACGAATCGGAGGTTCAAAATTTATAAGCTACAAGTTTAGGCTCTATTCCTACGAGATTAAAGGAGTTTGGGAAGGGTTTAGAGGCTTGGTTCAAAAAGATAGAAAGAGAAAGATCCTTGTCAAAAAAGGATCTCGAAAAACAACTTCAAAAATTGAATGCTTCATATCCTACTGATGAAGTCTTAGGGGATATTTTTTATACTAAATTAGCCCTTAGTATGGAGGCCAACAAAGAGAAACTTTACTAGGAACAGAGAGCTAGAGCTAATTGGTTGAAGAATGGTGACCATATGGAACAGCTCGATTTAGGGCCTAGTCAGAACAGTGGTCTCGAGACCATAAATTCAAAGTTTAAAAATTTATTTTATTACAGTTATAAGGTTTGTGAGCCCGATTGCGAAAAAGGACTAAATCGCATAAAATGCAAAAGTTGCATTTTAGTACCCAAATGTGCCAAATAGCTAGAGAATCAAAATTGGGGGCCTTTAATGAGCAATTAGGCCCTTAGAGACTAAGGTGGCCGGCCATAGGAGACAAATTGATGGGAAAGTCAAAATTAGGTGGTGTTTGGTCACCAATTTTGACTAGTTTTAGATTAAATAAAACAAAGGTCATTTTCTCTTTACTTTTCTTCTTCTTCACCGATTTTACCACCCATAGGAGGTTTTTGAAAGCTGAAAAATTGCAGCAACTTATTCCTCTCATAATGTAAGTGATCTTGATGAATTTCTTGATGATTTTTACATTTTTGGGACCCTTGAAGCATGAGCTTCCAAATAGGGGGTCTCTTTTGCAAAATTATTAAGAGTTTAGAGTATTTTCATGAATGGATTTATAATAGTTGCTGAGTTTCTATGGAAGAATATGAGTCCTAGTTTTGTTATAAACAACTTTTGTGAAAGGTGTCAGCATGAAAACACCTAAAGGATTGCAAAATAGGTGATAAGTGTGTGAAATAGTGGGATTTTGGAGTTTCTATAAGAGTCAAAGAGGTTCGGCTAGTCTTAAGAAATAAATAAATTTGATAAAAATTGATTTTCGGGCCGAGGGAAAAAATGGTCATTTTGCAAAAAGTCTAGGGGCAAAATGATCATTTAGCCCAATTGTGAATTGTTGAGTGCCTAGGTTACTAAAGTGACTTAATAAGTGCATTTTGTTATTATAGATCAAGAAATACCGAATTCGAGCCTAGACCGGGGGAAAGCCAAGCAAATCGACCAAATCAACTAGTCGAGTACATTGTGTAATCCGAGGTAAGTTGTATGTAAATATTACAACTACATTGTTAATGCATGTATACGAATTGTTACTGATTTGATATAGCATGAATTGCTAGATTGTGAACGGAGAATGCATATTAATGATTGAGATAGTAGAAAGATCCCGTTGGAACCCTAGGAAACAAACGGGATATTCATGCCATGAAATTCGGGTTATTTGTGTGCTAGTGTAGGACATGTCTGGGACATGCATCAGCCACATTATGAGAGCCAGTGTAAGACATGTCTAGGACATGCATCGGCTAAGAGTTGTACCTATGTAAGACATGTCTGGGACATGCATCAGCTAAGAGTTGTGCTAGTGTAAGACATGTCTGGGACATGCATCAGCACGTATATACGAGGGCTAGTGTAAGACCATGTCTGGGACATGGCATCGGCCTCGAAGATGATAGCTAGTGTAAGACCATGTCTGGCACATGGAATCAGCAACTTATCCCATGTTTGAGGTTTATAGAACATCCTGTAGTATTCCGAAAGGTTCAACTTTAAAGGTTATGAAATTGATTTAATAAGGAAAGTATAAAAATGTTGTGGGTGGTACTGGTACCTAGTTGGTATGCATGAGTAATGAGTTCAAATTAGAAAATGTGATTTGAGAGTCGGTAATGAGTAAGTCAAGTTTATTCTTACCTTTGAACTATGAGTATGACGACTAACGGTGAAATTGTTGTGTATATTTATTTATATGCAACTTACTAAGCTTTATGCTTACTCTCTTTCTTTTCCCTTTTCTTCCAGTGCCGTTTATCTAGCTCAAGGATCCCTTGAAGTTAGAGATATCGATCACACTATCAGCCGAAATACTAGGTATAGTAGGATTTATATTTTTTTATTATGGCATGTATAGGACTAGACCTTATTTATTTTGTGTCTTTAAGAATTGGCCAAATGTGTTGGCCTGGAATAGATTTCACACTTTATGTTAAGCCTAGAATGAGGATAACATTCATTTTGAGTCTATAATAGATGCATCTTCATGGTTAAATGAATGTCTATCATGCTTGATTTTGGTATTGGTTGGTATTGACGTGAAAATAGGCATACTAGGGTGACAATGAGACTTTGTAAATAGCCTCATATTGTCCACACGGGTAGACACACGGGCGTGTGTCTAGGCCGTATGTGACATACGGACAGCCCCATGGACGTGTGAGGAGGCCGTGTGTCCCCTGCACTTAAAAATTTTAAGTCAGAATGCATGGTGTTGGTCACAAGGACAGAGACACGGCCGTGTGTCTCAGCCGTGTGGAGGGGCACGGCCTAGTACACGGGCGTATACCATGGTCGTGTGATGCTAACGCAGAAACAGAATACCCAGGTTTTTACGCATAGGCTGCGCCACGGGCGTGTCGTGGCCGTGTGAAAGGACATGGGCAAAGGACACGGGCGTGCATCCAAGCTGTGTGAAGTCTGGACTTGTTTCATGAAAAATTATGGAATTAAATTGGCCACACGGGTTTGGTGCACGGGCGTGTCCCTAGCACACAGGCGTGTGCCCTATACCCACACAGGCATGTGGAGCCTTAAAGCATGAATTTTTTCGAGTTTTTCTCGAACCCGTGGTTCGGTTTCAAACCACCTTGAATGTATGTTATGGGCCCAGTAAACTCTATTAAGGGACAAATTGACTATGAAATGAAAAGTTTTAAATTGATCAAAATTTTATGGCCCGATTTTCTAAGATTGGTTGAGTTTAAGTTTGGTAACACCTCAAACCCTGTTTCGACGTTGGATACTGGCAAGAGGTGTTACATTTAGTGGTATCAGAGCTATGGTTTAGTCAATTCTAGGACTAACCTGGCGAGAGTACGAGTCTAGCTATACATGCCATAGTTGTACATTGATAGTGTGACAAATTCTAACGATTATAAATTATGTTTTTATATAGTAAATGGATCCTGATAGAACCACGACAGATGACGTGGAAAGTAATGCGCCGGCTCCCACTGAGGGGACCGCGCCAGTAAAGAGCGAACCCATGAGTATGTGTCAAGGCGGAGGGGCTAGAGAAGCCTACCTCCGAATAATGGACGTTTGGTATACGGAGTTTGTTCGTGAGAACCCAAACACTCCACCTCCCCCACCACCCCCGATTCCTCAGTATGCCTCGATAGCTCCACAAGGTGCAAACATGTTTAGAAGAGAGAAACCTCCAGTAGACAAGATTCAAAAATAAGGGGCTGAGGAATTTCGGGCTAGATTAGATGATGACCCGAAGAAGGAAGAGTTTTGGTTAGAAAATAATGTAAGGGTGTTCGATGAATTATCATGCACACTTGAGGAGTGCATGAAGTGTGCAACGTCACTTCTACGAGATTCGGCATATCAATGGTGGAATACACTTGTGTCCGTGGTACTGAGGGAAAGAGTAACTTGGGAATTTTTCCAAGAAGAATTTAGGAAGAAGTACATTAGCTAGAGGTTCATGGACCAGAAGAGGAAAGAATTTTTAAATTTAAAATAGGGTAATAAGACTGTGACAGAGTATGAACATGAGTTTGTGAAACTCAGCAAGTATGTGCGGGAATGCATATCCTCTAAAGCTACAATGTGTAAGAGATTTGAGGATGGCCTCAATGAAGATATCCGAGTGTATTTGGGCATTTTAGAAAAAAGAGAATTTGTAGTGCTCGTCGAAAGAGCGTGCAAGGCAGATGAGCTAGTAAAAGAAAGGAGGAAAGCGACACTTGAGTCGCGGGATTTGAAAAAAAGACAGATGGGGAAAACACATTAGTCCTCATCTAATAGATCAAAAGAATTTACTACCCGATCGAATGCTTCGATAGGGTATTCGAAGAGAAACAAGAATCAAAAGAATAAGGCATCTAAAGCCCAGACTACTTCGGTCGCTAGTGTTGGTAGTGCTCGACCAAATAGGCCAGAGTGTCTACAATGTGGGAGACGTCACTTAGGCGAATGTCGAGTAGATGAGAGGGGCTACTATAAGTGTGGGTCACTAGACCACTTTATTCGCGATTTCTCTAAGATGGAAGAGAGAGGAAAGAAGCAAGAAATGAAGGTAAGCAGTGCTCCGTTAAGGGGTAGACCACAAAAGAACCCCGGGAGTGTGGCTAGTAGTAGGGGTACGGCAAAAGATGTTACAGTGAGGTCTGAGGGCAGAGCACCTACAAGGACTTATGCTATTCGTGCCCGCGATGAGGTAGAGTCTCCTGATGTGATCACGGGTACTTTTTCTATCCATGATATATCTGTTGTTGCATTAATTGATCCGGGGTCTACCCACTCCTATGTTTGTACGGAATTGATTCCTCAAATGAACATGATAGTGGAGTCTACTGAATTTGTAAGAAGAGTGTCAAATCCCTTGGGTAGATATGTGTTAGTAGACCAAGTGTGTCGAGATTGTCTTTTAATAGTTAGAGGTCATTTTTTTCCGGCTAACTTAATGTTATTGCCGTTCAATGAGTTTGATGTAATCCTTGGGATGGATTGGTTGACTGCCCATAGTGTTGTAGTGGACTGTAGAAAGAAAAAAATTAAGCTAAAATGTGAAGACGGAAATGTCCTTCAAGTTGGACCAAATGAGTCAAATAGATTCCCTGTAATAGTATTATTTTTAACTGCTGAGAAATATTTGAAAAAAGGATATGAGGCTTATTTAACTTTTGTGTTGAATACTCGAGAGTCAAAGTTAAAGATTGAATCAGTGTCGGTAGTCTGCGAGTTCACAGATGTGTTCCCGGAAGAGTTACTCGGATTACCTCTAGTGAGGGAAGTTGAGTTTGAGATTGAATTAGTTCCTGGAATGGCACCCATCTTGATCACCCCATATATGATGGCTCCAACAGAGTTGAGAGAATTGAAAGCACAGTTGCAAGAGCTAACAGAAAAGGGTTTTACGAGACCATGCTATTCCCCGTGGGGTGCTCTGATACTTTTTTTGAAGAAGAAAGATGGATCGATGAGGTTATGCATCAACTATAGACAACTCAACAAGGTGGCAGTGAAAAACAAGTATCCTTTGCCAAGGATTGATGATTTGTTTGATCAGTTAAATGGAGCCACCGTGTTTTCTAAGATCGACCTGAGGTCTGGCTACTATCAGCTAAGGGTTAAAGCGAAAGATTTGCCGAAGACTGCATTTTGGATAACATACGGTCATTATGAGTTCCTCGTCATGCCTTTTGGCTTGAGTAACGCTCCGACGATTTTTATGGATCTGATGAACTGCATTTTCAGGCCGTATTTGGATAAGTTTGTCGTCATCTTCATCGATGATATATTAATTTATTCACGTGATGAGAGTGAGTACGCGAATCATCTGAGAGTTGTATTGCAAACCTTGAGAGACCAACAATTGTACGCCAAATTCAGTAAGAGTGAATTTTGGCTTAAGGAGGTTAGGTTCCTAGGACACATTGTGTTGGGTGACGGGATCCTATGGACCCAAGCAAGATCTCGGCTATTGTTGAGTGAAAGTCGCCAAGGAATGTGACTGAGGTCTGAAGCTTTTTGGGTTTGGTTGGATACTACAGACGGTTTGCAAATTGATTTTCTATGATAGCTACCCCGATAACTAAACTACTGCAAAAAGATGTTAAGTTTGAATGGACAGAAAGATGCCAGCAAAGTTTCGAGAAACTAAAGGCTTTGTTAACAGAAGCCCCAGTGTTAGTGCAACCAGAGCTAGGCAAAGAGTTTGTGATTTTTAGCGACGCATCCTTAAATGGTTTAGGGTGTGTGCTCATGCAAGAATGCAAATTTATAGCTTATGCCTCGAGATAGCTAAAACCACACAAGAAAAATTATCTGACCCATGATTTGGAGTTAGTGGTCGTAGTGTTCGCGCTGGAGATTTGGATACATCATTTGTATAGAGAAAAATGTCCGGTATTCACCGACCATAAGAGCTTAAAGTACTTGATGACTCAAAAATAATTGAATTTGAGGCAACGCCGATGGATTGAGTTGTTAAAGGATTACAAATTGATTATCGACTACCATCCGGCAAAGGAGAATGTAGTCACTGATGCCTTGAGTAGGAAGCTGTTGTTTGCCTTACGGGCCTTGAATACTCAGTTGACTATAGCTAATGATGGTTCGATTCTAGATGAGTTGAGAGCTAGACGACCTTTCTTCAAGAGATCCGAGAAGCTCAGAAAGATGATGAGGAATTGCAAGCTAAGAGAATTCAGTGTGAGTCAGAAATTGAATCAGATTTTCGCATCAGTGCCGATGGATGTTTAATGTTCAAAGACAGAGTTTGTGTACCCAAAGGCAATGAACTTATTCAGAAGATTCTGAGTGAGGCACATAGTGGTTGTTTATCCCTTCACCCGGGTAGTGCAAAAATGTACAACGACCTTAAGAAAATGTATTAGTGGTCGGGTATGAAAAGAGACATTTCAGAGGTCGTTTCCAAATACCTAGTGTGTCAGCAAGTAAAAGCTAAATATCAAGTACCTTTGGGTTTACTTTAGCCTATTATGGTCCCCGAGTGGAAATGGGATCGTATCACTATGGACTTCGTGACCAGTTTGCCCATAACTCAGAAAAAGAAAGATGCAATATAGGTTATTATCGACAGATTAACTAAGTTGGCACATTTTGTACCAGTGCGTACTAATTTCTCGCTCGAAAATTAGCTGACTTATATATTTCTGAGATTGTGAGGCTTCATGGAGTGCCATTGTTGATTGTGTCAGATAGAGATCTAAGGTTTACCTCAAGGTTTTGGAAAAAGTTACAAGAGGCTTTGGGAACCAAGTTGAGTCTTAGCACGGCATTTCATCCGCAAACTGACGGACAGTCAAAAAGAGTGATACAGATCCTAGAGGACATGTAGAGATGTTGTGTCCTCAAATTTCAAGGAAGTTGGAAAACATACTTACCATTAGTTGAATTCGGCTACAACAACAGTTATCAATCGAGTCTAAAAATGGCGCCTTATGAGGCTTTGTACGGGTGAAAGTGTCGAACGCCCTTATTTTGGAATGAGCTAAAAAAAATAAATTCATGGGGTCGATTTGGTCAAAGAGGTTGAGAAGAAAGTCAAAGTGATTCGTGACTGCGTGAGAGCCACCTCGGATAGACAAAAATCCTACGCGGATTTGAGACAAAATTAAATTAAGTTTGAAGTCGGTGATAAGGTATTTTTGAAAGTTTCCCCATGGAGGAAAGTCCTCAGATTCGGAAAAAGGGGCAAGTTGGTCCTCGTTTTATAGGACCTTATGAAATTACCGAGAGAGTAGGGCTTGGTTCCTACCGATTGGACTTGCCACCAGAGTTAGAAAAGATTCACGATATGTTTCATGTTTCCATGTTACGCTAGTACAAATCAGACCCTTCGCATGTAATTGCGCCAACTGAAGTTGAGATTCTTCCGGATATGAGCTATGGTGAGGAGCTGGTCAAGATTTTGGTCGAGAATTCAAATAACTAAGAAATAAGAATATACCACTTGTGAAGGTTTTGTGGCATAGGCATGGAGTCGAGGAAGCCACATGGGAACCCGAGGATTCTCTGAGAGAGCAATATCCAAACTTATTCACTGGTAAGATTTTTGAGGAAGAAAATCCCTAAAGGGGGAGAAATGTAACAGCCCGATTTAGGGTTTAGGCAGAACAGTGGTCTCGAGACCACAAATCTGAAGTTTGAAAATTTATTTTATTACAATTATAAGGTTATAACATGATTATATTAGTGTATGAAAAATTTGGTGAGTTAATTTTAAGGTTTGTGAGCCCGATTGCAAAAAAAAAACTAGATCGCATAAAAGGTAAAAGTTGCATTTTAGTACCCAAATGTGCCAAATAGCTAGAGAATTAAAATTAGGGGCCTTTAAAGAGAAATTAGGCCCTTAAAGACTAGGGTGGCCGGCCATAGGAGACAAATTGATGGGAAAGTCAAAATTAGGTGGTGTTTGGTCACCAATTTTGACTAGTTTTAGATTAAATAAAACAAAGGTCATTTTCTCTTTATTTTTCTTCTTCTCTATCGATTTTTACCAACCATAGGAGGGTTTTGAAAGCTGAAAAATTGCAGCAACTTATTCCTCTCATAATGTAAGTGATCTTGATGAATTTCTTGATGATTTTTACATTTTTGGGACCCTTGAAGCATGAGCTTCCAAATGAGGGGTCTATTTTGAAAAATGATTAAGAGTTTAGAGTTTTTTCATGAATGAATTTATGATAGTTTCTGAGTTTCTATGGAAGAATATGAGTCCTAGTTGTGTTATAAACAACTTTTGTGAAAGGTGTTAGCATGAAAACACCTAAAGGGACTATTTTGCATAACTTGCAAAATAGGTGATAAGTGTGTGAAATAGTGGGATTTTGGAGTTTCTATAAGAGTCAAAGAGGTTCAGCTAGTCTTAAGAAATAAATAAATTCGATAAAAATCAACTTCGGGCCGAGGGGCAAAATGGTCATTTTGTAAAAGTCTAGGGGCAAAATGGTCATTTAGCCTAATTGTGAATTGTTGAGTACCTAGGTTGATAAAGTGACTTAATAAGTGCATTTTGTTATTATAGATCAAGAAATACTGAATCTAAGCCTAGACCGGGGGAAAACCAAGCAAATCAACTAAATCAACTAGTCGAGCACATATTGTAGTCCGAGGTAAGTTGTATGTAAATAATACAACTACATTGTTAATGCATGTATACGAATTGTTACTGGTTTGATATAGCATGAATTGTTAGATTGTGAACAGAGAATGCATATTAATGATTGAGATAGTAGAAAGATCTCGTTGGAACCCTAGAAACAAACCAGATATTCATGCCATGACATTCGGGTTATTTGTGTGCTAGTGTAAGACATGTTTGGGACATGCATCGGCTAAGAGTTGTGCCAGTGTAAGACATGTTTAGGACATGCATCGGCTAAGAGTTGTGCTAATGTAAGACATGTCTAGGACATGCATCAGCACGTATATACGAGAGCTAGTGTAAGACCATGTCTGGGACATGGCATCGGCCTCGAAGATGATAGCCAGTGTAAGACCATGTTTGGCACATGGCATCGGCAACTTATCCCATGTTTGAGGCTTATAGAATATCCAGTAGTATTCGGAAAGGTTCAACTTTAAAGGTTATGAAATTGATTTAATAAGGAAAGTATAAAAATGTTGTGGGTTGTACAGGTACCTAGTTGGTATGCATGAGTAATGAGCTCAAATAAGAAAATGTGAATTGAGAGTCGATAATGAGTAAGTCAAGTTTATGCTCACCTTTGAACTATGAATATGACGACTAACGGTAAAATTGTTGTGTATATTTATTTATATGCGACTTACTAAGCTTTATGCTTGCTCTCTTTCTTTTCCCTTTTCTTCCAATGCCATTTATCTAGCTCAAGGATCCCTTGAAGTCAGAGATATCGATCACACTATCAGCCGAAATACTCGGTATAGTAGGATTTATATTTTTTTATTATGGCATGTATAAGACTAGACCTTATTTATTGTGTCTTTGAGAATTGGCCAAATGTGTTGGCTTGGAATAGATTTCACACTTTATGTTAAGCCTAGAATGAGGATAACATTCATTTTGAGTCTATAATATATGCATCTTCATGGTTAAATGAATGTCTATCATGCTTGATTTTGGTATTGGTTGGTATTGACTTGAAAATAGGCATACTCGGGTGATAATGAGACTTTGTAAATAGCCTCATATTGTCCACACGGGTAGACACACAGGCGTGTGTCTAGGCTGTATGTGACATACAGACAGCCCCATGGGTGTGTGAGGAGGCCGTGTGTCCCCTACACTTAGAAATTTCAAGTCAGAATGCATGGTGTTGGTCATAGGGGCAGAGACACGGTCGTGTGTCTCAGCCGTGTGGAGGGGCACGGCCTAGTACACAGACGTGTACCATGGTCGTGTGATGTTGACATAGAAACAGAATACCCAGGTTTTTGCGCATGGGCTGCGCCACGAGCTTGTCGTGGCCGTGTGAAAGGACACGGGTGTGTATCCAAGCCGTGTGAAGTCTGGACTTGTTTCATGAAAAATTATGGAATTAAATTGGCAACACGGGCATGTGCCCTATACGCACACGGGCGTGTGGAGCCTTAGAGCATGAATTTTTTCGAGTTTTTCTCAAGCTCGTGGTTCGGTCCCGAACCACATTGAATGTATGTTATGGGCCCAGTAAGCTCTATTAAGGGACAAATTGACTATGAAATGAAAAGTTTTAAATTGATCAAAATTTTATGCCCAATTTTCTAAGATTGGTTGAGTTTAAGTTTGGTAACACCTCAAACCTTGTTCCTGTGTTGGATACTGGCGAGGGGTGTTACACCATAACACAAATTTTTTTTTCCACAAGGTTGCAATGGATAGAAGAAGAAGAAAAAGAAGAAGAAGAAGAAGAAGAAGAAGAAGAAGAAGAAGAAGAAACATGGTGAAAAAATTGTCGGACTTTAAGTGAAGCAATTATGAAAGTAATGAAGATCTTTTGTTGCTCGCCACCAATTATTTTGATTCGCTTTTTTCATCAAATGAAATAAAAAAATGCCAATGTAATTTTAGAGGGAGTCATGCCTTGTATTAATCCATCGATGAATGCAGATCTCACAAGGGTGTTTTCATACAAAGAGGTATGTCCTGCTCTAAAAACCATGAGTCTGTTAAACGCTTCAGGAGAGGATGGTTTGGATGTAGTGTTTTACCAAAGACTTTGGCACATTGTGGGAAAGGAGGTTGCAGATTATTGTATTGAGTTGTTAAATGGTTCCCAGAATATTTTATAGATTAATCTAACATAAATTGTCTTGATCCAAAAGGTTAGTTACCCTTATTTTATGACTCAATTCAAGTCTATTAGCCTCTACAATATTTTGTACAAAATCACTACCAAAATGTTAGTAAACAGATTTCAGAGTGTTCTCCATTATTGCATCAATGAAGCACAAAGTGCATTTGTCCTTGGAATGCTCATCTCAGACCCTTATTGTCTCATCTCAGAATGAAGCACAAAGTGCAGTTTACGAAGTCCTTCATTCTATGAAAAAGAAGAGATTGGGAAAATAAGGGTCTTTCGCTTTGAAACTCGACATGACTAAAGCATATAATAGAGTGGAGTAGCCTTTTATCGAGGTAATGCTCAGGAGAATGGGTTTTTTCTAAAATATGGGCCCAGAAAGCCATTAGATGTGTTGAAATAGTTTCTTATTTAGTGGTTCTAAATGGAAAGCTATGCAAATTTTTCTCACCTACTCGTTGACTTAGACAGGGTGATCCACTCATCGCCTACTTATTTTTTCATCTGCAATGAGGGTTTACTGACTCTTTTAAGAATAGCTTCTACAAGTAGAGATCTCAAGGGGATTCGCATAAATAGACATGCCCCCACTTATAATGCGCTTACTCTTTGCAGATGATAGTCTACTATTTGGATAGGTCATTATGAAAAGGTCTAGGGCTCTTAAAGATTAATTGGAGATTTATGCAAGTAGCTCAGAATAGTTAATAAACTTCAATAAATCGAGTACATTCTTCAGCTCCAACATGAGTTAGGAAAATAGGGTGAATTTGTGCAGAATTTTGGGGGTAAATTCCAGCATCAATCTTGAAAGATATCTTGGACTTCCTTCAATTGTAGGTAAAAAAAATGATGGCTTTTAAGGAAATAAAAGAAAAGATGATTAAAAGAGCGGCCAACTGGAGTTCGAAGATGTTTTCCATAGGGGGTCGAGAAGTTCTCATCAAAGCGGTTCTGCAAGCAATTCCTATGTATGTAATGTCCTGCTTTCTTTTTCCTAGCACTTTTTGTAAGGAACTAGAAGTAGTTATTGCTCAGTTTGTTGGCAAAAAAAGTTGAACAGACCAAGTTACATTGGTGCTTTTGAAAATCCATATGTATTTCAAAGAACAAAAGAGGTATGGGGTTTCGCGATTTATCAAAATTTAACATTGCACTGCTAACAAAGCAAGGATGGAGACAGATGGAGAATCATGGTTCCCTAACGGCAAGACTGATACGCACAAAGTATTATCATGACTCAAATTTTTTGGAGGCACCAATAGGATCAAATCCATCATTGATTTGGTGAAATATATGGTGCTCCAAAGCTCTATTAAAATTAGGGCTTCGATAGAGGATTTGATCGAGACATTTTATCTTGATTTGGTAGGATTATTGGTTTCTAGGTAAAAATAATGGAAAAGTTTATACAAACCAAGTAGCAGAGTTGGATCAGGTTAATAACCTAAAACTATCAAATTTAAATAGTTGGAATTACAACTTAATCTTCAAAACTTTTTCTGTGGAAGAGGCAAAGCGAATTGTAAGTATTCCTATACCTCTAACTAATCAACTTGACAAGTTAGTATGGTTTAGTGAAAACCCATGCATTTATTCCGTCAAAAGTGGTTACAAAGCCATTATTAAGCCTTCTAATGTTGATGATATGGAGCAAAAGAATTATAAACAGATTTGGAGCTTGCAATGTCCAGTAAAAATCAAAATTTTGAAGTGGAAATTTGTTCAAAATTTCATTCCCACATTCCAAAATTTGCATTTTCAAAGAATTATGGCAGATAATTGTTGTTTGCGTTGCCTTGATTACAATGAGTCCAAGTGTTCATGTATCCCGAGACTGCATGTTTGCTAAACAAATGTTGTCAAAATTAAGCTCTCAATGGCCAGTTTTAGTTGCGGATGCAAATTTTATTGAGTGGTTAAAATAGGTTTTCAAAAACTCGGCCAACAACAAGAAAGAAGAAATTGCCATTATAATTTAGGCTATTTGGTTCTCTTGAAATAAGCTTTTACATGAGAAAATAGTGTAGAGTGTGAAAGAGGTGGTTACCTTCATCAAAGGCTAAGGAAGGAATATTGAGAATTGTCATTAATGTTATAGCACCCTAGACCTAGGGAAATGATTCGCTGGATCCCACCACCACCGTTTTGGGTAAAGGTAAATGTTGACGTTAGTTTTTCGGCTCCAAAACAGATAGCAGCCTCGGGTTTCATCTTTAGAAATGAAGAGGGCCAAATAATAGGATGAGGGTTTAGAACCCATAACCTAGTCAAGTCAGTTGTAATGGCAGAAATGATTGCAATGCTCCATGAAATCCAGTTCACATCAGAGATGGGATTCACGCAAGTCATCTTGGAAAGTGACTCAAAGATTGTTATTAAAAATGTCCAATAGACAAAGGAAGACTACTCAGAGACTCGATTGGTTACCTGGGATGTGAAGGCCTTTGCAAGGAATTTTTTAGCATGTCTATTAGATTTTATTGTGCGTGAAGGTAACAAAATTGCATATGCAATGGCAGAGGAAGGTATGTGGAGGTTAGAGAATTGTTACTAGGTCGAAGACGCACCAATGAAGGCTACTAAGTTAGTAGATTTTGATCATCATTTCAATCGACCACCGTAAATATTTGGTTCTTCTTTTCTTCTTTTGGATTAAGGACATTTCGATTTTTAGCAAGTAAACCTCAATCTCCTACCTTATAGATTACTCTGATCATCTGAACAGGGAAGGTTTATTGGTATTTTGGTTTTCTTTGCTAACTGAAGGGTCTGATTAAAGCTTCTAGATTCCAGTTTTGTGTGTTTTGTTTTTTAGTTTTTTTTCAGGTAAATTACACCAATAGTCACTCAACTTTGGGGTAACTAACAAAACAATCACCTAGGTTTCATTTAAGTCACTTAACTTTGGAAAAATAACAAAACAATCCTTTTAACCATTTTCTGTTACAAACGTAATGAAAAAATGACATGGCATTTAACGGTGGATTAACTGTCATTTTAACAATCCTTTTTAACTTTCAACCCATTTAAGAGCCCTGGGTAGTAGAAGAAGAAGAGAAAAAGAAGAATAAGAGAAGAAATTGAGAAAAAGAAGAAGAAGAAGAAGAAGAAGAAGAAGAAGAAGAAAGAAGAAGAAGAAGAAGAAGAAAAAAGAAGAAGAAAACGGAAGGAGCTTCGTATCAGCAATTCCCAATGGTCAAGATCCGAGTACTCAAAGATGACTACGCTTCCACGGCACCGACACCTCCATGGTCAACCACACAAGTTGAGTGCATGTGCTAATGCACATACGCAGTTTGTGCATTGATTCTGAAGTTTTTTTCTTCTGATGATAGAATGGACTTGATACCAAGGCTGAAAAGTCTAGAAACATATGAAGAAAAGGAAAAACAAGGCTAAGAAAGTCAGAGGTGTAAAGAAGGTAATTAAGGTGTTTGTTTTTTCAACTTTTTTTTCTTGAATTTATTTTATCTATTATTTGTGACTTTGCCCACATTGCAGACCAAGGCTGGAGAGGCTGCCAAGAAAAAGTAATATCCCCATAGATATGAACTAAGTTTCATGCAGCAATATAATCAAGCCTCTACTTATTTACCTCCATTTATATTATTTTCCATTGAACTTCAAATGTGTTATGTTGAGTTCATTCTTCTTTTGAATATCCATTTGGATTTTTGTATTATGGACCTACTTTACTTGTTCCTATAGAAATTGAAATATGAATCAGTACCATGTTATGTCATATAATGCTTTGAAATTTGTATTTATTGGTCCTTTCTTTTTCTTTAAATCCTATAGTTTGTTCATGTTTGATTGGAAACATTGGCTTCCATGGTGCTTAAGTGCTTGGTTTTTCAAAGATGCGGGCGGCTTGGGGTTGTTCAGCAACTATTTGGCTCCTGATTTGTAGCTATTGTTCTGTTGTGGGTTTGACCCTTTGGTTTTTGTCGAGCATCAACCCATTTGGATTGAAAGAAAAAGACCCAAATTCTGGAGATGATAAAAGACGAGGTTGAGGGAGAAAGAAGATGAAGAGAAAGGAGAGAAGAATAAGAAAAAAATAAAAGAAGCATAAAAAGAAAGAGGTTGAGGGCGAAAAAGATGAAGATGAAGAGAAAGATGAGAAGAAAAAGAAAAAAGACAGAGAATGACCAATCATCTTTCTTTTCTTCTTTGACCCTTTGACTACTAGTCCAACATGGCAAGTTAACTAGCCACATCAGCTATCCTGTTAAGCCAGTGACGAAAAATGTTAATGAGTGACTGATTTGTCACTTTTCAATAACATTAGTGACTGTTTTGTTATTTTTCCAAAGCTGAGTGACTGAAATGAAACCTAGGTGATTGTTTTGTCATCGATCTCAAAGTTGAGTGGCTGTTGGTGTAATTTATCCTCTCTTTTTTTCGAATGAAAATTGTATGTGTTGGTTTTGTTTCTTGGTTTTGTTTGTTTTGGACTTTATAGTTTTCCAAACCCATTTATAATATCAAAACAGACTACATTTCAAAAATAAATAAATAAATAAATAAATAAAAGGAAATAAAATTAACTTTTCAATAAATTTGTTAGTATGAATTTTTAATCTCCATATCAACTATACATTTAAAACTTTCATATTATTGGGAAAAATGATTTTGTTTTCATTGGTTACCTACCAATATCTAATCTTTTTTCATACTACCGATAATTATTATTTTTACAATTGGTTACCACTATTAAATATATACTGTAAATTTTCGCATTTTTATATAAAATCTAAATTAAAGGTAATAATTTAAAATAATGAAGAATAGAAATTTTTTATGTATCCAATCGAGATTTATGATGTATGGTAATAAATTAATTTTTTCCCATAATTTCTTTTTTATAATAGTTTGCGTATTAATTTAAAACTTTTCATAAAATGATGCTTTATAGTAGTTTCCATATTTATATGATTATTGTAACTTTGTCTTTATATTAGAATTATAACTTTTATACAAATATTTATGTGTGCATAAATAATGATTTAATGTTCACAAAATTTTTAATTGATTTGATCATTACATATGAAATATTTAAGTTTGTTAAGTATTTATAATCACCAACCCTAAATCCAGATAAAGTCATAATTGCCTACCTGCGATCCGGTTGAGCCCTACCAGTTGGATGCATATGGGTCTTGTAGTGGGGGTTCGCTAAAAGGGCTCACAATGGTAGTTCGTAGTCCTAGTTCACATGTGCAAGGAGTTCTCATGTGGGGGCTACGAAGTCCAGCAAGCAGACTAGAACAGTACATGTGTCAAGCATGCATAAAACCTATCAAGAATGTCAATTTCATGAACAATAACCATGTGTATAAATATTCGATTGTCCCCTTCAATGAGACACAACGGAAAAATGCTCAACAATTGATGCGGTGAGCATAGAGATACTTCTGACCAGCATATTTCCTTTATTTTGAGAAAAATTACCAAAGTTACAATGGCTCACCCCAATGAAAATTCCCCCTTTGATCTTTCATATGGACAAGCTGGAGCATCAAGTTCTTACGGCCAACTTTCTGGAACAGACTTGTTTACCGGATGGTTTGTAGACCGGCCAAAAAACCTAGGAAATGTGGCTCACCTGAAAGCTTCGAGCCTGTTCGATTTAAACCTTTCTGTTAGGATCGACCCTATTAAACAACGAACAAGACAAATAGCAAAATAAATTGAGAAATTGAACACACAAATTTAACATGGAAAAACCCCTCCAAAGAGGATAAAAAACCACGGGCAAAGATGATTTTACTATAATGGTAAAAGAACAAAGAGTACAAAAGATGGAGATAAAAACTAAACCCCGAAAACAAAGAACCCACAAAACGTAAACACAAAATTCTCTAAATGTGTTATGAGTTCTAATCTCTAATGGGTGTTTTTTCTAAGGTTGTAAAAGAGTCTATTTATAGGCTAAATTCATAGGTCAAATAATAATAAAATAATCTAAACTAATCAATGTTTGATTGAAACAAGTAAACAGAGTTTAATTGAAAGATTATTTTTCAAATTTGACTCAAAATAGGAGTCATATTTAACAAATCTCCACCTTGATTCATATTTCCACAACGCCATCTTTGCCAAAGCCCGCCACGAGCCTATCTGGAACTATGCAGGGAATTAACTGAGTCGAATTTATGCTTAGAAACTAGAAGACTTCTAGCCTTCAACTTGTACACTGCCAAATCAAAACTAACCCGGGTCTGATTTTCACGAACACAGTGCCCTAACTTTTCAAAAAATGCATCCAAAAGAGAACCTCTCTTTAACGAAACGGTCATACCTTTTTCCTTCCTATGACCAAGTTGTCTCCACTCCAAACGAGTTGACTTCGACTCCGTAACGGACGAGGGACGTCTGATTTCACCGGTCACTATAGAACCTTCCAGAATATAAAGATTACCGGTTCTCTTACCTTTTAACAAAACGAGAGCTCCACGAGATACTTTAATGCCGCTTGACTTGATGTTGATTCTGCATCCTTTCAAGTCTAAAATACTCAATGAGATGAGATTCTTTCGTAAATTAGGTATATACGTGACATCTGAGAGTGTCGTAATCGTCCCATCATGTATCCTAATTTTAACAGTACCAATACCAATTACCTTACTAGATGAATCATTTCCCATGCACACAACTCCACCTTCAACCGAACTGTATATAGAGAACCATTCTCTATTGGGATACATGTGGAAAGAACATCCCGAATCTAGGATCCACTCGGACGTGAGCTTAGAGTTATCGCTCGTTGACACTAACAAGAAATCATCACCATTTTCATCGGCCAAATTAGCACCAGCTACATCTTCCTCGTTACTCTCAAAGCAGCTTTTTTTTCATGATTTATAACAATCTGCTTTGACGTGACCTAACTTTTTACAATAGCGACACCTTTTGTCTTGTTTCTTTGATGCTACCAAAATAAAAGTTTGCCTATCTGCCTTGCTATCCAAATGAAACTCATTGTCGAGTTTATCTCTACTCAACAAATGACCCTTCACATCTTTGAACGAGAGTTTGTCTCTGCCATAAATCAGGGTCCCCCTGAAAGACTTGTATAAATGGGGTAAAGAGCACAATAATAGCATAGCCTGATCTTCATCATCAATATGAACCTCAACATTATTTAAATCATTTAAAAGAGTAATGAATTAACTGATGTGATCTCTAAGAACCTCACCTTCGCTCATGCGAAATGTAAATAGACGTTTCAATACTAAACGGTTAGCTAGAGACTTAGTCGCATAAAGAGTTTCTAACCTTTTCCATAAGGCGGATGAGGTCTTCTCCATCAATACCTCCTGTAATACCGTATTCGCGAGGCACAGCTGGATTGCAGACAAAGCCTTTTCATCAAGCTCTTCCCATTCTGTTTTATTTAGATTCTCGGGCTTTTTCCGTGAATGACCTTTTTTTAAACCTGGATTGAACTAGAATTGACATCATCTGAACTTGCCACAGATTGAAATTTGTCTCACCATCGAACTTCTCAATTTCAAACCTTATTGTTGCCATCTCTGAATAAGCTGATTTATAAAAATTAAACTAGCTCTGATACCACTTGTTAGGATCGACCCGATTAAACAACGAACAAGAAAAATAGCGGAATAAATTAAGAAATTGAACACACAAATTTAACGTGGAAAAACCCCTCCAAAGAGGATAAAAAACCACGGGCAAAGATAATTTTACTATAATGGCAAAAGAACAAAGAGTACAAAAGATGGAGATAAAAATTAAACCCCGAAAACCCAAAAACAAAAGAACCCACAAAACGTAAACACAAAATTCTCTAAATGTGTTATGAGTTCTAATCTCTAATGGGTGTTTTTCTAAGGTTGTAAAAGAGCCTATTTATAGGCTAAATTCATAGGTCAAATAATAATAAAATAATCTAAACTAATCAGTGTGTGATTGAAACAAGTAAACAGAGTTTAACTGAAAGATTATTTTTCAAATTTGACTCAAAATAGAAGTCATATTTAACACTTCCCTCTGGTCATGGGTTGCCACTACCTTCCAACAAAGAAGCTCGTCGTAATAGTTTCTTACCCTTCAAGAGTAGATGAAGTTGATAAGTGTGGCGCCCCAAATTCGACTGGGACGATCTGACCCGAATTTTGAACGTCACATTAGTCATTGAAGTGACTCTCTATTTAAACTACCAAAAAATACACCAACTGACCAATCAAACCATACAATTAATCATGGACTATTTAATAAAAACCTAATATCATGCTTCTGTTGTGCTACTCTGATCAACAATCAACAACAAGACTAATTCACAATTTAATATTTAGCAAAAAATTATCTCGAAAACTTTAGTTAAACATGCATGCATGTAGTAGGGTATTTTTAAAAGGGCTATATTTGTGGGGACTTGAAAAATCGTTTTCTTTAAAGACATATAATTAGATTTAAATCGTAATATAGTACAATATCGAAAAAACTTCATTTCACAAGGTTTGAAAATAGTATTATATGATTAGACTATAAGTTTTGTTTCAAAAGATCAATTAAAACATTACACAAAATCATAAAATTTGTCATGTAATTAGTTCGTAGGCAACTAACAATTTACGTAATTAGTCCAATTTTACATTCATGCATACTAAACATTCAATTGTTTTCTAAAACACACCTTTAACATCTAAGTCTTATCTCAAAGTCCAACGGCACTTCCACCTGTACGTACAAGTTAGTTGATCAATTAATCAAAACATTCATCAAGCAATCATATTCTACCATTTGATCATCTATCTAAAGCACTAGTAAAAGTTCCAAATTAAACCAATTAAAGAGTTCATAATGTCCAATTACAACTCGACAATTCTAACTAAGTCTAATTCTAAAACCCATAATTTGGTCTCACATTGCCTTCTTCATTGGGTTTGGGAACACAACAACATACCCAGGTATAGCCTCGATTTGGATCACTTAGATAACTCACTCCCACACCTCTTTACAAGCTAAGTCACTTTAATATTATAAAAGAATGGGTGAGCTTATGAAAGCTCAGTGAGCACTCAAACATACTACAAATAAACACATCAATCAGATTAGGTGAAATAGGCATACTTAAATGATTCACTTTTAATCACAACTCATACAAGATAACAGTTCACACAAATTAAATGGTTCACATAGAATAGGCAGTTCGCATAAAATAATAATTCATATGAAAAAACAATTCATGCATATCGTTCAATATAACAGTTCATACAATATAACATTTCATTCAATATAATAATTCATTCATACCACATCGTAACTCATATATCTCAAATAATGATAAATTGGCATTTTTGTGATTATGAAACATATAGGGGACTCTATCACCACCTATCAGTGAGCTCTATCACCATACATTGGATAAATGGATCTCCTTATAATGCCTCACTCTTGGACTCAAAGAGCCCTATGCTATTTCTGATATAAGTGTAACACGAATGCTCACGCTCTCCAACACTCCTGACTTATAGAGCCCTACATTGTCTCCATTAAATGGAGTTATGCTCAACATTCCCTTATCTCTCCAACGCTATCTCCGGGCACAATGCCCATCATAATAATGAGGGTGAGTACTCATAATCCTATGACATGCCAACTATATCCAATGGTTACATAAGGTCACAATACCAAAATATCTCTTTAACAAATTTACAATATTCAGTATAATAGGGCTCGCAATTAAGCAGAGCTCGCACATTATAACACAGTTCGCAATTTGCAATAGAGTATGGTTCACAAATAATATACCTTTCATGCAAAATATATTGCACACATAACACAGTTCACATAAATCATTGTTCATATATTTTATTTAGCATAGGACATGCAATAGCTTAGCTTACATACAATACAATTCAAAATCTCATAATACATAGTTTGAAAAATTATAGTTCATCATATTAACAGATCATCAAACTAACACAGGTCGCCATAATAATATAATTCGCCAAGTTAACATGGTTTACAATAAAACACAGTACAAAAATATAATTAGCTCGCACCTAGCATTTTACAATAATATAATTCTACACTAATTAGAGCTTACATTATCGTAGAGTTCATCATTCACATACTGGTTCGTACATGTATAGATATACACATTATCAATAAAATTTGCATGTTAAAAGAGTTTACATTTTTTTTATATTAATTCACAAACATTACAAAACCCATCAACGCATGTATATATATTATATATATAACAAGGCCATTTTACACATATTTATTATATAAAACATGACCTTCAAGCGCATATATATTATATATTTTATGACCCATAAACATATATATTATATATAACAAGATGCATAAATATATTATTTATATACATATCTATTTAAAAACCCCTATCACATCAAATTTCAGCACGTTCCAAATGCCATATACGTGTATATATATTATATAAACCAATTCCTCTACACACATATATAATCATTAAACGCATATATATATTTTATAATAAGACCCTACATGCATATATATATTGTATATATAACAGAACCATAGACTCATATATTTTATATATAACAAAGTCAACGCATATATTATATATATAACAAAACCCACGCATATATAGGTATTATGTATATAGTAGGACCCTACTCATATTTATATATTATATTTATAACAAGACCATGCACACATATTTACATTATATATATACACCTATTTATTAGGACAATAGCTTACACAACTGCTCAAACTTATTAATATGCACATACACGCAACCTTTAAGTGTAAAATTTCACACACTTGTCATGTCAAATTCCATAGTTTACAGCTATGACTTGTCTATTTTATTCTTATAATTACATGCACATTTTAAATTCATGCATTTGGCTCATTAAAATCGCACAGCATGCATACCCTACACTTAAACAAAATTGCAATGATTTACATCAGGAGAAATCAAATTTTGCATATTAATTAAGTAGATGTTCGCATATGTTACCTTAGCCTGCGTACTAGAGTTTAAATGTAGTATATCAAACCACTCACCTTAGCAACCATTGCTTCAACTACCATGCTCAAGTAAGATTTTATTTGTTTTTGTCCTTGGTTGTGAAGGCTCCCAAATGAATTGAAAATTTTCATACACATCAAACACATTATAAAGGCATTACTAACATCAACAAACACAATTAAATCATTCCAAAATCATAGATAAAAGCCTATTAACCTTTATTTCGAAAATTTAACTAATTTTACCGAAATAGATGTTTGACCACTCAAATCTCATTTCTAAGCTTGAATTTCAAATTTATACATCCTAAATATCATCTAATTACATATCTAAACCATCAATTTTACCAATTTCACCTATTTATTTTTTTCAAAAAAATCAAGCTTATGTGATCTTTTAAAAAGTGGAAAACATTCAATTTTCTTAAATTCATTAAAGATTTGTTAAATTAAATAAAATACCTTTTAATTAGATCAAAATGATTTAGAAATCACTTTAAAACCAAAGCTTAGCCAAGAAGTATGAGATCTACCATTTTCAAGCCAGAAATCAACTTAAAATCAAGTGATATATTGAGATCTTGATTAAATCATTTAAATCTTGAATTAAATAACAACTCACTTAGTTTAATCATAAAAAATTAGAATCTCACCTTAATTTTTCAAAATCAATGAGCTATGGAGATAATTCAAGCTAAAACATGTGAAGATCTCTTAAGGGTTTTAAGTATGAAAACATGAGTCTTCTTCAAAATTGAAAAGAGATTTTGTGTTTAGAACACTTAGGAATAAAAACTAATTTAGGGAGAAAAGCTTTGATTTGGTGTTTGGCAAATTTTTGAAGAAGATGAAGAATAGGAGGGAAGAAGACGTGGGGGTTGTTCAATAGGCAACCCATTTTTAAAAATTGGGTCATTACCCATTTAATCACTTCCGATGATACATTCACGGATGGGATGAAATTTATTAAATTTTATTCATTGAACCTACCAATCTTTAAGTTTGGGAAATCAGCAGACTTACGATGACTTTTTTTATGGGATCCAGGCATTTTTGGGTTGAGATGTATTCACAGTGTTCAAAGATTTATTTCTTAGCTTAGAACCGCACTTTGAATCACTTGATTTTGAGTTTAGGAGCTCAAGTTATGACCATTTTAATAAAGACTGTGCGAGTAGAATTTCTGAACGTGATTATGACGGGAATTACGAGTTTTGGGCTTTTAATTTAAGTTTAAATCATTTTGAGTTCGGGTTTTGGGATTAATTTTTATTATATATGAGCCAAATATTGTATTTATTAGCTCTTATTATTTTAATATTTTATTATTCTAAATTTTTAAAAATTATTAAGTAGTTTAAGTTATTTATGAGTTTTGTGTCAACAAGAAAGTTTAGTTTAAAACTACTTTTTGTTTAGATTAATTAGAGTTCTAGTAGACTTAATATTTAGATTTATTTAGCTAGCCAATATATAGGCTTTTGCATTGTACACAAATCAGACAATTGATTATTATTCAAGTTCTCTTTGAGTTTTTCTATTCAAGAATTATTCTTGAGTTTCTTTTAGAAGAGTTTTTAACAATCTTTTTAGACTGTGGGGATCATTTTCAAGCTTTTTCTTGCCAAGGTTTCTATCTTAGAAGGGAAATTAGAGCCTCTTGAAAGGGGTTGTGGATTCTTCGTGTTTCCAAGGCTTCTTAGGACTTTTACATATCACGTTCTATCTTTTCTATCTATATTTTTTATTTTCTTATTTATTATTCTAGCCTTTGAATTATTATTTTATTTTAATTGTTTAATTTGACTTGGATTCGATCACGTTTTAGGAGGTGTCAAAATCCAAGTTTCTTTTCAAACGTCTAGAACCCTAAGTCAAATTTGCAAGTTGAACAAATTGTACGATCCCCTTCCGTGATTCCTTATCATTTGGTATCAAATTTGGGCATTTTAGGTGTTCTTTGTGTTCTTATAAAATTGATTTCCAACAAACAGCCTCAAAATAATTTTTTTTATCGAGATTGTTTTTGGAAAAAAATATTTTTCAGTGGGTAAATATTTTTTCAAACGATCTAAAATTTTACATACTATTTATTGGCACTATTTTAGAATATAAAAGATATTTCCCACAAAAAAGTGATAAAAAAAGTACAGAAAAAGAAAATATGAAAAAAATAAAAAAATAAAAAAAATATTATGTGGGTTGAATTTTGTGTTGGAAATTTCTAGATCAAATATACATCATTTGAGGAGGCTCCAATTTAAATTTCGTGATTTTTGGAAATCGGGAACACCTCGAGTGAAGTTTGTCAAGTTGATTCGTAATTTTTCAGGTTTTTGGGTTTCAACAATTTTCATTGACTAAGGCCTTAGGTTTTCATTTTTCTTTTGCTTTTTATTGTTTCTTTACACATCTAATACTTTACTGTTTCTCGTGTTAGTAGGTTAAAGCACGGTGCACAAGTGTTACAAGGTAAGAAAGATAAGGAAACATTAGAAATTGATTTAAGAAGGCATACCTTGAATATTTTTTATAAGTATGCTACTGATTTTGTTTTTCCTTACAACACGCTTTCTCATTGGTCAAATTTCATTAAACTTTGGTTTGAAAGTTCAATTGATTTTATGACTTTATCTAGATTTGTAAAGGTTAAAAATAGTAATTCTGTTGCACTAGATAGGTTTATTAAAGCATTTTATGTATTTTCTCTTGCAACAAAATTTTCTATCGTGACCTTTAACGATGAATTTCTACATAATCTTAACCTTCTTGATTTTTATAATTATGTGAAATACTAGACTCATCATTGGAAATTCTTATGGATGACCATGTATATTCAAAGAAAGTTACATGTTATTTTTAACTTGAACACTCTTGTGCCTAATATTTATTTGTTTAATGTTGATGATTTGTTTTTGAAGGAGAGATACTTGATTCATACTGATTTGGGAGATCAAAATCATATCTTTGATCTTGGAGATAGTTTTGGCGCACAAGAAAGCTTAGGTAAGGTTTTTTTTCATTCTATTGTTATTTATTATAATCCTTTTCCTTTTTGTGCAGGTAAAGATTCGAGGACGAATCTTCTTAAGGAAGGGGGAATGATGCGAGTCTCAAGGCCCAATTTCAAACCTATGGATGTGATGGGCTCACACTAACAATGTCAAAAGCCAAGCAAATCAAACCAAGATTCGATCAAAGACAAGATTCAAAGACGAATCTTTTTAAGGAAATGGGGAATGATACATGCACGAATGGGGTGAAATTTATTAAATTTCATTCACCGATGCTACCAATTTTCAATTTGGAGAAATCAACATACTTGCGATGACTTTTTAGATGGGATCTAGGCATTACTTGTAACGACCCGAAAGTCAGTGTTGTCAGAAATGGTGGTTTTAGAATTTTATTTTTCGATGATAGAGTCATCAAATATTATTTATTAATATTTACAAGAGCATTACAGTATTATATTGAAGTTTGGTCTAATAATTTTGGTTATTTGGAAAGTTAGACAAGGTACAAGTGTATTGGTTCTAAAGTTAATGGTTTTGGAAATTAAGGTATCAGAACCTCATTTTTGTAAACTAGACTCATAAATAGTTTTATTAAATATTTACAGAGTTATATTAGAAGCAAATTGAATTTTGGTTAAGTAATTTTATCGAATTAAGGCTCAAATTGAGTATAGGGACTAAATCAATTTAGAAGTAAATGTGTGAATTACTAAAGAATTCTAATTAGAATTTATTAAAGAGGACGTAAAGGGTAATTAAACCAATGGATTGATAATGGATGGTAGTATGGTTGTTTTAATTGTTGAAATGTGATAAAAATTTTAATAAAATTATAAATAAAACAAAACCATGATTAATAAAATAATGTTAGTGGGAATAAACCAAAACATTTTCATCTTTCTGTCATGCAAACATCAGAATATTTAATGGAAGAAGAACTTGCAGCTTAGGGGTTTTAAATTTCAAGCTCAAAATTGGTTAGTCAATTTAGTCCTTTTTCTTGTAAATTTTATATTTTTGGAATTTCGATACCTCAAGCTAACTGACCCATGTCGTAATTTTTGCTATTGTTAAATATTTTAGATGTTACCATTGTGGAGTAGTTAAATCTTTAGGGACTAATTTGATAGATTTTTAGGTTAGAAGTGGAAAAGGACCAAATTGTGAAGTTAATTGTTGATTTTGAGCAATAGGGATCAAATTGCAAAAAAAAATTATATTTAGGGGTAGAAATAAGAAATAGGAAGTTAAATTTAACTCAGAGTGAAATTGATACAAAAATTTAAGGTTAAATGTGAAAGTTATGTTAGTCTCGATTTTAGGGACTAAATTGAATAAAATGCAAAAGTTGCATAAATTAGTAATTGAATGTGAAAATGATTGTGTATTGATGATTTGGTGTATTTAGGTTAATTTGTAGCTAACGTCGACTTGGATTTCTCAAAACGAAAAGGAAAAGATAAAGTCATCGACGAATAGCTCGAAGTTTATGGTTTGTATTTCTATAACTCGAACCTTTTCAATTTCTACATTTATGAACTGCATTGCATGATAATAACACAAGGTAAGCTAGAAATGATAAAACAAGTTAAATTAAATTGATTCAAATTAGTTTTAGTGATAAGAACTAAATTGAATAAACTTGAAAATATGATATATTGTTATAACCCTGCAATTAGATTTGATTTATGATGATTTATGCTGGAAAAAATGTGAATTGAGGATTGGTTGATGAAATTATGTTGTGGAATTGAAAAATAGATTATTATAAATTTAAATAAGGATGAATAGTGGATATCGGATTATAGATTCAAAAATGTAAAATTTGATTGTATAAATGTGTTTTATCATGTAGATAGTTATATTAATTTTCATTTAAACTCTCATTTGTTGAGTCATGCATTACATAATTTATATTATAATTTAATATTGAATATAGAAATACCATTGAATTATACTTAACGTATATTTGTTTTTCTCATGCGCAGGTTAGGTACATAGTCGTTCTATCACAGATTCAGCATCCAATGATGATCCCAAGCTCAAATATGGTGAATAGTCTTTTTGTTTGATTTTGGCATGTACCTAAGTTGTGATATTCTAGTTTTTGTCATTTTGTATCTTGATGGTCTTTAGTGGTATGTAATTAAGTACATGTGTGTCTGAAATGATCAATTTGTTGATAGCTTGGAAGTGTTTTGCTTTGGGTTAATTGCTTAATGTTGTCATGAATGAGTTGGTTACATATTTGGCTTTATGCTTGATGATTGTTTGGAACTAGTTAATACATGATATGCTTTGTGGTGTTAGTATGGAATTGGTAGTCTTTGTATCTAAGTTGTCATGTTAGAATGAACATCAAATATGATATGGTTAAATGATTTAATGTGCTCAATATTAGTATGTTTGATCAATTCCATTTTGAGTTGCTTTGAATTATTGAAATGTGGTGTCAATAAGGACACATTGGTTAGGCACTTAGGTTGAATGTTTTAATATGTTTTAAGCTTGTTTGAATGAGTTTTTAAGGTATGTAAATGATTAATTTTGGTTTGGTTTGGTACCCAAGTGATGTGTGAATAGTTTCATTGTTTTAGAAGCCATTTTTAGGTGCACACGACCTTCTCATACGGTTGTTTGTCTTATTTATTTTAGATGCAAGATGTTTCACATGGTTTATGAGACAACCATGTGACCTTATTTTGGATATTCACACGGTCGGGCACACGGGCTGGGACACGGTCGTTTGACTCATATTTCGATTTGTACATGGTTTGGACACACGGCCATGTTTATGGGCCATATGGTCTGGACTCTGTCACACAGCCATGTGACCCCTATTTCAAAATTTTCTAAATTTTTGTTTTTAATTCAAATTGATCCATGTTCAGTCCCGAATTGTTCCTAAGCTTTTGTATATTCAATATTTATTTGAAATTGATTAATTAGTGTGATTATACATACATGTATGTGATTATTTAATAATTATATTTTATTTAGGATTATAATTTTTTTGTAATTGTATGGTATTTGTTTGTAGAATTCTATTGCTTGGGTCTAGCGACTGGACCAAGTGAGAGGTGTTACATTTAGTGGTTTCAGAGATATAGGTTGGCTGATTCTTGGACTAAATCGAGCTCAAAATCAAGTTTAAAGGTACATGCCAAAGTCTAGTCGAGTTTGAGTCAGGATTTGGATGTTGATCACAATTGTTTCTATTTTATAGTTGAAAATGTCAAGGGAACCGAGAAATGTTGACAACGATGACATGAATAATAGTGGTCACTCGGTTGAGAATGAAAACAAGATTGCGGTCAAAGCACTTAGTGAAGTTTTAGACAGTGCTTGACAAAGTAGAACTATTATATCTCAACAAGAAAATCGAAGTAATAAGGGATTATCCCGTAAGATAGCAGAAATCTTTCAGAGAATAGCGAGAACTACTCCATAAACTACTTTAGCAACCACTACTAGACGAGCCCCAATAAAAGGACTACGAAAAATGGTCCCACAGAGTTCATGGGAATAAAAGAGGTCAATCCTTTGGCGGTCGAGATTTGGCTAGAGGCAATGAACCAAGTACTTCAATGGTTACAATGTATGCCTCGCGAATATGTTATATGTGTCGTTTCTTTTCTACAATGAGAAGCATATAATTGGTGGCAGACTATTGTTCGTCATGTGCCCACTCATCGAATTGACTGGGATTTCCTTCAATCTAAATTTTAGAAAAAACATGTGGGTGAGCTGTACTTAGAGGACAGAAAGCAAAAGTTCCTATTGCTGAAGTAAAGCGAGATGACAGTAAATGATTCCGAGCGCGAATTTCTGTGACTCAGTAAGTACGCTATAGAACTTGTTCTGAATGAAGAAGAAAGTTATAAGTGATTCCTCGAGGGAATGTAAGATGAGTTTCGAGTTCAATTGTTCTCGCACAGAATAAAAGAATTTGTTGATCTAACTAAACGAGCGAAATTGGTTGAATTGGCCTTAGTCCTAGACAAAAAAGACTATTCTCTCCAAGCAATCGGAAAAAGAGTTGAGATTATTATTTCGCGACCTCTGTCTAAGCGAGCTAGAGAGTTTCAAAGGTTTTGGAAACCAATTCCACCAAATGTTGAATCTAAGAAAGATCAGGTTAAACAACCATCAAAATCTATTGGCAATATTAAAAAGTCAAAAAAATATATAACTATTCCGAACTATGAACTTTGTGGCAGAAAATACAGAAGTGAATGTTGGAGAAAATAGAAGCATTTTTTAAATGCGAATATTTAGAGCATATTGCTCAGAATTGTCCAAGAAATGTTAGTAATATTTCTACTGCTATCTAGAGATCTATTTCGACAGAAAAAGGTCAGGGAAACATTATGACTGAATCAATAGCACAAGGATTTGGCACGTATTTTCAAGATTTAAGATCAATGTTATTCGAATGATGGTAAATTAAAATGAATTCATAATTATCTTATAAATGGAATTGTGGCTATGGGTACTAAATATTGAGAATCAGACTGAATTGAATAAAATAGAAAATAGTACAATTGAATTGATAGGTGGTACTTGATATGAAATTAAGCTGAATTGTGGTATATATATTTATATATGGTATTAGAATGGTAAATAGAGATTGTTAGAACGTAAATTGAATTTATAAGGAAATTGGAAACTGGTTATGCTATTAATGTACAAGTTATACTTTGATTCATCCAATGATGCACTATATGTGCCAGTATATTTTCTTCGATTTATCTAATGATGCACTGTGTGTGCTAGTATATTTTCTTTGGTTTATCCGATGATGCGCTGTGTGTGCCTGTATATTTTCTTCGACTTGTCCGATGATGCATTGTGTGTGCCAATATAATTGTATCGGTTTATCCGATGATACACTTATGTGTGAATGTGATTGTTTTGGTTTTATCTGTTGATGTAATTACAATGCTAGGTTGGGATGCAAGTTAATTAATATATGTATCTAACTTGAGTCCAAGTAAGATCAATAAAGTTATAACATATGAATAGGTTAAATGAATTATGAATTGAGTTGATATCGTGATTGATGATTCAAATGTAAATTGCGATATATGAATATTAATAGCATGAGAAAGACTATGTGATCTGGTTAAACGAGTCTAAGGATCGATAAGAAAGAATAGCAAACAAATTAATTGATTCAGAAATGAAATCTTAGTACCCTGATTTACTTACTCGATATTCCCAACCCGAATTTTGGGATGTGACAATGAGAGACAAAATGGTTGCACAAAATGCACAGTTTGAGCTGCAGTAGACTTTTTAACAGGAGTTATTGAAACAGAATAAGGAGCTTAAAAGAGAGGTACGATCTAATAATTGTGATTTCCATGATAATGTGACCATGCAGGATGAAGGTTCAACTTTGCATGCAAGGGAATGGCAGAACGAGATGGATGCATTGAGGCGAGATGTGAGGGCATTGCATCCCGAGTCTAAGGACATGAACTCGCTTTTTTGTTCTAACAATCTGTTGGTCTCAGAGATAGCAGCAGTAAGTCTACTATATTATTTTAAGGTCCGAAAAGACATGTTCGAAGGTAGGAGAGACCCACGAGCCCACCTAATGCAATATGGCAATTATCTGAACATATTGGGAGCTTCGGACCTAGCGAAGTGTAAAGCTTTTTCCAGAACGCTTGAGGGAAGTACGAAGGACTAGCACTTGTCCCTTCCTCAAGGCTCCATCTAAAGTTTTCCCCAATTGAGTTAGATGTTTTTGGGAAGGTTTAGGGCTCACAGAATGATTATGAGCACGTCTATGAGGTTAATGCCTATAAAATAGAGAAAAGTAATGTAACAGCCCGATTTAGACCCTAATCGAAACAATGGTTTTGAGACCACGAATTCGAGTCAGAAAAATATTTAAAAATTATATTCTGTGTTTATTTTGTGAAATATGAAATGTGAAATGTGAAATGTGAAATGTGAAAAATATTCGAGTCACATATTGGCTTGTAAGTGAAATGTGAATTACTTATATTGGTTATATAGGCATTCAGCCAAGGTGGTAATTTTTGTATAAAAACGAAATATCATGTATGAAATATGTAGGTTGAGACTAAGCATACTTATGTTAGTATATTTCGGTTAAATTTAAAATGAGTTGGTTATATCACTAGATTGTTTATTTGCATATGGCTTACTAAGCTATGATAGCTTACTCTGTGTGTTATGTTACTCTATTTTATAGATTTTGGAGTCAAGCTACAAGCTCGAGGACTGTCAGCCAAGTTCATCACACTATCTACTGTTTTGGTACCTTATAAGCTAAACTTAAATTATGGCATCTACAGACTGGCTTTGGAATTAATTATTCTGAATATGTTTGTATATTAGCCATGCGAAAATGGCTTGCTTTTCATGTTTAGGTTTGATTTTATGTGGGCTTAGTTATAATGTTTTGTGATCTTGGTTTTGATAATTTTGGTTTTGTTTTTGGATTGTGGTTTGAGCTCACTTTTGGTTATATGCTATATGCTATGCAAGAATGATTCATATGATAGACGCTATATGTGTTAGTAATAGTTTGACAATGGTTGGTAAATTTAGAAATGGATGGTGTAATGATCATTGTGTGTATACATTTTCATAGCAAGTTAAACTGATTCGGTCAAGGTTTTGAATAGGTAAAACATACATGAATTAGTTTGAAACTATTTCTATAATAAATTGGTATATTCGGTTATAAGATGGAATTGAATAAGAAGGTTATGATTTATTTGCGACTTGGCGTTGCTTATATAAATATTTTTTTGTATATGATAATTTGACTTGATGTATTTGATACATTAATATTAAGTGTGGCTTGGCTTTTGGGTGAATACGCACCATACATGTATATTTGATGATTAAATTATATGTATAAATGCTTGGTTTTATAATGAGTCTATATCAAGGGCGTAATCATAATATATAACATTTGTCATGATGATATGTATAACTGGCCATATGGTTCATTAGGAATATAGTTGAGTTAATTTAAATTATGAAATTAATAGGTAAAGAGAAAGACGTATGCATGATAAAAATTTTGGTGCTCCTTTACGAATTAAATTATGACTTGCGTATATGATATTTGGCTTTGTTATACTAATTATATTTTTATGTGCCTTGCATGTGTGCAAAGGTGCTCATATTTATTGGTGCTTAATACTTATCTATAAGGTTATATGAATTTGTTAATTAAGTGTAAATTGTGAATGTGTATAATGATACATATTATTTAGCCGATTGGACCAAGAAATGAAGTGAGTGACTTATAAACAAATACTTGCTTTTATTGGTATTTATATATAAATCATATGAGGTTCATAAAGATTACTATGCTAATGTCGTATATATGAAATTGTTGATGTATTATATTTTATATTGTTACATGTGAATGATATGACTATATATATACATATGATGTGAAATGTTAAAATTTTACAGGTGTATAAATTTATGAAATAAATTTTGATTAACTTTCGAGACTTGTGTATGTGAATAAATTTATATATTATAAGTAATTATTTGAGTTCATTTTTATTTTGTAAGGCCTTATGACCCTATTCCAGTGACGAATACGGGTTAGGGGTGTTATATTCTATTGGTATCAGAGCTACGGTTTAGTCGGTTCTAGGACTAACGTAGCGCGTGTGAGTCTAGCTATACATGCCATATTATATACTATGATAGTGTGATGACTTCTGACATTTGAAATGTGTCTTCATATAGTAAATGGATTCCGACAGAGCTATAGTTGATGATGTCGAGAGTGTAGCGCCTACTCCCGTGCAAGGAACAGCGCCGGTTGATTCTCGACCAATTCTGAGTAATCAAGAAAGTGAGGCTAAACAAGTCTTCTATCAAATGATGAATGACTGGTTTACTCAATATATTCAGACTAACTCGGCTGCACAACAACCTCCACCCCTGATTGATCCATCTTAGATGCCTACAGTACCTCAAGTAAGTGATCTGTTGAGATTATATAAGCCACCTGTTGATAAAATCAGAAAACACGGGGCTGAAAAGTTTAAAGCTACTGATGATGATGATGCTGAACAGGCTGAGTTCTAACTTGATAATATTATCTGTGTGTCTGATGAGTTGTCTTGTACCCCAGATGAATGTTTGAAGTGTAACATATCTTTTCTTCGAGACATAGCATATCACTGGTGGAATACCCTAGTATCAGTGGTTCCGAGAGAGTAGATGACTTGGGAATTCTTTCAGACAGAGTTCTGTAAGAAATATATCAGTCAGAGATTTATTGATCAGAAGCGTAAAGAATTTTTGGAGCTGAAACAAGGTCGAATGACAGTGACAGAGTACGAGCAGAAATTCGTAAGACTCAGTCGGTATGCCCGAGTGTGTGTTTTTACTGAAGCCATAATGTGTAACAGATTTGAAGATGGGCTGAACGAAGACATTAAACTGTTAGTTGGCATACTTGAGATAAAAGAGTTCATGGTACTGGTTGTGCGAGCTTGCAAAGCTGAAGAGCTCGGGAAAGAGAAAAGAAAAAGTTAACTTTGAAGCTAGAGATGCATGCAAAAGAACATCCGGTAAGTCATTCCAGTAGGCATCAAAGAAGTTTTGAGATGATTTCAGCCGTTCTAAAGCGACTTCAGGTTACTCCAGACGGGATCAGAATAGACCACCAGAGAGCTCGAGAGCTACCTTAGTAGCGAGTGTGGGTAATGTCAGATCAAATCAACCTGAGTGTAAACACTGTGGTAAATGACATTCCGGTAGTTGCAGATTGCATGATCGAGCCTGCTTTAAATGTGAATCGACAGATCATTATATTCGTGATTGTCCAGCGTTAGCTGAGGAAAATCCAATGCAGAACACGAGATCGGGTAATACTGCGGCTCGGGGTAGACCACCCAGAAATGCGGGTAATACGAGTGGCAGTCAAAGACGGACTAAAGATATAGCAGTCAGATCAGAGGCTTGTGCACTTGCCAAGGCCTATGTTATTTGCATACGAGAAAAGGCTTCATCCCCAGATGTTATTACTGGTACATTCAATCTTTATGATACTAATGTAATTGCATTGATCTATCCTGGTTCCACTCATTCTTATATGTGTGAGACATTAGTATTCAGCAAGACTCTGTCTGTTGAGTCTACTAAGTTTGTGATTAAAGTGTCAAACCCCTTAGGTCGGTGTGTTATGTTGTCCCTTAATGGTTTGAGATTTATGCTTTCTGGCTGATTTGATGTTGTTGTCATTTGATGAGTTCGACATAAACTTGGGTATGGACTAGTTGACTTTGCATGATGTTGTTGTAAATTGCAAAAGAAAGACTATTGATTTAAGGAGCCAGAATGATGAGATTGTTCAGATTGAATATAGTGATTCGAAAGGGTTACCAGCAGTGATTTCTTTGATGTTAGCTCAGAAATATGTGAGAAAAGGCTGCGAGGCTTACTTTGCATATGTGCTTGACAGTAAAATGGTCAAAAGGAACATTGAATTAGTACCAGTTGTATGTGAGTATCCAGATGTGTTTCCTGAAGAATTACCGGGTTTGCCACCTATTCGGGAAGTAGAGTTCGGTATTGAGTTAATGTTTAGGATGACTCCGATATCTATACCTCCGTATAGAATGGCACCTACAGAACTAAAAGAATTGAAAGCTCAATTGCAAGAATTGACAGATAGAGGTTCCGCATCACCGAGTTTCTCTCCGTGGGGTGCACCTGTGTTGTTTGTGAAAAAGAAAGATGGAACAATGAGAATGTGCATTGATTATAGGCAGCTCAATAAAGTGACTATAAACAATAAGTATCAGTTGCCACGAATTGACGACCTGTTTGACCAACTGAAAGGGGCTACAGTATTTTCGAAGATAGATTTGAAGACAGGCTACTATCAATTACGTGTTAAAGACTCCGATGTGCCAAAGACTACTTTCAGAACGAGGTACGAACACTATGAGTTTTTCGTTCTGCCATTCGGACTCACTAATGCACCTGTTGTTTTCATGGATTTGATGAATCGAATCTTCAGACCGTATTTGGACCAGTTTGTGGTTGTGTTTATAAATGACATTTTGATATATTCTCGTGATGAAACCAAACATGTCAAACATTTGAGACTTGTGTTGCAGACCTTGCGAGATAAGCAGTTGTATGTAAAATTTAGTAAATGTGAGTACTGGTTAAGTGAAGTCAGCTTTCTGGGTCATGTGGTATCAGCATCGGGTATTCGGGTTGATCCGAGTAAAATCTCAGCTATACTTGATTGGAAACCTCCAAGGAATGTTTCTGAAGTTTGAAGTTTCTTAAGACTTGCTGGTTATTATAGACGGTTCGTGAATGGTTTCTCTATGATTGCAGCTCTGATGACGAATCTATTGCAGAAAGATGTAAAGTTCGAGTGGTCAGAGAAGTGCCAGAAAAGTTTTGATCAGTTGAAAACCCTTTTGACCGAAGCTCTAGTGCTAGTTCAGCCAGAATCGGGTAAAGAATTTATTATTTATAGTGATGCATCTTTAAATGGTTTAGGCTGTGTTTTGATGCATGAAGGCAAAGTGATAGCTTATGCCTCGAGAAAGTTGAAGTCATATGAAAGAAACTATCCGACACACAACTTAGAATTGGAAGCTATTGTGTTTGCATTAAAGATGTGGCGCCACTATCTGTTTGGTGAGAATCGTCATGTTTATACTGATCATAAAAGCCTAAAATACTTGATGACTCAGAAAGATCTGAATTTGAGACAACGCGGATGGTTAGAATTGCTAAAAGATTACGAGCTTGTGATTGATTACCACCTAGGGAAGGCTAATGTTGTTGCTGATGCTTTAAGTTGAAAATCACTGTTTGCTTTGCGTGCAATGAATGCGCATATGGCTATGTCTGATGATGGTTTGATAATAGCTGAATTAAAAACAAGACCGTATTTGTTCAACAAATTTGTGATGCCCAGAAGGTTGATAATGAATTACTAGCAAAATGAGCTCAATGTGATATAGATGATGATTCAGAATTTAGAGTTGATGCTGATGACTATTTGAGATTCAGAAACCGAATATGTGTTTCGAGGAATTCAGAATTGAAACAGCAGTCGGTTATCTGTTCACCTAAGTAGTACAAATATGTATAATTATCTAAGACAGCTTTATTGGTGGCATGGTATGAAACGAGACATTTCTGACTTTGTTGCAAGATGTTTAGTCTGTCAAAAAGTAAAAGGCGAACATCAGGTACCTTCAGGATTACTTCAGCCTATCATGATACCTGAGTGGAAATGGGACAGAGTCACGATGGATTTTGTATTTGGTTTACCGTTAACACTGAATAAGAAAGATACAATCCGGGTTGTTGTTGATAGATTGACTAAATTGGCTCATTTTGTCCCGATACGTACAGACTACTCATTAGATAAACCGATTGAATTGTATGTTTCTCAGATTGTGAGATTACATGGTGTGCCTACATCTATTGTTTCGGATAGAGATCCAAGGTTTACATCGTAGTTTTGGAAGAAACTGCAAGATGCATTAGGTACGAAATTACATTTCAATACTGCTTTCCATCCGCAAATAGATGGTCAGTCTGAGTGAATCATTCAGATACTTGAGAATATTTTGAGATGTTGCATTCTCGAGTTTGAAGGTACGTGGTAATAATACCTACCTCTGATTGAATTTGCATATAATAACAATTTTCAATCGAGTATCAAAATGGCACCTTATGAGGCTTTGTATGGTCGTAAATGTCGTACACTGTTATACTGGACTGAGCTCAGTGAAAATAAGATACAAGGGGTTGACTTGATCAAAGAAACTGAACAGAAAGTGAAAGTAATCCGTGAAAGTCTGAAAGCAGCATCAGATCGTCAGAAATATTATGCAAACTTGAAGCATAAAGATATAGAATTTCAAATTGGAGATAAAGTTTTCTTGAAAGTCTCACCGTGGAAGAAAATACTCAAATTTGGCTGTAAAGGCAAATTGAGTCCGAGATTCATTAGGTCGTATGAGATTATAGAGCGTATCAGGCCAGTTGCTTACAGATTGTTGTTGCCACCTGAGTTAGAAAAGATCCACAATGTATTCCATGTCTCGATTCTTCGTAGATATCGATCTGAGCCTTCGCATGTGATTAGTCCGTCTGAGATTGAGATTAAGCCCAATATGATGTATGAGGAAGAACCAATTCGTATTCTGGCTCACGAGATTAAAGAGTTGAGAAATAAGAAGATTATGTTAGTTAAAGTACTGTGGCATAAACATAGAGTTGAGGAAGCAACATGGGAACCAAAGGATACAATGAGAGAATGTTACCCGAACCTATTCACTGTTAAGATTTTCGGGGACGAAAATCCCTAAGGGGGTGAGAGTTGTAACAGCCTAATTTAGACCCTAATCGAAACGGTGGTTTCGGGACCACGAATTTGTGTCATAAAAATATTTAAAAATTATATTCTATGTTTATTTGTGTGAATTTATATCTGTGAAATTATCGTGATTTAATTTCGTCGTTTAGGTGTCCGATTAAATAAAAAACTTAATCGCGTAAAATGAAAATTAGCTGGTTATTTCTAAAAGGGGTTGAATTGCACTTGGCTTTTTAAATAGAAGCCTTTAAGAGATAATTAGGCCAATAATAAAATGGGTGGACGGTAGTGGACATATGTTATATAATTTTATTATTATTTCATTAATGTTAATTAGGTAAATTAGTAATAATTTAATATATATGTTAATATATCATAAAATAAGCCATAATAATTTTATTTTCTTGTTCGTGCACTGAAACTAAGACAAAGAAAAAGAATAAAACAAAAGCTAGGGTTCGGCACTTTGTGAAGCTCAATCAAGGTTCGATTTTGTTCGATTATTGATAATTTCTACGTTTTTGAGATCGTTGCTTAGTAATCTTCAAGACCCATGCTTTAATTTTTGATTTTGACGAATATTTTGAGTTGTGCCATTGTTGATAACTTGTGATTGTTGTTGTTTGATGATGAAATATGAAAGATATGTTTTAGATTAACATATTTTGTATTGGAGTTTTTGATGATTTTGAGTAATTAGGACTAAATTGCAAAAATAATAATTTGAGGGACTAAAATGTGAAATAAATGAAATATATGGGCTTGTATGAACACTAGGAGTATTCGGCCAAACATGGGTATCTTGAAATTTTGAATATTTTGTGTTTTGTGCAATAGGGACTAAATTGTAAAAATTGTAAATGTCAAGGGTAAAATGGTAATTTGCCCATTTATATGCTTTTGGACTGAATTGAATGAAAATATGTTTGAATGAGCTTAATTTGAATATGATTAAATCAAGAACCAAAGAAATCGGATTTGGATAGGGGGAACACGAAAGTTGTCGACTAGTCGATCCATACCGATTTTTCGTTGTCCGAGGTAAGTTTATAAGCAAATAGACGTACTTAATTTTAAATAAATACAAAATATATATGCTGAAAAGAAATTTATGATTTTATTTAAGCTATATCCAAATAGGATTAAGCTTAATTACTATGTTTCCGAATTGGTTTCGACAGAGTTGTGACGTCCGAAAGCCCCGTATGAACCTTAGGAATTGTTAGGATACATATGTCATGACATAGGATTCCGATATATGTGTGCGAGTAAGACCATGGTACCGATATGTGATTTCGATATGTGTTTACGAGTAAGACCCTGTCTGGGACAGTGGCATCGATATGTGGCTACATGTAAGACCACGTCTAGGACGTTAGCATTGTATGATTTATGTGATTATTCGAGTGTCCTAGCCGATTCCGAATGGTTCATCGGGCAAAGATAAGCTATGTTTGAATGTGTGAAATGAGCTATATGTCAGGTATGGATTAACTTGTTACCTATTCAAGGTAAGTAAGTAAGTATTTAATGTTTGATACAAATGACTTATGAGGTAAGTATTTAATGTTTGATACAAATGACTTATGAGGTAAGTATTTAATGTTTGATACAAATGACTTATGAGGTAAATATAAAATGTGTATAATAATAAAAGTGTGTTTGTTCTTGATACGCATACAATAAATGTCTTTGAGATGATATTTGTCATGTGTGTATAAGTAACCATGTGTATTCGGCCATTTAGGTAATGTGTGTACATGATAAGGTATTATGATACCTGAGCTTACGACTATGAGAATATGTATATTTGACTATCTAATGACATATTGGCTTGTAAGTGAAATGTGAATTACTTATATTGGTTATATAGGCATTCAGCCAAGGTGGTAATTTTTGTATAAAAACGAAATATCATGTATGAAATATGTAGGTTGAGACTAAGCATACTTATGTTAGTATATTTCGGTTAAATTTAAAATGAATTGGTTATATCACTAGATTGTTTATTTGCTTATGGCTTACTAAGCTATGATAGCTTACTTTGTGTGTTATGTTACTCTGTTTTATAGATTTTGGAGTCAAGCTACAAGCTCGGGGACTGTCAGCCAAGCTCATCACACTATCTACTACTTTGGTACCTTATAAGCTAAACTTAAATGATGGCATCTATAGACTGGCTTTGGAATTAATTATTCTGAATATGTTTGTATATTAGCCATGCGAAAATGGCTTGCTTTTTATGTTTAGGTTTGATTTTATGTGGGCTTAGTTATAATGTTTTGTGATCTTGGTTTTGATAATTTTGGTTGTGTTTTTGGATTGTAGTTTGAGCTCACTTTTGGTTATATGCTATATGCTATGCAAGAATGATTCATATGATAGACGCTATATGTGTTAGTAATGGTTTAACAATGGTTGGTAAATTTAGAAATGGATGGTGTAATGATCATTGTGTGTATACATTTTCATAGCAAGTTAAACTGATTCGGTCAAGGTTTTGAATAGGTAAAACATACATGAATTAGTTTGAAACTATTTCTATAATAAATTGGTATATTCGGTTATAAGATGGAATTGAATAAGAAGGTTATGATTTATTTGTGACTTGGCGTTGCTTATATAAATATTTTTTTGTATATGATAATTTGACTTGATGTATTTGATACATTAATATTAAGTGTGGATTGGCTTTTGGGTGAATGCGCACCATACATGTATATTTGATTATTAGGTTATATGTATAAATGCTTGGTTTTATAATGAGTCTATATCAAGGGCGTAATCATAATATATAACATTTGTCATGATGATATGTATAACCAGCCATATGGTTTATTAGGAATAGAGTTGAGTTAATGTAAATTATGAAATTAATAGGTAAAGAGAAAGACGTATGCATGATAAAAATTTTGGTGCTCCTTTACGAATTAAATTATG